>OV656872.1:80709743-81922266 GCA_927399465.1 Sarcophaga caerulescens | reverse complement strand
CACTTTGTATATGAATACGAAGTGTTAACTGTGACACAATGGTATTCGAGAGTTTACGTTTTACTAGGGCGGAGCTTGTCAAGTCGTTTGTGAACATTGTGTATAGTGGTGAATGAGAGATGCACACGAATCCAAAGAAAATTCAAATAATTAGAAATGTAAAAAAACATTATGTATGTTCTAAAATGATGGGCATATTAAGTGCTACCTATAATGTAACAGCTTAATTTAAACATCTTCAGTATCACGAAGCAAGTCATTAAGGATCTATTTAAGAATTATTAAGACTACCGCAGGTAATCTACTACAATACCAACACGACATATACATAAGAAATGATTCGTAGCCATTTAAGTGACGAAGAAACCGAAATGTTTACATCCGAAGACGAGACAGAAAGATTTTTTGTATCGGAATTAAATTACACGGATAGTGAAAAAAGTGAAATTATGAATGAGAAAACTTATCAATTCCAGAAATCACATAAAAACTCCAAAAGTCCAAAATTAATTTTAAAACCCAAAAGAAATTGCACCTTTAGTATTGACAGTATATTGGGACAATCAAATAAGTTACATAAGAATCATTTGGATACTCCAGTTGTAGGCAGCAGCACCGCATCAATTAAGAAAATTCCAGAGAGTCAAATACAGTTATCTGAAGGTAATTTAAAGTCTAATATTTAAAATAAAACTTGCCATCGTTTTATTTGTCCAGTATGGGAAAATGTGTGTGTGTGTGTGTGTGTGTGTGTGTGTGTAAGCATTTACGAATATGCAAAGATAATTTTATTTGAAATTCTACCGCCTACAGAAGATGTCTGGCCTGCTTAGATTTCAAATTTTGACAGGAGTTTAAGTAGGTAATATGGATTTAATGCGACCAATTTTTATTTAATCATTTATTCCTTAGAGTAGAGTACAATGAGATTGTTAGTGACCAAATGTTTTCCAACATTATAGGTAGGGTTTGAATTTATGAAGATTTTATTGTAATGTTTACCAACATTTTTTATATAGCCTTGAGAATTGAAAAATTTTAATTACCAACTTATTTACAAAACTTTTAACTACTATCCCCCCCAAGTAATCAAAATAATTTATTGGCCATAACGTAATAAATTTATTACAATGGCATCATTCAATCTCCATTATGAACGTAATACTGGGTTATCCATTTCGTGGTTTCAAAAGCATGCATATAAAATATTTTTTCATGATACATATTTATTTTTTATTGCAAAGTTTAAACGTTGACATTATGTGTGAAACACTACATCATTTAAGCATTGATTCTTTTGAGGTAATTTTCGACCACTTTTTGACACATATTGGGCGGTATCTCAGCCATAACTTGACGAATGTTGGTTTTTAAGTGTTCAAGAGTTGAAGGTTTATCTGCATAAACACGATCTTTCGCGTAGCCCCACAAAAAAAGTCTAATGGTGTCAAATCGCATGATCTTGGTGGCCAGTTGATATCGCCACGACGAGAAATTACGCGGCGAGGAAATGTCTCTCGCAACAAAGCCATATTCGCTCGAGTTGTGTGGCATGTGGCGCCGTCTTGTTGAAACCGCATATTCTCCAAGTCGTATCCTTCAATAGCATGCAAAAAAAAGTCGGATATCATATGATCATAACGCTCTGAATTGACGGTGACAGTCGTTCCATCGTCGTTTTCGAAGAATTAAGGTCCAATTACACCTTCGGACCAAAGAGCGCACCAAACAGTGACTTTTTCTGGATGTAATGGCCTCTCTTCAATTACTTGAGGATTCTTAGAACCCCAAAAACGACAATTTTGTTTATTAACATACCCACCGAGTGTGAAATGTGCTTCATCGCTGAAGAAAATTTTGTTCGAAAAAGCACGATAAGTGGCTGTGGCAGAATCACCATTTTTGTAGTAGGTTTTAATAATTTTTATGCGTTGTGTGATAGTTAAGCGATCCATTTTAGTCAATGTCAGACTTTCAACTGAAAAGAAAAAAATTGGTTACACAACTTAGTTTGACAGATGTCGAATTCCAGTCCCATACTTTTGGAACCACGATATGGATAGTCCTTTACATATACCTAATTCACAATTATAAAAAAGTTTAAAATTCATTTGTAAAATTTACAATTATAAAAAAGATATTGGACAAATTATTATTTGAACATGTCGCCGGCCTTAAACCTTATGCTGTACTTCAAAAATAAAACGCATATGACGTCAGTGGGTCAAATTTGCCCAATACAAAAAATTATAATATTTATTCAGTTTTTTTATTTTTTTTTTACATTCATTACATACATACAATATTGGTATCAGAATGTAATTCTTTACATTTATTTGCATATTTGGTGCTGTTAGAACGATTTGGACAAAAGTAACAACTTCCCCTTTTTAAATTTTTTGTTTGTGGTACTTCAGCAGAATCCTTTTAAATGCTTTTTACGACTGCGTTGCCAGGACTACTTTGTAGCATGTTCGGTTTACGAGATATTTCTCCGATCCGATATTTCTAAGATTCATGCCTAAGTCTTCCAAGTATATCCAGTATACACCTGTAAGGACCATGCATAATTTGTTTCTACATCACACAACACCTAAATTTTTATACCATATTTTCCTGGTTTTGATGTGTATTGTGTATGTGTGTATTGCTTGAATGGGCATCGTCCACGATACATACGTTACGAGCTGCTCATGCACTGTCACACACGCCAGGTTGAAATATATTTCGTAGTTTCGTTTCCCAACGGTTACAAAAATCTCTTATTTATTTATTTATTTAATTAAGTCAATGGACAAATTCCTTACTGACTAATAACAAAAATAGGTGCGAATAAAATTAAATACAATTACAAACAGTTTCTTCAAAAATAACGTAATTATCATAGATGGGCACTTTGCAGTACCAGTAAAATGTCAGTAAAAATTGATTTTTACTGATTACTGAAAAAAATTACAGTTACAAAAATGAAATCTAAATTTCATTACCAGTAAACATTTACTGAATACTGAAAAGCTTAATGCATTAGAATTATAATGCAGTATGCCCATGTATGGTAATTATTACAGTAAAAATAGGAAAAGTTAAGAATTGAGAAATACAATAATATTCCGTTTTATAACGCAAGAATTTAAAGAAAAATCAACAAAGTCTGACATATAATTAAATTGACGGCAAATTCTAGTTAATGGATCAGCAACAGCATAATTAGTTCTGCAGAAATGAATATAAATAAGATTATAACAGCGGAAGTTACGACAAGGAATATTGAATTTAACCGATCTTATCAGAAATTCACAGCAAATATTACCATTGATCAGGTTAAACATAAAGGATATATTTAACATCGTTCGACGGCTCTTAAGGGTAGGCAGTTTTATTAATGCCAGTCTGCTAGTATATGGAGGCATATCCAAATAATTCCATCCAAGGCCACGCAAACAGAAGAGAAGAAATTGTTTCTGCACAGATTCGATGTGTTCACTGAAAACATCATAGTGAGGATCCCAAACAATGGATCCATACTCCAAAATTGGTCTGACAAGTGATACATATAGCTGTTTCGTAATATAGGGATCAGAAAATTCTTTTGCCCAACGTTTTATGAAGCCAAGAGTGCTTCTTGCTTTATTTACAGTCAAAGTGATATGATCATTAAAGTTTAATTTTGTATCTAATAGGATCCCAAGATCAATAAAAGAGTCAACATTCTCCAATTGATGACCTCCAAGCAAGTAATTAACCGTGATAAAATTATTTCTTGAGAATCGCATACATTTACATTTTTTAATATTCAGCTCCATCATGTTGTACTCGCACCACAAAAAGAAATTATTGAGATCATTTTGAAGATACATATGCTCAATGAAATTATTAAAGCAGAGAAAAACTTTTACATCGTCAGCATACATCAAGATATTGGCAAAATTAATTATGTTGGGAAGATCGTTTATAAACAGCGAAAAAAGAAGTGGACCAAGATGGCTGCCCTGAGGAACACCAGATAGCACATAAATATACTTAGATAAGCTATTGTTCACGCATACGATCTGCTTTCTACCAGTCAAATACGACTCTAGCCATCTTAAACTCCTATGATTTACACCCATTAAATCCAATTTAGTTAACAGTAGTTTGTGATTCACTTTATCGAACGCTTTGCTAAAATCCCTAAAAATTACATCAGTTTGCTTCTGTTGAGAAAAGGCCGCATTTACCATGGATGTTAACTGAAGCACATTAGTCGTTGTTGAGCAGCCCTTTCGGAAACCATGTTGATGAGGTCATAATAACGATGAACTATGATGGACCAAAAAATCGGCAATCAGTTTCTCGAACGTTTTTGGAATAGCATTCAGTTTTGCAATGCCCCTATAATTTGTAACATCAGACTTATTGCCAGATTTAAAAAGGGGTATAATATACGAGTTCTTCCAAAACACAGGAAAATATCCATAATTAATCCATTTTTATGACTAATGGTGTGATGAATGATTCTGCACATCGATTTAAAATACAACCTGGAACCCCATCCGTACCAGGACGAAAAAACCACAATATAAGCAGTAACGAAACGAATTTGACAGGAGCACTGTTCGAATGTAAAAGAGGCAGCAAATATTACCAAAAAGTATTTCTGTCTCTGTCTAAAAGTAACTCTGTTTTGTTTATGTTTGTTTTCGGGGAGTATTTTTATTATTGGATAGAAATTGATGATATTATGGTGGAATAATAGAATAATTATGCACATAATACGGGTTCTTGGTTGAAAGGAGATGTACCATTTTATTGGAGAAACGTAATTTGGAACTATCGTATTTGGAGACACCTTTTATCGATCGTCACTAACTTAGTATTTAACCAATTGAGAGGTATATTCACAAATTCCTGAAACAAAAAGTTATGAGTATATATTTTGTTATATTTTTATTTTTACTTACCTTTTGCACACGGAACTTGTTTTATTATGTAGAGAAATTGCTAAGAGTTCAATTAATAATGAAAAAATTACCGAATTTTAACTTTTTCATTCAAGAAATTAATAAATACTGGTAATATACACAAAGTTCTACAAGAAAAAAATTTTATGAGCAATATGTGTTATTTGATCTTGATATATTTAGCTTCTTACTTATCTTTTGCACAAGAAACTATATTCGTTGTGACCAAAAACCACACAAATTTCTATTAATAATTAAATATTTACGAATTTTTAAAATTTTCATTGAAGAAATTAAAAAATATTCTAAATTTTCCCTTTTTTAACACAATATAAATGTTTGTTTACATTTAATTTTTCTGCTTTATCCATCAGTTTTCCCTCTGTATATCTGTTGCTTCTAACACATTTGGTTCGCAACACTTATAACATTTTTTTTTCTCCCTCTAGTTGGACCAGTGTTTTTACGCTAAAAGCCTTTTTCAAATGTCATTGCTTTCGTTACTGCTCAGCTGTGGAAAAAACATCTTTAAACTTTTCAGGTTTACCAAAATATCGCAGTCACTAAAAGTTGGAATAGATATTACTTGAGCCGATTTCAGAGGGAAAGGGTAATTATTTGTATCCTTGTAAGCAGAGTTAGAATAAGTAGAGGCGAAGAAATCAGCAAACATATCACATATGACATCAACACTTCCGGATTCTTTATCAGCAAATTTCATAAAGAATGGATAACCAGTAGATTTCCTCTTGGAATTTACAAACGTTATGGAGTATGTTTGTCACGGAATCGTCTTTCGCTCCTGTTTGACTTTTTATCAAACCGTATCACTCGTGATATATTTTGAAATCGGCGCAAACTCTTGGTGGCTGTAGAGCATCGTTTACCATTTCATAGCACAATTGTGCCGAGAGAACTCACACGCATTCTTGTGCTTTATGATTTAGTTGTCGATCAGACTGCGACAAGAACACATGTGCGGCGGATGCTTTACCATTTTTGTCAGAATGACACTCAAAAAATATTGTATGTTAAAAAATGCTTTTGAGCGTATTTCAATTTTTATTTTGTCGCATAGTATAATTTTTTTTAAATGCTTTAGAATGCTTGCTTTTTCTCTATTAATGAAAAATGTTTTTTTTTTATTTTTATTTATCTAAAAACATGGTCTAATTTTTAAGCCAAAGATGGATACCTATACGATCTTTTAATAAAAAATGGATTTTTTTATTTTATTTTTATTTATCTAAAATTATTAAGCCAAAGATAGATATCTTTACATATGTAAGTTGATAAAATGAAAATCAAAATAACGTATATTACAAACACTTTTCTATGGCTGTAAATAAATCAATTCTCTCAATTTATTTTCTCTCTCTTACTCACTAATACATAACCAAAAAATTTTTGGTAAACCCTGCTGTAGAGATTCAAGAGCTTTGCCATGAGATCTAAATACACCCGCTAACAAAAGTAGCCCGAAATATGCTTCAATTGTTCTGCCGTCTATATGTAGCAATCCAATTATTTCCTAAGTGAACCGATTGAATAACTTTTACTCTTATAAGTCTATAAGAAATTTAGTCACATCAACAACTAATTTCATAGTATCACTGGACATAAATAACAGAAAAAAATATTTTATACTATCAGCTCTTGAAATAGCATAACGCGTTGACCAGGAGTCAAATATATTATGTCCTGTTTAGAAAATCATCCAATTTTGTTTATTGTTGATATTTCTGACCATAAATATTTTCCATTTTTGGACGGATACATTAAGACTTTATCCGTAGTTTGATCGAGAATTTCGGAAATGTCCATGTTAGCGCCTGACGAAGAGTTGGGGTCATAGTAGGGTTGACAGATTCCGATTCGCAAAAAGCTGGACATTGGGTTTTAAATAGCTGGACAAAACAAAAAAAAGCTGGACATAAAAAAATTTACAATAATATTTATTATGACATCAGCTGTTCAAATGTTGAGACATGTTGGACATGGCTAACATGATTTAACAAAGATAACATGAAAATTATTGCCAAAGTTATTGCAGTGTACTAAAAAATTTCTATTTAGCTGGACAAATTAAATTTTAGCTTGAAACTGGACAAGCATCAAAAAAGCTGGACAATCCAGCCAAGTCCAGCCAGGCTGGCAACCCTAGGTCATAGTCAGATGCAAGTTCAGAAACGATATCGTTTTCATCTTCACTTGATGTGTCCTGGGGGCTTTCACCGCCTGAATCTGTTTGCATAAGAAAAGTTCCTATCTCTTCTGGTCCCATTGTTCCAAAATAAGTAAAGATTTTGTCACTTGTATTCAATTCAAAAACATATAAACGAATGAAATATTTACACAACTTATTCTCTTTTTTTGGGTTTGTTGCAGTTTGTAATACCGTTATAAAAAACAAAAAACACTTGTGTGTTATTATCAGTCGTCGGCACAAAGAGAACATATGAACATATAAAGCCGAAGAAAATCTTCCCCTGAGGGACATTGGTGCCGACGTCTGGTTATTATCAAATAGCTGCGTTTTTACTTATTTTTTTTGGTTTGTTGCTAGTTATGATGTTGTTTGTCAAGGCGCACAAAATTGTTACTAAGCTCGTATCACATACGTAAATTGATTTTGTTGCTTTGAGCAATTTTGACCCAAAAGTACCATTTGCGTAAGTTTTTTTTACACACGCATTGTGAAACGATCTACAAAAATTATATTTTAAATTTTAATATGTAGTATGCACTAAAATAATAATTGTACAAAAGTTTCAAAAAAAATCCGCTGAGTGTTTAAAGAAAAAATTAGCAATAAAATTTGGGCAATTTTGACCCATTAATACAGGATAAGGGTTAACGTTAGTCAGCAGAAACTTCAGTATTCGTACGCCAAAGAACGGATAGCTTCAACTAGGTTTTTCGCATCAGGTGTTGTCGATAAGCTGGACGAGATTGATGACCTTTGTTGGACCCTTTGGTTTTCTTTGTTGTGAAGATTTGAGTTTAGAACTTCTCGGTTTCTTCCGCTGCTGGGGCTTTTCATGCAGCTAAGTATGGTGAAATTTGTCACATTTTCTACAGGTATCCATAGACTTGCAACCTCTTAGATCATGACTCTTGGCTGGACAGTTAACACAGTAACGGTGTTTGTCAACGACCTCTTCCCTCTTCATGGCTGGCATCCTTACAAACTTTTTGCAGAATCTCAAGGCATGGAATCGATGACAAAGGGCGCACTTGCATAATGCCATTATTAGAAATATATGGGATAAGATTCAATATACTGAAATATTTTTTATTTATTTACTACATATTTATTTTAGTCAGGTAGAGGAGATGAAATGGTTACAGAAATAGAGATTGGAAATTTAGGGATGAATTTCAGAAGACTATACATACATATTAGTGACTAGTTTCATCGTTCATAAACGGTAGGAAACATAATTTAACGATGGGTCGGGTGATTATTCCTGAGGCTATACGTTCGGTCAGCAGTACGTGTACTTCCATCAGCATCAGGATATGTTTGCTCGATTCTCCCTAACCGCCATTCACATGATGGTTGTTGATCGTCGATCTGCTTCGAAATCTCCGACTTGCATGGTAGAGACTAACCTTTTCCACTTGTACCATTTGTGTAAGGATTTTAGATAACCCTCCTTCCAACGTATGGAGAATTGGTGGTGCAGTACTTTGAACTTCTCCAATCTATTAATGAGATTGATAGGAAAAGCCATTATAAAGGGTGATTTTTTAGCTATTATTTTTTTGGCAACACTGGTTTAAACAGCTCACGCACGTTTCGTGTTTTGTTTCACTGTCACATCTTCAGTTTGGTCTATAATTTAACCGTGAATTGTCTTACAAACGAACAACGCTTGCAAATCATTGAATTTTATTATCAAAATGAGCTCTTGGAAAGTTGGACGAAGATCCACTTCTTTATCGAAAAATTGTGTTCAGCGACGAAGCTAATTTTTGGCTCAATGGATACGTAAATAAGCAGAATTGTCGATTTTGGAGTGAAGATCAGCCAGAAGCATTGCAAAAGCTACCAATGCATCCAGAAAAAGTCACAGTTTGGTGCGGTTTATGGGTTGGTGGCATCATTGGACCGTACTTCTTCAAAGATGCTGCGAATCGTAACGCCTTTAGACTATTTTTTGTGTGTGTTAAAGCTCATGTCTATACAGACAAGCCCGCTTTAATTGACACATTGGAAGACAACATTGAAGCATTTATTCGTGAGATACCGGCCGAAATGTTGGAAAGAGTATGCCAAAATTGGACTACGCGGATGGACCATTTGAGGCGCAGTCGCGTTCAACATTTGCATGAAATAATCTTCAAACATTAAATTATATGGACCGTAGTATCGATTCAAATAAAGATTTCATGCATTTTTCTGAATTTTATGTTTTTTTTGAAAAAATTTCCTATAGCTCTTAAAAATCACCCTATAGAAGCGCCTCTTAGCGATTTTTTTGGAGACTTACAATTTCAAAAAAATATTCGAACGATTTTGGAAAAAACTCTACTAACCGATGGTATTTGCACTGATAATAAAAATATTTCATACAATATTAAGCACAACATTACATTTGACTTCCCAAATATTACAAATATGTATAAATTAATTGTATTATGAATAAATATTCTAAACCAATTGATATTACTGATAGACAAAAGGGACAATTAGGCTCTCAGATATCGATATGGTGTAAAAAAAATGTACAGGTTCAGAACGATATATGTATGATGGCAGACTAGTGTAAAAAACTTTGAAAATAATGAAATTTTCTACCTATAATGTGTCCATTTGAGGTCAGCTAATTTTATCAACTGTTATTTTAACTCCAAAACAAACTATGAGAGTAAAAAATGATTATTGAATATAATATAAAATATAATTTATTGTATTGTACAGCAATGTATCAAAGCAACGTATTATACTATGTTCAGACATGCACTTTTATTGAGTCAATATTCGGTTTATTGATTACAATATTTTAAGTGTATAGACATAACAATATACGCAGTTCAGCTGCTTATTCAATATTCATTTGACATCTGGTAAAAAAAACAGCTGGTTGTTTCAACAAAATTGTTTTTGTTTGTTCGTCGTTTTTTTGTTTTGTTTTTTTTTTGTTTGTTTGTCGTTGTTAATATTTGAGTTGTCAAATATCAATAGAAAGTGTTCGGAAATTTGTAATATGCTCACTGAACGTACTTATGACAGTGCTGTATTTCAAGTTTTAATCAATATTATAACAATTTATGAATATATTGAGCAATAATTAATTGACATTTTATATGAAATATTGAGATCAATAATGCCGTTTATTGCGATATAGTATTAATCTCTTAACCAACGTAATTACAAATTCCTCACAATTTTGATTTTTAATTTGTGATAATTTGCAATAATCTTGCGTTATTGGTTATGCACATAGTAGGGGTGTCAATAGTGAAGTAATAATACGAGGTTCTTCTGCATAAACTAATAATACAGTCTAATTCCGAATAACAGCGGTGATAAATACATAATATGTACATTTTTTTTTTTACATAAATTCTTTATAATTATATTGAAATTAATCCTTTATATATTTAATTAACAACACTACAACAACTGTCAATACTTCTTCGTCAATTTTATGAAGCGATTCTTATTACTAAAGATCAAACTTTCAGTGTTCAAAACGCACTTTTTAATGCAACTCCCACAATTCGTAACTGACGGACTGGCAACTTTGCATTTCGCTATATTTTCGGTATCTTTCTGTTAAATTTTGTTGGATTTTTGATCTTTGTTTTGTTCACTTCTAGTATATTTTCGTACTTAACATTTTAAATCTCGGGTTGTAATATTCTTTAACTCTGAAAACCGCAGCATTCAAACTTCTGATTACTTTGTATGGTTCATTGCAGTAAGTCCGCAATTTAGGAGATGATACTCAATAAAACCAAGTAAGCCTTTCTTGAATCCTTTGGAATTAACTGCTCGATCATACATGGATTCCACTTAGACTCTTACCATCTTAATTCGGGAAACGTGAGAAGTTGTATAGTCAGTTCAAGTCTTCTTGTCAGCTGCTGGTGTATGTTTGACAATAAATTCTAAGTCGCCACCAGTAATTGTGGAATATGTCTTTCCAATGTTGGCCTTGTGCCGCCTTCCGCACATTATATCGTTCTACCACTTCGACTCTCCTAAGCACAGAGCTGAATTTGAACCTGTACTGCTATTTAAGATAGACGGTTTTACCTTCAACATCGTCAACTTTACCACAAAGAGATAGAAAATAAGTGAAGTGAACAAATAATTTTTTTAGCGATATGTGGACATATGTTTGGACGTAGGAATTCCAAATACAGAAGCTATTAACATTTTTTAAAACCTAATACGGGCGCGTGAAAGGAGAATATACGGACAATTTCTTGTGGATACCTGAACCAGAACAAATGGAACCAGAAACTTTAACAGCAAAAGCCCTCAAAAGCAATAAAAACGGTATAGTCCCAACAAGCCATGGTAGGATTATTGTCGAAGGCACCAATAGAACATGTAATAAACAGCGAGCAACAGTTTGGACAGCCCAGTCTGAAAGCCAAATATCGAGAGATATGCGTCAATATTGTAAGAAAATGGGTGGTGAGCTAGCGGAGACAGATCGAAATAATGACTGAAGAAGCATTTCGGCATTGTTGCCATGGTAAAACAAAGTCAGCAATGCGCCTGCAAAATTTGAAGCTTACAGAGTTTGTACTGAAGAGACTGCATTGGATGCCATGCTTGGTGTACCTTGGCAATATAATCGTGATGAATAGAACTTTCGATGCGCTCCTTTAAAATTTGGCTGAAGTTTTTGGGTCATCTCGTTACGACAGATGACATCACCACGTTTGAGAATAAGGCGCGTATAGAAAACCAGTGTTCTCGCCCTCGGAAACTTCATGAGTACTACATTCGCTTTATGGCGAAGAAATTAAGACCATATCAATACAGTGGAAAGCCCAGAGGGAAAGTTTGTGCTGCGATTATGTTGATGAAATGAAAAAGATCAAAGTCAAAAAGTAATTACTGGAACTCTGTGTTAAAATTAATGAAGCACTACGCCAGTACTGGTATGGCCACTACTTTCTGCTATTCCATGCTTAGACGCTGTCGCGTTTCACAGAAGGGCTCCTGGTATGTTTGATTCGGAGCGCCCTCGTTGCGACGTTGCAGTCTGGAGCTTTTACCTTACGTCATGACGAAGAGCAAAGATTTCATCGTTGATGTCCGACTAACAAGAAAAAACTTGAAGGGGACAAGTCGACAGCACAGAAGAACGCCCCGTACTGCCAATGATTATAACGGCGAAGGAAAAGCCGTCTTATTAAAACTTAATAGGCTTAATGGAACGGCTTCAAACGGATTGATGGGTGCATAACCCCAATTGAAAAAGTGAGGACGCAAAACTTCAACAAATCTATTAGTGCTACCACCGTCCTAGATGAAATAAAGTATAAATAAGTTCCACAATGGATGTGCTGGAGGCTACCTTGAAGTTAGCAAACACTAGAAAAACTAAATCTAAGGTCCTATTGATTTGGTTGCCAATATAGCGAACTGCGCATAATGCATTGCAGTTTGTAGGGAGAAGCTGAGAATAGCTTCAGCAATACAACTCTTGAACACCATTCGACCGATGGATATAGTAGGCTTTTGACCTGTTAGCAAAGCTGGGAATTATATGTTCTTATAATAATGAACTACTTCAGCAAATAGTGAGAAATATATTCCTTAGCCAACTAGGAAGTGCGAACAGGTGGAATGGGTTTGTAAATAACTGGGTATATCGCTAAAAGTATATTCCGATCAGGAAGACAATAACAGCGCCACTACACTCATAGTTTGATGAAATAATAGAACGATTTAATCGTACCCTAAAGAAACACTCGCAGGAATTCCAAAAATCTGGTTAGCTCTTACAAGATTTTATTCGGAAACGAACTATAGTTGCCTGCCCCAGCAACAAATCATACGTATAAGTACGCGAAAAACAAAAATACATAGACGAGTTACAAAATTTTTTGTGAAATCGAATTAAAATTGTCAATGACAAGACGAAAGTCAGACAATACCGGAGGTTTCAAAAAATGTCAACTGGAGTAGAACCACAAGGGAAGAAATTTTCGTCTCCCGAATTACTCACTAATTAGGAGGGACCATACTGTAGTGAAAATCAAACAGCGATCTTTTCTGTTTGAAGTTCAAAATTATAATCCGTTTATTTATTAAAAAATCCTGGCTTAAATACTCGTACTAACAATGAGAATTTCTAATTCCTAAACTTAAAAATATTTCACAATTTATTTTACAAAATATTATATCAGGCTTGTATGGTTTTAAGAAGGCATTATTGAATGATTAAATTGTCAAACTATTGAATTATTATTTAGGAATTTGCAAACGATTCATATTTTATCAAATGTACAAAGTATTATACGCGAGCAATCATTGTGTTTTTCTTTCTGATATCTTAGATTGCGCTAAAATATCGAATAAAGTTCGGTACTAACCTATCTCAAGACGAGACCTTATTTGTATTTTGGTTTTTAAAGTTTGTTGACTCTTGTTTGTTCTTTGTTTGGCTCATTTTCAGATTTAGTTTATTTTGTTTTTAATAAATGATCAACATGATTTCATCAATACACTACTCAACACGATTCCATTAATACACTTTACTGCAATATGTATACTGTTTCTGCTGTTCATCTTTCGTAAGAATCGGATTATAATTTTCCATTCGTTTCTTTAGTCATTGACCAAATTTAAAGCGTTTATTTTATGCAAAATTGCGGGATTTTCTTCCAAAAATTCTTGATTAGAAACGTTAAAAAAAAACAATAAATAAACTCACCGTCTCTTGTTATCGTTGAAATATTTTGATTTCTTTTTTTTGTTGGCCTTTTTACATTTTCTTCTGTGTCATTCGTGTTTCAATGCTTCAACCATTTTTACCCTTTGTATAATATGGTATTCTAAAAATAACGTTTTCAGAATTAAGATACCATAAATATTTTTATAATTTTTAAAGTGTTTTGTTTTGTATATTTGTTTCATTAGTCTAGAGCTTAACGTGAGTTCGCCATGATGGCATACCCCACGGAGCTCAAAGCACGTATGGAAACAATGAGTCTACCAACGCCCCACTGACAATGATGCTTATGTATATCCATGGACTGCATCTACATATATTTGTTGCAGGAATATGGAATCGTTATAGAGCACCATAATTATAGAAGTAAACGAAATCCAAGCTTCTATTATCTGTAGTCCCAAGCAATAATAGCCAAGGTCAAAAATGATACCTTCGAGCAAAATCACTGTTTAAATAAATGCAATGCGGCTTCCTTACATCTTTGGTCAACAATGTTTTTATCATTAACTTTTTCAAAAAAAAAAAAAAATTTTTCCAGAAATGCGAATTTCACGTAAATGAAGATTACACAAATTGACTTTAGTCTTCCTAGACTGCTGTTGCTTGTACTATAAAGATATATACATACTTGCCGCAAATCATCAATTTAAATTCTTGCTTGGCCTTTTTTAAATCTTTCGAAAATTACGGCATTTCAACCAATGTCTTTGATCATTTTTTACCTCAAACACGCTCCTCAATATTATTTCGTTTATGTGGTATCTACATGGTAATCATAAGAGCCGCATTTGTAAAAAATTTTCCATAATAGCTAATGTTCGATTTATACGTGCTTACAGCTTTTGTGTACAAAAAAAAAAAACCAAAAGAATTATGTTGTCTTGTAAGTCCCATTCTTGAATGGCATTACACACGGCTGACGCCTGTTTTCTTCCAGTTCCACTTTTCAAAGAAAGAATTTGGGGGAAATTCCTCAATGTGCCCGCTATATATAATAACTAGCAGATTGTACCCGGCGTTGCGCGGGTTATGAAGTTTGGATTAGTTTAAAAAATAAAAAATGTTTTTGAATTAAAAAAAACAGTGATTATTTGAAACCGGTTTCTTAAAAAATGCAATTTTTCGAATTATTCGGAAACCGGTTTAACAAACAACCCAGTTTTTTGAAAACTCTAACTTCAAAGTCCTAAGTATAAATGCACTCATTATGCTCGTTTTTCGCCGCTGTCCCCCTTTTGGTCCAACTTTATAAACGGAACACCTCCAATAGCTATTTGGGAAACTTAACCAAGCTAAATCGTAAAAAACTACCTATAAAACAGATAAAATACAGCATTTATGCATAGAAGTACTAATTTTTGCCCATTTTTCTTCCTTTGTCCCATTTTTTCTCCTCTTTGGTTCAAAATTTTGAAAAGATTTATTGCCTATAACCTGCACCAACAAAAGCTCGATCAATATCCCAAATTTCAAGAAAATCGGTCCAGGCGTTCAGTCGTGATTGGTTATGCACTCAATTTGCCCGTTTTTGCCCCTTTCCTCCTTTATGGACACCTTTTGGTTCAACTTTAGAAACGGAACACCTCCAATAGCTAGTTGGGAAACTTAACCAAGCTAAATCGTTAAAAACTACCTATAATACAGATAAAATACAGCATTTATGCATAAAAGTACTAATTTCTGCCAAGTTTTTCTCCCTTTGTCCCATTTTTTCCCCTTTGGGTCAAAATTTTGAAAAAATTTATTGCCTATAACCTGCACCGACAAAAGCTCGATCAATGTCCCAAATTTCAAGAAAATCGGTCCAGGCGTGATTGGCTATGCACTCAATTTGCCCGTTTTTGGTCCCTTTCCCCCTTTTCGGATGCCTTTTGGTTCAACTTTAGAAACGGAACACCTCCAATAGCTATTTGGGAAAGTTAACCAAGCTAAATCGTAAAAACTACCTATAATACAGATAAAATACAACATTTATGCATAAAAGTACTAATTTTTGCCCATTTTTTCTCCATTTGTCCCATTTTTCTCCCCTTTAGGTCAAAATTTTGAAAAGATTTATTGCCTATAACCTGCACCGACAAAAGCTCGATCTATATCCCAAATTTCAAGAAAATCGGTCCATGCGTGATTGGCTAACAAACAAACAAAAAAACAGACTTACAGAAAGATTTATAATATATGTATATTAGGATTGCAAGTACTAATCTCTATTTATTTATTTATTTTTTTTTTCATATAGTTGCTCCAAGTGAATTTTTATTATTATGCAATTTTGAACGTCAAACTGCAAACTGTTAATAACTGCAATGATACATACAGCTACGTTTATACTTATGTATGTACATACATAGGTAGATTTTGTAAAAAATGTTTCTCTTATTATGTTTAATATAATATTAAGAAAAAAGTTGTCAAAGTAAAAAATGTGTAAAACTTTACAACAAAAAATCTTCCTCTTACAGCATTCTTTTCATAAAATTAATACTTTTGAAGTTATGAGGCAAGAAAATTACATTTTATTTTTTTCTCTAAATTTGATTGGGCTTGAGGTACGTCTTTACCCCAACTGATTGATCTGAAAATTTGACAAAAAAAAAACGACAAAATAAAACCCATATATGTAGCTAAGGGTCACCCTAAGTAGTCAGTCGGGTTTCATGAAAGGTAGGAGTTGTACTACCGCTCTATTAAATGTAGTTCAGGACCTTAGGTTGGAGCTAGATGTAAATAGTGTAGCGTTTTTAGTTCTTCTCGATCACACCAAGGCTTTCGATGCAGCCAATCATAAAATTTTATTGAATAAGCTCCGGAAACTGTTTAATTTTGCTAATTCTGCCGCTAGTCTAATTTTTTCTTACTTGTTGGACAGATGTCAGAGGGTTCATTTCAATGGTAATACTTCAGATGCGCTTAATATTAGTAGAGGTGTTCCCCAGGGATCAATTCTGGGGCCTCTGTTGTTCTGATTAATTATTAATGATCTACCGTATGGTTTGGTTGACTGCCGTGTTCATATGTATGCTGATGATGTGCAGATTTATACCAGTACTCGTAAGGAGAATATTGTTTCTTGTTTACACTCTGTTAACCGTGATTAGGGTTCCCACCTTTTTTTTGGAAATTAAAGTACATTGGCTATTAAAGCTTAAGAAAAAAAGTACATAGTATAAAAACAAAGTACAATTTATTTTACTTTATTGTTATATTTAAAAATGTATATTTTTATTGCTTCTCGCAAGTTTTATTAAATAATTATCATTCCTAAACAGTTGCACGCATCTTTACAGTCTATATTTAAATTAAAGTAAATAATTAATAAATTTTTTTTTAATCAGATTCAGTGACGCTTTGTTTCTTTCGTTTTGCCATTTGTTCTTCATTACAGAAAAGATCCTCTCTGTAAATGCTGACGTGTCAGGAATAGAAAGTAAAAATGAAATTACTTTATAAAAATTTGATAATTTGTCATCAGTCTTATTAAAGACTAGCTGCCGTTTACTTGCAGTAGGTAACTCCGCAAAACCTTCAGAACTATGTCTCTGGTCATAAAGTTTGTTTAACAACGCAATTTCTTCATACAGGCCATCCATATTTATATTAAGTTTTTGCAGATTTAAATTTTCGGTTATGTTAACAATATTGTCAAAATCAACATTACTTTTTAAATTTATATTGCTTATTACAAATAACCAGTTTGTGTTTTTAAAATCAAACCATTTATTCAGGTACTGTAAGGCTTTATCAATAAATAATGAAAAATTCGTCTGAATTTCGTTAGTCAGTTCCGGTGAAGACAACAGTTTATTTTTTTTTTTTTGCTTGTTTCATATCCAAAGAAGAGATCGTGTTTTCTTTGTAATAGTCCATCTCACAAATTTACCATTATTCCATGAACATCTAAAATTGTTATGCAATTGCCTTCTAGACGTTTTGAAGCTTTGTTAAATAAATTTAACATGTGACTGCAAAAATGTAAATAAATTTCAATCATATCATTCTCAGTGTTGTTGAGTATCAACAAATTTTGTAAAATCATTAGACAGTTACGAGTATCTAAGCTAAGAAAATAACTTCTAATAGGTGACCAATTTAATAGTAATGTTTCAATGCATGGCAAGAGAGAGCCATCTTGTTCCCACATGGCGTTGTACTTCATGGAAATCTCCATCTACATGGTCTTAAAAAGAAGCGCCAAAATAAAAAATATAACTTGAATCTATTTTAAATTTTGGAAAAATCAAATCATGCGAAATAAAGTATTTTCGTGTACTTTATTGTTCTCATAAAGTATACAGTAAAATTACTCGAAATAACGTACAATACTTTATTATAAAGTACGGGTGGCAAGCCTAACCGTGATATGGATAGGATTGACAGTTGGGCTTCGGCAAATGGACTATGCATTAATCCCTCAAAGTCCAAATGTATAGTGCTTTCGAAAGGTAATATTTCAGTTGCTATACCGGGATTGAGTATCAGGGGAAATAAAATTGACTATGTCAAGTCTGCTACCAATCTGGGTATTGTATTTAATGACAGATTATCGTGGTCTGGCCATATAAGCGTCGTTGTTGGCAAAATATACAGCATGCTTCGAAACTTATGGGCGGTCATTGATTCGAAGCCTTTTGCAATTCGTATGCAACTTGCTAAAACTTGTTTAATTCCTGTGCTATTGTATTGGTGCGAAATCCTCGCAAATTGCGATAGTAATGACAACCGGAAACTAAACTTGGCATACAACAATATAGCAAGATACGTGTTTCTTAAAGGTCGCCGTAATCATATTTCTCATTTAGCGTACCAGATGTTTAGTGTGAAATTTGATAATCTTCTGAAAATTAAATGCCTCTTCTATTCCATAATATTATTAATACGGGACAGCCGGAATATTTATTGGGCCGAATTAAGTTTGCTAGGTCATTCCGGGGCATGAAGATTATTCAACAACGGTACAGGACTCTTCTGTCACAGCGTCAGTTTTGTATACACACCACAAGTTTCTGGAATTACATACAAAAGTTAGGCAATGCAAATGCGTTCAAAAAGGAGTTATTTAAATTGTTTTCTTAATGAAAAGTATGTTACTTCCTTAGTATGGTTACTATATTGGTTAAATATTTATCCTTACTTTCTTACTCTGATTTTTGTAAATATTTCTTTTTTTATATTTTTATAACTAGCAGATTGTACCCGGCGTTGCGCGGGTTATGTAGTTTGGATTAGTTTAAAAAATTAAAAAAAATTATTGGGTAATTTTTGCATTAAAAATAATAATAAAAAAAAACCGGTTTATCGGTTTCGAAACCGGTTTTGAAACCGGTTTCTTAAAAAATGCAATTTTTCAAATTATTCGGAAACCGGTTTAACAAACAACCCATTTTTTTGAATACTCTAAGTCCTAAATATAAATGCACTCAATTTGCCCGTTTTTCGCCACTTTCCCCATTTTTGGACCCCTTTTGGTTCAACTTTTGAAACGGAACACCTCCAATAGCTATTTGGGAAACTTAACCAAGCTAAATCGTAAAAAAATACCTTTAAAACAGATAAAATGCAGCATTTATGCATAAAGTACTAATTTTTGCCCACTTTTTCTGCCCTTTAACCCATTTTTCCCCCTTTGGGTCAAAATTTTGAAAAGATTTATTGCCTATAACCTGCACCGACAAAAGTTCGATCAATATCCCAAATTTCAAGCAAATCGGTCCAGGCGTTCAGGCGTGATTGGCTATACACTCAATTTGCCCGTTTTTGGCCCCTTTCCCCCTTTTTGGACCCCTTTTGGTTCAACTTTTGAAACGGAACACCTCAAATAGCTATTTGGGAAACTTAACCAAGCTAAATCGTAAAAAATTACCTATAAAAAAGATAAAATACAGATTTTATGCATAAAAGTACTAATTTTTGCCCATTTTTTCTCCCTTTGTCCCATTTTTTCCCCCTATTGGTCAAAATTTTGAAAAGATTTATAGCCTATAACCTGCACCGGCAATGGCTCGATCTATATCCCAAATTTCAAGAAAATCGGTCCAGGCGTTCAGACGTGATTGGCTAACAAACAAACAAACAAACAAAAAAACAGACTTACAGAAAGATTTATAATATATATTAGGATTCTTTATTTTTTTTTTTAACTTTTTTAGTTTTTTCTGTATTATTGTTGGTTTTCTAAATTGCTTGAAATTATATTTCTACTTAAATTTAATATTTTTATTAATTTCTTTCTTATATTAATTTGCTATTTTTTTGCTTAATTTCTTATATTTTACAATTATTATTATTTTTTTATGTTTTATATCTTATTGATCCTAAGCACAGCACTATAACTTATAAGATTAAAATCTTGTTGGGTTATGTTAATTAAAATAAATAAATAAATAATGTACATAATTGAGTTTATTGATTAGACGCATACAACAAGCTAAGCTGTTGTCAATATTTGAACGACAATCTAAAACATTGAGGTTACTAATAACCCTCCAATAATAATTCATGCATAACGATTTACCAATCTAGATTATTAAGGAAGAAATTAAAACCTATTGCGCTAATTATTTTAAAAGGTTGTCAATTCAATTTCTAATGGTTGATACTAATGAAATAAGAAGACTAAAGAGATCTCATTATCATATCCTAGTTAATTATATACACATAAGTAAACAAATAATTTTTTAACTTGATTTGTAAATATAGAAATACATACATACATGCTGGATTTTGTAAAAAAAAATTCAAAATTTTCTGTGTACTAGAGTTCAACAGTTAATATTATTATTAAATTTTATGGAATTTTCTTATAATATTTAGATTGATTAACTTTTAAATGAATTGTCATCATGACTTTATCAACGGCAGAATTCGTTGCCTTAACGTGGTGTCAAGTCTGGTTTATAAGTTTAATCCATTAAAACCATCTAATCAAATCCCTTCTACGTGTGGCGGTTGGACGTGACTAGTGGTCAAATTGCTTGCTTATGACTGATGGCTTACCTTAGATACCTTCAATCCCAACATTACCACTATTTGCGTTGATACAATATGGCTCTTCTGCATCAGTTTTTAATAATTTTTTTTTATAAATTGCGCAATTTTCATCGTTATTCGTCATTTCAGGCATGGAGTGATTTTGTTGCAACTGGCAACCAATGCGTATTCGTAAATGTGGAACATGAGGTTGTTTGATCAATCAAAACGATGCCAAGCTTGATTATATTTGGTACAAGTTTTATTATTACTGCTACGATTGTCATCAGTAGCTTGCCCAACAAGAGTCGCGTCCTTAAACCAAAAAATATTGTTTGTCCACATCGTTACTCCAATACAGTTAGTTGTCAGCGCAATAATACATCCTTATCAACGCATTCATGCATCCAAACTAGAGATGAGCGATATTTTCAAACCTGTGATTTAATCACGGTGATTGATAATTCACTGGTAACTACAGTGATTGAAATTGCCAAATAACAGGTACTAATAATGTCGTTCGTTCAAAATTGTTACATACTCAAATTTATTTCATTTTGATTTGATTATTTACTTTTGTCTTTTATACATGAAACTTCATATAAAAAAAAAATTACATTAAAAATAATAACATTGATGACACCACCAGTGTTGCCACGAAAAAAAAATATTGTAACCAACATTTGTGAAAAAAATCACCAAATAAGAAAAAATATAACCAAACCTAAATTCGCAGTTTTTCCATTTTATTTTTTTTTTAAATTTAAATTACAATTAATACAACAGAGTAAGAAAAGAAACAAAAAATAACAAAATAAAATTTTAGTCTTACTAATTAATACATTTCTACAAACAAAACAAAAGCTCTTTTTATAAGAAAAATAAATAACCAAAACCGGAAAAATCTACACATTGAACAAAAAAATAACCAATTTTGGTTAAAATAACTAAAAACGGCAACACTGGACACCACTTTGATTTTGTTTAGTAGTCTTTTCGTAGTATGTATCTAGTTGTCTCTTTCTTACGACTTAATAAAATACGTTATTGTCATTATTGTATTATTGGAATACTGTGATCACAATCACTATTTTAAAGAACAGTGATTAACAAATCACGTTCACTGAGAACAACGTTCTTCAAAAATCACTGGATCGCTCATCTCTAATCCAAACTACACTTTTGCTTATTAAATTATTTTTGAATTCCAAAGGCTAAATTGTTTTGTATTAATTAACTCAAAAATTCTACGTAAAATCACGCCCGTTACTTGAGTTTTATGAGCTGTTTAGTTTAGTTTAAATTAATCACTGCCAGTAGTGAAGTAGTAACAATTTTACTAAATCTAAGACAGCACATAAGGATATAATTACACACATATGCTCTATGTTGTATTTGAAGATGTAGCAAAAAAAAAACCTGTTACAGGTAAAATTTAAGGTATTAATTTTAACACATTTTAAAAAGGTCAGTTTACCCTCACGTTTCTCTAGAGTAAACATTTTTAATAATTGTTTACAATGTTAACTGAGACGAATCCCAACAACGGCTTATTTATTTGTTTTTCAAAGTGTTAAGTGTTATGATATGATTGTAGTAAATGCTCAACTACATAGTTAATAAAGCATTTTTGTGTACTTGATGTGTTATTAAATGCAAATTAGTTAATTATAACACCAAACTGTTTAAAGACAAATAAATAGTTTTAAACAAAAGTCTTTGAGTATATGTATGTATGTATGTCTCGAATTTGAGGAATATCTGTATAGGTCAACAAACAAGAAAGGTAGAGAAAATACATGTTTCGTCTCTCTTTTTTAAAAAATGATTATTTATAAGTAATTTCTAAAGTTCTTGAGTTCGACGGTGGAACTTCAATGCCTCCTTCAAAGATTATTTAAAACTTTTTTAATGGGGAACTGCATATTGGTATTTTTTCATAGCATATAATATCGGGTCCGCCATCTAACGTTTTTTTTCAACTAGTGCTTATTTCATGAATGGTAACACTTAGCTCATGTCTGATTTGACAGATAATTAGTTTTATCCTTCCGCTGAACGAATATGGTTGTGTATACGCTTGAACAACGCTGGGAAATATTGCGACATTACTTTGAAAATCATGGTAATGTTGCATAATGTGTGCGAAAATTGCGTACGGATTTTTGGAAGAGAAGCACCGTCAGCTCCGTATGTTCGTTATCTTGTGAAAAAAGTGAAAGAAACTGGCATCCTCATCGATAAACCAAAGCGTGAAAAGCCAAAAACAGTGCGTACACCCGAGAATATTGCTGCTGTGCCAGAAAGTGTGCGTGAAGCGCCATCAACATCAATTCACCGTCGTTCTCAACAATTGAACATTTGAACGAATTTATGTTCACAAAAATTGAAGAGGAGGATATTGTCAACATTTGGTTTCAACAGGACGGCGCTACGTGCCACACAGCCGAAGCTACACTCAATGTTTTGCGCCCCGTGTTTGAAGATCGAATTATCAGCCGCAGAGCTGATGTCGTTTGGCCACCTCGGAGCTGCGATTTGACACCGTTGGACTATTATTTGTGGGGTGCCGTCAAAGATAAGTGTTACGCCGACAAGCCAGAGACGCTTTAAAGGACAATATTCGTGAAGCCATTGGTGAAATACAGCTGCACACAATCGATAATGAGCTTAAAAATTGCACCGATCGTGTAGGCTACTGCATGGCCAGCCGAGGCAGCCATTTCAATGAAATTATTTTTCATTATTAACCGGAAGGATTGTACTTTCAAATAAAAAAAGAAATTTGAGAAAATATTCAGTAGTTTTTTTAAGCATTTTCAAAAAAAAAAAGTTATTTGGCGGACCCTATATAATAATTTAAAATTAATTTAACTAAGTAAATATGTAAGCACATAAATAAGTTTTAATATTTTAAATCTACTAGACATTATGTCAACGTGATTTATTGATTACGATTAACGCCGTTGTGACGTTTCGTTCAACAGTTAATAATGTTGTTGTCCGATATTAAGGCAGTTTTGCTATCGATTTCCAATTAAAAGAAAATTTATTTTCAGTGAAATTTCAGAGCTTTTTTACCTTCTTCGTTTGCAATTTGTCCAATCTACTGTATTAATTTGGTGTACAGGTGTATCATCTCGTACGTCAATTCTTCGACCACTTATTTTTGAATTTTATGTAGTGAATACCGATGTAAAGTATTTAACAGCATTGGCGCAGAGAGGTATTGGGTTACAGTGACGAAACGATTCGTTGTACCTCGATCTTGATAGTCCGTAATGTCTCCCACAATCCTGTTGCCCTGGTAAACTTCATTAAGCTGTTCTTCCAATAGCCTGATGCATGACTCAAAGCGCTTCATATTGTAATTACCCAATCAAACACCTTTGACTTTAGAAGAGTGTCAGGCTCTATTCATCTTTCCTTTTACCTTTTTCAACTTACTGAAAGGTGGCTTTATCAGCGGTGTGGAAGCAACCCCCCGCCAGCTGTTTTGTCAGCCCTTTGGACATATTCTTCCTGTTCAAGTTGAATTGAACACATCTTTCGATGGCGTAAAGTTGGAAGCAACACTCGAATATTTCACTCTGGTACCGAACACACCGTTTTGATCCACTACATGTCCTTGACCCAACTGACAGCTGAATGGTTTACCAGCTTACACTGCTTTGTGACGAATCTCTTGTTAGACTAGTCTCCCATTAACCTAATCTATCTGTCACATTTAAGGAGCTTAAATCTAATAGAGCCTGCAACGCCTTTATAAAAGTGGCTCTCATTGACACGGTTATACCAACACAGGTCCGCCTCTTTATCTTAAGCAACTTCATATTTAAGGGTTGATTATATGTATATGGTATGTTGTATTAGGTTTTTAATTAATTTCGATGCATCGAATAAAAAACATCAATGTTGGCCAATAAAGAACATCGAATTCTTTCGTTGTCCACCTCTAAAGTAGTCCAATACAATATATAGCTAAAAATATTGTAAGACTTAATAATAATGAATTGCATAATATTGATACATAGTTGGGCCATAGGATCGAATTCTTTCGTTGTCCACCTCTAAAGTAGTCCAATACAATATATAGCTAAAAATATTGTAAGACTTAATAATAATGAATTGCATAATATTGATACATAGTTGGGCCAGAGGAATGCAATTTGTTTGAAACCTGTTAAGCCTTTGTTGTGCATCATAACTAGTGTTAGGTCAATTACACTATGCGAGAAAATAAGAAAAATTAAATTTTATTTGCTACTATGAATGGACAAACTTGAAAATATAGCATATTAAGTCGAATAATAGATATAATATGTACACCGTTTTAAAGGTCCATCTCTCCCCTTTCCAACAAGATTTAAATTTTGAAAATCGGGTCAGAAATGTTTAAGTAATCCAAAATTTTGTGCGTAAAGTCAAAACATACAGGTTTTGTCAAATAAAACAAGTTTGGAGGGTTCGAGAAATATAAAAAAAATATTTTTGAGTTCTACCAAAGAATATGGATATAAAGAATGCGTATCATGTAGAAGTAAAATTTTTTATGGCGGGTTGTAACATTACGACCCGCTCTCACCAAAATTTGTTTAATATTACGACACGCACAATTGTGCAGAGAGAACTCACACGCATTCTTGTGTTATTTGATTTAGTTGTCGATCAGACTGCGACAAGAACATGTGTGTAGCGGATGCGTTATCATTTTTTTTCAGAATAACACTCAAAAAATATTTTATGTTAAAAATGTTCTATGTCATTAGCTGGCCGTATTTAATTTTTTCTTCTAATAAAAAATTGGTTTTTTTATTTTTGTTTATCTAAAAAAACTAGGTACACTAGAGCCCCGACTTGCGTCGATCCGATATGCGTCGTTTCGATTTGCGTCGCTTTTTAAAAATTGACAAAACTCAGCTTGCGTTGTTGCAATTTCAACTCGCGTCGATTAAATTTGCGTCGTTTCGTCCCCGATTGGCGTCGATTCGATTTGCGTCGTTTGAATCCCAACTTGCGTCGTTTAAATTTCGATTTGTGACGCTATATACGTTTAATTTTTTTCTTGCAGCATTGAGTACTACCATTTTAGTATTTGTATTGTGGAACATATTTAGAATTTTTTTGTATTTTAAAATTCTTGCAACTTCTGTTTATTGTTTTGTTATTTCTTTATAATAATTAAAAAACATTTGTTGAACTAAATAAAATAATGAAAAATGTTTTCATTATTCATTCATTTTGCTTTCCTTTGAATTCTTGGTCCCAATAAATTAAATTTCGATGCATTTGTATAGAAAAAGTTGATTCGATTTGCGTCGTTTTGATTTGCGTCGCAATTCTCCGGTCCCCATTAACGACGCATGTCGGGGCTCTAGTGTATAATTTTTAAGCCAAAGGTGGATAGCTTTATGTTCTTTTAATAAAAAAAAAGGATTTTTTATTTTATCTTTATTTATCTAAAATTATTAAGATAGATAGCTTTACATATGTATGTTGATGAAATGAAAATCAAAGTATCGTATATTATTGACAGTTTTCTATGGCTGTAAATAAATAAATTCTCTCAACTTATTTTCTCTCTCTTGCTCACTAATCACAACCAGTGTTGCCGTTTAGCTATTTTTAACCAAAATTTCCGGATTTTGTTATTTATTTTTCTTATAAAAAGAGCTTTCGTTTGTAGAAATGAATTAATTTGTAAGACTAAAATTTTAGTTTGTTATTTTTTGTTTCTTTTCTTACTATGTTGTATTAATTATAATTTATATTTGAAAAATAAAATAAAAAAAAAAATTTAATTTAATTTTGGTTATATTTTTTCTTATTTGGTAATTTTTTTCACAAATGTTGGTTACAATATTTTTTTTCGTGGCAATACTGACCAGAATAAGTGATTTCAGAAAATTTAATAGAAAAGTGGTTAAACAACAAAAACGCACGATGAGAGCAACGCATTGTTACGCTCTTCGTTTCTGTTTACTTCCCTCCTATCTTTCCCCCCGCGTCATGAAATATTTTTGAAAAATATTCCAAAATATGTTCAAATGCACATTCTTTATACTTTATTTTCTTTGGTTCTACCAAAGAATATGGATATAAAGAATGCGCATCATGTAGAAGTAAAATTTCTTATGGCGGGTTGTAGGCGTACGACCCGCTCTCACCAAAATTTGTTTAAAATTACTACCCGCACAATTGTGCAGAGAGAACTCACACGCATTCTTGTGTTATTTGATTTAGTTGTCGATCAGACTGTGACAAGCACAAAACAAACAGAAACGAAAGCAATGACATTTGAAAAAGGCTCTTAACATAAATGCATAGGCTAAACTAGAGGGAGAAAAAAAATGTTAAAAGTTTGTGCGAAGCAAGTGTGTTAGAAGCAACAGACATACGTAGTGAAAACTGGCGGATAAAGTGGAAAAATTAAATGTAAATAAACATTTATTTTGTATTAAAAAAGGGAAAATTTAGAATTTTTTTTAATTTCTTCAATGAAAATTTTAAAAATTCGTAAATATTTAATCATTAATCGAAATTTGTATGGTTTTTGGTCACAATGAATATAGTTTCTTGTGCAAAAGGTAAGTAAGAAGCTAAATATATCAAGATCAAATAAGACACATTCCTCATAAAATTTTTTTCTTGCAGAACTTTGTGTGTATTACCAGAATTTATTAATTTCTTGAATGAAAAAGTTAAAATTCGGTAATTTTGTCATTATTAATCGAACTCTTAGCAATTTCTCTTTAAGATGAAACAAGTTCCGTGTGTAAAAGATAAGTAAAAAGAAAAATATAACAAAATATATACTCAAAACTTTTTGTTTCAGGAGCTTGTGAATATACCTCTAAATTGGTTAAATACTAAGTTAGTGACAATCGATAAAAGGTGTCACCAAATACATTAGTTCCGTATAACGTTTCCTCAATAAAACAGTTCATTTCCTTTCAAAACTATTCTATTATTCTACAAAAATATCATCAATTTCTACCAAAATAGAAAATAAAAACCCACCCTAAAAATTAAAAAACATAAATAAACAAAACAGAGAGAATTAGACAGAGACAGAAATACTTTCTTGTAATATTTGCTGTCTCTTTCCAATTTGGCCTATGCTCCTGTCAAATTTCGTTTCGTTACTGCTTATATTGTGGTGACAAGAGCAGATGTGTAGCGGATGCGTTATCATTTTATTTCAGAATAACACTCAAAAAATATTTTATGTTAAAAATGTTCTATGTCATTAGCTGGCCGTATTTAATTTTTTTATTTTTTCTTCTAATAAAAAATGGGTTTTTTATTTTTGTTTATCTAAAAAAACTAGGTATAATTTTTAAGCCAAAGATGGATAGCTTTATGTTCTTTTAATAAAAAAAAATGGATTTTTTATTTTATCTTTATTTATCTAAAATTATTAAGATAGATAGCTTTACATATGTATGTTGATGAAATGAAAATCAAAGTATCGTATATTATTGACAGTTTTCTATGGCTGTAAATAAATAAATTCTCTCAACTTATTTTCTCTCTCTTGCTCACTAATCACAACCAGTGTTGCCGTTTAACTATTTTTAACCAAAATTTCCGGATTTGGTTATTTATTTTTCTTATAAAAAGAGCTTTTGTTTGTAGAAATGAATTAATTTGTAAGACTAAAATTTTAGTTTGTTATTTTTTGTTTCTTTTCTTACTATGTTGTATTAATTATAATTTATATTTGAAAAAATAAAATAAAAAACTGTGAATTTAATTTTGGTTAATTTTTTCTTATTTGGTAATTTTTTTCACAAATATTGGTTGCAATATTTTTTTTCGTGGCAACACTGACCAGAATAAGTGATTTCAGAAAATTTAATAAAAAAGTGGTCAAACAACAAAAACGCACGATGAGAGCAACGCACTGTTACGCTCTTCGTTTCCTTCCCTTCTATCTTTCCCCCCGCGTCATGAAATATTTTTGAAAAATATTCCAAAATATGTTAAGATGCACATTCTTTATACTTTATTTTCTTTGGTTCTACTCAACTAACTGAACAACGTGGACTATGTAGTTACTCGGGTGTATTTTCACTGTCGCACCGTGTTATTATTAAAAATGAATTAATTATTATTAATAATGAAATAAGAAATAATGTAATTGCTTAAATAAATTATTTTTACTAATTTTCTCACTGGATTTTTGCTAACTGTTCATATTTTTTGTTATCATGATTTATGTCTTATTATTTGTATTCTACAATATTGTTACGTATTTACCTTTTTAAAAACTTTTAAAATATGAGTTCGTTGATTGCAAACAAAATAAAAATAAATTGGTGTTTAGTTTCAATTAAATTCTTTATTGTATGCCACTATTTATAACTTGACGTATACAGCAATAACTGCTTGTTCGCTATTCTTCTTTGCTTACCCTCTTTGCGCAAAAAACAACACTTGTTCGTTATATCTGTATAGCGGATATCTTCAAATTACGACCGTTCTCTTCACACTCAACGCGTCTTCACACAAGACTGACTGAATTCTTACTACTACTGGTTGCCTTTGTCTTGCCTTTTTATATGCCCACGTAAATAGTCTGACGAACATTCTTGAAGTAGAATAAAAAAAAAAACATTGCAAAATTAAAATTCAAAGTGTTCGATTTGCTTTTAATTAGACGATCGCAGAAGTTAAAGGGAAACATCGGTATTCTTCTATTTGCTTCTAATTTTTTTGTAGTGCGGTCCGTGCAAGAATCAAAGATTTTCGTGCAAGGGGAGAATTGTAAAAGAAAGTATTAATCAAGTGACTCTTAATTGCGTCGCAAAAAAAAGAGACAATAAGATTCGGGAAACAAATTCAAATAAAAAAGACATTTTTTCGGTGTACTCTTCGTGCGAAAAAAGGGCTTTAGTGGAAAGAAAATTTTGGTGTGGTTCCATATAAGAAAATATTTTACGATGACTTTGGAGAAAGTAAAGCAGCAACAGTGTAATACAAAGAAAAATATTAGCCGCATCAAGAATTAAATTGAAGCCAGCGGTAGGGGAGAAGGAGAGACCTTATCAGCTGCCGAACTGAAGTACTGTTTGGGAATTTTGAGGTTGTATTTCAAGCCGATTTTAACGTATTAAACCCAAATATGTAGAACAATATGACCCTGAAGACAATGGTAGGCCTGAAATTTAAGATTTGTATATCACAACCAAAATGTATATTCAGGCTCGGCTGAGTGACGATGGCCATAACGCTGACATCGGAAACAAATTCTACAATTTGTTTCCAAGTTCTAAATCACAAATTGTCCCAACTTAAATTGCGCACATATAGTGAGTGGTAAGTGCAGTGTGTTGAAAAATTATAAATATTACGTCGTTCAACCAAATTATTGATCATGGATTTGGCCTTTTAAATATTGAAAAATTTAATCACTTGCTCAACTGCCAGCATGGTCAAGCCCTTGAAAGGATCAAGGCCTCTCAAATCACAAATGGAAATTATTCGAAGGCACCAGAAAGGCTAAAAGCTCGTTATTACAACACTTTTTGAACTTCCCGTCATGTCCAAATACAGTTTCGCTCAATTACGTAGTTGATAATAATTTTGCTTTTTATAGTTCCCTACAATCGCTTGGCTCACCTGGTTGCATCGCTAATTCTATGCTAATTTACATAGTGATGCAAAAGGTAGACGAGGATATCAGAAGAAAGTGTCAAATCAATCTAAAATGGCTCGTGTATGCTGTCACTAGAAGAAGCAATTGTCTTTAAACTCCAGCGCTTATGGGAAATCGTAGTTTAAAACAAGAACAACCCGAGTGTGAATCATTCTTCGATCAAACGGTATATCGTGAATCCAATGGTAGGATTGTTGTTAAGCTGCCTTTTAAGGATCCTCCTGACTCTTTGGGTCTTTCGACGAATATGGCTTTAAAAAGGTTTGCATCTCAAGAGAAAAGATTTGCTCTTGACAACGATCTTAAAAGGCAATATGTAGCGTTTATGGAAGAGTATGAAGAATGTGGTCATATGAGTTTAGTTCGCAACCACCGTTTAAATGAGCCCCATTGTTTTTTTTTTTACTCACCATTGTCTTTTTAAACTGAATAGTAGTACCTCAACGAACACCATATTCATATTAGTAACTATCACACTGGACCAAAGGCTCTGATTTTGCTCATTCGTCAAGGATTTTGGATCATCAATTCTCGAGACCTCTGTAGTCGTATTGTCAATTCTTTTGTTCAATGCATTCGTTACCGCCCAAAATTGCTCCAACAATTGATGGGAAACTTGTCCGTGGAGCTACTCAATCCTGCTAGCCTATTTGCCAGATGTGCTGTAGATTTTTATGGTCCAGTTAACGCAAACTATCGTATGTATACGAGGAAAGGTTCCCTACAAAACTCACATTATCGTTTTTGTTTGTCTCGTAATCAAGGCAGTACATATTACAAGTACAAGTTGTCTCGGATCTATCAACAGATGTCTTTATTGCTGCTCTTAAAAGGCTTATTGGTCGAAGAGGTCTGCCCACGGATAATTTCTGCGATAACGCAACTAATTTCGTTGGCGCAAACTCAAATTTATCGGAACTAAAATAATTTTTATTCAACCCAAAAACTCAAAGAGAACACTGGTTAACACTCCGCTCACTTATGAAGAGCTTGCAACAGCAATGGTCGAGGTTGAAGCCATCTTGAATTCGATGCCCATATCACCCTGCTGATCCAAGGGACTTTGAGGCCCTTATACCGGGCCATTTTTAATTGCGTTTGCCCTCCGAGCTTTACCAGAACGAGACGTGTCATCAAAACCGGTAGACAACATAGAATATTGGGCCCGAATAAGTGCCGTCAAGCAAAGATTTTGGAAAATTGGTCCCACGATTACATAAATGACCTTCAAACCCGAAACAAATGGACAGCCTCAAATAAAAACATTACTACAGGCGCACAACTTACCCCCACAAAAATGGCTCATGGGCAGGATCGTTAACATGATACATGGTGGATATGGTTGAGTACGAGTGGCAGATATCAAAACAACGAAACGCATTATACGTTGAAATAAGAAATAATGTAATTGCTTAAATTAATTATTTTTAATATTTCTCTCACTGTATTTTTGCTGACAGTTCATATTTTTTGTTATCATGGTTTGATGTCTTATTATTTGTATTTTATAATATACATGTATACGCGGAATTTTTATTTATCAAATATGAAAGTTATATTTATCAAGTAAAAAATGAGATAAAAAAAAGGTTTAAATAGAAATTAATGTAAAAAAATAGCAAACACTCCGCGAACGTCTTCCCTTCGTATTCGCTCAGACCTGGACACTACGGCTTCATATATTCGGCGCAAGTTGCCTACTAGTTGAAATCATAAGTGTCTTTAGGTTTTACCCTCGTAACTTTGTATGAGTCAAATACTTCGGCTTCAGTTGAAGGCCAGAACCGAACTGAGTTCGTCTGATTCGCCTGCCACTAAGGAATAGAACCCAACTTGCTATTCTTGTGTAGAGCTTGATTACTTTTTTTCGGCATCTGTTGTTTTCCTGCTCATGTAATGGATGTAGGCTTCCATCATTTGGTGACATTTGCGACGCATCTGTGTGGACTTCTGTTTTACTGTTCTGATTAAAAATACTTAGAACAGATTTATTTGTCAACATAGCCTTAAGTTTATTGAAAGCTACCATCTGAGGATTCTTTATTTCCACCTTGGTATTAGACTTTGTTAAGTCACTTAGCGATTTTGCAATCAACGAGAATCGGTGGATAAATTTCCGGAAATACTCAGCTAACCCCAAAAAGCTTTTGGCAGTTGTCTCATATTTTTTGAGATTGGAAATTTTAATACTGCTTTGACTTTACAAGGAGACGGTGAAATCTGTTGATTTTCAATAATATGACCCAAGAACTATTTTTGTTTTCAAAAATTGGCATTTCCCTAAATTTAACTCCAGACCATAATCTTTACAAAGCTGCACCACCTTTTCCAAATTTCTAACAGCTTCGTCCTCATTTGTAGCTGGGATGATTACGTCGTCAACATATGGTAAGGCAATGCCTGCACGTGTTAGGTCGAGGAAAATTATGTTAATGAATCATTGGAATACCGCTGGTGAATTTGACAATCCAAACGGCACCTTCTTAAATTAGTACTGGCCATTATGGGTGACAAAAGAGATGTAGTTACGGCTTGCTTCTGCGACATTAAGATGGAAGAACCCATTTTTTAGATCAATGGAACTGAATATTCTGCCATTCTGGAATCAATGGTAATGGGTAACGGTCCTTGACAAAAATTTTGTTCACTTTTCTGTATCATAACCGCAAAAATCCGTTCGCTTTTTCACCATAACAATGGGACTACTAAACTCGGAATCGGATGGCTCTATTACACCGTCTTTACTTTACTGCCAACCGGTAGTCATCTTGGTCGTGAGAGTATCTTGGTACGTTCTTTCAAAACGATGGTCGTCTCAACGTTGGTAGTTTTGCACTTTTTCGGCCGGTAGTTCTCTACCTTTTCATTAATTATTTAAAGAAAGTTAAAAATTAGACCAAATCGTACTGTATACATACATATACTGGGTTCAACACTTGCTAAGCAGTCGTCGTTAATTTTTCACAAAAACAAAACATGCGTTAACAGCTTTCATTTGTTTTTTTTTTTATCAAAGATCAACAAAAAAAAAATTCATTCTTGAAAGTGCGATAAATAACGTTCTGTCAATAAAATTAGTCTATTTACCTATAATGCCGTGAGGAATTGCTTATAAATTAATTAATTTTTAGGTCCCATCACACCGAATAACTATTAATAACGTAGAATTCTTAGATTTTGCGAATGCAAATCAAATCTCTATCTAAGCTGTACGGACAATTTTTTGAGTTAGCATTTTGGATTGTTTTCTGGTTTTTTTTAGATAAAAAATAAATTAAATCTTTTTAACAAAATGTTTGTATTTAATTATTACAAGCACAAATTAAGGTTTTATAACAATTTTACTTCATTCAAGTCAAGGCACATCTAACAGGTAACCGTAAGTGTACAACAAGTACAACAATGCAAAAACAACAGGCATTTTGTTTTTGTTAAAGCGTACGCGTAATGTCAAAAAAATTAACCCTCAAACCTCTATAGGAAATTAATAAAAGCAATTAAAAAAACTAAATACATTTTATATATTGAAATTTCTTTTGATTTTTATGTCATGCTTAATTACGCAATAGTGGGGCACCTATAAATTAAAAAAAAATTATTCCATGCAGTCAATAACATTTCCACTTTATCTAAAGAACATGTTTTTACATGGCCATCGATAAAAATGGCAGATGCTAACGTTATTTGTTATTGGTCATAGTTTTGGCACTTAGTTGGAGAGACCGAAATCTTTTTTTGGGTAATTCATCAGCCTCGTCTAAATAAATATAAATATAGTAAATCTAGGTTGTAGTTTAAAAGATATATGGATTTAGTGTTAAAGGCTTAAATATTATTAATCATCTTGCAAAAATTTTAATAAAATTGGCTTTGAAATAGTAATCCTGAAGAATTTCTAGAGTGCGTATCGTTAAGGATACATCCGGTACATATGAGGGTTTATAAATGCGAAAATGATTATCGAAACAAAACAAACAAAAAAACAACAAAATTTTGACATTTAAAAACGCGTCAGCTGTTGACATAGGTTTACCTGTTAGATTTGCCTTGATTCAAGTTATGTATGTAATTAGTTTTTGAAATATATACTGTATTTCCTCGATTTACGTCGTAGAATGTTCCGGAAAAAGGCGACGTAAATCGAAACGACGTAAATCGAATTTCAAGTAACTCATACTATCAGATGCATTTATTTATGCATACATAATTGGTAATTACAACCCTTCAGTCAGGATTATTGACCTAGTTTCTCACACCACTTATGTTGTGTGTGTTAATTTTATACATAAGTGGCGGGACCTACAGTTTAAAGTCGACTCCGAACGACAGATTTTTTGAGAAACTTTTCATGGCAATTTATTTACTCTCAGAGTTTTTGCCAGAAATCTGCTGAGAGGAAATCGCCGAAGAAATACTTTTTGTATTTTTGTTTTGATGTCTGGCCTGGGGCACGAACCCTGGCTTTATGTCTAATAAGCCAACACACTACCTACTAGACTACGGCGACTTCATGCACATTTTGCAAAAAAAAAAAACTAAAATAATTCAATTTTTATTCTGTATAACTAAGTACATACATAAATATAGATGGATTTTTGATTTGTTATAAAAATTTATTTCATATGTTGTTCACAAAAAGTTTAATAAAAAACAAAAAATTATCCATTAGCACTTAAATATTTATTTTTTTCAAAACTCTATATTTTATTCAAATAGTTACACACAAATATTGAATTTTTTAAAGAGGGAATTTTGTTTATAAACAACAGAGGCGACGTTAATCGAAACAACGTAAATCGAGGGAATACTGTATTGTAAAAAGATAGTTGGGCAATTCACACGACTTTGTATCGTGTATGTTGTATTGAATACACTTGGTTGTTTGTGAACGCTCAATGCTATGCTGTATTGTGTATTTCGTATTCCAAATGTATTTTTTTGGCATTCAAACAATTTGATAGCACGAAACAAACACAACTTTTGAAAAACATATGAAAACATATACAAATTTTTTTCATTCACACAATTTGATAGCACGAAACCAATACAACTGTTAAAACATATGAAAAAATGTGTATCGGATTTTTACATGAAAATTATCAACAACAAGCATACACTGCTGTATAATCGTCCAACAATACACTCAATACAACGATACAACGGCTTGTGTGAATTGCCCAAGTGTGTGCGTTTCATATGCATATCTGTTATTTTGTGCATATAAGTTTTATGATTATTTCTATGACACTATATCAGTGGTGTTGTGCTAATTTTTTTTTACCAGAACGCGTATATATAATTATATAGACAGGCCGATCTTGGGTAGGCGGCCGCTCTGTGCGGTCTCATGTCCCAAATTTAACGACGGGGGTGAATTTCCATGATAATCCTTCTGGCGGCATTATTTTTTTTTAAGTCTCATGTCCCAAATTTGACGAGGGGGGGAGGGAGATTCCCCCAATTTTTTTATTTCCATAAGCAATACATACATATATATAAAACTAATTGAATTTCTGAGTGCAATCCCGTCATCGCGGGAATTCCCGTCATTTGACCCATAGTTAAAAACCACGATTTAACGATAAAAAGGCGGAAATACCCGCTCTTCATATTTGTATGGAAAAAATAAGTGATTCTCTTGGTAGCAACAGTTAAATTTAAATGCGGCCGAAAGGGTTAAAAAAATGGTTTTAAATACTCAAATTCTTAAGTAGTAATTAGTGTTACGGATTGGTAACATTGAAGGCTTTTCTTAATATCTATATTTAGTGTCATTTCACAACACTGGTTCTTTTAAAAGGTTGGCAACTTTCCGTTCTATTGCAACCCTTTTGTCCGATTTGATGCAACACTGGTTTTTATTCCCTGATTATCGTGATCCCTTTTGTCATCTTGATTCTTACAAATGGCGCGTACGAATTGACCAATCAAGTGTTGACATTTGGCATTTTTATCGTATGATGGTGATCCCGTTATACGATTGACCAATTGTATTGTGACGCGTGCCAAGCGACGCGAATAGGGGATAGAAGAAAGGGAAAATTGATAGGTATAGATTTTTTCTTCGATCGAAAAAGTAGTCAGTTGGGTTTTAGAGACAGCGCGAGTAACATCAAAGGAAAAAAAAGAAAAAAGAATATAAGATACAGTAGGGTTTTAGCAACGGCGGGTACGACACCGAATAAGGTGATAAGAAGAAAAAAAAAAAAAAAAAAAAAAAAAAAATCTCGTGTGTGTAAGCTAGAAATTGGTTTAAACGGAGTTGTCTCTTTTATATATGTTAAAATAAAAAAATATAAAAACAAGGATTTAAATGTGTAAAAGAAAGAAAAAAAAAAACGATGTTTTATATGGCAAAACAAAAGAAGCAAGAGAGAAAAAAAAAATTTGTTATTTCAAAAACAAAAAAAAGAATTTTGCAAACTTTGTAAATTAAATTAAAAAAAAAAAGAATATTACAAAACCATGCACACATCATATGCGAAAATTTAAAATTAATAAAAAAAGGAAAAAAAAAATCTATTACTGATTCAATATTATTATACACACTACGCAAAATCACACTATATATTTAAATGTGTTTGAAAAAAAAAAAATTTTAAAACAAAATAGAAATTATAATATCAAAAATAAGAAAAAAAAATTAATAACCATGAATATTTTTGAAATTTTGAATACCGTTTTCTTTTAAAAAAAAAAAAAAAAAAGAGTAATAAAAAAAAAAATATATTGCTTAAATGTTAAATAATTGTAATAGTACTACAAAAAAAAAAAAAAAAAAAATGAATTGAATAAAAAACCCTACACAGTATAAGTTTTTTTTTCAAGACAAAAAAAAAGAAAAAAAAAATAGAACCATGAGAAAAAGAAAACATAACAAATGCAGCGAATGAAACAAATAAAAAAAAAAAAATATAAATAATAATAAAACAAAAACTCAAAATATTTTATGCACTTTAATGTTAAAACATATTTTCTCAACCACAAACAAAAAAAAAAGAAATATAAAAAAAAAAAACTCACTATTATTGGAAAAACTAAAGAAAAAAAAAGAAGAACAAGAAAAAAAAAACAGAAAGAGAAAAAAAATATTTCAATTTAATTCTACTATCGATCAACAAAAATTTAAGCCAGTGGCAGTGCGCGGCTGAACCATCTTGTCGTCGGCTGTTCCGTCACCGCACCAGCTTCAATCCAGTTGAGGGAGGGGCATCTTCATCACCTTCAACCCCCCCCAGTTACGGCAGCATTAAAGTCAACAGATTTTCCGGCAGAAAAAAAAACTTACGTAAATATTAATAATTATTTCTACTTTAAGATATACCATACTTACCTTATTTTTATTTACACTTACCTATTGTAGTATTTCTATTTACTGTATTTACTTAAATTTACTCTATGTTATACATACTTACCTTATTTTTATTTACACTTACCTATTGTAGTATTTCTATTTACCCTATTTACTATAAATTTACTCTATGTTATACATACTTACCTTATTTTACCCTACACTTACTCTTGTAGTATTTTTAATTAACTTTTTGTAGTATGCTTAGTTAATATATATACTTTACGTATTAATTATACCCATCATTATTTTCATATTTTCCTAAATTTTGTAAATATATAATATAAGACAAATCAATTAATAAACACTACTGTAAAATTTGAAATGGAGATTTTAGGGAATTTTTAATTGATTGGAAGAAGGAATGCTGGTGTTCAAAGTAGGTTAGAAAGTAAGTGGTCGTATTTCTCGGGGACAGATTTCGGATTGTCGGTACTTTTCTGTCAGAAGGGTGACTTAATTTTTTTTGGAAGGGAAAAGTGTACCGTACATGGCTAATCACCTTGCCATGGTTTTCTTTGTTTGATAGCGATGTTCGATATTTTTTTGGTCGTTTTATCTGCTGACGGCAGTATGAATTTTCGGAATTGAAAGTTTTACATTTTTTTTTTTTGTATTTTTCTCATACTCTCAGGGTAGTAGAGTATGATATATGCTTACGCGTCAAATACTCGGGTTGAGAACCACGACTTCAGCTTCGAGCTAGCCGGCGAAGATCTTTTCCTACCCCTTAACCTATATTTGGAAATGTGCCTTGGCACAGGGTAATGACATTTTGATTAAATTTATAGTATTTGTGCTATTTACCGGCGCGTAACATATATGGCGCCCAACGCAAAGGCCAGTGTTTAGTTTTTTTTTTTAAATGGCCAAAATTTCATAAATTCGTTGGTCGCGTAACATATATGGCGCCCAACGAAAAGGCCAACAAGTTCTTCTAATTTGTTGGTTAAATTTCAATACCAACGAAAATTTTGTAAAACTAACGACGCTGGTCGTAAATTTTTTGCGCTCATCATATATGGCGCTTCAAGAAACGTCAGCTTGTACAACCAACGAAAATTCGTAATTTTTTTATAACCAACAAAAGTTAAGGGAAAAAGAAGCCAACGTGGTGCTTATCACGTGGTTGATGATAACGGTAAACGCGGGTTAACGGTGATGTGCAGTTTCTTTTTCACATGGTGAGTGACGCGATTGTATACACGTGGTGGCAACACGCTTTAATTTTACACGTGGCTTCTCTACGCGTTTAGGCTTTAGCACGTGCATTTGTTATTTAATCGGCGTATATTTCCGGTATATTACCAAGTTAAAATTACATTTTTTTTTTTTTTTACTTTGTTTTCGGTTTCCGGTTTTCTTTTCCTTGTGCACTGACGTAAGTCATGACTTCTTTGGTCCGAATTGACCTGGAAGAATCATTTGCGACGCCAGGCAGGGAATATGGTATTCGGAATCTCGTGGCAATTTCTTCATTTGTTACTTTCTCATCCGACAGGGTTCCTCATACTTTGGCGTAAGTCATGACCCTTGGGTCCGAATTGACCTGGGAGTTTCATTTGCGACGTCAAGGGGGGAACATGTTTGTTGGGATTTCCGGTTAGATTCGCGATTCTATAAGTCCGAACTGGTTGAAATGAATTGCCAGTTGTCCGTTGCGATAGGATCTCGGGTTTGACACGTTTACCACTTGGTAATTGACTATAGGAGTCCTCGTTATTCAGTGACGAGTTGCACTGTGGTTAATTTTTTTTTATTGGATATTGTATACGCGCGCGTGTTTAGGCAGAAGGCTTATATTACGGGTGGAGCGACAAATTATCGAATCTTTTGAGCTATCGAACATTTTTTTTTTTGTTATTATGAATATTTTTACTAACGACCACTTAATCCAACTTGCGGGATGCCAGCATTCCTCCTTTCTTACATGTTTGTTGCTTCTTTTAAAATATATACGATTTTTTTTTTTCTCTCTTTCTTTGCACTTTTCCGTCGATTTTTGGAAAATTTGTTAAGAATACATAATTTTTTTTTTTTCTTTCTTCGGTGTCATATATAATAGTAAATTTTGACAGGAAAGATTGCACAAGTTTCACGATTACCTTATACAGTTTTTTTTTCTTCTTTTTCCGGATCTTGTTACTATAATTTTTTTTTTTTGTCTGATTTTGATTATGTTTAATTTCAATTGATGTTTGTCTTTATTTTATGTCTTGTTCACACTGTTTAATGTTCTACTTATTTGGAGAAAAGAAGGGTCACAATATTTGTTTTTGTTTTGTATTTGAAATTCACTTTTTTACTTTTTGTTACTATATTTTTTTTTTCCGGATTTTGGTATTGTTTTTATGGAAAGGTTTTTTTTTCTTTTTTTTTCAAGAGTACAAATTTTTATTTCTTTTGTCAGTGGCGCATTATGCGGGACAGCCAGGCTAATACTTCTAGAATTTCTAGGACCTTACCCGTGCACCGAATCTAGGGACACGCAACTTTTTATTGTAATGGAGCACCTGACCAACATATCTGTTTCTTGTTGGTTGTCCAAAATTTTTTTACACTCATTACTTGGATGTCATCGCCAATTTTGTAAATTTGACGCTTACGTAAGCGACACATTTTGTTTTTTTTAAGAGGAAGGTGGAAATTTTCAACAAGCTCCCGATATCACTGGGTATACCGGATTCAAAATCTACTTAAACCACCTTCAATTCCATTGCTAACCGCTATTTTTGTTACACATGTTACGTCGTTAAGGGCAAGAGACTTATTGGGACTGTCTCCAAAGTTTGACTTGCATTACACCCTAGTTACTCTTCTTTGCTCAGCTTACAAAACAAGGCTCAATAATCTAACTGACAACATCCAATCATATTTTCTCGGTTTTAGGCATTATTTGCACTATGTTGCCTCCGGGCACAGGTGGTCTACTTTAAAATTGAAACATGAAAACATAACGTGTTCACTACTATCCTTGGCTGTAACAGGACAAGTCAAACAATTTGGTGAGTACTTCTTGAAATAGTATGTTGATTATGGTCTATGGGCATTGGCTGTTAGCTATCTACATAATCAATAGATGATCTGTACGATTAGAATTCTGAAACTTGAGGAGGTATTATCCTAGCGCAAATAAATCACTATGAAAATCTGAACATACTTTAAATTTTTCAATGTGAATACTACTACCTCACCGTTTGTTCAGTCTTCGCAATGGTTGTGTAACCGTTGGTTAGATTCTTCTCTAGACTATGTAATACGATGCCGTATTTACCAATACAACAGTAAATTAATTTGGACAAACTTTTAAACAAGATGCCTTACGGTTTATGTTTACCTGCGCCTTTACTAATTTACTTGATCCTATGCATTCACAAACGGCTGTCTAAAGAAAGTAATCAGTCGCAAACGGCTGTGTTTAGGCTGTTTTGTTTCAACTCTAAAGTCAAACCTCTTTTAAACTGCTTTACAACTACCAAACTTTTAATTAGAACCCATACTATTTTCATCCAATGTTATGAAATCATATTCGGATGATGTGGGCAACCCACTATAGATAAACCTGTGTCCATACTTCAAGTGGATATTTTGTGGATATTATTAGTTTACCATTCAGTATTTCCAGTGGCCTTTACAAACTTGTATAACGGTTTGTCAGCTTTCTTACTGACTGTACGTACTAATGCACAAAGGTCTGGAAAATGTGTAATATCCCGTTATAATATTTACAAATATGGCGACTAATAAATAATAGTTTGACATTTTTAGTTTTTGCATACAGGAATTAAATTCTCTCTTAAAATGTTGCAGGAGAAAGAAAAATTTAGGAAACAAAATTTTTAAAGTAAATTTAAACAAGCCCAAATGGCCTCTGGGTTGTTAAATTGCTTTAGGTCTTCAGGAAAATTATTACAAAGGAAAATTTTTTGGTCGAGAATGAACATGGCCTAGGAATGCTTGGTTAATGCTTTGGAAAAGGAAATTGAAAATTTAGTGAAGAAACAAAATAAAGAAACATCGTATCGAAATGAGAAAGAAAAGGGAAAAAATAGGAAGGAAAATAACCCTTTTGAAAATTATTTAAATTTCTTAGGTTAAATACATATACTTTTAGGTATTTTTGTTTATAGTTTTTGTGTATTTACATGGATTTCCTTATTGAGAATCTTTTGTAGAAATTGTTAACATTACAAGGACGAGGAAAGAAGAAGGTTTCACTTACCTGTACTGCTTTTTATTACAATGATTATGAATTCTTAGCAAAACCTTTATAATGATATTTGGGAATATTGTATTTTAAACCCGTAACCACAGTGTAGGACAGGAGGTCTACGGAAGAAACCATACTCGGAGCGATTTCAAGAGGGCTATCAATGCAAAGTTTAATCCGAAATTTATAGAATGCAGAGTTAGGGAAAAGATTGGCAACGCTTGTGTGCACTTGAGGATCTGAAGGGAAACTACGTAGTCAAATTTCACGCATCCGACATTCGGCCATAGGATCTTGAATAGGTTTTTAGATGCCCGACTAGCTTTAGTGGAGCATAAGACTCTTAATCCCAGGGTCGTGGGTCGAGCCACACGTTTTGCATTCCTATGAATTTATTTTCGGTTTTCCCAATCCTGCCTGTTCGTTCAGCGATCATAGATCTCGATACGAAGCAGGTTTGTTACGGATTGGTAACATTGAAGGCTTTTCTTAATATCTATATTTAGTGTCATTTCACAACACTGGTTCTTTTAAAAGGTTGGCAACTTTCCGTTCTATTGCAACCCTTTTGTCCGATTTGATGCAACACTGGTTTTTATTCCCTGATTATCGTGATCCCTTTTGTCATCTTGATTCTTACAAATGGCGCGTACGAATTGACCAATCAAGTGTTGACATTTGGCATTTTTATCGTATGATGGTGATCCCGTTATACGATTGACCAATTGTATTGTGACGCGTGCCAAGCGACGCGAATAGGGGATAGAAGAAAGGGAAAATTGATAGGTATAGATTTTTTCTTCGATCGAAAAAGTAGTCAGTTGGGTTTTAGAGACAGCGCGAGTAACATCAAAGGAAAAAAAAGAAAAAAGAATATAAGATACAGTAGGGTTTTAGCAACGGCGGGTACGACACCGAATAAGGTGATAAGAAGAAAAAAAAAAAAAAAAAAAAAAAACTCTCGTGTGTGTAAGCTAGAAATTGGTTTAAACGGAGTTGTCTCTTTTATATATGTTAAAATAAAAAAATATAAAAACAAGGATTTAAATGTGTAAAAGAAAGAAAAAAAAAAACGATGTTTTATATGGCAAAACAAAAGAAGCAAGAGAGAAAAAAAAAATTTGTTATTTCAAAAACAAAAAAAAGAATTTTGCAAACTTTGTAAATTAAATTAAAAAAAAAAAGAATATTACAAAACCATGCACACATCATATGCGAAAATTTAAAATTAATAAAAAAAGGAAAAAAAAAATCTATTACTGATTCAATATTATTATACACACTACGCAAAATCACACTATATATTTAAATGTGTTTGAAAAAAAAAAAAATTTTAAAACAAAATAGAAATTATAATATCAAAAATAAGAAAAAAAAATTAATAACCATGAATATTTTTGAAATTTTGAATACCGTTTTCTTTTAAAAAAAAAAAAAAAAAAAGAGTAATAAAAAAAAAAATATATTGCTTAAATGTTAAATAATTGTAATAGTACTACAAAAAAAAAAAAAAAAAAAAAATGAATTGAATAAAAAAACCCTACACAGTATAAGTTTTTTTTTCAAGACAAAAAAAAAGAAAAAAAAATAGAACCATGAGAAAAAGAAAACATAACAAATGCAGCGAATGAAACAAATAAAAAAAAAAAAATATAAATAATAATAAAACAAAAACTCAAAATATTTTATGCACTTTAATGTTAAAACATATTTTCTCAACCACAAACAAAAAAAAAAGAAATATAAAAAAAAAAAACTCACTATTATTGGAAAAACTAAAGAAAAAAAAAGAAGAACAAGAAAAAAAAACAGAAAGAGAAAAAAAATATTTCAATTTAATTCTACTATCGATCAACAAAAATTTAAGCCAGTGGCAGTGCGCGGCTGAACCATCTTGTCGTCGGCTGTTCCGTCACCGCACCAGCTTCAATCCAGTTGAGGGAGGGGCATCTTCATCACCTTCAACCCCCCCCCAGTTACGGCAGCATTAAAGTCAACAGATTTTCCGGCAGAAAAAAAAACTTACGTAAATATTAATAATTATTTCTACTTTAAGATATACCATACTTACCTTATTTTTATTTACACTTACCTATTGTAGTATTTCTATTTACTGTATTTACTTAAATTTACTCTATGTTATACATACTTACCTTATTTTTATTTACACTTACCTATTGTAGTATTTCTATTTACCCTATTTACTATAAATTTACTCTATGTTATACATACTTACCTTATTTTACCCTACACTTACTCTTGTAGTATTTTTAATTAACTTTTTGTAGTATGCTTAGTTAATATATATACTTTACGTATTAATTATACCCATCATTATTTTCATATTTTCCTAAATTTTGTAAATATATAATATAAGACAAATCAATTAATAAACACTACTGTAAAATTTGAAATGGAGATTTTAGGGAATTTTTAATTGATTGGAAGAAGGAATGCTGGTGTTCAAAGTAGGTTAGAAAGTAAGTGGTCGTATTTCTCGGGGACAGATTTCGGATTGTCGGTACTTTTCTGTCAGAAGGGTGACTTAATTTTTTTTGGAAGGGAAAAGTGTACCGTACATGGCTAATCACCTTGCCATGGTTTTCTTTGTTTGATAGCGATGTTCGATATTTTTTTGGTCGTTTTATCTGCTGACGGCAGTATGAATTTTCGGAATTGAAAGTTTTACATTTTTTTTTTTTGTATTTTTCTCATACTCTCAGGGTAGTAGAGTATGATATATGCTTACGCGTCAAATACTCGGGTTGAGAACCACGACTTCAGCTTCGAGCTAGCCGGCGAAGATCTTTTCCTACCCCTTAACCTATATTTGGAAATGTGCCTTGGCACAGGGTAATGACATTTTGATTAAATTTATAGTATTTGTGCTATTTACCGGCGCGTAACATTAGTTCGGGTTCGGGTTCACGTATTTGTTTCGGTTCGGATGAAGTTCCGGTTCAACAGAAAAAAACGTTCTGGACTCCGGTTCACAGTTCGGAAAAACAAGCCGGTTGTTCCGGTTTTTGCTCCGGTTCGGGTTCGGTCCAAACCCTTATTTATAAAAATACATATAAAAATTCGTCAAAAATTAGAAAAAAAATATCAGCAATTCTTTTTAATTTTTTTTTTTTTTTTTCAAAACGTCAGCCAATTGTCGTTATCAGAAATCATCTTTAGTTCCGGAACGCGTTCCTGTCCAAAAAGGAAGTACCAGAACGACGTTCCGGAGCGTTCCGGCTCGACAACACCACTGCACTATATGTATGACAAATATCTCGAATAAATAATTGAAAGAATACAAACTGGTATTTAATCTATACGTATTCGCTGGAAAATCTGAATATAACTTTAATATATGTACATACGTATGTAAGTATGTATGTATATATGCGGGACAAGAGATCACTCACGAAATGCGAAATGCAGGGAAAGCTGAATCGTTGTTCTCACTCTCATGTTAACTGAGAGAAAGAAAACAAAAAAGACTCAGTACACTTATTGTACTCAGAGAACTTATTATACTTAGAGAACGTATTGTTCTTTTCTCTAAGCAATTTATTCTCATATGCGTGTATACGTGTGTGCATGTATGTATACCAGGGTTTACCAAAAATTTTTTGGTTATGTATTAGTGAGTAAGAGAGAGAAAATAAATTGAGAGAATTGATTTATTTACAGCCATAAAAAAGTGTTTGTAATACACGTTATTTTGATTTTCATTTTCATCAACTTACATATATAAAGCTATCTATCTTTGGCTTAATAATTTTAGATAAATAAAAATAAAATAAAAAAATCCATTTTTTATTAAAAGATCGTAAAGGTATCCAACTTTGGCTTAAAAATTAGACCATGTTTTTAGATAAATAAAAATGAAAAAAATAATAAACCATTTTTTATTAATAGAGAAAAAGCAAGCATTCTAAAGCATTTAAAAAAAATTATACTATGCGACAAAATATATAAGGCATTGAATATTATCAAAAGCATCTTTTAACATACAATATTTTTTGAGTGTCATTCTGAAAAAAATGGTAAAGCATCCGCCGCACATGTGTTCTTGTCGCAGTCTGATCGACAACTAAATCAAAAAACACAAGAATGCGTGTGAGTTCTCTCAGCACAATTGTGCTATGAAATGGTAAACGATGATGTATACATACATTGCCAAATAAAATAATAAACAAACTGAAAGATTTTTTGTTTTCACAAAATATATGTGAAAATAGCCTGTGGAAAAGAAATATTACCATTTGTTTTATTGTAAGGTAAGAATATGTGTTTTATTGTTGTAGAAATGAAATTATATCGATTCGCACCGAATTATATATTACTATTCAATTATGTATGTATGTATTTACCATATGTGTCTATTTTTGTATAGAATGAAGTTGTAATAAAACGAATGCTTTTTTTGTTTAGTATTTATTAAATTTATTTATCATTTTAATGGTTCAAAATTTTAACTTTTTCCATACTGGATAATTTGAATTTGTATGTTTCCCATGTGGAATGCTTCCGTAGTAAAACAACAATTAGTAAATTAAGCATCTCCATTCTGTGTTTATAACATTCGTTATTTTCATCAAACCAAGGAATAAATTGTATTTTTTGTGCATTCTTGGCCAACTACAAATGTTTTTATGTTTTTTATAGAATTATTTTCTAAAAAAATTTTTCGAAGACTTATATGAATTTTGCAAACTTCAAAAAATAAATCAGATGGAGCGCACAAACTTCCAAAGTCGGAATCTTTTATATAATTTTTTACATGAACAAACATTTCTGAAGGATATGACAAAATTTGCGCTGGTTTGATTATATCCACACGACATTTAACGCAAGATATTCGTTGAGCTATGTAACCAACAAAATATCGACTTGATGTTAATTCAATTGGCACATTGTTGGACGTAAAACAATCGGTGCCTTCATTAAAATATTCTTTATTTTCATCTGCGACATCTATATCAGGGATATGGGTACTTTCTGATATATTTCCAGTCCTATCAATATCTTCTAAAAATATGATTTATGATTTTAATTATATATTATATTTATTAAACGTTTTGTTTGAGCATGCACTACAATTTTTAAATTCACACTTTTTATAAAACAATTTTTCAGTTTTTCAGTTTCAAATGTCAATGGGATAGATTGTAAATAATGAATATGAAAAAAAAAAATGTCAACACAAAATGTGGATTTTTTATTTCGGTGCGAATCGATATAGTTTCATTTCTACAACAATAAAACACATATTCTTACCCTACAATAAAACAAACGGTAATATTTCTTTTTCACAGGCTATTTGCACATACATTTTGTGAAAACAAGACATCTTTCAGTTTGTTTATTATTTTATTTGGCAATGTACAAGCACACACGTATACGCATATGAGAATAAATTGCTTAGAGAAGAGAACAATACGTTCTCTAAGTATAATAAGTGTACTGAGTCTTTTTTGTTTTCTTTCTCTCAGTTAACATGAGAGTGAGAACGACGATTTAGCTTTCCCTGTTACCTACCCCCTCATCATTAAGAAGCACAAAATTTTGTCAATTTTAAATTCACTGTGTGCAACATCTTTACATATTTATAGTCTTTGGTCAAACAATAAAAACGATCATACATACATAATCGTACATACATACATATATACATACGTACGATGAGAGCAACACATTGTTACGCTCTTTGTTTGTGTTTATTTTTCTTCTGTCTTCCCTCCCTCATCAAGAAATGATTTTTAAAAAAGATTTTGGTGAGAGCGGGTCTTACTGGTACATCCCGCCATAAGAAATTTTACTTCTACATAATGCGCATTCTTTATATCCATATTCTTTGGTAAAACGTACTTGATTCCTATACTTTTATACAGATTTGAAATTTTCACAAACTGTGATACCGATGATAAGCGCAAACTCAGCTTACAATAATATAGCAAGATATGTATTTATTAAAGGATGTCGCGACCATATCTGACACTTTCATTACCATATATTTGTAATTATATTTGAGCATTAAATATGCAATATGCATATTCTCCTCCATAAAATTATTAGCTCAAAACAGCCAACATATGTATTTGTTTAGCAGGCTGAAATTTGCAAGATCTATCCGCGGTACGAAAATCATCCAACGTAACTAGAAATAAGACTCTTTTGTCATAACGCCAGTTTTTTATACATACCACTAGTCTTTGGAATTTTCTTTACCAAATCATATTCACAACATAAGCAATGCGATTATGTTCATAAAGGAGTTACATATACAATCTGTTTAGGTAGTTTTTAATATTAACACACATATTTTGATTGTTTTGAAAATCTTTACTTTTTTATTTTGTTTATATTAGTGATTATTAATTTTAATTTTTCTTTAAATTTCGTTGTATTTTTATCTATTGGGTTGTTCGGAAAGTAATTTCATTTTTTCCTGACAGAGGATTCAATTGTATTTTTTGCACCCAACTTCAGCAGTATAATTTTTATTGGCTTTGAGAGCTCATATAGTAAAGCTTGTGTGTTAAAAATTGCAATTAATTCTACGCAGTAGTTTTTGGTTGGTGCCCTTTTAAATATGGAGAGCTATAAGGAGCATTTTCGACATATCTTACTGTTTTACTATAGAAAGGGTAAAAATGCTGTTCAAGCCAGAAAGAAATAGAATGCCAGTGCTAGAACTGGTTCGCTAAATTTCGATCCGGCAATTTTAATGTCGAAGATGCACCACGTTCGGGAAGGCTGGTTGAAGTTGATAAAGACGCAATAAAAGCATTATTTGATGCGAACCGGCGAATAACAACACGTGAGATCGGATAGAGGTTAAACTCATCAAATTCAGTTAAATTTAATTAAGTATTTGTTTATTATACGAAAACTGTCTTTCATTTTCAACAAAAAAAAAAACAAAAAACGAAATTACTTTCCGAACAACACAATGATATATTTTTCCTTTGTTTGTATATATTTTTTATGTTTGTTTATACATATTGTTCTTTTCCTAATTTATTTTTTACATATATTTCCTTTATTGTTTACCTTTACTTTACTTTTTATAAAGTGCTTTTCATAATTATAGCACCACCCTAATTTTTTGAATTTCTAAAAAGTACATTTATAATAACAAAAACAAAACATTTCATTATGTGTAGTGTTAACGTAAAAGAAAAAATAACACTAATGGTGTTTTCTTTTCTACCAAAAAATGTGCATTTTATTAACGCAAAATTGCATTTTGCGTTTGTTTCTTAAAAATGTTTCGCCCTCTAAAAGGGTGGTATGTTTTATTCTAAATAATTCGCACTTGCCAATGGTGGAGGGCATTGCATTTTATGCCCTGTATAAATCGAGAGTGCTGCTAATGCCCTGTAAAGCACATGACTTTTGGTTATTTATAGGGCTACCAGATGAAATTTAAAAAAAGTCGCCTGGTATTGTTATCCAATTTGAAGTTAATTTTTTCATTGTTTTGTGGAGTAATCTTAAGGAAATATTACATTATTAAAGCTACATGGTCAGCAGTATAAAAAATTGCATTCAATGTTAGAACAGTGTTAAAATATTTTTTTTTTTTTTTTGTTATAAAAAAAGCGTGCAAAAAATGAAGTCGAAAAATTAGCGATCTGGCAACACCTTTGAACAAATTGGCATTTCCTCATTCATTTTCTTAATAAGTGGTAAACACAGGGCATACCCTTTTTTAATATTTGTGTTATGTTCTTCTCAAATAAAAAAAGGCATTACAACAGGGTTGGTCAAAAATTTTTTTAATGTACCTTGTAAGAGGGTGACATTTTCTTTGTAGAAAAGAAAACACCATAAATTTTTCAAATTGTTACCGCAATTTTTACTTCAGTATAAAAATTAAGGTTTTTGGTCTTTGCATAATTATAGCACCATCAGTTCTGAAAAGCGGGGAAGAAAAATAATTAATTTTTTTTTATTGTTTCAAATAATAAAAGTAATATTTAATTACACATTCCGGCCAAGAAAATGTTGAGTGGTGTTGGAAAGTGGCAGATTTTAGTTTTAAAAGACCAATCTCTTTCAGTACGTGCCTTCACAAGAAAAATTGGAAGATCTCACAAGGTGGTCATAAATTTTCCGTAAAACCCAGACGGATATGGTAAGACGAAACATACGGGTCGCCTAAGAAAGCTTTCGGTGCGCATCGCACCTAAAATCGCAAGGGAGTTTTCCGGTACATCAAAAAGTTGCCGTGAAATTTCTCAAGTTCTTGACCAGGCCGTCAGCATTTTAACCGTCTGGTGAAAAGTTAAACCCAATCTTAACATCGAAAGACAAAATTGGAAGTTTCTCCACATTTACTTCCTATGCACAAAAAAGAAAGATGCGAATTTGCAGAACTTAACATGGATAGGAATTGGGAGAATGTAAGAGTAATTTTTCAATAATAACAAACAATGAATATAAAATTGTTTGTCTTCAGATCATATTCTCTGATAAAAAAAGTGAACTTAGATGGACCAGATGCCTATCGATACTACTGCCGTGACCTTAGACAGGAACCAAAGTATTTTACTAAAAGAAATTTTGGGGGAGGTAGTCTCATGGTGTGGGGGGCTATTTCTTCAAGTGGTTGCCCCGAACTTCAGTTTCCATCCATGTACATGAATAGTACAGAGTACATACTGTTCTTAGCTGTAGTTTGCTCCCCTTCTTGAGAGAAAATAATGAAAAAAATTATGTTTTCCAACAGGACAATGCCAGAATTCATGTCAGCAGACTGAGTATGGAATGATTTCGTAACCAATCTATTGAGGTTTTATCGTGGCCAACTTGCTCTCCTGACATGAATGTTATTGAAAACGTTTGGGGAATTCTTGTCCGAAGAGTATATTCAAATAACAGACAATTTACCAGTGTGTTAGGGATTTCGATTGTATACTTGACACAATTTTAAATGCACCGCTGTTCAGGGGTTTGGATTGCAGCTCTGTCTGACAGAAACAGAGATGTCACAGGCATTACACGTGCGATCATGTGATTGGTCGACAGGGGAATTAACGGTATATGTCGTACGATGACGCTTGGTTTGTTCTAGAACAAAAGAACAAGAGAAAGGAGAAAAAGAAAGAAGCGTTTTTTTAGGAGTCAGTCAGTCAGTAGAGTTGAGTTCAGTCAGTGCAGTTCAGTCAGTTGAGTGCCGAGTAGAGAGTAGTGCGTATGCGTGGTCAGATATAAAAAAAAATATAGAAGATAATTAAAAATCTTAAAGTATTTTGTGATAATTTACAAAAAAGAAAAACAAAGAATACTTTTTATTCAACTGTAAAGGCGTTTAGTGTGAATTCATTATTATAATGTGACTGTAGTTTTGTTCCCTAACAAACAATAAAAATTTATTTAATAATGTGGTGAAAATCGAAATGTTCATGTTTTAATGTTAAGTGTATCTATCCGTGCCGTCTTAAATTAATAAAACATATTATTGAAGATACATAGGAAATCAATAGAGTTAAACATTTAATATTTAATATATGCACGTACATACATACACCTATACATACATACATATATTGTTTGTGACAATTATTGCCTCTTAAAAACAATCAAGATTTTTATTAATTGTGTGATATGACTGCTAAATATTGCAAGAATGCATCAAGCGGGCGGAAAAAGTGGTCGCCCCAAAAATAAATACACAGCTGAAGCACTTGAAACTATAAAACAAGATTTAACAAGATTCCAAGTTCAAAAAGATAATGGCATACCACAACAGATTGCAAAAATTTATAAAACTGTAAATTTGTAAAACTGTATAAAACAATAACAACAACAAAAATAATTAATGTGGAAGAGCCTCGGAACCGAGTGGAGCTGCGAAACTATCCATCATCAGCTCTCCAGAAACAGCACCATCATTTACTTACAGTCGACCACTTCATCAAGCAGCAGCAGGGTATCCGTAAGCTATATTTAGTAAAGCAATGTAATTATATTATATTATATACAATTAAATTTTCTTAAATTATATTACATTATATTATATCATATTATATTTTCTTATATTATATTTTATTATACTATATTTTCTTATCCTACTCTGTATTGAATTATAAATATTATTACATATTTTATATATCATATGGTAAATAAAATTTTAAATTAGTAGAATGCAATTCTAAGAAAAAATAATTTTTTTGTACGAAGGCGAAGGTTCCCCGGACAGCGGGGTGGGTAGGGTGATGTAAGTATGTTATTATTTTTTTTTGCAACTCTTCATTTATTTTGGCATGTATGCATTTTTTTTTTTCTATGCTTACGTTCGTTGAATTTTCGGTCGGGAACACCCACGACATTGAGCTAGTCGGGACACTCTTCATACATGCCATGTTCCAATTTGATTTTATTTTATCAACAACTGTAGACTTTGAAACGAGCGTAACAAGTGTTGAAGATTTAAAATTAAAAATAATCGAAGAATTGGGGAAAATAGACGGAGAAATATTGAATAATCTTTATACGAGTATGAAAGATCGAATATTTAATTTAATAAGCTTTAAGGGAGGGATTACTAAGTTTTATGTATCAACATTTTTGGTAAATAAAGCTTCTTATTTAACAAAACTGAGACTGGTGCTATAATTATGCAAAGACCAAAAACCTTAATTTTTATACTGAAAAATTGCGGTAACAATTTGAAAAATTTAGTGTTATTTTTCTCTTACGTTAACACTACACATAATGAAATGTTTCGTTTTTGTTATTATAAATGTACTTTTTAGAAATTCAAAAAATTAGGGTGGTGCTATAATTATGAAAAGCACTTTATTTTCTGAGATTATAACACGTTCTTATTCATTTTTGTTTCAACATTTTTTTATTTTTATCATCAATGACTTTTTATTACTTTATTTCTTTGCTGTACCCCCCCTAGCACTTTCATGTATAAGATTAATATCTTCTTTTTTATTTTTATTTTATCTTTACAATTAAAATATATACTACAGTAGGACCTTGATTATCCGTGATTCGATTATCCGAGAACATCAATTATCCGGGATGGAATAAGAAAATTTTTTGCATCGACTTAATTTTATTTTGGATCGACTTAAATTTTTCTGCATCGTTTAACCGTGATTACCTCTATTATCCGTGATTATAAGCAAAAATTTTTTCTATTATTTTGGACAAACAAGCGAAAAAGGGGAATTCTCTCTTTAGTATACGAAATCCTTATACATATACTGTTCAGTGTTTTCTGACAAAATTATTTTGTTTTTTTATTTTTTGAAACATGTATGTATATAAAATCCTTAAATTATTTAGTTTTTACATAAATATGTACATATTCATTTATTAACTAATAAAAATATCTATTAAAAAACTAGCCAAAATTGTAACTCAATTAACCGGGAAAATCGATTATCCGGAATGCTTCCGGTCACGACCATTACGAATAATCAAGGTCCTACTGTATATACAAGTTTTGAGTTAAAAGGTATTGCAACAAATATTAGCCTAATTTATTAAATATAAATATACAACTCATTAATTCACAGTGTAAGGGGAAAAAGATAGGAAAAAACCCTTTGACCTTCCAGAAGCTCCCAACAATAACCCTTAGTTAAACTTCATTTCTGAAGTTAAGAAGATGTTAATGTTGGAGGCTTCTTATTGTTTCATAATTTGAACATCTATTTCGATCTTCAAATTTCTGGGTCAAAATTATTCACAACCGTCATGAACATATCCTGCTTGAAGCTTCTGTGAAGTCTGTTAGTTGAAAACCGCCTAGGCAAGTTGTATATTATTTTCAGATTCTTATTTTGAATTAGTTGCATTTTCTTAACATTAACTCCATTAATAAAACAAAACATATTATTATATTATCATATTTATTACAAGAAAATAAATTGTACAGTTTAAATTCAATCCATAAGTATAAAAAAATATACATCAAAAAAATTAGGAAACAAAAGTTTAGCTACTCATCGCTGGTTGATAACAATCGTGGACGTTTATTATGGACTGGATTAAAATCACTGTCGTCAGAAGATATGTTGATGTTGTTATGAAGTCAGTCAGTCCATCCATGCCTTTTTCTCCAGTTGTTTACATAATTCTTGATATCCAGCAACACAAGATTTCAATTTAAGTTGGAATTTTAACGCACGCTCCATGTCAGGATCATGAGCAAGAAAATGTTTTTCCATATTTGTAGCGAATTTCAAGCAATCACGAATTAATTTTGCCGTTAAAACCTTACCGTCTTCGTGTTCGTCGATATCGACATCTTTGTTCTCATTGATTGTCATAATTTCAATTAAGTCGTCCTCATCAATAGGACCTTCTTGCATTAATTCATCGATGTCAGCCAGTTGCATGTTGTCCAACCCATCGCCACCTATAATATTTGATAGACTTATAATCTCAAAACAAATTTCTGACCTTTGCACCACTGAAGTTCCACTTTGAACGCAAGCTGGTAAAATGTTTTTCCAACAAGCATTTAAGGTTGATTGCCGCAACTGTTGGATGGCAAAAGAAACATGTGTAATGCAATCCAAAATATTAAACTTTTTCCATGCTTCCATAACATTCAAATTTTTTTCTTCCACTGTATCTAAAATGTATCTCAACGTCTGCTTGATGTAATACATTTTGAATGCTGCTATAATACCCTGATCTAGTGGCTGAATCAGAGGAGTGGTATTAGGGGGCAAAAACAGCAATTGAATGTTGGGATGTACTGGGTGGCTCGGTGCATTATCAACAAGCAAAAGTATTTTGAATTCTAGACCTTTTTTTGTCATATATTTCTGGACTTCAGGAACAAAACAGTTATTAAACCAATCTGTGAACAAGTTAGCCGTCATCCATGCCTTTTTTCTCGCCGCATGGAAGTTGCTTAATGTCTACCTTTTAAAGCTCTTGGCATAAGAGACTTGTTGATTAAGAGTGGCTTCAACATTTTACCGCCAGATGCATTACTGCAAAGCAAGAAGGTCACCCGATCTTGGCTGCTTTAAAGCCACCAGCTGTTTTTTGAGATTTTGCTATAAATGTTCTTTTTGACAATTTTTCTTCCAAAACAATGCTGTTTCGTCGCTATTAAATATTTGATCTGGAGTATATCCGCCCTCTTGAACTATTTTTGCTAGTTCATCCGGATAGTTTTTTGCAGCATTTTCGTCTGCTGATGCCAATTCGCCTTAAATTTTTGCGTTGTGAAAAGCGTGTCTTCAAAAAACCTGTCAGCCATCCATGACTTGCATTGAAAGCAATTTTATTAGATACTGATGGTTCAAACTCCTGAAAACGGTTGTATATTCTAAGTGCTTTCTCTTTAATAATTTTCCCATCAATAGGAATTTTTTTTCCTGTAAATCTTCAATTTATAATACCATATGTTTTTCAGTTTTCTCCAAAGTAGGATTTCGACTATAAGAAGTTGTTTTTGAACTAAGTGCTGACCCAGAAATTATTGATTGTCGGATGGAACTCTAATTTTTTTTTATTGTTCTTATTGTCGCTGGACCTTCGCCACTTCTTAGACAGTCTAGGATTTTTATTTTCGTTTCTAATGAAATTGTTTTTCTCTTTAGAAAATGCTGTCGTTTAGACATTGTATTAATAAAGGCACTGTAAAAACGAAATTAAATAAAATTGGTTTTGCAATAACAACCTAACACTATGTTACCTTTTGAAAAATTATTAATGATTCCGATTATATAATTTGAAGCTGTCACCAATTTATAAAAAATATAAACTTAAACATTAACTTTAAGCACTTTGAAATTATATATTGCGTCATCAATTAACTGATGTGTTAAATAAAAAGGGTATTTCCCTTAAAGTAAACATGCTGTGTAGTAGAGTTGCCATAATGATGTTATCCTGTAAGACACTGTAAAAAATCATGAAAAAATTAAAATTTTTTTTTTTGAATTCGTATTAAATTTTTTTGGAATTCGTGTTAAACCAAAAAAAGCATGTAAAAAAATTAAAATTTTCTTCTTGACGAACCATGTTATTTCAAAATCGTGTAAAAAAAGACCGTGTAGAAAAAGAGTTTACTGTACTTTTGACCAAATTCCCATAAGTCATTATTGGATGAATACACATTTTGTACAGCAATATTTTGTTTTTATTATTCAAAATCGATCTACGATTTTGTAAGGGAAATAATGCACGACCACATTTAATAGCTTTATCGCACCATTGAAGAATGTAATGTTTAAATGTCAACTTCTTGTCAATGACAATGCCTAGATACTTAATTGTTTCCAGAATAGGGATTTCTTCTTCATCTATTATAAGCGGAATGCTAGGAGTTCTTTTAAGCGATTTATTGAAAGGGAAAATTATGGCCTGAGTTTTTGTTTGGTTGATTTTAATTTTCCATTTGATGAAGTATTTTTAGGCGTTTAAGAGAACATTTTTCATTCGTTTGACAACGGCATTTGAAACTTTTCCTGTTGCTATAATTGCAGTATCGTCTGCATACAGTGTTGTTGTCTGATCTTTTTGAGCTCTTAAATCTGAAATGTATATAGAATATAATGTGGGTGACAGAACGGAGCCTTGAAATATATTGCGTACATTTGAGTGTTCATTATTAATAAATACCACAAAATGTCTTTCACTTAAAAAACTCTGAATAATCTTTTGCAGATAAATTGGGTATCCAAACACATTAAGTTTATACACAAGTCCGTCATGCCAAATAGAGTCAGAGGCTTTTTCAATGTCTAGGCAAACAATTCCTGTAGTTTTCCGTTCTTGTTTATTTTTAATTATCAAATTGACAATCATTCGTACTTGGTGCACTGTAGAGTGATTCTTGCGAAACCAAATTGTTCTTTTTGTACGACATTGTTGCATTCAGTAAATTCATTTAGTCTTTTCAATATGATTTTCTCGAACACCTTGTCAAGGCAATTTAACATGCTAATTGGGCGATAACTGTTTGGTGATTTACTGTCTTTTCCTGATTTTAATATCGGTATAACTTTGGCTGTTTTAAAAAGCTTTGGAAAATATCCATTATTTAGACACCAGTTAAAAATTTTCATAATGAGGCTAAAGAAGTTATCGGACATATTTTTCAATATGTATAATGGAATGAATGCCATCTAAGCCAGGGGCTCTTGAATTTTTCAACGATCTAACATAGAATATTATTTCATTAATCGTAGTTAAGGATTGTTGGATAGTATTAGGAATTTCTTGTCGATTAAGCCATGTTATATATTTTCTCACCTTATTATCAATTGGTGACATTGAATTATATGTGGTTTTGTCGTAGTCCTCAAAAACTTCTGCAATAACATTAGCTTTTTCTTTGCTATTAAATATTTCAGCGCCATCTTTTGACAAACTTCCTAACGATGGTTTTTTACCTTTCAATGCTTTAGTTAACATCCAGAATTTTTTGCTACCAGTTGGTAAACTTTATATAAATTGATGTCAGCTGTTATTACGATCACTGAGAATGTTTTGTTTTATTAGGATAGTCAGCTGTTTTAATATCCATATTATTAAGTTTCTCTCTTGTGAGTTTGTAGTTCTTTGAAGTTTTCTTCTGTATCTCTTTCTTTGGCCAATTAAAAATAAACTACATAATCTGCGATAATTTTCTTTGCCATTGCTGTTTGTCAGCTACTGGAATCTTTTTAGAGGCGTCTTGAAGAATCTGCATGACTCTTTAAAGAATTCGTTCGATATTTGTGTATGTAATCAGAGTATTTGGTAAATTCCCATTTTTGACCTCATTATCAACAAATTTTGTAATTTCTTTCCAGTTAGCCATATTATATAGAACCATCTGTGATTTTTTCTCTAATGGAAGCCAATCTGTAAGCACTTTGCTCAAAGTCAACTGTTGATATTTATTTCAATGGAGATATTTTCAATGTTGAGTGTTGAAAACTTAGGGATACGTTCATGAGGAATTGAATTTTTAATTGCTATCAAAACTCCTCCACCGTGTGTCGGTCTATCCTCTCGATAAACTTTATAATTAACTAGGCTAAATGCAGCTAGGCTAATATAGCTGCAGGTGAAGTTATGCCCTGAGCATATTTCCCAGTACTCTTAGCTTGTCGTACTTTGTTATACATTTTTCCAACGCATCTATAGCTTAAAAATAAATTCTGGTTGACAACACTGGTTGAATAAACAATCAAAATAAAATAAAGCTTTGTGAAAATTTAAATAAAAAAAAATGTTTTAAAATAGATAGAGACTATTTAAAAAAACATAAAAATAAACAATAATACCCGGTTATTTTTGAGTGCAAGAATTTTGGTAGAAAATCATTAGATAATGGCTGAATGCAGTAAATGCAGATCAGTAATTAGGGGAGAAAGTGGCATTAGATCAGGGGTTACCAAAAAATTTTTGGTTATGTATTAGTGAGTAAGAGAGAGAAAATAAGTGAGAGAATTTATTTATTTACAGCCACAGAAAAGTGTTAGTAATATACGCTATTTTGATTTTCATTTCATCAACATACATAAAACTATCTATGTTCGGCTTAATAATTTTAGATAAATAAAAATAAAAAATCCATTTTTTACATATTAACAGACAAAATGTCTTTTAAGAACATATTCCCTACATTCTTTAAATGTTTTATAACATACATATAAGGCATTGAACATTAGCATCTTTTAACATAAAATATTTTTTGAGTGTCATTCCGAAATAAAATGCTAATGCATCCGCCGCACATGAGTTCTTGTCGCAGTCTGATCGACAACTAAATCATAAAGCACAAGAATGCGTGTGAGTTCTCTCCACACAATTGTGCTATGAAATGGTAAACAATGCATTAGATGCAATGGTGTATGCGACAAAGTTTTTCACTTTACAAGAAAATTTGCCGGTATTGATCAATATTGGGCGAAAATTATTGATGAAGACAATTATGTTCGTTTTATTTGTGATGACTGCATGCAGTATATACAAAATGTAGACCTTGTTTTAAGGGATATACAAGATGGAGTGAATAAAAACAAACAAACATTACTTGAATACAAAAATGAATTTGAAAGCTCGTTGAAGCAAAATGAAAGTGAAATAAAGGCCTTACTAGAGGCAATTGAAATAAGATGTGATGAAAGATTAAAAAAAATAGATAAAATTCAAAAAAATGTGTGAAAACAACGTAGAAGTGGTAAAGAATTTATATGGAAACATAAACGAATTTGGAAATAAAAACAAAGATATGTATAATACAATAGAGAAAAGTAATATAAAAATGTGTAATGAAATAAAGAAGGTGGGTGATAGACGATACAAACGTCAAAACGAAAATGACTTATGCTCAAACAGTTGCCAGATGTCTCGAAAAATTTCCCTTTGATTATTAAACCAAAGGAAAAACAAAGTGTAGTAAAAACAAAGAATGAATTAAATAAAAAAGTAAATCCAATAAATTTTAAAATAACGAATGTTGAGAATAAAAAAAACGGAGCACTAGTTATTCAAAGCGAGAATACCGAAGAAAGAGATAAAATGAAAAAAGCAATACAAAATGAGATAAGTGGATATTATGAAGTAACGGTTCCAAAACAAGTTGAAATGCACATAACAGTAACGGACATGAATTTCAAAATACCCAAAAAAAGAACTTATGGAAAAAATTAAACGACAAAAGTTTGAACGTTGACATTATGTGTGAAACACTACATCATTTAAATGACCTCCACGCGAAGTGTTGCAAGCATTGATTCTTTTGAGGTAATTTTCGACCACTTTTTGACACATATTGGGCGGTATCTCAGCCATAACTTGACGAATGTTGGTTTTTAAGTGCTCAAGAGTTGAAGGTTTATCTGCATAAACACGGTCTTTCGCGTAGCCCCATAAAAAAGTCTAATGGTGTCAAATCGCATGATCTTGGTGGCCAGTTGATATTGCCACGACGAGAAATTACGCGGCCAGGAAATGTCTCTTGCAATAAAGCTATATTCGCTCGAGGTGTGTGGCATGTGGCACCGTCTTGTTGAAACCACATATTCTCCAAGTCCTATTCTTCAATAGCAGGCAAAAAAAGTCGGTTATCATATGACCATAACGTTCCGAATTGACGGTGACAGTCGTTCCATCGTCGTTTTCGAAGAAGTAAGGTCTATTGACACCTTCGGACCAAAGGGCGCACCAAACAGTGAATTTTTCTGGATGTAATGGCCTCTCTTCAATTACTTGAGGATTCTCAGAACCCCAAATACGACAATTTTGTTTATTAACATACCCACCGAGTGTGAAATGTGCTTCATCGCTAAAGAAAATTTTGTTCGATACGTGGCTGTGGCAGAATCACCATAATTAACTTAAAAGAAAAAAATAGGTTTCACAACTTAGTTTGACAGATGTCGAATTCCAGTCCCATACTTTTGAAACCACGAAATGGATATCCATGATATATGTAAAAAAATTGGAAAGAAAATAGGATTTTTTAGACGTATTAGAAATAAAGTCTCAATAATGACAGCGATAAACATATACAATACGATTATTAAACCTCATTTTGAGTATGGATCAACTATATTATATATGTACGTGCTGCACAGATGAGCAAATAAACAGGTTACAAAAATTACAGAATAAAGCTATGCGAACTATTTTAAAATGCAACCGTTTTACTTCCATACAATATGTTGGACACTTTAAAATGGATGGAACATTCAGCAAAGAATAAAATTAACGACACTGACTTTCATCAAGAAAATGGAAATGGGCAATGCACCTGAATATCTAATTGAGGAATTACAATATGTTGGCGATTTTCAACCATATAATCTTCGGAATAATAATGAATTCAGATTACAACGATCAGATACTAATGCAAAGCAACGTTAACTATTTTACAAAGGACTTGGAGATTATAACATGATGCCATCTAGTATAAAAAATGAAGAAAATATTAACATTTAAAAAAAAAAGTTGTAAATTTCATTAGATATACCAATGTTAATTAAATTAGAGCTTTAAATTAAATGAATTAATGATTGATGTAAATATTTTAAAAAATGTAATGTAAAAGTATTACAAATACTACTAATAATAAACTAAAAAAAATAAATTTATATATATCTAATATCTCTTGATTCGACAAGTTATCGTTATTATCAATCACTCTATTACCAGACTTTGTAACGTCGACATGAGAAATATTGTTATCGGATTTACCTTGTCCTTTCTGCGAGAATGAAGGCATGTAGTTGCTACCATTCAAAAAATTTTCATCATCTGTTCCCTAACAATCCATGTTGTTATGGTTTTTAAATCTGACGGGGTGCATCTTATTAGTAACTCTGGAGCGAATATCTATGTACTCCTTTCTAGATGGACATTGTGGGTCGTCGGCTCGATGATTAACATTTTTAAGGTTCTTTTTGATGCAGTTGAAACATTTGTATATGACGGGACCATTTGTAGGCGTTTTATTAAGCTGGCATTGCGAAAAATCATGTGATCCACCGCATCCTAGACATGCTACTCTTCTAAAGCAGTTTGAGGAACCATGGCCATACATGGCACATTATGTGGGACCTCTGTTGTGGCGAGTAGGATTTCTCCAATGCACAACAATTCCCATTATGTATCTTTTTTTATAACCTCTCGCTTCGTTATTTTTTCGCGATTAAATTCTAACATGTACAGCGCATCATCTGGATTGAACCTGGAAGTGGCAATCTCCTTTATGTTGGAAGGTTCAATATTAAACGAATTTTTAAATTCGCTTTTTAGTCTACCAGTGCTGATTTGTGGTAAACCAAATAGCATTAGTTTGAATTTCTTGCTATCTTTTATAGGGTGAGTAAAAAACTTGCATTGATTATCTTTTAACTTATTACATATGCTCTCATAGTCGATCTGCGAGTTAGGGATAGCTTTAGTTCCTACTAATATTCTTTTATATTTACAGCAGTTTCCTAATAATTTTATGATCTTAGCAAAATTATGACAAACATCCACTATGATTAGATGGATTTTTATAACCTCATCTCTGACAGGTTCGCTAGGTCAGAAAATATCTGAAACCTATTTTCACCTGGTTTCGATTTTTTGTATCTGGGATTATTACCCCAGAATTTTTTTACGTTTAGAAGTCATTCTTAATAAGATTCAAAAATATTAATAATGAATAAAGGGTTTTTATTTTAAGCACAGCTGATTGTATGTGTTGATATTTTATCTTTAATTTTTATCATTCGATTGACACAAGTTTGGTTAAAACTTGCCTTTTATATGAACGAACTGAAGCCTAGAACAGTAATATTGTTGCGAAAAATTCGACGGTACGACGTTGACAAATGGGAAAAACACCAATACCTCTAGGAAGGTCTAAAAAGACTAAAAAGATATTTTAAACAATAAATACGAATATGATTGCAAGAAAGTTACTTTTTACCAGATTTTCTGTTTCTTAACTTATTTTAGAACCTACTGAATCGAACAAAATTTAATACTTATCATCAAAACATAATATATAACAAATACATTATTTCAAAAAATCACAAAATAAATTAAATCATGCATCGAAGAATTATATTATGTTCAGACACGCACTTATATTGAGTAAATCGCAATAAACGGCATTATTGATCTCAATATTTCTTATAAAATGTCAATTAATTATTGCTCAAAAATTCATAAATTGTTCTAATATTGATTTATTTTTGACAACTCAAATATCAACAACGACAAAAAAAACAAAACAAAAAAACAACGAAAAAAAACAAAAACAATGTTGTTGAAACAACCAGCTGTTTTGTTTACCAGCTGTCAAATGAATATTGAATAAGCACCTGAACTGCGTATATTGTTATGTCTAAACACTTAAAATATTGTAATCAATAAACCCAATATTGACTCAATAAAAGTGCATGTCGAACATAGTATTAGGCCAACGATTACCATTTCATAGCACAATTGTGCTGAGGGAACTCACACGCATTCTTGTGTTTTTTGATTTAGTTGTCGATCAGACTGCGACAAGAACACATGTGCGGCGGATGCTTTACCATTTTTTTTCAGAATGACACTCAAAAAATATTGTATGCTAAAAGATGCTTTTGATAATATTCAATGCCTTATATATTTTGTCGCATAGTATAATTTTTTTTAAATGCTTGCTTTTTCTCTATTAATAAAAAATGGTTTATTATTTTTATTTATCTAAAAACATGGTCTAAATTTTAAGCCAAAGATGCATACCTTTACGATCTTTTAATAAAAAATGGATTTTTTTATTTTATTTTTATTTATCTAAAATTATTAAGCCAAAGATAGATAGCTTTACATATGTAAGTTGATAAAATGAAAATCAAAATAACGTATATTACAAACACTTTTCTATGGCTGTAAATAAATCAATTCTCTCAATTTATTTTCTCTCTCTTACTCACTAATACATAACCAAAAAATTTTTGGTAAACCCTGTATTAGGCTAACTTTTAATAAATAAGAAAAAGACAATCATGTTGGTGTAGAAGTAGGATTGCAATAAAAACATAGAAGTGAATTTGCAAACAATCATTACAAGAAGCGACCTGCAAAGGCGACTGTGAAAGAGTTTTGAACGATTAACTATCAACATACATGTACATGTATATGTGTACATATATGAGTTCGATGATGAAGCCAAAAACGAAAGTTTATACCACCCGTTTAAAAATATAAAAAATTCTGCAAAAATAACAAAGGAGGAGAAGAGAATTGCTATAAGAGAAGCCCAGAAGGTAAGAGAATTACAAGAGCAAAATAGAACTACGATACGAAAAGCCGTAGAAAAGGTCATAGAAGCAAATGTTAGCAAATGAACGCTATGTCTGCGGCATCCAGTAAGATAAGAATGTATTACTTTAATAACTTTACACCTTTATTGGTGTTGAAATACCAATAGGATTGAAGTACCGGATACGACTAGGAGGAGAAAGCTCCAGAATTCATTTTGGCCGATTCATTAATTTTGAAAGAGGGAATGCAACAGAAACTCTAGAAATGGTGCTTGAGAGCTACAACGAAAGTACGGTGGGCGACAGAAAAGGAATTTATTCGAATATTGATAAAATGGAACTTTTGCTTTAGGTCGGCAGAAGTTCTAGCAAGTTCTGTAAGTTTGAAAGCGGCTGCAACAGAACCAATAATTGTGTACGACATTAACCCCTATTAAAAAATGGCGAGTATAAAATTGTTCCTTTGAGAATGCTCAAATTGCCAAATCAAATGAAAGTTATTGACGGAAATAAGATATGATATGATAATGAGAAACAGAATGCCCAACATGGTAGCCAAGTGTCGAGTGATATTCGAAGATAAAAAAGCCTACGACGATAAAACCAAAACAGATCAGGTCAATGTTAGGATGAATGACCATAGTGATAGACGCTATATTCAGCTGATGACAGTGCTACGTTCATTACTATAATTTTAAATCATGAACCCCTAAAGTTTTAAAGAACATTTTAATATTCAAAGTGTGGATTGGCAGGGAATTATTACGTATGTATGTCTCAATGAGCTCCTCATATATAGCAATTTATGTTTATAGAATACTATAGAAATGTAGCCAGTATAAATACTAAAGAAAAGGAATTTTATTATTATATTTAGCATATATTTGATGTTTTTAATCACATTCCAGTTGGTAGAGAAATCGTAATTTAAATATCGTATGTATTATGCGTATGTTACGAAATAGTTCTTAAAATATATTTTTACCATTTAATAAAAAAAAACCTTGAAAGTTGTTCATTTTTCCTCCTAAACATCTAAAAATCTTTTAAGGCTTTAAAAACGAATCAAAAATTTATATTTAAATCAAAATTAATTACTAATAATGTTACACTAGATCTTGTGGCATGATTTTCCTCAGGCTTTGATAGCCACTTCCTTCATTTATGATAAGGATTCTGGAATCATGCGTGAGTGCAATCGCTCTGCATAGTTCTTGACAAAAATAGTGCTTACGGCAACAAACGTTTCCACCTTTAAGTCGCTGTGCATATCGACATTTCTTACGAACGAGGGAGCTCTGTCTATTTCCCTAAGTTCTTTGTTCTGGACACGCTTTATGCAGTAGTTTCCGCTTAATTGTCCCACGCTTTATTGATTTGCCCGCTTATTTGATCAAGAAAAAACGCTAACATTAATTCCATACAATATATTCCATAAACTTTTCGTTTAATTGAGTTCGTTTATTTGCGTTACCCTCTTAATTGACTTATGTATTAAGAATTTATTTTTGAAAACAATACAAAAAAATCCGCATAATTATCAAACAAAAAAGTCGATTGCAAAACAGAAAAGTTGACTTTTCTCTGCAATATCAATATCTTGAAAAGTATGTGGCAACTCTTTTAAACATACATACAGTAGCGGGAAAAAAAAAATGCAAAGCTATGTCATATGATATTCAATCGAGGCTCGAAACTTATAACGGTATCCAATTCCACTCCACTTTTGTTTTTTTTATTCATTGAGTTCTAAATTTTAATAAAAGGTATCTTTAAGCGTTGTTTGCTTCTCTTTCTACTTAATTTTTTTCGATTTATAAAAAAAGTGAAAAAATTTAGCGAGAAAAAAAATGCAACGCAATGTGTTAAAGGTAAAAGGAGATCAACTAGAGGAATTAAAATAAAAGTTTAATGAAAACTTTGCAAATTGTGAATTTTAAAATAGAAACAGCTGTCAGCAGATAGCAAATTTGCCATTGTAGGGTCTTTGGCAAAAGGAGGCAAATCAATGAATGAAGTTGCTCATCAATTTAATATCAACAAATCAATGGTTTGTCCGATTTCATCGCGATATCGTCAAAAAAATATCGTGGAAAGGAAGAGGAAGTGGTCGACTTCGTAAATCTACTGCCCGCCAAGACCGTCAAATGGTAAAAATAGTAAAACCTGACCATCGGAAAACGGTAGTAGATGTCACTACCTATTTGTAACGACCAAAGTTTTGTGGAGCGAAGAATCAAAGTTTAACTTATTTGGCTCTTATGGGTTAAATTACATTCGTTGGCCCCTAAAACAAAGATATTCACAAAATTCTGTAAATAAACAACATTCTGTACCACCAGAGCCAAATAAGTTAAACTTTGATTCTTCGCTTCACAAAACTTTGGGCCACTGCTCTTTTGACCAATGCAGATACCGTCTAGCAAAGTCAAGCCGTTTTTTCTTATTAACTTTACTTATAAGTGACTTCTTGGTTGGTCTTCTAGCTAATAAATTTTCCTCTCTGAATCGGTTTCTGGCTGTGTGGACGCCAATAGAAACCCCTAATTGGTCGTTTGCATAATTAGTGACAAAAACGAGGATTTAAAAATTCTAAAGAACGACTGACATTGCTTTTTATTTGTAATGCAACCGGTGACTACCAAAAAGCAATTGTCATTGGAAAGTCAAAAAATCCGAGATGCTTTAGAAACAAATCATTACCTCTGAAATATTATTCTCAAAACAAAGCTTGGATGACGCAAAGTTTATGATGATGATGATGAAATGGGGAAACAAGGACGTAAAATAATATTATTTGTAGACAATGCAGCTTGTCATAAGACATCAGCAGTGTTCTAAAATATTGATCTACAGTATTTACCAGCAAACACAACATCAATAATACAACCGCTAGATCAGGGTATTAATCACTGTTTTAAGTGTTATTACAGACAAAATTTGCTACGTAAACAAATTTCTGCAGTGGAAAACGGAAAAACGATTGCTGATTTTATGAAAAGTTTCAGCATTTTTAATGCCATGCACGTTATACAAAATTCTTGGTGGCTAGTTAAACCGACAACAATAAATAACTGCTTTAAAAAGGTAATCTTACATTTATTTGTACATAGCTATAAAAACTTTATTCATACATGTATATATTCTTAAAATTCTAGTCAAAAATGTTTCCTTCTACTGAGCCTACTGAATTGGAACATGAAGTATGTCTTGACGTGGAACAAGAATCAGCTGATTTTGAAAATTACGTCCGCTGCGATGATAACATACCATGCAATGGATAACGTACTGATCAAGAAATAATTAATGAAATTTGTCAAGAATTAACATCAGACAATTCTTCTGATGAAGAAAATTAAGATGTTGTTAACAATCCTCCTTCAAGTAAAGAAGTTCTGAGTTCTATTAATATCCTTCGGGATTTTTTTTGCCAAAGAATCTTTACTCACAAAAACTGGATAATATGGAAAACTATATAATTGAAAACTGTTACAAACAACAAATTCAAACCTTAATGACTGATTTTTTTAAAATATAAATATTAATTAATATGTATGTACTTTTTTTCAGTAAAGCTTTAAAGTATCATTTAAGGTGTCAACTTTTAAATTTTTCATTCCACATATAGATCTCATTTTTATGTGAAGTTAATTTAATTTTTTCCTTTTATTTACTTTTTGTTATTGTTTATATTAAGAAGTTATTGTTATAAACATTGTTTCTAATAAATGAATTAAAGCAATAAAATTGGGGCAATGTAAAATAATGCATTTTATTTGTATATTAATATATGAACGTTTAATTGATTCATTGGAGCTATTAAACGGGTGTCTTTTAATTGAGTTGCTGGATCAATTAACAGAATATCGGGTAAATGATTTTTCGGATAATTGCAGCAAAAACTGAAACATTTTTGAAAATCAATTAAGCGAAAACTACTGTAATTGGATTTCGGGGACCAACCCCACATCTGTTACCATATGATTTCAGTACTGAAAGATGTTTATAATCATAAAACAAATAGTTTGTCCCCCCTTTTCGAAAAATTAAACTGGTAATCTTAATTATTTCACCTTAGCGTGACCTTAGTACACGAATTACTAGTTATTATCGAATAAAAACAATATTCTGAACACATTAAAAACACCACAATTTATTAACACTTTGTAATTTATTTATATTTTAGCTTCTACTGAAATTGGAGGTATACTGGAAAACTGCGCCGATGCATTGCACACTGGATTTGCAAAAAATTTCAAGAGCTTTAATCCATTAGCTAATAGATTTGGGAATTATGCCGAGTTAAGTTCAAATTCAATTATGTACAGCAACTGGATTGATTTGTCATCTAAACCCATTATTGGAGGTCATTTCAACCATCTACATCATCATCATTTCATAGGCCTGCAAGGTACAATGTTATTTTTATACGGGTATTTAATTTTATGCGATTAACATGAACTTTATTAAGCTAAAGTGTGGGGGCCATCTTAAATTTTAAAATGCAATAAAACAAAAACGGTTTGAAGTTTTGTTTCTTTTTTTTTGTTGTCAAGTACACTTGTTTCGGTTAGAAATTGAACATTATTTCATTCATAAGACTGCCGCGGCTGGTCTTGTTGGCCTTCAAATTGTCCCTGGTTTGCCGGTATATCACTTTTTTTTAAACTGCGCCCCACAGTAAACAGTCCAACGGAGTCATATCGCAGCTTCTTGGCGGCCAATTGAACTTTGTAAGGCGTCATACCGAGAGCTTTTCTCAAAATTCGACGTAAACTGACATGTTAAATGTTCAATTCTTGAGTACGATGTTGATGTTGATGGACTCTCACGCACACTCTTAGCCACAGCTTCGATATTTTCGGGTGTATGCACTGCACGAGCACGCTCACGAACTTTAGAAATAAACTTGCGTATACTGGGCACTGTTGGTCCTTCTATGCGAACAAATTTTGTACGACATTTTCGTGCAATTTTCGACCAATTACACAGCCCTTTTTTGTGCAAATAAGATGGCTCCAGGTGTTTCCAAAGGCATTTTGCGGGCTGAACACGAAACTTTCCATCACGTCAGGTTTTCGAGAAAAAGGGGGTTGAAACCCCTAAAAATAGCGTTTTTGGCCATTTTTGAAAAATTGTAGAGCTAAACACTGACGTGCTAGAACGAACCAGAAATTGACAATTCATCTTTGCTCTTTAAAATGAGCCCAAAGCCAAATTGATTGCATGCACCGTTAATTTTTATAAACTTCTATCGCCATATTGAATTTTTTAAATCTGAATGAAGATCTGTAATCAGCGACCCCAAAAACCCCTGAGTAACAATTTTCAAGTAAATCTGATTAATTTTGGAACCCAGATTGGTGTTCATCGCGTAAAATGCCTTCGGAAACACCTGGAGCTATCTTATTTGCAAAACCCATGTAGGGCTGTGTTATCTTTGTTTTGGAAATAAATTCCAAAGTTGCTCAACCGTAAATCCATTCATTACCTTCAGTGGTGATAATATACTGAATTTTGTGACAATAAAATGACCTAAGATTTGCCAGATTCGAAATAACCGATGGTTCAAATTAAAAGCGATAGATGGCCTACCCGATATATGTATTTAAAATTACCTTTTAAATAGCTTCAATGTAATTACAAATTAAACGTATTTTCTTAAGAAGTAAACTATATATAAAAAATAAATATTATCGACATTATACGTACGTGTGTGTATAGATCAAATTCAATTTTACATTCAGGTTTATTTCAGCTGCAGTTCAAATTTCATTCCCGTTCAAATCTATAAAAATAACTTAGTTTCACTCGATAAGTGTATAAAAATTAATTACCAAACCGATGACCATTGAATAATTTTGTAAAACAGTGAATTTTGATTCTCTGCTGAGGCTAGAGTAAGGAATTTAATAGAAAAATTTAAGTTGACAAGGGTAAATGTACCTAATGTCGGCATGTACCAGTAGTCGGCAGTTTTTGTAAAAAAAAAATGCAAATAAATAAGAAAAACGACCGTTATTTATTAAAGATAAAACTGGTTTTGGTAGAAAAAATAGTTTTTTTTCTTATGAAATGAGTAAATTTGAGTGGGATGAATAATTTTTATCAATTTTTGTCCTCATTCAGTGATGGTTTTTCAACAAGTGCAGTAGTGCCAGTTTTTTAAAAAAAATTTTAGTTTAGGTGCCTCCTTAAACAAGTAAGTATTTATATTAAATTAAGTGTTTTTGAAAAAAGTAAGTGATTTTAATGAAAGAGAATAATTAAAATATTAAATTAAGAGTGAAAAATTGAGGAAATTAATATTTTTTTTATAATTTTTGTTGCTGCCGGCATTAGGAACAAAAAATTATATAATTTCCAATTGTCGGCTGGGGGGTGCCGACTACTGGAAATTGAGTTTTTTCTTAGATTAAGCTTAAATTTTATAAAATGGTTTAGAAATCATCACTCTTGCTATTTCTTAAAAAAAATTAGTAAAAACTTGATTTACCCAGTAGTCGGCATAGTTTATATTGAATACACTGAGACCTGCCGAGAATAGGACATAAGTCATCTAAAGTCGGCAATCTTACATTTATACAACTAGAAGTCCTATAACAGGACGAAAATTCGTGGTTCAGTAGGCATAATAGGTTGTTCTTGGAACTTCAGACAATATAAATTCATTAATATGTCCAACAACGGAAAAAGGCTCATACACCAATACTCCCAAGAGTCCCAAAAATGTGCTTAAAACAGAATGGAAGAAAACCGAAAGGGAGTGGCAGTTAAAGCCTGAAAATAATAACAAAGTAGTTTCAAAGTCTACGTTTTGCCCACTACTTCATATGGTCCTTTCTAATATAGATTTGGAAGATACAATTAAAAAATGGGTTTAGAAAATGTGGTTTATATCCTCTAATCCTGAAAACGTTGACTGCACCAAATGTGTTCAAAACCACTCGGAAGCATTGGCCATTGAACACGAAATTAATACAGAAATGAAGGCAACAGAATTCGACATAGCTATCGATATTATTAATAAAATAGCTCCAAAACTTCGTGAACGAGGCATTGATTCAGATCTTGTTGTGGAGGAGATTTGCGAGTTAAAACAAATGAGAAAAGACCAAAGTCTTGAAATTTTAGGCAACATCACTATTCAATCTGGAACGTATGTATGTAATCAATGAGGAAGGGATTTTGGAGATGCAAACGAAGCACATACAAGAACCAAATTTATCGTCGAATCCTGATGACTGTTTGGTTCCAAAAAATAATGAAGATACTATATTTGAACCAACTAAAAGTTCAAGCCCAATTACAGTTGCTATTCGAAACAATACCCAATTAACGGATTCGATTATGGACTGCCTTTCGCACTCATCATCAATAAATAGTTATAAAACTAACATATTGAGGTCCGTTAGTAATTCCCCAAAAACAGATATTTTTTATATTTCTTTGCCATGTGTACCAGGTACGTTTGTATATATTTGTATCATTATTATAAAACTATAGGCTCTACTGTAATTACAAACAAAGGTATGTCACCTACGTTTGAAAGTCATTTGTACTTTCATAAAATGGAAAAAACCTCAAGATTGGCTTCAAAACCTAAGGCACCAAGTGCAATATCTGCTCTTGCATGGAGGAAACATATAGAAGATAAAGAATTCGAAAAAACGTCAAAAGCTGAAACTAGATATAAAGGAAAGAAAACTTGAATGCCAAAAAAGGAAAATGAAAAATAATTCGAAAAAGGTTAAAAAAGGAAGAAAACTACTTTGTGGTGTATGTCAAGATGGCTTGGATAGCGATGCAGAGGATGACGCTCTAAAAAACGTAGGATGTGATAATTGTACCCATTGGTTTCACCTGAAATGCACCAGTTTAAAAGAAGTAGAATACGAAATTGTCCAGGGAATAGAGTTTGTGTGCAATGATTGTAAAACCAAAGAGACGGAAAATATTTAATATTCTCAGGCATGTCGCAGATTACGATCGGAATGGTTTTGATTCCGAATATGCAATTCCGATCGATTTTGTTTTAGGTTCTTCAGATTCCGAACGATTTTGTTCATTCCCAAAAATTATAAAATTGCTACTTTTCGAATAAAGTATGACAACGTAGTGCATGACAACAGAACCAAAACAAAAGAAGAAAAAGGCGCTGATACCCCTTAAAAAAATATAAGTTAATAATACAAAAAAATTTCAATAAATCTGTAAATTTTTAGAAAACTGAATTAAATGCAACGTAAAAATATTTTTGTATTTCCTTTTGTCCATCGTTTGTGTTGCCACCGCTTAAATTTGTTCTACTTAATAAATTTTTGTTCTCGAAAATAAGTGGTTTGCCCAAAAAAATAACGTGGCAATTCTTTGATGAAAAAATATATCAATTTGTTTTGTTTTTCAGCAAGTTTACAAAATTTAATTTCTTAAGCATAAATATTAAGTAAATGCTTAGAAAACCTATGTAATAATAAAACATACCATTTTGTCTTTCAGTTTGATTAAGTTTTATTAATATTTTTCTTTAATAAATCATCAAAAATATCCTAACCACTTTGAAAATTTGAAGTGGTTTCATTCCGAAGAAACTTTTCGTTTTCTAAAGACTCGACTTTCGGAATTGAAACCACTTTCGATCGGAATTACGTTCTGTGACATGGCTGCATAAATCTGAATTGAATCTAATCCAAAGCTTTTTACATGCCAAAAAGTATTTTTAAATTAATTTTAATGATCTACTATGTACCTATGAATTGATTACTTATTTAATTTACTTAATTACAATTAATTTTAAAGTTTTTTTAATAGTAAATTATTAGTTTTTATAAGATATGAATAGATTTCATAATTAAACATTGAATAAGTAACTTTTATTTGATTTTAAATAAAAATAATTTGAATTTCTATATGACGTTATCTTTTCGTTAACAAAAATTTTAATGCCGACAATTTTTTGCCGAACTTAGGAACAAATGTGCTGAGCACTGGAAAAATCGATGATTTAAACAAAATATGGAAATTACTTATAATTTGCTACTTTAATGTTCAAAGTTGGTAAATGGATCTAAAACTAAACTAATCACAGAATTGTAATAACTAAACATCATCTCAACAATACTTTCCCACTTCTAATCAGACCAGTTTGAAAAAGAGAAAAAAAATAAAACTGCCGACTACTGGTACATTTACCCAGTAGAATAGAGAAAATCAAAACTTTCCAATTGGTCGGAGTTTGCATTTGGTGAAGGATTTGAAGTTAATCGATAGTCAACAATGCTTTAATTTCGTTCAAGAATAATCAAATTTTTAGGTAAATTTCAAATCTATTACAGTAGTTCCCGCTTAATTGAATCAGCCAAATTGCACAGCTTTTGTTGCAATTAACCGGGTAAATCATTTAACCGATACCGCCTAATTGATTTACTGACGCAATTAAAAGAACTCCGTTTAAATGAACTCTGGGCTCAATAAAGCAGAATTTCTGACGTAAATGTATAAGAATTTACGTATACAAAACAACTTAAATGCATCTTTTTTTTTAAAATAACGAATAGTTTATTGAAAGAAAAAAAAATTGTGCATACTTATAAGGGGTGATTTTTTAAGAGCTATAGGAAATTTTTCAAAAAAAAACACATAAAATCCAGAAAAATGCATGAAATCTTTATTTGAATCGATAGTACGGTCCATATAATTTAATGTTTGAAGATTATTTCATGCAAATGTTGACCGCGACTGCGCCTCAAATGGTCCATCCGCTTAGTCCAATTTTGGTATACTCTTTCCAACATTTCGGCCGGTATCTTACGAATAAATGCTTCAATGTTGTCTTCCAATGCTTCAATTGAAGCGGGCTTGTCTGTATAGACATGAGCTTTAACATAGCCCCACAAAAAATAGTCTAAAGGCGTTAAATCGCACGATCTAGGCGGCCAATTGACCGGTCCCGAACGTGAAATAAAATGTTCACCGAACTCGCCTCTCAAAAAGTCCATTATTACGCGTGCTGTGTGTCATGTGGCACCGTCTTGTTGAAACCACATGTCATGCAAGTCAAGCTCTTGCATTTTGGGCAAAAAAAAAGATGGATATCATCTCACGGTAGCGCTCACCATTCACAGTTACGTTACAATTCGCAGCATCTTTGAAGAAGTACGGTCCAATGATGCCAAATTCAATGATTTGCAAGCGTTGTTCGTTTGTAAGACGATTCATGGTTAAATTATAGATCAAACTGAAGATGTTTGACAGTGAAACAAAACGCGAAACGTGCATGAGCTGTTTAAACCAGTGTTGCCAAAAAGATAATTGCTAAAAAATCACCCTTTATATTGAACTGTGTATAAAATAGAATAAAAAATGTTTATATTCTAATTCAATGATGTTAAACATCGTACAATATTTGTACATTAAGTAAAAAACAGAAACTGAATTAACAAAAAATTATTTCATTACACACTGAGATCCATTTTCATATCACATATACATCATACATACTACATATGTATATAGTACATAGGTATATGTTTGTAGTTTTATGCTGTATCTAGATAGGCTTAAAAAATCGGTTATTACAGCTTGAACCTGTTGTTTGCAAAATTGTTCAATAGTATATTTTTCTATACTATCGAGTTCATGTGAAAAAAGATTTTTGGGCAAGAAAAAATTACGAAGGTTGTTCAGACAAATCAAAACATCTTTAGTTGAAAGAAGATTGCTGACTTCTCTTATGTCGTCCTCTTCTTCGGACGAAGAGTCCGAAGTTAAATCGTTCACCACTTCATTTATGATTTCCGCATCCGTAAGTTGTCCACAGCATGGAAAACTATCATCAAAGGAAACATAATTTTCGAATTTTTGTTGTTGTTCGCCATCAAAAGAGAATTCAAAAATATTTTCTTCTATGTTGCTACATGCAGAGGAAGAAATAAACTTTGCCTAAAAAAATAAATGTTAAAAGCAATTAAAATTTTGCGTTCTCTCTTTATTGTAATGTAGTCAGATTCCAAAAAGCTCATACTTTCTGATTACTGATAAAAGAGCGCACCTTAATGACGTCTGAGTTTCAAAACATTACTTCGACTTAAAATGGTGTCATATTTCATCAAATGCAATTCTTAACGAAACGTTAATGTGATGTTTTTGTAACACAGCCTATTTCACTTGCCTGCCTGTTTATAAGGGAAACACAAACAAAATTGAGTGTTTTTGTTTGTGTTTTCCATGCAAACAGGCAGGCAACTGAAATAGCCTGTGTTACAAAAACATCACATAAATGGTTGAAATATGTAAACAAATTAAAACATATGGGGGAAGAGTTACCAAACTTTTACACAATATTCACATTACCATATTTTAGGAAAGAGGCCAATTAACCGGGTATTTTTGTATACATTTATTAAGAAGGAGGGAATTTATGATTCAATTAAAAGGGTAACGCAATTAACCGAAACTCAATTAAACGAGAGTTTTTCAGTATATCTTATACGGAAAAACTTCATTGCTAATTTTTTAAAGCAAATAAGCGGGCAAATCAAATAACCGGGAATCAAATAAGCGGGGACTACTGTACCATATTAGGGATAGGACAAGAGAGAGTGACAACTTTGTTGAAATTATTTAAGTGCACCTAGTGTCCCGTTGTGTTAGTTTAGATTAACCGTTTTGGCAATTAGTCCTAATAAGACTCGATTTGAATCATGACTCCCATAGTTTGCTTGGGTAAGAGTTATACCTATTTTTATAAGTGGCTTGTTGCATCTAGGTAATTCAGTAAATATTTTGTAAAATTTCATAGAAAGAAACTTTTTACAACCACCTTGACTGGTTCCGAAAATATTTGCCATAAAATGAAATGCCGTAAAACGAATTAATTAATTTCATGCATATCCATACAAATTGTAAGAGATCGATTTCAATTTGTTGAAAAAATAAAGTTTATGTTTACATTAAAGTTAAATTTGTATTGCCTTTTTAATAAAAATGGTCATGGTCATTAAAATAAAAATCCCAACAATTCTTAGATATTTATGTACATATATAGATTGTAAATAGTTCAGTTCAGTGCACAAAGTGATTAACTCCACTTTTTGCAACATCTTAAATTTAAGTGTCAAAGTAAGAAAGAAAAAAAGTGCAGGTCGATGGTGATGGTATATCGAATAAAGTAATATCAAAATGCAAAGACTTAATAATTTCAAATTTGGTTAATATATATAAAACATCGTAAATGATTCAGAATATCCAGCAACTCTAAAAATTTCTAAAGTAACCCCAGTACCAAAGGACAGCAGAGCGGTAACAGTGGATAAGTTTAGGCCAGGGACCGAAAATAACTGTTATTTTTGAATTTTTGATTAAAAAAAGCAACTGCAAGGAAATGTCGGAGAACAAAACCAAGTATACCATTTTGATTGTCTTGAACAAAATTTTTATAAAATGTGATGCTTTTTAAAAATCTGATTTTTATTTTTTAGAAAAAAAATAATAGTTATTTTTTGATTTTTATTTTTTCGAGCAAAAATAACAGTTATTTTTGACTTTTACTTTTTCGAGCAGGAATAAAAGTTATTTTTTGACTTTTATTTTTTCGAGCAAAAATAAAAGTTATTTTTGACTTTTATTTTTAAGAGCAGGAATAAAAGTTATTTTTTGACTTTTATTTTTTCGAGCAAAAATAAAAGTTATTTTTGACTTTTATTTTTTCGAGCAGAAATTAAAGTTATTTTTTGACTTTTATTTTTTCGAGCAGAAATAAAAGTTATTATTGTTTTAATTCATGATGAATTCATAATATTTATTAATATTTATAGCAAAACTTAATTCTAATAATTGTTTAACATAATTTACTTTATTTTTTTTAAAGAATTTTTTAATAAATTTTATGAATTCATCATGAATTAAAACAATAATAACTTTTATTTCTGCTCGAAAAAATAAAAGTCAAAAAATAACTTTAATTTCTGCTCGAAAAAATAAAAGTCAAAAATAACTTTTATTTTTGCTCGAAAAAATAAAAGTCAAAAAATAACTTTTATTTCTGTTCGTAAAAATCAAAGTCAAAAATAACTGTTATTTCCACCCGAAAAAATAAAAGTCAAAAAATAACTTTTATTTCTGCTCGAAAAAATAAAAGTCAAAAATAACTGTTATTTTTGCTCGGAAAAATAAAAGTCAAAAAATAACTTTTATTTTTGCTCGAAAAAATAAAGATCAAAACATAATTATTATTTTCTGACTTTTACGATAAAAGTTATAACAGTTACGGTCCCTGGTTTAGGCCTATAGCACTCCTACCAATATTTGACAAAATTTTTGAGAAAGTACTTCATGAACAGCTTTCACAATTTCTAGTCTTTCTAATCTATTATACAAGTACCAATTTGGTTTTAGGAAAGGAAGTGGGACACAGGAAGCAGTTGTGAATGTTGTAAACTATATATGTGATAAGCTAGATAGTGGTTATGGCGGCGTTGGAGCTGTTTTTTACGACTTCTCAAAGGCGTATGACCTTGTTGACCATAATTTATATGGTCAATATATTTAGATAGTGCTTTAAGGCTTATTGGAAGCTAGTTAAGAAACAGGTTGTAGTATGTAGCAATCGACAATGACAAAAGTGATACTGGTAATATTGAATTTGGAGTACCGCAGGGAAGTGTTTTAGGGCCTTTACTGTTCACACTCTTCTTAAATGATGTGTCGAATCTTAAACTACATGGTAAGCTTGTAATGTATGCCGACGATATATGTAAGCCTTTTTTATCCCTTCAATCATGAAGTAATATTAAAATCTCAAATGGAACATGATGCTGAAGTTTTACTAGAATAAGCCAGAGTTAATAGACTATCCTTGAACAAGGAGAAAACGAAGGTAATAAGATTTCGACCGCATTCTTCTATGTATGATTCAGTCTTTGGTATCTCGTTTGGTGAAGCGGAAGTAATTGAAAGCGACAATGTAACTTACCTGGGAATAATTTTTCAAAGTAATCTACAATGGAACAAACACATTCAATCCTTAAGAAAAAAAATAGCACCGGCCATAAGGAATGCTTTATAAATTTAAAAACATATTTGACGTGAAGACTAAGCTCCTTCTTTACAATGCTTTAATTCAAAGTCATTTAAATTATATGCCAATGATATATGCTTTCAGGAAATCAACAGATTTAAAATCAATTCAAAGACTGCAAAACAAAGCCATAAAACTTGTCTATAACATTCCCAGAATGTATTCGTCCATATCCTTATACCGGGATGTATCCAAAACAATCTTACTTATCTTTGGATTGTATAAAATGCAACTTTTATTGTATATGTATAAAGCTTTAAGAAGCATTGGGTACCACACCATAGTTTTTACAATAAACCAAAGTCACTATAATACTCGGAATAATACCAATCTATTTGTTAAGAGATGTCGGTTAGAAACCACGAAACCTCGTGTGGAATCTGCTGGCTGTCAGGAATTCAATAACCTTCCAAAATGAAATCAAAGACATATCCAGAATTTCACCCTTTAAAACAAACCTAAAGAAATACTTACTTCAAGAAATAGATATGCTTCTATTGCAATTTTAATACTCACTATCAATTATATTGCTGTACATTTTTGAATTATTTCCCTTTCTTTATACACTTAGGGCCATTATTACAACTTGCCTTTAAACTTGGGTTTAGTTAAAGCAAAGAAAATAAAGTATAAAGAATGTGCATCTTAACATATTTTGGAATATTTTTCAAAAATATTTCAGGACGCGGGGGGAAAGATAGGAGGGAAGTAAACAGAAACGAAGAGCGTAACAATGCGTTGCTCTCATTCTTTGCTCTCATCGCGATGAGATCAAAGACTATAAATATATGAAGATGTTGCACTGCCAGTGCCAAATTTGTCGATGGCAGTACGGCTACTGCCACTTATTGTACTCAGAGAATTTATTATACTCAGAGAACGTATTGTTCTCTTCTCTAATTTATTCTCATATGCGTGCATACGTGTGTGCTTGTACATTGCCAAATAAAATAATAAACAAACTGAAAGATGTCTTGTTTTCACAAAATGTATGTGCAAATAGCCTATGGAAAAGAATATTACCGTTTGTTTTATTGTAGGGTAAGAATATGTATTTTATTGTTGTAGATATGAAACTATATCTATTCGCACCGAAATAAAAAATCCACATTTTGTGTGGACATTTGAAACTGAAAAACTGAAAGATTGGTTTATAAAAAGTGTGAATTTAAAAATTGTAGTGCATGCTCAAACAAAACGTTTAATAAATATAATATATAATTAAAATCATAAATCATATTTTTAGAAGATATTGATAGGACTGGAAATATATCAGAAAGTACACATACCCCTGATATAGATGTCGCAGATATATGTATACGATGAAAATAAAGAATATTTTAATGAAGGCACCGATTGTTTTACGTCCAACAATGTGCCAATTGAATTAACATCAAGTCGATATTTTGTTGGTTACATAGCTCAACGAATATCATGCGTTAAATGTCGTGTGGATATAATAAAACCAGCGCAAATTTTGTCATATCCTTCAGAAATGTTCGTTTATGCAAAAAATTATATAAAAGATTCCGACTTTGGAAGTTTGTGCGCTCCATCTGATTTATTTTTTGAAGTTTGCAAAATTCATATAAGTCTTGGAAAAAATTTTTTTAGAAAATAAATCTATAAAAAACAAAAAAACATTTGTAGTTGGCAAAAAATACAAAAAATGCACAAAAAATACAATTTATTCCTTGGTTTGATGAAAATAACGAATGTTATAAACACAGAATGGAGATGCTTAATTTACTAATTGTTGTTTTACTACGGAAGCATTCCACATGGGAAACATACAAATTCAAATTATCCAGTATGGAAAAAGTTAAAATTTTGAACCATTAAGATGATAAATAAATTAAATAAATACTAAACAAAAAAGCATTCGTTTTATTACAACTTCATTCTATACAAAAATAGACACATATGGTAAATACATACATACATAATTGAATAGTAATAAATAATCCGGTGCGAATCGATATAATTTCATTTCTACAACAATAAAACACATATTCTTACCCTACAATAAAACAAACGGTAATATTAGTTTTCCACAGGCTATTTGCACATACATTTTGTGAAAACAAAAAATCTTTCAGTTTGTTTATTATTTTATTTGGCAATGTATGTATACATACATGCACACACGTATACACGCATATGAGAATAAATTGCTTAGAGAAAATAACAATACGTTCTCTAAGTATAATAAGTTCTCTGAGTACAATAAGTGTACTGAGTCTTTTTTGTTTTCTTTCTCTCATTTAACATGAGAGTGAGAACGACGATTCAGCTTTCATAAGAAAGAAGCACAAAATTTTGTCAATTTTAAATACACTGTGTGCAACATCTTTACATATTTATAGTCTTTGGTCAAACAATAACAACGATCATACATACATAATCGTACATACGCATATACATACGTACGATGAGAGCAACACATTGTTACGCTCTTTGTTTGTGTTTATTTTTCTCCTGTCTTCCCTCCCTCATCAAGAAATGATTTTTAAAAGAGATTTTGGTGAGAGCGGGTGTTACTGGTACATCCCGCCATAAGAAATTTTACTTTTACATGATGCGCATTCTTTATATCCATATTCTTTGGTTAAAGGTACCTTTAGCTAAAGGGAACTGTACAGTTACCTTTAACTGATTTTCGTTATTACAACTTACAGATAAAATAAAATTAAAATATGGCAGTGCCGGAGCAAAGTCGATAAAACTGCTCAATTAAACAAGTTTTTTTTAACGCAGTGGCAACAACGGACTTCGTTTTTTGTTGTATATGCTCATTTTTGTTTAAATTTGAAGTTGCCATATCGAAAATAGTATATGATATGGCAAGTTCAAACATAAAGCGACCTTTAAATGTTAAAGGTAGAATGATCTTCCCTTTAGCTTAACGATATTATTGGGTACTCATAATAATGAAAAACAATTTATCTGCCCATTAAAATCCTCCCTTTAGTTAACGACAACTTGTAATAATGGCCCTTAGAATATATTGTATTTATTATATCTTGAATTTTACATTGCCAACTAGCCCCTCTAATGTCTTAGAGACTCTGGGATACTTTTCTGGTCAGAATTACATGAATTAAATAAATAAAAAAAAGTACTTGGGATAGACATAACTTTTTATATTAATTATAATTTTCCTGAATAGTAAAGATTAACACGATTAAACGACAAAATTTTTTGGGCCATTGAATAATAAGTAATTTATTTCAGAAGACATTTTGATTAACTCCTTACTCTTATGTACATCGCTTCAATAACGCAATTCAAATGCACCACTAGCAACCATTGAATGATAACAGTTATCAATTTCCAGTTACTGTAAAAAAAGGCAGAACGGGCTCGCAGTCAAATGGCTGCCGATCGAATGGCAGCATTAGAAAAAATTTTCGTATTTTTTTTTTGATTTAGAAAAACCTTTAACCTTTCCTAAACTCACCACATCTGTAGCTTATTATAAGCGAAATTTATATGTTTATAATTTCGGATGTCATTCATGAACTCAGTAAAAATATAAGCCACATGTTGGTTTGGCCAGAAACTGAAGGATTTCGTGGGTCTTAAGAAATTCCATTGTGTCTAACAAAGTACATACATAAAAACTTATGCTGCAAACTTTGAAAACATAATAACATATTCTGATTCGTGTACCGGGAAAAATAGTATAATTTAAAACTGTCTTAAGTTTATTGAAACTTGCTCAAAGTACGGAAATAAGTGACATTTTTGGTAAGTGGTCACAGCTATTTACCTAATGACTCAGATTTTGCCATTATTGAATCACATGCAAAAAAAAAATTCAAAACATTTATTCACCAGATGAATCTAACCATTTAATCTAATTCAAATGACCCACCAAAATTTTTTTCAACAAAACCTTTAGAAAACTCAATCGTTACAGGGTTTCCATCTCATACAATTCAAATATGACTATAATGGAGATTTAGAATTTAACGAAATTAACATAAGGAAATCTGTACTTTATTGCTTTTTTCAGTTGCCAAATCGATTAACTCCACCAGTCACATGAAATTTATGACATTACTGACATTAATTTTTTGGCTATTCTTTCTTATTAATTTTATATACCATTATATGAGAGCTATATACATATGTATTTATATATTCTACAATTGGGCAATTCACACAAGCCGTTGTATCGTTGTATTGATTGTATTGTTGGACGATTATACAACAGTGTATGATTGTTGTTGATAGTTTTCATGTAAAAATCCGATACACTTATACACATTTTTTTCATATGTTTTTAAAAGTTGTATTGATTTCGTGCTATCAAATTCTGTGAATGAAAAAAATGTGTATATGTTTTCATATGTTTTTCAAAAGTTGTGTTGGTTTCGTGCTATCAAATTGTTTGAATGCCAAAAAAATACATTTGGAATACGAAATACACAATACAGCATAGCATTGAGCATTCACAAACTACCAAGTGTATTCAATACAAAGTCGTGTGAATTGCCCAAATATATATTTGAATTTATATTGTAAAGGGAATTTTAAAAATCAATTTACATTATTTCATCGCATTTCTCAGCTTTTTGTTTTATCGAGTTAATCAATTTGTGCACTGAGCGGCTCATATATGTACGTGGTATCAAAATAATACATCCAACACCCGTCAGAGCAAATTAATTACGACAACACAAGTACATAATTATAGTGTGTGTTGTCTTTAATTGCCTTTTTAAACATCGAATTCCCGAATTTTTAGCCGTATAACGAGGTAATTTTCCTCGTACAGCGAAATGCCGTGAAACGAGGGGAATGAGTGTACTATAATAAAAAAAAGAATGGTGCAAAATGCAATCAGTAAAATGACGCAGAAGTTAGAGCTCTGTACTGGAATATGCGACAATAATATGATATTCACATGAAAGCTAGAATTCACATGAAACTAAAAATGTTGTGTTCTCGTTTTCACTCAGTTTTTTACACTTTCGAAGTTGTGTTCGAAACAAATTTGACAAATGTCATGACAACCAATTTTCATTTTGACAACAAACATAAGTTTACCTACTAACAGTGATGCCAAATTGTTTTTAGGAAACATATGGAATATTTCTAAGGTTTTTATGTTTTTCTTCCTCAATATATATATTTTTAAATAATATAAGAAAAATATTTATTTTTAAAATAGTTCACAGTTTTTTATTTGCTAAATTCTGCTCGCTGTTACAATCAACTAAAGTTTGGTGAAACTATGTTATCTCAGTCTGTCATCTTTATTAACTTCGAAATTTGTGTGCGGTGGTAGCGCAGTGTTTTTCGAAAATAAACAATTTATTGCCCGGCACAACAATAAAATTGTAAAAATATGTGAAATCGATGAAATTATTTTTTTAAAATTGATATTTTGAATGAAATTAGTAGAAAAAATTAGAAGTCGCCGTAGTCTAGTAGGTAGTATGTTGGCTTATTAGACGTAAAGCCAGGGTTCGAGCCCCAGACCAGACATCAAAAACAAAATACAAAAAGTATTTCTTCGGCGATTTCCTCTCAGCAGATTTCTGGCAAAACTCTGAGAGTAAACAAAATTGCCATGAAAAGGTTCTCAAAAAATCTGTCGTTCGGAGTCGACTTTAAACTGTAGGTCCCGCCACTTATGTATAAAATTAACATACACAACATAAGTGGTGTGAGAAACTAGGTCAATAATCCTGACTGAAGGGTTGTAATGACCAATTATGTATGTAGTAGAAAACACGTGTAATTATATTATAAACAAATAATTTATTGTGTATACAAAGAATACAAATAATTATTCATATCAAAAATGTTATTTTATTGAAGAAAATCATATATTTATCAACACAAGTCAGTTTTTAGTGTTTTTGAGTAGCTTTTTGCAGAAATTTTAGTTGTGATTTTAAAACATTTTTTTTATTATTCAAAAGAGTTTAAATTTTGTATTAAAGCGTTATTTTAATAATTTAAACTCTAAAGTTTTATTTTCTGTCATTTTATTTTACACAAATGAGATGTTTCATAAAGAAAATGCTGATTCGTTTTGCTTTCACTTAACTATTTTTAAGTGAAAAGTATTCGATTTTATTTCTTCGGAAGTGAAATCGGGAACACCAAGAAAATATGAAATCGGTCGTTTTCACATTTTGTCTTGTGAATTCGAAAGCCAGAACATACATGTATATGTATTTTATTATTGGATACTATACATATATTTTCATATATGTATGTATAAAAAAAAATTAATAAAATTTGTATAGTTTCCATTGAATTTTTTCAAAGAGTTGGAAGGAGCCTTGCTATTTCACTTGTCCATCCAATTTTAGAGTGGCAAAGAATAAGTAGCAATTTTATTGTAGCTGCCAAAGAATCAATTTGGTTCAGCGTGCCTAAGAGACCTCACTAGTTGTTTGTCGAAGACTGTAAGTTAAGAAAAGAAAAGTTAAAATAAAAACTGCAGTGACTATGAAAAGACATGTCTATATAGGTCTCGGCAACCACGCCAAGGGAAGCGCCAGATATGATAAGAGAAAGAGATACTAACAACTTGGTACTGATGCGCAAAAGTCTCCTGAGGAGCATTGACTCAAATCATGTAAAATGCTCCAAAATTATCGTTAAACAGCTGCGAAGAGGTTAAAGGTTGTTAAAGAAATTAAATTATTTTATTATGTTTAAGAAATGGTATAGTCAAAGAACCTTATAAAAAGTAGTTAAAAATAGAAAGTAAGCAGAAAACAGTTAAATTTTTTAGCAGTAAAATTTCAAAGCACAAGTGGTTTTACTAAATTCATATAATATTACTTTAAAATAATTGTACTAAAGAAAGTAACGGTATCATCTCTCACTAAACTAGTACTAATGAGAGATATTATCAATAATTAATACACGAAAATATAATCAGATAATGTACTAAAATATCTTAATGTGTACAGTCAAATTAACTAATTAGAAATACGAAAAAATAATTTTTAATAATAATAGATTCAAAAAAATTAGAATTCTATTGCCAGATATATTTTCGTCAACCTTCTCCCCCCTTTAGAATGAATGCTTTAAAAAAAAAAAAAAAATGTAGTAATCAATAGACGACCTATCTTTGGGAGTATTTCAGTCCAGTCATGAAACTCCGCTATGCTCCGACTCACAGCGTTACATAAGGCTAAGTTTTTTTTTAGCAGCTTCAGAATTAACCCCTGACACTTCTTTAATAGTTTCACTGGAATTTCCTGGAAGGAGAAAAATTTTAGAAATAAGTGTTTTAAATATTTTATTTTTAGTTTGGACTGATGGCACCCTCTTTTTCCGTCACCTCCTGGGCTGGGTTCAAATCATTAGGTATATATCTCCACTGCATGGGGTTACTTAAAACAGTTGAACTATCACTCCAATAAAAAACGTTTTCTGTTTTACAAATATCCAAGGAATTCTTGATATTTCCAGTAAATTGAATCAAAAGTTTAGCGGCACATATTTACAACATCGGTATAGTTACAGCTTTAATAAAGAAACTTTAGATTTGGCTTGCAAAATATTATCTAAAATACCTTCCGAAATAACCTCAAAAGCAGTGAAATTCTGTTTTCATTCCTGGAGACCAATTTATCCATCTGGGAATTTTCGAGTTCACAAGGTCAACTTAAACCATTCCTTTTCTATTTTAATGGGTATCGGAGTATCCCAATCTACTAGGGTGGGTCGAAAAAAAAGTTGAGCCAGTCACCCCCTAGAATTAAAAATATGTTAATAACGTTCCCAAAACCATAAAAAAATTTTTTTTGCTACGCCCTTTTTGTTTTTATATACTACGTCTCCATTTTAGGTCCGATCGTAACATATCATATATCAGTGTTTGTGGCTTGACTGCAGCTATATTTCACTCTAAGACGATTTTTTAATTCGACTTCATATTCTATGCGCGACCTCTGATATCTCTGATCCTTCCCCAAAATTAGTAATTGTCGCTATGCAGGAATAAAGAGCATTTAATTATATAAAATATTCGCTTTTAAAATGTTCAAATATTCATTTATTTAAAAAATTTCCATTGTTATGTTTCTACCCGTTCCCTTATTTGGATATAACAAACTCCTAACAACACGTTTGCCTTGATTCATATCTTTGGTTGACTTAATCTTATTAGTGTACACATATTTGTCCGTTTAAGGGATAATATGTTGCAGAGTCACAATCCCACCAGATTTTAATACCATATCGTGCTGGTTTTTATGGAATATATTACGTGAATTTATCAGATTTCTAATTGAAGGAATTGTTCATCAACAGTTATAGATTCATGCGGCCAACAATCGAATTGTATTTGTACATTGTAGCTTTATGAAGTGGACACAAATTTTTTTCTTTGATTGATTCATCATTTGCTATTGGCGTCCATATGCACCTTTTTTCTGCATTTTTGTTTTTTATTCCACTAAGCATAGCTAAGCTGATTCAGCCTTATCGTTGCCTACAAATTATATTAATGCATCAGAGATGCGTATCATTCCAAATCCTTCTGGGACAAACAAATGTATTAGATGGGAGTTCAAATAATAGTGTACAACGCTATTACTTTGTGCACCATGCATTGTTTTGATATAGCAGCACTAAAAATTACACGTATCTTAGATATTAAATTTTTTGAAAATGTTATTTGACCACAATTAATTTGTTTTTTCTGCTTTCCGATATTTCTTTCCTTTAATTATTGCAGCATATTTTTATTTACTTACTTGGTCATTACGCTTCAGTCAGGATTACAACTTGCTTCTTACACCATTTATGTTGTATGTGTTAATTTTATCGATAAGTGGACCCACCCACAGTTTAAAGTCGACTCTACACGACAGATTTTATGAAAAAATTTACATATCAATTTATTTGCTCTTAGAGTTTTTTCAGATATCTGCTGGCAGGAAGTTCCCGAAGAAATAGTTTTTCACATTCCGTTTTGTTCGAGATGTCCGATCTGGGATTTGAACCATTGCTTCACGTCTAATAAGCCAACACACTACCCACTAGACTACGGCGACTTCATTTTCATTTACCAATGATAATTTTTTTTATAATTTTTGTTTGTTTATGTTCTAAATGACTTCATCAAATTGAAAATATAATACAGTAGTTTTGACTTACCTGCATTTCACTTAAGTGCATTTTGCATTTAAGTGCATAAAATTTGTATTTCATATATTTATTTTACCAAACCCATATAAATTTCTTAATTTAAGTGAATTCTTCATACCTGCACATTTAAGATACGTGCATAATATTTTAGGAAGCTTTTGCTGGTTTTGGTTAAAAAAAATTTCATTTAGCTGCCTAATAGATTTCAACTTTTGAACAATAGACTTTTTGTTAAAAAAGTCGTATATGATTCTATAAATCGACTTTCGAACATTCACCTTTTTGTCTAAAAAGTCGTCATTTTGTTTTAACTATACAATCCTACTTTCTAATACATACAACGTAATCAAAACAAAATAAGAAAAATAACGATTTTCCGTACAAAATAATGTTGTAAACATCTAATTAATATTAAAAGTAGCTAAAATAGCAAATTTTATTCATTAAAATTATTTGCTGTTAGCTGCTTTTTTGGGCAGTAAAATTGAATGCACTTGCCAGCATTAATGAGCAGCTAAGTGCATTAACGTTAACTGCCTTTTTGACTAAAATATCGTGCAAAAGTTGGTTGTGCAGGTAAGACAAAAATTTTTTTTTTATAAAACCAGCACTCAGGGTATGGCCCCTACTCATGCAGTGCATTGTACAGGTTTAGGAAAATAAGTTATAGGAAGGTGGAAAGAGGGAGTAGTGTTTGTGGACATTTGATTTAAACTTACCAATATCGTAACTGACGGGAAAAACTTCCGCAGGAAGATCATTCCACAAGCGAGCAGTGCGGGCAAAAAATTAATTTTCCCAGTAATGCATTGTGCGGTTCACTGGACAATCAACCACAAAAGGATGTGTTCTGCGAGAAGTACGAGTACCACGTAAAAATATGTGATTATCGGGAACCAAGCCCCCTATCTCTCGAGAACACCTCCCATTATAGTACCGATAGAACAATGCAACGCACGCCACATTGCGACGATGCTCCAACGAATCAATAGAATAAGCACCGGCCCATGCATGAGAGTTGTACTCCATCCGAGGTCGGATAAAGGTCCTGTAAATAGTAAGAAGGTCGGATGGAGTGAAGTATTTTCTGCACCGTTTTAAAAAACCAAGGCACTTGAATGCTTCCTTCGACACTCGAAAAATATGATCGTTCCAAAGTGCATCACAACTAATTCTCATGCACAGAACATCAAGAGCATCCGCCTCCTCAATATTTACATTACCCATAGATACAGATGAGAGAACATCAGCACCAGCATCACGCCGATGTGTCAAAAAACAACATTGGGTCTTGCGCGCATTAAAATCGACCCTGTTCGCGCGGCCCCACTCAGAGATTGTTATCAGGTCACTTGTGAGTGCGTCATTCACGTTTTCATTCAAAACTACTGTAGTTAATGGCGATAATCGGGCGGGCGAAAAGCTTTTGACGGGCTTAGTTTGAGGGGAAAATGTGTTTTTATCCTTAAAGTGTCAGCCGGTCAGTTGATGACCGGCCTATCCTTGGCGGTTTACCCGAGGAAGATTGATAAAAGCGTTTCGGAGATATGGCGGTTTTAGTAAATTGTTCACTGAACGCACGGTTTGATTCAGTTATAAATATTATTTATTTACAGCACTAAAGTTTACTTGTATATTTAAAAATACTTATGGTTACAAAAGATATTTCAGAGGAAAAAATAGTTTATAACGTACTCTACTTAAAACAATAAACAACCATTTTGGTTTTTAAGAGTATAGTGTCCCTCCCTATCGGTGTCTAGTCAAGAAGAAGACAGCTTTAGACATAGAGAAAGCTATACTATTTTTCCTTACAAGACTGCGCGTTGAGTTCAGGTCTATGTGCCCAACACGATTTCACCCTGTTACTCTTTTCTGTGAAACAGCATTTCCCTACAATTCCCTGTCCTGGTTGCCAAGCTCGATGGTTATGCGATTCAATGTGAACATCCTTTCACAGCGATGTTTTTATGAGCGAACGCATATATTTCTTCTGTACTAGTTCCAACATAGCACCGTCTTATCGAGGAGATATCCGTTTAATGAGGGCTTGAACTCACAGCTCATGGTTTCTATTAGACTATTCATGGCAGATACCATAACATAATCCAATATATTATTGTTCACCAGATCTTCATCAGACTTTCACCGTCACTCACTCATAGCAGAGATCGTCCCGGTATTGCTTTCTCGCCACTTCTGCGTAAGATGGAGGCTCTCTTAAATTATTCACTTCATTATTTTTCATACAATAACTATTTCGGAACTTAAAACAATTTGTAAGACAATAAAGAAAAAACCCGATTATAATAAAGTGAATATATGTTTAATCTTAGATAACTGGCATTTATGTGGAAATATAATGTTGCGAATAATAAATTCATCATTGGATACGGGAGTTTTTCCAGATAATTGGAAAACTTCAATGATTATACCAATTGAAAAAATATCAAAAACAAATAAATGTGAAGAATATCGTCCAATAAATACTTTAAAACTGTGTGAAAAAATTTTAGAGAAAATTGTTAAACAACAACTTGAGGAATACATGGAGAAAAATAAATTGTTATCGAAATATCAATCGGGTTTTCGGAAAAACTTTTCGTGTGAGACAACAGTGAACTATGTAATTAATAGATGGAAGAGAATTGATGGGAATAGGAAGATAATGGCTATTTTTCTTGACTTTAAGAGGGCGTTTGAGACCATTGATAGAGATATATTATTGTGCAAGTTGTATAAATATGGAATTCAAGATAAGGAATTAAATTGGTTTGAATCATATCTATCAAATAGAAAACAAGTGACTAAAGTAAATGATGCTATATCTAGTGCTATAAACAACGACTATGGAGTACCTCAGGGATCAATTCTGGGGGCTCTATTGTTTATTATATACATAAATGATCTGCCCAATATATTGGAAAAATGTGAAATAGTTTTATATGCGGATGATACGCTAATCTTTAATGAATCGGAAAATGAGCAACAATGCCAAATAAACTTAGAGCATGATATGACAATTGTAAATAAGTGGTTGAAAATGAATAAACTGAAATTAAATGAAAATAAAACGAAAATATTAGAAATAAACATGATCAGTGAAACACCTTTTAAAATTAATAATAAAATAATTGAGAGAGTTGAAAATATAAAATATTTGGGATTCATAATAGATAAGAACTTGAATTTTAAAGATCATGTAAATTATATATGTAAGAAAATCGGGAAAAAAATTGGATTTTTCAAAAGAATTAGAAATCGATTATCAACGATCACTGCAATTAATATATACAACACGATCATTAAGCCTCACTTCGAATTTGGTGCTACAATACTATATACCTCCTGTACAAACATACAAATAGATAGGCTACAAAAGTTACAGAACAGGGCTATGAGGTCTATAATTAAGTGCAACAGGTTTACTCCAATACAACTTATGCTAGATACGCTAAAATGGCTCAACATTAGACAGAGACTTCAATTGAATACGTTTACCTTTATTTACAAGATGAAAATGGGCAACACACCGGAATATCTAGCGGATCAATTAAGATATGTCAACGAATGCCAACCTTACAGTCTTCGAAATGCTAATGATTTTAGGATACATCGGGTAACAAACAATGCAATGAAGATGTGTTTATTATATAAAGGGCTACAAATATTTAATCAACTACCTAGTAGCGTTAAAAATGAAGGAAATATTAATGTATTTAAAATGAATTGTGTGCAGTTTATAAGAAATCGTACCTAATGTAATGCATTATAGTAAATAAGAAAGTAATTATATACTACTAAATAAATAAATAAAAAAAAAAAAAAAACTTCTATCTGCCTCTTCCGCGTCGAAGTAGTGGTGGAAGATTTGACTGGGTTCTTATTAGAGCCTCCTACATGTGGGTCATGATCCGGTTTAGACTGTTTTCGGTTGATCGTCGAGCTCTTGCTTTTCTTAAGTGTTTTCCCGGTATTCTTTTTCTCGGAAGAGCGTATTCTCTTTTCCGTTCGAAGAAAGGATTTGAGTTTCCAGTTCCTGTGGGAGCTTCTGGACCTACATATGTGTTTTGTCAGTACATATTCGCGATTTTATATCGCTGTTCACTGTTCATTGACCACATCAATCCTTTTTCTAACTTAATTAGCAGAAATTTGAGTATTATTTTGACTTTTGTCTGTAGCTTTAGAATCGGAAACCCCGCCTATATGTAAAGGTTGGGGTCCTGGTCCCTGGTTTTCACCTTACCTTCATCCGACGTATGGGGCTTACACAAGTAAGTCTCATCTCTTCAACCTATGGTTGGAAGGGAGAAAGCTTCCAGTTTTAATTCCTTATCCGCAACCTGGCTTGTTAAAAATCGGCATCACCCGCGAATGTGCTTCATTTAGATATGTTTATAATAGAATTGAATTTTATTGTAACCACATGTCATTTACAACATTTGTTTAGATAAAAATGGCGATACGTTATTGCCATAGTACAGTTCAAGATATTAAAAAGATGCATTTATTAAACTGGTTGCATTATCATAAGCCAAGCAATGATGCACATACGCAAATGTGGGGAGGACGTTTCGAAGAAATTAACAACGTCATCTTAGGGTGCGAACAGAGTGAGCGCTGATGCCGAGCGGAGCCGGGACAAATTTTATTACGGTGCCAGTAACTTCTTGCGAAAGATTGATAGTGACTCTGAGGTAAAATAATTCTTTAATACTCGTACTTTGTTTAATTTAATTTTACTTCATGTAATAATTTGTATTTATAACAAACTATTTATGTATTGAGTCAGTATAATAAATTGACGTCTCTTTTGCTGTTTGCATTTGGTCCAATGATGGCTCACTTCCAATTTGTATGGAGGCAAACGATGAAGTGGTTCGTTCATTTGCGATTTCAATTGGCACAAATGTGCTGGACTGAAAATGTCCTGATGTGCTTAAATCAATTGAGTACACGTTCTCAGAGGAGGTGCTAATTGTAGAGGAAATTGTTTCATAGCGTGAGCGTTTGTTGTGCAGTTCTGGCAAACTGTTGCCTTTGTCATACACATATTTGTACAGTGTATTTTGCAATTCCATCCTGCATAAAAAATTTTTTCCCGGCTCTAATTTCCGATTATGCGGCAGTAATGTTAAGAAAAAGGCCTCTTCTTCGTCCAATACTGTTTTTTTCTGAATTTCTTTTCTCAAGAAAAAGTAATTTTTTTTTCTATTTCTAACAGTTCTGCACTGCTGCTGTTCGCAGTCCGTTTCCTCTTTGGGCATGATTCAGGGTTTGTTTCAAAGCTTTCATATATTTCCTCACGTTCCTCAACTTGTGATGTGTTGTGGATGTCTTCATTTGCATACTCCTCCACCTGACTATTCTTAAATGTTCCTGCTTTTAAATTTCCACTTAAATTTCTATATTTCATCTGATCCTTTAAAAAAAGGAGAGACTGGAAGTATGGCCAAGTTGAAGTGATTTGCGATGCAGTGTCACCAGCATCAGACCAAACTTTGGTGTTGAAGTCTTCCGCATTTCACTCCGGAATTGGTCGCGCAAATATTTTCATTTTTACTTCAAATCTTTCTCTGAAAAAATAAAATAAACAAATTTTTCATATTACAAAAATTTTAACAAAGGACAATCTCTTTATTTAGATATTTGGCTACTGGTGCATCGTTTGCGTCGCTGGCTTTTTCGTTTAGATTTGGCAAATCAACTGTTGGACTAATTGTAAAAGAAACAACTCAAACGCTATGGTAGGAGTTATTTCCTGTCCATATGCCGCCGCCATCTAAAAAACACTTGGAAGAAGTTGCAGCGCAATACTGGAATTTATGGAACTTCCCAAATTGCATTGGTGCTATTGATGGAAAGCACATACATATCAAGTGTCCAGCAAGTTCTGGCTCAATGTTTTATATTACAAACATTTTTTTCCATTGTGTTGCAAGGTATTTCCGATGCCAACTGCAAATTTATTGCGATCGAAGTTGGAGGGTATGGAAAGCAGAGTGATGGTGGTACTTTCAGTTCTTCTCAAATTTATAAACTTTTAAAAACTGGGGAACTACAGGTACCGCGAAGCACAAGTCTACCAAATACTAACCAAAATTTGCCATATGTTTTTCTTGGTGATGAAGCCTATCCCCTTTTGGAATGTTTATTACGGCCATATAGCAGAAAAGACTGTACTGAAGGCCACGAGTATTTTAATGCGCGCCTTTCAAGGGCTGGAAAGTGCATTGAATGCGCTTTTGGACTTATAAATGCCAAATTTAGAATTTTATGGAAACCGATAGAAACCAATCCTTCCTTTGCTGAAGTAATTATTAAGGCAATTTGCCTACTGCACAATGTTATCATTGATCGAGAGGGTTTGGATGAAAACTTGAGAGAAGAAGTTGAGAAGCAAAACACAAAAGAACCGCAAAAAGAATTCAATAAAACTACCATCAAGAATGGTAGATTAACTAGAGATCACTTTTGTAACTATCTATGCCTCAATAAACTTAAATAATATGTAATATTACTTACTCGGTACTTTTATTTCTGTTGCAACCGATGTCCACAGTTTTTCCACACAAACACGATTGTGACACAATTTGTTTTTTTGGTCCCACAAAGCAGGCCGGGCAAAAATTTCACTTATTATTTGATCGATATCCATTTTTTTTAATTTGAAACCATTAAAAAACACGACTGCACACTAAAAAGTAAACATCAACAATGCAAAAAAGCGCGCAAAACGCTTTGAAACTGTTTTCTCACACTTTTCATCGGCTTTGATCTCTGCTCTTGTCGGCGTTCACTGTGTTATACACAAGCTTATTTGTATTGACTTGTATGTAATCAGTTTTATCGCACTGACAATCTCGGCTCGGCTTTCAGCCCTCACTCTGTTCGCACCCTTAGCTGAAAATACTGGAGGTCATCGAGAAGTTAGGAAATAATAAGCCCCATACTCTAAGCATTACCATAGACCTATCTGTAGAATAGATCAAGTTAATAGGAAATTTGCTAATATTCCGCAACCACCGGTAAATGTGAATTTTTATGATGGAAACAACAATATATCTACAATAAACGATCTCCACTTCCGACATCTTAGTTTGGATGACACAATTGAAGGATTTCTAAAAATTAAGTCTAATGCTGTTGGCCTAGACGACATCCATCCTCGTTTTATAAAACTTATATTGCCTTATATAATACGTCATATCAATCACATTTTCAACACGATTTTAACAACTAGCACTTTTCCAATTGAGTGGAAGTCAGCGAAAATTATTCCAGTGCCTAAAAGTGATGGTGACTACCGGCCAATATCTATCCTTCCCTACATATCAAAAGTTTTTGAAAGAATTCTTCATAAACAAATTTATAAACACATACTCGACAATAATTTACTAACAGACAGGCAGTCTGGTTTTAGACCTCAACACAGCTGCACTACAGCATTAACCGAGATGGTTGAGAACATCCGTGGCAATCAAGATGAGAATAAGTTAACATTTTTGGTCTTGATCACTCCAAGGCATTTGACACTGTGGACCATCAAATGTTGTTATTGAAGCTTGGCAATATGTTTAAATTTTCTACAACCGCAACAAAATTAATATCTTCGTATTTAACTGGTAGATCACAGATAGTTGTCAATGGTGGTATTGTTTCTTCACCATTATTTACAAGCCGAGGTGTTCCGCAGGGGTCCATACTTGGCCCACTTTTTTACTCCATGTATGCAAATGACCTTCCTTTGCAGATCAGATACTCTAAAATTCAAATGTATGCTGATGACGTACAGCTATATTTAAGTTGTTCAAAAACAGCTATAAATTCTGCTATTAATGAAATAAATTTTGATCTAGATAGAATTTATCAATGGGCATCTGCTAATGGACTACTTCTTAATCCTATTAAGTCTAAATTTTTAACAATTGGCAAAATTCCGGAGGTACTAAGAGGGAATTTGTATATTTCTCTTAATGGGACTAAAATTCAATTGGTAAATACAGCCAAAAATTTGGGCGTTACTTTTAATAGCTCGCTGACATGGTCGGATCACATTAATCAAGCATGTGGCATAATTTATGGGAAGATTAGAACCCTATGGCAGACTCAACACTTTACACCCATAAGGATGATGATTGTCAAAACATATTTAATTCCTTCTCTTTTATATGCCTCTGAGATTTTTGCTGGATGCAATATGACTTTGAAACGAAAGCTCAACATAGCGTTTAAGAATATTGTTCGATATGTTTTTGCTTTGAAAAGATTTGATCATACATATATCACCGTATTTAATACATGTCCTTGGCATGCACCTCGATGACTACATGAAGCTTAAAAATCGTATTTTTTTGCATAAAATAATAACTACAAAAAAGCCTGACTCTCTTTATGACAATTTGGTATTCACATCGTCTGCGAGGAACAATAATATTCGAACATTCAAATACCGAAAGAGTGCTTCTTTTCACCAGTTTTATATATATACCATTTATCTCTGGAACCATCTCCCCCCAAATATTCAACTTACTAGCAACGCAGCGCGATTCAAAAACTTGTTAAGTAGTTATTACAGAAATTCATAAAAAATTTTAAAACGGTAAACGGTATGTAACTTATCTGATTCTAATGCTGTAATTTATAAGATAATTGATCTTGTTATATTAGAAAAACATTCATTATAATAAATAAATATAATAAATAAAAATAAATAAGTTCTCATTTCTCACAAACCATTAAGTTTGGCAAAAATTATCATAACGTAAGTTTCCAACCAACCAACAATCCGCTTCATTGTCTTATTTATGTTAAGGAATGTCTTCTTTACATTTACAAAATTTTTTTCATGTTGCTATCTCACGTAGACCGCATATATTATTTGAAAGGTCTACATAACAAGAGACTCCTTGAAACTTTATGTTTCATAAGTATTTTTTAAGTACTGTCGACATAAGTATATAAGTACGTTATTTCATATAATTATAGGTCCGCCTTCGTACAGTATAATATTGTTTTTAGTCTTATATAAAATAAAAGCGATTTAATAGTTCTATAATGGATGGCAATCGATCTTTATTCAGGTTACAGGTTGGCTGTCGTTGCAATCTGTCTTGCCAATTTGTAGAGATTTGTCAACTAACAACTCTACAGAATTTCCGAGCCATAAATTTAATAAAATTTAGAAATAAATATGTATAGTTTTGGTAATATCTGTTTTTCTTTTTGTAGCAAAAAAATTTCGAAGACAAGGAGTAGACCGCAAGCCGCGCCAAGCCTATAGTGCTAAACAACTTGAAAAATTGGAAAGTGAATTTAAGCAAGATAAATATTTAAGCGTCAGCAAGCGTATGGAATTATCCAAGTCATTGAACTTAACAGAGGTTCAAATAAAGACCTGGTTTCAAAACCGGCGGACCAAGTGGAAAAAACAATTGACATCGCGTTTAAAGATCGCGCAGCGTCAAGGTGTGTATGAAAATAACCTTTGTATAACAAATGCCGTAAATTCTTCTAATGGCATGGGAGTACAAGGAAGTGCAATTCCATCAGCTTTTTCTACTAGTATACCAGCCATGTTTCCTCCATACTATGCATCAGCATTTTGTTTTGCTAACAACTTACTATTTCCCAAAAACCTCACAGCTCCTATCAGTTATTCCCCCATTAATTCTCAATGTAATCATAATCTAAATGCTACAAAAAATTCCTACTCAACGACCCATCTCATTTCAAATACAAGTCCATCATAGCCTAAAGTTTTTGAATAAATTTATGATTTTAGCTCAAAGTTTTTTTTGTTAACCTTAGCTTATATTAAAATAATATTAAAGTTATTGTCTTATATCTTACGTAATTGCTATCCCTTTTTAAATAAAAATTATTTTTATTTGCAAAAAAAAAATGTTTTGTGTTGTTTTTTTGTTTCAAATCATTATTCGAATTTTAATTATTCATTATGAAGTCAATGAAGTTTGAAGTTATATGTATAGAACAGAATCCTATTAATTATAAGTATGTATGGTCGCAAGATACATATGTATGTATGTAACATTTATGTTTTGAAAAAAACATTATAGATGGTAGGTAGGTAGGTAGAAGTGGCTGTCCACTCGATGGAGTCATGAGCGGACACACTTAGGCCGCATACAGGGCCCATTGTGACACCACAGTTTCATCTTCCCCCCTATCCAGTGCTTCATCGGAAGCGACTCAGACTGCCAATATCCATGCATGACAGTTCATCTAGGTCTTCCATGTAGTAGGCCCCCAGGTGTCTCTTTCTCCTCTGACCAAGTGCCGGGCATGTGCACAGTAGGTGAAGAATAGTTTCATCCTTTTCCTCGTCTCCACAGCTTCTGCAGAAATCATTCGCGAGGTGTCCAAGACCAATACGCCTCGCATGTGTTCCTATAATACAATGCCCCGTAATAACCCCAATAACAGCGCTGAGCCTGCTTCTTTGGAGCTTAAGCAGAGTCGCCGTGCGCCTCCTATCCAGCCTTGGCCGAATTTTCTGAACCGCTCTGCCTTTATCCGAAGCTGCCCACCTACTGTTGACAAGGTCCACGATTGCATTGTCAATTATAAGCCCACAGGTACTTAAAGGGATCCCCAATGTAGAGAATTCATCAGAGAGCTCGATGGTCGTGCCCCTTCTGGCCAGATCATCCGCTCTGCAGTTGCCGGAAATGTCTCTATGTCCCGGTAGCCATGTGATACAAACATCACATCGGTTCGCCATCTCATTGAGACATCTGCGGCAATCGTACACTGTCTTGGAGTTTATCACATTAGAATCCAGTGCCCTGACAGTATAGTGATGCTTCGCTTGCGAACATTTTTGTCCACAATAATTTTCACCTTTGCTTGAATTGCCGACACTTCCGCCTGAAAGACGCTGCAGTGATCTGGTAGCCTCATGGACTTGGATATTCCGATTGATTTCGAATAGATACCAATACCAACGGCTCCTTCTAATTTGGAGCCATCGGTGTAGATTTGTGCGGCATTCCCCGTGAGGTGCGCCACACCCTTTCTCCAGTCCTCCCTTTTCGGAATGGATGTCCTAAAATTCATTGAGAAGTCATATCGCGGTGTCATATAGTCTATGCCTCCGACAATATCAGTTTCCTCAAGTATCCTTGTATGACCACTGCCCGATGCATGCCATTGTCCAGTCGCCCAAAGACGCCTACTAACCCTAGCCGCCACACCCCTGCAGTATAGGTCAAGCGGTAGAAGGTATAAGATCATCTCCAGAGCGATCGTAGGAGTAGTGCGCACCACTAATAATTATGCAAGCCGATCGTTGTAACTTGCGTATCAAGTTTAAGTTCGTCGTCCTATTCAGGGATTTCCACCACACCAGGCATCCGTAGGTCAGGATAGGTCTGACCACCGCTGTGTAGATCCAGTGAGTCATCCTAGGTTTCAGGCCTCATTTCTTCCCCAACACCTTGTTACAGGCGTAGAGGGCAATGGAGGCCTTCCTCAGTCTATTAGTGATATTTGGTTTCCACGGTAGCTTCCTATCCAGGATAAGGCCCAAGAAGCGCGCTTCCTCCTTGAGTTCTAGTTCCGCCCCATACAATCTCAGTGGACGGAAAAGTGGAGGCTTGTACTTTCTCGTGAAGAGTACGACCTCCGTTTTACCGGGATTAACACCCAAACCACGACTAGATGCCCACTCCCTAACCTTCCCTAGGGCAAGTTGCATCCTGTCTCTTATAGTGTCAACAAAGCTGACCGAAATAGTGAGAACGAAGAACAGCATTTAAAAATATGAAAATTAAAGATTTACCAGCATTCTGAAAGCATAACAAGAAGGCTTGGATGGCTGGCGATATTATGGCTGAATGGCTCATGCAGTTTGACAGAAAAATGTTAAGAGAAAAAAGAAATATTTTGCTGTTTTTGGACAATGCTGCTTCCCACCCTAAAGACATAATCTTAAAAAATATTAAAATTGTTTTTTGCCTCCCAATACCACTTCAGTTTTCCAACCATTAGATCAGGGTGTTATTCAAAACTTTAAAGTTTAGAACAGCTATCATAGGAAATTTACTGCCAGGCATTGAGTTTAATGATTATGCAAAAACTTTAAAATGGACAATTAACGTTCTGGATGCTTTGTATTTTATTAAACAATCATGGGAAAAAGTAACACCCGAAACCATAAAAAACTGTTTTGGGAAAACAGGATTTATACAAAATTTTAATTCTGTAGAATTAGATGCAGAGGATATACATACCTTTGTTTATTCTTTCAAGGTTGCCAAGACAAAATTTAGAATGTGTTGAGTTTACAACTATTGATGAAAACCTTTTAACAGAATCTGATGATATAGAAGATAGAAAGTATAGAAGTTCATCAGAAAATGACATAAGCACCGTAGAAGAACATCCAAACAAAATATCCTCTTTTAAAGAAGCATTAGAAGAAGTTAGATGTTTAATTAAGTTTTCAGAAGAAGACTACACAGCATATGAACACTTTACGTATTTAGAATGCTATTATGGGGAGCAAATTATGAAAGAAAATGAAGTAAATTTAAAACAAAAAAACATTGTAGATACATTTCTAAAAAATTATATTAATACACTCAGGTTTCGTTTTATGCAATAAATGCGATACTCTAGTTTCATATGAAAACTAATAATTCGTTCCATAATCCGTAATCCTGAAAAACTGCATAAATTAAAATTTTAATTAAAAAATATATAATAATATATATATACTTACTTAAACAATAACACAAAAAACATCTAAAAAAATAAATAAATAAAACTTTAATATTAATTCATTAATTACATAAAACGTAATTTTAGTTTTTAAGGAAATTCTTGGAAATATGTATGTATGTATGATTAATCTGAATCACTTAGCAATTGTCTGCATCGTTTCGGAATTGGTTCCACGTGCCTTTCATCACTAGATGATATAATAATACATAAATATGTAGGTATTGTCATCATGTGGTAAAAAATCATTTTATTATATCAGTGGTGCAAATTTGGTTTAATCTTAAAACTATAAAAAATTTAATCTTAAAACTATAAAATCTAAAATTTGAATCTGCATAAAAAAGTTATGTGTATTAAAATTCGACAATATGAATTATCACATAAATATTTTTAATAATAGAATTAAAACTATATTAGATTAATATAGGATTATCCATTTCGTGGTTTCAAAAGTAAACGTAAATAAAACACGTATAAAATATTTTTTTCATATTTCTTTTTTATTGTAAAGTTTGAACGTTGACATTATGTGTGAAACACTACATCATTTAAATGACCTCCACGCGAAGTGTTGCAAGCATTGATTCTTTTGAGGTAATTTTCGACCACTTTTTGACACATATTGGGCGGTATCTCAGCCATAACTTGACGAACGTTGGTTTTTAAGTGCTCAAGAGTTGAAGGTTTATCTGCATAAACACGATCTTTCGCCTAGCCCCACAAAAAAAGTATAATGGTGTCAAATCGCATGATCTTGGTGGCCAGTTGATATTGCCACGACGAGAAATTACGCGGCCAGGAAATGTCTCTTGCAATAAAGCTATATTCGCTCGAGTTGTGTGGCATGTGGCACCGTCTTGTTGAAACCACATATTCTCCAAGTCCTATTCTTCAATAGCAGGCAAAAAAAGTCGGTTATCACGTTCCGAATTGACGGTGCCAATCGTTCCATCGTCGTTTTCGAAGAAGTAAGGTCTAATCACACCTTCAGACCAAAGAGCGCACCAAACAGTGACTTTTTCTGGATGTAATGGCCTCTCTTCAATTACTTGAGGATTCTCAGAACCCCAAGTACGACAATTTTGTTTATTAACATACCCACCGATTGTGAAATGTGCTTCATCGCTGAAGAAAATTTTGTTCGAAAAATTGCCGTCCACCGGCTGTTGTTCAAGCACTCATTCCACGCATCTACGACGTTGTGAATGGTCAGCTGGCTTCAGTTGATGCGTGAGCTGGGCTTTATATGAATGTAGGTGTAGATCTAATTGCAAAATACGCCATAATGTGCCGTAAGACAGTCCAAATTCCTGAGAACGGCGAGGAATCGACACATTCGGGTCTTCGGCAACACTTTCACTTACACGAGCGAAACGATGATGCACAGACCTTTCAATATTTGTAACCACTCCAGTCTCTTCAAATTTCTTCACAATTTTGCCAATTGCTTGCGTAGTTGGACGATTATGTAAACCATAATCTCCTCTTAAAGCACGATACGTGGCTGTGGCAGAATCACCATTTTTGTAGTAGGTTTTGATAATTTGTATGCGTTGCGTGATAGTTAAGCGATCCATTTTCGTCAATGTCAGACTTTCAACTGAAAAGAAAAAAATTGGTTTCACAACTTAGATTGACAGATGTCGAATTCCAGTCCCATACTTTTGAAACCACGAAATGGATAGCCCTTTATAATAAGGTAGACTGTAGACGGCCTTCTTAACCCGTATTAGTATGTTTGGACGACTTATAAAACTACTATTCGGTTGTCCCAATAGTCCAGTGCAGTGTTGCAAGATTGAAACATTGAACCTTCGTTTGTTTTCAGCATATGAAAAGCAATGCTTACTGAAATTACATTAGTGTTTGGCAAGCGTTCTCATTGCTTTTTGTATTCTAAAAAGTAACGTACATTTCATGGACGTTTGGCTAACCGGGGCTATAGACTAATTCTACTTTTTAGCATTACGTTGAACATGTTGCTAATGCATTGATAGTTGAAAAGCGCAAGACATAAAACATGTAATATTAAAAAAGTACTGAAAGCGTCTCGGCGGTACTGAGGTATTTTTAAAATGGAAAAGTACTGAAAAAAGTACTGCATTTTTCAACACTGGTCTAGTGGGTAGATTAATCTACCAATTGGTAATCATTCGTCATTGTGTTTGTGGATTTAATACCCACTATAGCAATGGTTACCAAATCATAGCACAATTGTGGAGAGAGAATTCACACATATCGGTCCTATATAAAGTTTTAGAACAGTTTCATTAGAGGATTTACACGTATTGTCTATAGTTTAGACTATGGTCTATACTAGACTATGGACCTGGCAATATGAAATTACTTTTTACTTCTCATTATGTGAACATTTTTTCACTTGTTTGTATGATAATCAGCGTTGCCGTTTTGGTCCAATTGGACCAAAATTGGTTGTTTTTATTTAAAAATGCTACGATTGGTAGTTTGGTTGGTTTATTCAAATATCATTTATTTTTTGGTAGGAAAGTACAATTAATATCTAAGATTTAAAGTTGGGAGTATTATTTATTTTTAGGTCTAAAAACGAAAACTTTGTAGAGGTATTTATAATTTTTTTATTTATAGTTTTCCCATAGCCCAAAAAGAACTACAGAATTCAATGAATTTCAACATTATTGTTCCGTAAAGCCCCATAAAATTTTAGGCATTTGTTCAACAAGATGGCTTTCATTAGAATGTGTAATTTCTAGAATCATCGAACAATGGCATGATCTAAGACTTTATTTTATTTCATGTTCATTAGAAGTTAATGACATTCGATCAGCAGAATTAGCAAATTCAATGGGAAACAAAATTAAAACTTATTTCGTGTTCTTATCATATATTTTACCAATAATAAACGCGTTAAATAAAGAATTTCCATCAGAAAGCTCTAGACTTCCATACCTTTATACGAATATTAAATAAATTTTCTATTAATTATGAGTAATTTTTTAAATAAAACCGAATCCCTGACGTTAATTTTCTTGACAAAAATAATCATTTAGATATAAATAAAGTTTTTGTAGGTACAAAAGCCGAAGTATTTTTGGAAAATAATTTAGATCAAGAAGATATAGTGGAAATTAAATCAAATATACCACAATTTTATATAGAATACTAGCAGATTGTACCCGGCGTTGCGCGGGTTATGTAGTTTGGATTAGTTTAAAAAATGAAAAATGTTTTTAAATTAAAAAAAAAACAGTGATTATTTGAAACCGGTTTAACAAACAACCCAGTTTTTTGAATACTCTAGGTCCTAAATATAAATGCTCTCAATTTGCCCGTTTTCCCCCCTTTCCCCTTTTTGGACCCCTTTTGGTCCAACTTTATAAACGGAACACCTCCAATAGCTATTTGGGAAACTTAACCAAGCTAAATCGTAAAAAATTACCTATAAAACAGATAAAATACAGCATTTATGCATAAAAGTACTAATTTTTGCCCATTTTTTCTCCCTTTGTCACATTTTTTCCCCTTTGGGTCAATATTTTGAAAAGATTTATTGCCTATATCCTGCATCGACAAAAGCTGGATCAAGATCCCAAATTTCAAGAAAATCGGTCCAGGCGTTCAGGCATGATTGACTTTGCACTCAATTTGCCCGTTTTTGGCCCCTTTCCCCCTTTTTGGACCCCTTTTGGTTCAACTTTAGAAACGGAACACCTCCAATAGCTATTTGGGAAACTTAACCAAGCTAAATCGTAAAAAATTACCTATAAAACAGATAAAATACAGCATTTATGCATAAAAGTACTAATTGTTTGCCCATTTTTTCTCCCTTTTTCCCATTTTTTTCCCCTTTTGGTCAAAATTTTGAAAAGATTTATAGACTATAACCTGCACCGACAAAAGCTCGATCTATATCCCAAATTTCAAGAAAATCGGTCCAGGCGTTTGGGCGTGATTGGCTAACAAACAAACAAAAAAACAGACTTACAGAAAGATTTATAATATACTAGCTGTACCCTGCGCGCGTTGCTGCTCCGCCAACTAAAATAAATTTGAAGGAAAGACATTACACAAATATCCAATTAATTTTGAATCATTTTATTGAATTTGTTTCCCGTTGTCCAGATGATTCAGAAGAACGGGCCTGAGTAATACACATTCGTTCATTTTCTAATCTCACTTCTCTCGAACGGGTCTCAGCGGCATGTACTCGAAGATTTTCCAGTCTCAATGCTCGTTGCTAGTCTGATTTTGAGGCTCATAATGCTCTTTTCTTCCGTGCTTGAGGTGTAGGTCGACCAATTACTTGTCATTCATTTTGAATAATTTTCAGTGGCGCCATCTATCGGAAATTAATCGCACCAACTTAGAAATCCCGTCGACTCATCCGCAACAACTTTGCTAAAGATCATATCATGATCAAATACACAGTTTACGATTTAATTCATATTTTGTAATTTTCAGTGGCGCCACCTGTCGGATATTGGTCATACCAACTTAGAAACCTTCGTCGGCTCATGCGCAACAACTTTGCTAAAAATCATAACATGATCAAGTGCATAGTTTACGATTTAATTCATTTTTAGTAATTTTCAGTGGCGCCACCTGTCGGAAATTTGTCATACCAACTTAGAAACCTTCCCCGGCAGATAACCTGCACCGACAAAAGCTCGATCTATATCCCAAATTTCAAGAAAATCGGTCCAGGCGTTCAGGCGTGATTGGCTATGCACTCAATTTGCCCGTTTTTTCCCCTTTCCCCCTTTTTGGACCCCTTTTGGTTCAACTTTAGAAACGGAACACCTCCAATAGCTATTTGGGAAACTTAACCAAGCTAAATCGCAAAAAATTACCTATAAAACAGATAAAATAAAGCATTTATGCATAAAAGTACTAATTTTTGCCCATTTTTTCCCCCTTTGACCCATTTTTTGTCCCCTTTTGGTCAAAAATTTGAAAAGATTTATAGCCTATAACCTGCACCGACAAAAGCTCGATCTATATCCCAAATTTCAAGAAAATCGGTCCAGGCGTTTAGACGTGATTGACTAACAAACAAACAAACAAACAAACAAACAAAAAAACAGACTTACAGAAAGATTTATAATATATATTAGGATATTAGGATTTAAACCAAATTAAAATAAGATTTGACTTTGGAAGAGAAGATGTATCTAAAATTACTACAAATAATAACACGCAGAAATGTTCTTCCCAAAGAAAAAATAAATATATTGCCCTTGGCACTGAAATTTAAGAATTTAGTGGATTGTGATCCAGATAAAATCGTAATGCAATGGAACTTACTTCGACTAAGTGATACTTATATCCTTAGGTATAACATTGAGCATAAATGAATTTTGGGACAACTAAGAAATAAGTTAGATAAAAGCACAATAAACAACATAATGATATGTAAAGAAGTTACATGCAAGTCTGAACCGCATTAAGTGTGGTCTGCAAAAAGATCTCAATGATATGAATGAATATTATAAATATAATTTTTGTTATATAATATACTATATTTAGTATATTAAACAAATTATTTATGTTAATTTTATGTTAAAGATGAATTTATGTTTTTAGCTTTAATTTTATACACTATGTTTATGTTCCTTTATTTTTATATTTTTTAAATAAATTGTTTTGTTTTTTTTAACACATTAAATGTGATATATATGAAATTCTTTTGTTAATTTTAGCAATAAAACGTTAATTTCATACTGAATAATCTATAATTATTTAAATTCAAATTCTGGTAGGATTGGAATAATTTTGGTAGGTTCCGGAAAGAATATTGGTAGGGAAAATTTTATCTTTGTGGCAACGCTGATGATAATTCTTACTTCTTTATATACTACATCTGAGTCGCATTCGTTGGAGTCTACTAGAAATTCGTTTGGCAGTCATACGCAAATGTCATTGCTATTCAATGGCATGTCTTGTGGTAGCAAACCTCCACCAGTTTTTGTGTCCTCCTTCCGGTGCTCAGCCATTTGTTTTCTCTTGCTGTTATTTTCGTTGCCATCCACTGCGTTTTTAATTGGGTTACATTTCTTTGCCGACCCGTAAATAAATTATTGAAACTAACAAATGAAGATTGATAAAATGATTATAAATAAACAGAAGGAACTTAAATAGAGATGAACCTTGTGGAAAGGTTATTAAAGGAAATATATATGTGTGTATATCATACATAATATATTTCCTACAAACCGGTCCATAATTGACTACAGTCCATCCATAAATAGGTTAATTTTTTCAACGTCCATAGTTGACTTACCTTTCCTGCACTGCTATCCAGGCTTTCTTTTTATTGGAGTTAGTGTTTGTGTCCGTGTTTTTGTTTTCTTGTGTCCGTGTTTTTGTTTTCGATTATTTTTACTCTCTCCTTTATTAACTCCTTTAGCAGCATCTATTCACAAAGATAATAATGAAAAGTACATAACTTGGTAGAAACGGCACTTACCTTATCCTCTTCGTTCCAATTTTCAGATCTTTTCCTTTTATTTTCAGGTTTTTTCTCCATATTTTTTCTTTTTGCCAAAAATATAAATTTTGTTTACAAAATAGTTTAGTGATGTCTAAATTATCAAAACAAATTTAAAGAAACCGGTACTCGAATACTTTCTTTAATCAAAATATAATACTTTAATTACATTGGTTGTTTTATTTTATTTGTACTTTGTTTTTATTAAATAAACAAATACAACCCCATTTTTATGTTAATAAAAACAATTATTTTGTATAAAAACATAAAAATAATAATATTAGACTCGAATACCAAATGAACTAATAATCGTTCATACATAACATTAAGGAAAAATTGGCAGAATAAAATAATGGTATTGCCAGCATCAAATAAAAGAAAAACATTAAAATGGATATTAGTTAAAATACTGTTTTTGCATATACTTTTTTAATAATGTATTATTAAGCTAAAAGTCGTTGTTAACTAATGTTCACTTTAAGGTCATAATAAGTTTTTTTTGCATAAGTCTGTTAATCAACAGTAAAAGAAAGTAAAAAAATATAACGGTAAGCTATCAGTCTCTCTTATCTGTAAGTGTTTTTATATTTTGTCATTTTTTGCACTTCTCATCACATGTTGACGTATGTATATCTTTTGTATTTTAAACTAAATGCAGTCGAATTTTAGTGAAAAGTAAAGTAAACAGATTAATTAACTATAATTTAATAAAAAAAATTATTTAAAAAATTTAGAAAAGTGTTGTTTGTTAAGCAAACAAAAACTTATTTTCTAAAAAAATTTTATTTTTTTTTTATAAATTTATTATCCTGATAATTTTATTTCCTAATAAAATATATTTTAATACAATAAAGTATTTTTTTTTGTTTTAAAGATGGTTAGGATCTAATGGGTTAAGTTGCGTGGCCACGATCAAGTTTAACTGATCAAATTTTACATATGTGTTGGTAATATTTGTTTGGCTTAGCACAGCAACACATCAAATTTAAGCCTTCAAATTTCATTTCAAAAATGTCGTGAAGAAGAAAACATCATATGGTTTTTATCGGAAAATAGTCTTTTATGGTTTTCTTTTTTTAAAAAAAAAAAATTTTTTAAGTTTTCTCAAAGAACATATGGTTTTTGGTTGGGAAATTCCTTTGTTTTTTTTTTTTTTTTTAATATGGCAAACGATTGTTTCATAGCCATTGCCCTGGCGCAGGCAATTAAAAAAAAGCAAAAAAGGAAACTGGCGAAGCGTCTTTGAATGAAAGAGTGGTGAAGAAAATGGATGAATTTGCGCACAGAAATCTTCTCAATGAACTTAAATTGAGTTCTCCAAATGATTTTCGAAACTTTTTACGGATGGATGAAGGCACATATGAAGAACTTTTAAATTTGGTTGGCCCGCAAATTCAAAAACAAGATACTCAAATGTTTGACGGCATCTCTTCGAATCAACGTCTATCTATAATATTGCGTTTTCTTGCTACAGGCAATTCCTTTTCTGATTTAAAATTTCTCAAGGCTATTTCGGAACGAGCAATTGGTCGCATTGTTATGGAAACTTGTGCAGAAATGAACAAGATTTTAAGACATAATATAAAGGCAATTAAAACAAATTATTAATGGACTTAATTTTTGCGTCTTATAATTAAAACCATTTTTGTTAAACAAAACAAAGTTCATAAAAATAAAATAAATAAACAATATCATAAAATTCATAAATAAAAACAAAAGTAAATAAAAAACATCAAAATATCTACTTTTTTATAATTTTTTTTGTTACACACTTTCGAAAAACCCGCGAAACAAAGAGTAATGTTACTCCTACGAAATCTAGATAAAAAAGAAATTTGAAGTGATTGCCCGCACACACATCAAATTTGCTTCAATTTTCTGTGGAGCAGGTAGCGAAAATCAAAACTATTTTGATATTCTTCAAACTCTTCTCAGTCTGTACGTGTGAGGTCAGTTTTCTGTACGTGCGAGTACAGTTTTACCAATACAATCACAAATATGGCAATTTGATCAGTTTAGTTTGATCGTGGCTATGCTACTTAATATAGGTACTCTTCAAAACTTTCAATGACATCGTCAATATTTACTTCATATGACGCCTTTTGCACGTTCAAATTAGTTTGCAAACAAGTTTGAAAACTGTTAAGTTTGTAGCAGAGAGGGGAAAAACGAGCGGGGGTGATTTCACAATTTCATGTACTCGCAAACTTGCTTTGTTCTCTATTCATATATACACAGAATTGTATTTGATTTCACATTTTATTTGTCATTTTCTTTTATTTTTGGTTTCGCATAGTGAAGTTTAGATAAAGTTTCGTTATTTAAAATAACATTATTTTTTGTGTGTTTTGTGTTTATAATTAAATATTTGCCAAACAAATATGAAAAGATTAAAATCTAAGGAATAAATTTATTATTATTATTTATTCATATAAGTCAAGGAATATAATTAATTTAAATAAGGTAAATATATTAAAAAATAATAATATATAAATATATTATAATATAACAACATATATATTAGCAAACATGGTATATAAATGGCAAAAAGAGCAAATAGAAGAACTCATCGTTTTAGTCCAGGAGTTTCCATGCATTTATAATATTAAGTTACGAGAGTATTTAGATAGGACAAAAAAAGCCGACGCCTTTCAGAATATTACGGATAAACTACATCAAAAAGATCAGGCCATTTCATTAGAAGAGGTGAAAAGAAAATGGAGAAATTTACGGATCCAATACACCAATGAACTTCGCACAATTTCAAACTCCAAAAAAGTGGGTGTTCTGTTGATGACTTATACCTGCCTGTTTTGAGCAGTTAAATTTCCTCAAAACACACACGGAAATGCGACAGGGCACTAATAACATAGAGGTATGTTTGAAAATATTAATATTTAAATAATTGATTAATTTAAAATTTGTTTAATTTTTCAAGTTTGGGATTGATGATGGCACGCCATGTACATCAGCAGCTAGTGGCACTAAAATTATAAGAGGGTCCAAAAGAAAAAACTGTATTTTTTTATAAGAAATTTATATAATCACACAAATATTTTAATATTGTATTTATATTTCGTAGCAAACCGTTACAGACCTTCGGAACGAATTAAAACATTTTAGATCCGCTATAAAGGAAAAAAAGAAGGCAAACCCTATTCATGGCTGGGAGCGCTTGTCATTGCTGAAATGCAGCGCATTAGGCCGGAAGACCAGCCCGAAGTTGCCTGGCAAGTTCAATGCCTAATGAGAAGGCTGAGGGCGCAGTCAGAGAGCAAACGAACTCAATCTGATAGCAGCCGAAAAGATATTTTAAAAGAATTCATGGAAGGAATTTTTGATGAGGATGATTTCGAGTGAGTAGAATTTTATTTTAATGTTATTTTTTTATTTTCATTTTAATACATTTTTATTTATGTAGGTTATAATTTATTTTCATTTATTTATTTTTTTCTTTTATGCATGTTATTTATTTTCATATTATTTTTATTTTTCGCATGTCATCATTTTTGTTCATTTCAACTGTACCTGTTTTTGTTTTTAAACATAAAATAAATATATATTATATATTAAATTAAATTTATTAAATCTTATTTTAAAGAAAGGAAAAAGAAAAAAACACAAAGAAAAAGTTTTCTTTTATTTTTATTATATGCTCCCACATACAATGTATATAAAAACAATGTTTCAAATGCTTTAAAAATGTCTTCTGATTTTTTTTTTTCATTTCTTTTATTGAACATAATTTACTTTTAATATACAGTTACACTATTTAATAATATTGTTTTGTTTTAGTAGTAGTAGCTAAAGCTTAGCTTAAAGCTTTTTTTCTTTCAATATTCTTCAACCCCCCCACCCCCTCAATTGATTTTAGTAGTTTTTTTTTTTTAAATAATTTAAATACTTTTTGTTTGTTTTTTAAAATAATTTTTTTTCTTTCTTTTATTATTATTTTTTTAAGTTTATATTTTTAATAATTAAAAAAAACAATTTATTTTCTTTATATATAAAATATTTACTTATATTATATTTAATTAACTAAAGCTCGCCTTTTTAATATTTTTTATTATTATATAGTACATACATATATGTGTAGTATATTACCATTTTAATGTTTTATTTTTAATTAAAAAAAATATTATTATTATTTTTTCTAGATTTAATTAAAACAAATATTTAGTAATAATTTCTTGATGAAAAAAATGGTTTAATTGTTTTATTTGATTTTTTTCTCTTAATTTTTTTTTTTTTAAATATAATTTTAATAACAAACAAGCAAATAATAGTTAATAGAAGAAGAAGAAGAAAAAAGAAACACTTTACAAAATAAAAACAAATAAATACCAGTATAATAAATTTACCATTAATTTATAATAGTAATTTAATATTACATAGAAATTATTGGGGAAAAAGTTAAAAATTATTTATTTATTTATTTTAAATGAATTTTTTATTTATTTATTTTTAAATGAATTTCTGCACAACAAGAGAATTTCTTATAATTACAGTATAGAATTAATTTTTAACAATGTGTCTATATTGAACAATTCTATAACAATATTTATGATGTTTATAATTAACTTAACTTAATTAATTAACTTAACTTAACATTAAAAAGAAGAAAGGAAAAAAGAAAGAAAAGAAAAAGACATGATCGGACTAAATAGAATAGAATTGAAACAGTTGCTTTTTAAAATGCATTACATTACTCACTAGTTGCAGACTGTGTGGAAGTTGATTCCAAAGACGCACGGAGTAAATGGAAAACTGCCACTCAGAGACAAGCGTGCGGTGTATAGGAAGTATCAGTCTCCTACCCCTAAGAGATCTTGCAAAGGCGATGCTATCAAACAAATATTTGGGTCTCTGCGTGTAAATAATTTTGTGTAAAAACAGCAAAACCCTGATCTTAATCAAATTCTCAAAAGTTACCCCATATAGATTTCTAGAAAAGGTGGATGTGGAACTAAACCTTCTGAGACCGTAAACATATCTAACAATGTTGTCGAAGTCAGCACTCAATCGGCGCTTGGAGGAGGAGTCAGATTTAGCGAAAATTTCACAACCATAAAGTACACCAGGGATAATATAAGACTTCGCAAGAAGTAATCTCACCCTTAAAGGTGTATATGCTTGCGTGACCCACAGTGATCGAAGCTTCACATAAGCCTGTGCAACAAGAGAATTTACATGGTTGTTCCAGGTCAGTGTATCATTGAAAACAATGCCAAGATTCTTCGCAGTGGAGACGATCGCAATTTTGTTGTTGTCTAGAAGAATATCTTCAGTAATCACAAGGCTGCCAGTCCTCTTATGTATTAAAAGGCACTTAGATTTCGAAGGGTTCAAAACGAGATTATTTGCTAAAGCCCATTTGTGTATACTCTCAAGGTCCGCATTAATTTTGAAAATGTTCTCGGTAACCGAACTTTCGGGACAACTTAGATATATCTGGACGTCGTCCGCGTACATGTGTATGTTACAATAAGACAGTTGTTTAGGAAGATCATTGGCGTATAAAGAGAAAAGAAGAGGGCCAAATATGGACCATTGAGGTACTCCTCTGTTCAAGATAAGTGGTGACGACGAAATATCATTCGCAAACACAGATTGTGATCGATCCAATAGGTATGATGTTATGAGTCGAATAGAGCCAGGAGAATAGTTGAAAAAGTATTGCAGTTTCATAAGGAGGGTATGGTGATTAACACAATCAAAAGCCTTAGAATGGTCAAGTAGAACTAGGAAATTCAGTTTATTATGATCCAGTTCCAGCCGTTACACAACTGTTACCTGATCGGAATCCAGACTGCATATCACACAATAGGTCATTTTCATGTACATAATTACTCATTTGTCCATACAGTAGTTTCTCAAAAACCTTCGAAAGAAAACATAATATAGATATGGGTCGATATTCACCATTGGATTTCGGTATGGGGATTACCTTAGCATGCTTCCACTTTGTAGGAAATTGACCAGACATAATAATAAAATTAAACAAATGGGAGAAGGTGGGCAAGAAGAATCCTAACAAATCTAGGATTAATACCATCATACCCGGTAGCATTTGACTTGATGCTCAGGAAGCTGGACAAAACCTCATTCTGATCAACGCATGAGAAGTGAAAACTATTGAAACCATCATTAGACGTAGAGCAAAACTTGTAAAATTCAGTACCATCCCGCGTTGCGGGCAGATTAGTGAAATGAGCGTTCAAATCCTCCACGTCAGCCAAAATATTCCCGTTAGAATTTCGGGCACCTATACCACAGGTATACAGATACGTCACGGTTTTGACGTTTAACCCTCACTTAGAAAGGGACAGCAAATATAACCAAAAAGTATTTCTGTCCCTCTCTGACTGGATGTCTGTTTTGTTTATGTTTTTTTTAGATATCGGGGTTGATTTTTATTATTCTATTTTGGTAGAAATTTATGATATTTTTGTAGAATATTAGAATAATTTTGAAAGGAGATGAACCGTTTTATTAGGGAAACGTAATTCGGAATTAATGTATTTTTTATGACAGCTTTCATCGGTCGTCACTGACTTAGTATTTAACCAATTTAAAGGTATATTCACAAATTCCTGAAACAAAAAGTTATGAGTATATATTTTGTTATATTTTTATTTTTACTTACCTTTTGCACACGGAACTTTTTCAGTGTGAAGGGAAATTGCTAAGAGTTCGATTAATAATGAAAAAATTACCGAATTTTAACTTTTTCATTCAAGAAATTAATAAATACTAGTAATATAAACAAAGTTCTAAAAGAAAAAATTTTTATAATATAATTTTTATAATTTTTTTAAACTGCTTAGTTACCTTTTGCACAAGAAACTATATTCATTCTGACCAAAAACCAGTCACATTTCGATTAATATTTAAATATTTAAGAACTTTTAAGATTTTCATTGAAGAAATTAAAAAATATTCCAAATTTTCCCTTTTTTAACACAAAATCAATGTTTGTTTACATTTAATTTTTCAACTTTATCCGCCAGTTTTCAGTCTGTATATCTGTTGCTTCTAACACATTTGCTTTGCAAAAACTTTTAAAATTTTTTTTCTCCCTCTACAAGGAGGGTTAAAACTGCTGATTTAAGCGTTTTTCAAACGTCATAATTGTCGCCACTGGTTACACTGTGCCTATACCAATATCGCGAATGATCTTCCATGTCCGTTTAGATTGTAAAGCAGCACCAAACTGCCTAGTATAAAATTCAGATTTGGCCCGCCGAATACTATTATTTACCCTCTTTCTTGCAACACGAAATTCATTCCTTAAATCAAGTGTCCTAAAACGCTTCCACCTGGAAAAGGCATTGTCCCTCAGTGAAATCAAACGTATAATGTTATTAGTAAACCACGGTTGAGTTTTTACCGATTTGCGCTTAGTCCTTAACGGCACAGTTTCATTGAAAAGCTGAAGAATATTACCATCAATAAAATCTATTTTATCATCCACATCTGGCATATAGTAGACTCGATTCCATTCAACTTGAACAAGACATTCACAAAGTAAAGCGTAGTCTATGTTTCTAAAATCACGGTATGTGTACATAAGATCCTCAGCTGGAACACGGAAATTATAGTATAAGAAGATAAGGTCGTGTCTCGAGAAACAGGAAGCCGATAGTTGGTCGTAAAGGAGAACATTAGACAAATTACTAACAAAAACAAGGTCCAACAAAGAGTAATTAGTAGCGGTATAATATTGACACAAATAAGGCCAAAAGGAGTCATATCGTTAGACAAACTACAATCAGATAGTAAATTACAGTTAAAATCGCTACAAATTACTATATCACCGTAAAGTGCCGCCAAACTCTCAACCTCATGAAGAAAATATTGATAATTCACCCTGCAATTTGGTCTATAGACACACCCATATACATACATAATTGGTCATTACAACCCTTCAGTCAGGATTATGACCTAGCTTCTCACACCACTCGTGTTGTGTGCGTTAATTTTATACATGAGTGGCGGGACCTACAGTTTAAAGTCGACTCCGAACGACAGATTTTTGAGAAGCTTTTTATGGCAATTTTATTTACTCTCGGAGTTTTTGCCAGAAATCTGCTGAGAGGAAGTCGCCGAAGAAATATTTTCATATTTTCGTTTTGATGTCTGACCTGGGATTCGAACTCGGGCCTTCAGTCTAATAAGCCAACACACTACCTACTAGACTACGGCGACAACAAGATAGACACAACCAACTAGCATTTTATTACCGTTAGATAGAATTTCAATAAAGACATATTCGACACGATTGATACAGTCACCCGCAACATGGTCATCAAGACCCTTTATCAAAGCACCCGACTTACATTGTACTCTACAAACAATATGATTTCTCACATATATTGCAACACCACCAGCATGGCTAACTCTATCACTGCGAAAAATCTTATAGCCCGACAAACTCACTAAACTATCGGGAGTATTAGTGTTAAACCAGGTTTCCGAGACACAAACAATATCAAAATTCGAGCCCTCCCCAGAGCTCTGCCTACCAAGAACTCTCACCATGTTCATCATGACTTCATTGGAACCACCTCGTATTTCATCAATCATCTGCAAGTTTGAAATAGCAAATATCAGACAATGAAGAAAAGAGAAATAGTGAACTATCTAAAGCAAGTAAAAATAAATAAAAAGAATCAAAGAGGAAGTTTGAAATAAATAAAGCAATAAAAATAAAAATGGAAAGCAAGAAAACAAACATCAGAAAACAGTTAGGAATCAGAGTTACGAAAAAAATAAGATCATCCAGATGCTCGATACAGATGGGTCTATCATCCTTCTTCCGCTTTACATATACGAGACCACGAAAAGTATAAGCTGAGTGAAGATGGTTCTTTCTTTTCAGAGCTACAGCCTCCCTAAGAATTTTATAATATGTATTTGAAAGATTTTCCCTAATGTCAAAATATTTATTAGATTCAAAGCCGATTAAATTCAGTGTAAGGTTGCTTTTCTTATGTTTTCTATAGTGACCCAAGGATCTTAATAAACGATTCTTCTCGTATGGCGAAAAAAGCTTTATGATAATAACAGCGTCAAGAGTACTCTTCGTTAAATTATTTTTATCCTTTAACCGATATATGGACTTAGTTGCAGGAGTAGCAACATTGATCGTTTTACAGATGGTGTCAAAAATTTCAGGAAGCTTTTCATCTTCTCTATAGGGAATACCATTAAGTCGGAGATCACAAGCAACGAGTGAATTTTCATTCCTTAGTACCTGACCTTTCAAAGATTTTATTTCATCCTTCAATGAATGTAACTCCTCAGCTACCGTTTCAAGTTTTGCAACTCGATCATATACACTGTCCAACTCCTTCCATAAATCAAACATTTTCTTATCAAGCTCAGTCAGTAAATGATTCTCAAAATCAATTAAGAGAGACTTAAACGTCGACTGTTGAGCCTTGTGGCGTTTATCAAAAAGAGGTCGCAGCTTATCAGTTAACTCACCACTTAATTTATCAAAACGCTTTTCCAGAATGTTTAAGGTCCTAAATGGAGATTAAAAATCAGGAAAGCTAGATGATTCTGCCAGATTTTCAACTACAGATTTCCTGCGCTTGTATGATGAGCGGCTGCCACACTCAAGATCAACCTCATCTACATTTACAACATTCGGGTTTTCGTTGCTCAGACTTTCGGGCATATTCATCTTTCTGTTTTTTGGTTTCATTTTCAAAAAAATTTGTTTTACGAGTTAAAATAAATTATTTTCAGTGTACGTTTTTAAGATAAATACAACTCTGTGGTGAAAATGGCACAACTTGTTACAAAACAGCTGTTTGTGTTGATATTCAAGTTTGTGTTGTCGTTGTATTGAATATTTATTGCTGTATATTTTGACGCTTTCTGTTGTTAATATTTTGCTTTTAAATATGTTTTTGTTGTTTTTAATATTTTATTGTATTTTATTATCTGTCCTTATTATTTATATTTTGGTATGAATATATATTTTGTTTTTGTATTATTCTGTATTAAAATTTAGCTGTTGGATAGGTATTGTTATGTATTTTGTTTTCTGTTTATTTCTCTTATACTTTTTTAAATATGTATATAGGTTTTTAATATGTATTATTTCTGCTTTAATGTAGATTTGCCTTTGCATTCTTATTATGATAATATGAAGTTAAATATAATTGTTTTTGTAATTTTTGTTTTCTGATCTTAAATATGTTTTATTGCTGTATTTTGTTTTAACATTTCTTATAGTTATGCTTTTAAATGTTTTGTTTATTTATGCAATCTGAAATATTTTGGCGTAGAATTTGTTTAGTTTTGTATTTTAGTTCGTTTATATTGTTCTTATTTGTTTTATTTTATATATTTTCAAAATACTAAATCCGCACACGATAAAACACGTCCGCACCCTCTTGCAGTCAATTGTATTTTTTTATATTATTTTGGACAAACAAGCGAAAAAGGGGAATTCCCTCTTTAGTATACGAAATCCTTATATACTGTTCACTGTTTTCTGACAAAAAAAATTAACTTGTGACTTTTTTCTTTGACTGTAAATCACTTCACTACTTTATGCTCAATAACGTCGACCTTTTATTGTTCCTAAAAAAAATTTAATTAATTAAATGGTATTTAAACTACATAAAATTAATAATCTTACTACTCTGCAAATAAGTTATATAAGTATTACAGCCTATCCAATTTACCCTCGTTGTTAAAATATTCAGTGAATTGCTGCCTAACAACTTCCGCACACCCTTTTCGTGGATTGTATGTGTTGTCTGAATGACCATTATTACTTGGTTGAGAAGAATTTCGTATATTATTTGAATAAGTGCTAACATATGTACGTATCATCAGTATTCAATAAAAAATTATGTAAAACACAGCACGTACATGTTATCGTTTCCACAGTCTGAACTTTTAAGTTAATAGGCGATAAAAAAAACTCTGAAACGGTTCGCAAGAATGCCAAAAGAATGCTGGAGAACATGTCTTGCTCGAGACAGTCTTGCAGTAAAGATTTGCTTGTCTTTTACATTGGTATGGGCAGGGCTTCATTAAATAGCATTACTGTGGGAATGCATCATCACCAACTACAACATACGGAAGACACCTGTCATTTCCTACCATACTTTTTTGTGGTACATTCTTCTCTTCTTCTAAATTTTTTTAAAATTACTTTCAAGTAATACACCAGCATCGTTATACCTTCCATTGCAGCCAATATCGACTTAAATAAATAAATCTACAATTGGCGTCCACTAAAGCCATCAGTATTATGCTATTGCCTCCTTTATAGTTGTGGTAAAACGCACCGTTTTTTCGTGGTGGCCGAAAATTTATATGCTTACCATCTAAAGCACCTATACAATTTGGGAATTGCCACTTTACAGCAAATTCTTTAGCATTTGTTTCCCATTCTGTTGAGATGCTAGGAAACTAATTTTAAGAAAAAATAAAAACGTTCACTCATGCCTACATAAATGAAATTATATTTTCGGTGTATAACCATAAAAAACTATGTTAGTGTATACAGTAATTTTGACTTACCTGCACAACCAACATTTGCACGATATTTGTGCAGGTAAGTCAAAAAGGCAGTTAACGTTAATGCACTTACCTGCTCATTAATGCTGGTAAGTGCATTTAAGTTTACTGCCCAAAAAAGCAGCTATTTTGTACGGAAAATCGTTATTTTTCTTATTTTGTTTTAATTACGTTGTATGTATTAGAAAGTAGGATTGTGTAGTTAAAACAAAAAGTCGACTTCGACCTTTTTAGACAAAAAGGTGAATGTTCGAAAGTCGATTTATAGAATCATATACGACTTTTTTAACAAAAAGTCTATTGTTCAAAAGTTGAAATCTATTAGGAAGCTAAATGAAATTTTTTTAACCAAAACCAGCAAAAGCTTCCTAAAATATTATGCACGTATCTTAAATGTGCAGGTATGAAGAATGCACTTAAATTAAGAAATTTATATGGGTTTGGTAAAATAAATATACGAAATACAAATTTCGTGCACTTAAATGCAAAATGCACTTAAGTGAAATGCAGGTAAGTTAAAACTACTGTAATACCTTCAAATATATTCCGATCATTTTTTTTCGTAATACTAAGGTAAACTTCAGGAACTATGGAAGATATAATGGAAACAGACACTCGTGTTTGGTAATCTAAGCTCATAAAAGATTCACCTAAAATATTATATTTAAATTTTATTAAAATTATAAAAACATGATTTTAAATTATAGTTACTTACCAGTAGCAAGAAAACGTAAATTTAATATGTATTTAAATTGTTCTTTAGTCATTCTTAAATAGTTTTTATAGGAAGCTTCGTCGCTCAAAAGTAATTCATTTTCTAAAAACGAAAAAGAGCCCCGGTTCTTTCGGTACTTCCTCCAAGGTTTCATCCATTGTTTTTTTTTTTTTTTGTTGGGACTACGAAGATATGTAGCCCTCTCACACAAATTTGTCAGACCTTAAAATATTATACATATATTTTATTAAAAAAAATATGCACTACATGCACTACAAACCAAGAAATATTTCCTCTTTGTCAATGTCATCAGAATCCAATTCCATAGCTTCTTCAATACATTCAGATACAGTATTTCCCGGATATAAGCACTTTCAAAAATGCTTACAAGATGGTGCTTATAAGCGGGTGATTCTTATATCGAAATCTCGCATAGCGGACATCAAATGCATTAATGCAAATCTGTGTTAAAATTCCATTTTATTATTTTTTATTAAACAAAAGCAAAAAACAACTCATTTATAAAACAATATAAAAAAAAAAACAAAACAAAAAATCTGTTGACAAAAAAACATTACATATGTTTATAAATCGTCGTTGAAAATCCAAATGTAGTTTTGTCTAACAAATCAGAATCAATAAAAGCCACGATTACGATTTTTTGATGGTACGTACTTTTGGGTTTTCAACGACGATATGTAGATATACTTAAGTCTAAGGAACTGAGATCGATTACATACATACATGTACCGATCATGTTTTTAAGAAAGTGTTGCCATAACAAATTTTAATGCCGCTGAATAAGTTTATTGCCATTCAAAATAATTGTGACCGGGTGCATATAAACGAATTTTTTTTAGAGAAAATTTAAATTATGAGGTAAAATTATTTCTGTTTATAAGCGAGGAGGGCTTATAAGCGGGATGCATATATCGAAATATTTTCAGTATATTGTTAAACAAAAATCAAGTTTGCATAAGTTTTGGTGCTATTAAGCGGGGAGTTCTGATATCCGGGGTGCTTATATCCGGGGAATACTGTATATCTTTTAACCCTTTCGCTACAAGTTTTTATTGGCTGGTTCAAAAAATCTAATTTTTTGTATTTATGCTACTATTGACCCTAGACACAATAATCAATAAAAAATTTTAAATATTTTTACCCCAAATGTGTTTTTTAGAATGTATCCATATGGATACAAATTTACTATATGGGAAAGAAAACTGCAAAAATTTTATTAATTTGATATTAAAGTTTTTTTATTTATAAATATAAAGATACATTTTTGGTATAAAATAAAAATAAATAATTCATGAAGTTAAAAAACATAAATACAAATTTGATTAATACATAAAATATAGTTTATTCGATCGATAAATTATGATAATCCTTAAAACAATTTCTGGATCCATTCGGTACACATAGAAGAACATAACACTTGGACCCTTGTTTGACCCTTACAGTCCTTATATTTACATCTGCCTTTATCAGTCACATGTTCAGGCCAATGTTGGTTTCCGTCATATCACACAGAATTTGCTGGAGTTACTTTTCGACTCTCACCGGATGTTGAAGGACTTACTGAAATTTCATTGGAGCTCGTTTTTGGACGCCCACGTTTACGAGAGCATGCTTGCTGATTGGATCGAGCAATGAGGCCATTTGCAACGTCATTGCGAAAGTTCAATAAGTCCATACATTTATTTTTGATATTATTACAGTGTTCGTTGTCCATTTTGTACTCTAACCAAGAGTTACAAATAGACATATCAATAAAATTATCATACATTTTTAGAGTCCACTTTGTAGATCTAATGGAAATTCTGTACAAAGACAGAAGGAAATCCATTTTGTCTACGCCACCCATATTTTTGTTATATTCGGCTACTATTTTTGGCTGTGTTATTTCGATATTTTTCTTTTCTACGATGGAAAATCGGCGCACTGAATTTCGGGGTTCGGAACCATGAATTGAAGAGACTAGTTGAACAATTCCTCCGTCAAGCCATCTGAGAAGAAATAGCTTCCACGGCCTTTTTTTTAACTCTTTTTCTGATTGTAGATCAATTTTTCCGAATATATTTCCTCTTATGGTTCCTGTTGACCAAATTCCTTTTTCGAGCAAATATAAAACTAAATTTAATGTTGTAAAATAATTGTCAAAATAGAGTTTGTGACTCTTTTGCTCAGAAATAGTTTTTGAAAGATGAATAACTATATCTGAACAAAATCCAAAAGACGACTCACTTATAATTTCCCCTGATATATTTCAAAATCATAAACAATTTCATTCGAACTACACAAACAAAATATTTTTATACCCCATTTTGTAGGTTTCTTTGGCATATATTGCCTAAGTGATGTTCTTCCTTCGAAAGGAACCATCATCTCGTCAATACTAAGATTCTCATCTTTTCGAAGAGAATACGATTTTTGAGTAAACATATTTATAATGCTACGAATTTTATATAATTTATAATTTTGAATATTTTAAATTATTGCGCAATAAGTGAAATCTATTTCCAGTCATGTTATCTGGAAACGAAGGGATTTCCGTAACAATTGTCCAGTACATTTCTAATCTAGGATATCCAAGTGTACCAATAAATATCTGTAACGCTATGAATTTTAGAAGTTCTTCGTAACTCATATTTATAGATTTTCCATATATGAGAGAAAATTGATTTGTCCACGAAACAATATTTCGAAGAAAATCTTCATTAAAATACTCTAAAAAATATTCTACAGGTAATTTATTTACTTTCTGTTTTCTGTTTCTGAAAAAATATTTTCTGGACAGTCCCAATCTGTCTTTTTCCAACGAAATTGATTTACTTTTTTCGGTTCAAAACTTTTAGAAGTTGAAAAAATGTTCTCAACTATTCCTGTTGAGCATCCCTGCTCTACTATATCTTTAGATATAGTAGGATGGTTATTATCATTATCTAGACCAATATCTTGGGCCCTGCAGAGAAAGCTCCTCCAACATAAGACTTTTATTACTTTCAAAAGCATCAAACAAATTATTAATAATATCTGATTCATCCGTTTCATCATCAGAAATATCGGAATCAACGAAATTAGTTAAAATTTTTTCAATTTCAGAATCCTTTATTTTACTAGGCATTTTTTTATTTCAACAAGTACAAGCGTAAATGAAAATAAACGTCTGTACTGTATCAGCATCTGAATTCAAATGACAATGTTTGTTTATTTTTTACACCAAAACATTAATTTGTATCCATATGGATACATGCAATTTTTAAAAAATTCCTACGGCTTTCTGAATTTTTAAATCTTATAACTTTTAATGAAATGGATTAAAATGAAGATTTTTGTAGGTGCTTGGTATGTTTTCATAAAGAAAAAACTAATATATGTATATTTTTAGTATAATAAAAAAATCAATTTTTGACCAAAAAAAAAAAAAAAACAATAAAAATCTTTTTTTTTAATAAAAACTATAATAAAACTTATAAAAAATATTTTAAATTATTAAAAAGGTCTTAAAATAATATAAACTAAAAAATCCCAAACTTATTTCTTGTCCAGGAGAGTGTAAATTGCTCCTAAAGTTACATGTATCCATATGGATACTATGTAGCGAAAGGGTTAATATATTTTCTTTTTCCGTGGTCATTTTTGAACCTAGATCAAGATGCCAAGTAAAGTAACAACAGTCAACAGCACTGAATATATACAGAATGGAAACGAGATTTTGATAATTAAACCCGCATTGAGAAAGGGGCAGCAAATATTACCAAAAAGTATTTCTGTCCCTCACTGAGCCAATTCACATTAGAACATTTGTGCTGGCGTAAAATGACAGTTTATAGGCGAGAGGGGTGAAGAGAATGGTTTTTCGGTGGCGTAAAGTTTCCACTAGCTACAACCCCGCATCACCAGCACAAAACTAATACATGCACATTTTTAAAACATCAAATGAATGCAAAAAGCACTAATACATACAAAGCTGCGTATACGTATACATTGCTGCCAAACTAATATTCATCTCGTGTGAATTGAAGAGAACAAAAAGTGTGCGACTAAAAAATGTGCTAATGTGAATTGGCTCATTGATTGTAACTCTGTTTTGTTTATTTGTGTTTTTTTCTTTAGTTTTTGTGGATGGGTTTTTTATATTGGCGAGAGTTAATAAAAAATGTATTTTTTGTATAAAACTATTAATAAATAATAAAAACAACTAATAACAATTTTTAACTTTTTTTTTCAAGAAATTAAAAAATATTGGCAACTTTCAGTAAGAAACATTTTTTATGAGCAGTACATCTTATTTTGATCTTGTAATATTTAGCTTCTTAATTACCTTTTGCACAGGAAACTATTCATTGTGACCGAAAATCACCCACATTTCGATTAAAAATAAAATATTCAAGAATCTTTAAAATTTTCATTGAAGAAATAAAAATATTTCTAAATTTTCTTTTTTTTAACACAAAATAAATGTTTGTTTAATTAATTAATTTTTCTAATTTATCCGCCAGTTTTCAATTTGTATATACTTATGTTGCTTCGAAACGTCAAAATTATCATATCTGTCAACAGAACTGTCAACTGTCAGCAAAACGACGCGATAAAAGAAAAGAAAATGCAAAAAAGCTTTTCAAACTTGTTTGCAAATTAATTTGAACGTGCAAAAGGCGTCTATGGACAACATTTTATTCACAGAAGATTCGCAATGAACTTTAATATCGAAAACGATGATTCGCATATATGTATGTACATATGTACATATATGCGAAACAAAATATTGAATATAATTTTAAACTTTCAGATTTTATTTGGGATACATATTTGCATTTATGTTTTTCCAAAATTCAAGTCCAGTGGTCAAGAACTGAAGAAGTTCTGCTGTTTCGGAGCCTATATTATTTTCAAAAACAGTAACAACACCATCCCTTAAGCTAAAGAGTCTATCAAGGCAATGTCCCTTGTTCATTCATCTCACTTCCGTAAATATTAATAAATTACCATATACGGCCTGCACCTCATTAAGAAAAGTTTTAAACTTTCTGTGATTCAAAGAATTATGTCCGCCATGTATTTTATTTATAATTTTGGACACAATTTGCATAGCATTGGTTAAATTTAAGCCTTTCGTAAGAAATGCCTATTGACGAACAATGCTGTGGAAAAAGTATACATATATCAAATTGGTTCCTTAGGAAATAACCAACAAGGCCTTCTGTTTTACCAACAATGATATTGGCACCGTCCGTGCATATCGAGCAAAATTTATTTTTAACTGCGAATGAAAACAGCTCTTTATTAATAAAATCAAGAACCTTTTAAATTTATTATTTCTTCAATAACGTTACAGTTTTCATTTACAGTTCTTACACGAATTAAGAAAATGCCTTCCTATATTTGATTTTTTATGTCAAAGTGCGTTCGCACACTAAGCATTCTTTGCCGAAAAAAATTTGAGCAAACAAAAATTCCAATTCATATTGGATAAGATTTGCCAATAAAACGACTACATTAAGTTCTAATCGTGGGACACTGACTATTTGAATGGAAGCTAGTTTGGTGTTTACTAGTAACAAATTTGAAAATGTGTTACGGGTTTTTGTCTGATTTTTAGCATACACTGTAGCACAAAACGCTGATTTGGGGGTAAGAGTAACCCGGTGCATTTGAATTATATCTTCAGGCATATATTTAATCCATCGAGGGATTAGAATTTCCTCTATATGGGAGAGATCCTGAACGATTATTCGATATACGAAGGTTTTAGTTTGTTTTGGAATATACCTTTGCATGAGAGAAGCCTAATGGTGTTTTCTTTTCTACCAAAAAATGTGCATTTTATTAACGCAAAATGCAATTTTGCGTTTGTTTCTTAAAAATGTTTCGCCCTCTAAAAGGGTGGTATGTTTTATTCTAAATAATTCGCACTTGCCAATGGTGGAGGGCATTGCATTTTATGCCCTGTATAAATTGAGAGTGCTGCTAATGCCCTGTGAGAAAACTTATTTGATACCAGTCCTCTTATATGGATGCGAAATTTATGCGAATTGTGATGCAAATGATTTGCGGAAATTGAAAGTTGACTATAATAATATTGCAAGATATATCTTCAAACGAGGAATACGTGATTCCATATCTGTATTTTCATACCAAATCTGCAATATGTGTTTTGAAAATCTTTTGAAGTTTAAGAGTTTGATATTTTTACATAAAATAATTTATACTGCACAACCGACTTATCTGTATGGAACAATAAGTTTCGGCAGATCGGCTAGAGGACTGGTATTGATTCAACGAAAATATAAAACTGCCTTTTCAGAACGTCAATTCTTTATTTATTGTACTCGACTTTGGAACCAATTACCGAAGAGAATTCAAATAATTAGCAACGCAAACAGATTTAAAATTGAACTATTGAGATATTTTCGTTAATAACTAGTTGAAGTATTGTATAAAATCAAACTAATCCTTTAAATTATTTGTAATTTTTCTTATCATTTTTTTAAAATTTTTTTTCTTAAATTAACTTGTATTTACTTTTAACTATTACATTATGCTTAAATTTATTGTCTGTATATAATCATTAGCACTTTAATTTATAAGATTTCGATCTTGTTGTGCTAAATTTGAAAATAAAATAAAATAAGAATAAAGCAGATGACTTTTGTTTATTTATAGGGCTACCAGATGAAATTTAAAAAAAGTCGTCTGGTATTGTTATCCAATTTGAAGTTAATTTTTTCATTGTGTTGTGGAGTAATCTTAAGGAAATATTACATTATTAAAGCTATATGGTCAGCAATATACAAAATTGCATTCAATGTTAGAACAGTGTTAAAAAAAATAAAAGCGTGCAAGAAATGAAGTCGAAAAATTGGCGATCTGGCAACACCTTTGAACAAATTGGCATTTCCTTATTCATTTTCTTAATAAGTGGTAAACACAGGGCATACCCTTTTTTAATATTTGTGTTATGTTCTTCTCAAATAAAAAATGACATTACAACAGGGTTGGTCAAAAATTTTTTTAATGTACCTTGTAAGAGGGTGACATTTTCTTTGTAGAAAAGAAAACACCATAAGCAGTTATTGCAAAATTTGTTTTTGTCCACAAAGTCTACTCTTTGTTGTACAGTAGAAGCTCGAAATTTCGGACACACTCGAAGATCGTGATCTCCACTGCATGCTTTGCAAGTTAGATGCAAATGTTCTTGAGAGGAATATGTGGGTATATTGTGGTATTTTGTTTAAACAAAAGTCATCTTTTGATGCTTGTGAAACACTCCACAGGTTCATACCTGTCCAGTAGAAATTACGACATTTCTGATCACTTTGGTAGTTCACGGGGTAAAGAGACTGTTCCCACAAAGAAAGTTTGAAATCAGGTAATTTTATGGAGATTGATATTATTAGAATAGGAGCCCAGCTTTCCACATCTATGCCAGTTTTAAGTGCTGCTAAAGAGTCAATTATGGAAGATTGAATTCTCCTAATTGATTTACTATTTTCACTAGTGGCTGGTGTAATATCGAAAAGGATTTTGATTTGGTTTGCTTTCGAAATAACGTTTTTGTGCAAAAAGTAAATTGGAAAAAACATGTATGTAACAAATTTTTATTACAACTGGCAAAAAAAATATAAATTTAATTTTTTTAGGTCATAAATATCAAAAATAAATTATACTCAAAAACAAATTCTTGGCAATTTTATGGCAAATCATACAGATTTAGCCAAGAACTTATTGCCAAATACTTCCGAAGGGAAAGCCCGGTCAAATCAACTTTGGGAACAACTCGCTTCTGAATTAAATGCTTCCGTCTTACCAGTAAAAGATGCTAAGGCTTGGTGCAAGGTAATGTATAAATAAAAACATTTACCCCTTTCATTAATTTATTTGTAAAATATGCCTTTATTTTAAGGTTTACGCTCATCAAAAACAAAATGTTAAAAAAAAAGATTTGTTTTAATAAATCTTCAAAGAAAAGGACCGGTGGCGGGCCATTTGAAGAAAAAATTCTGTCTCAGGTAGAGGAACAGATAGTGGCTGCTGCAGGTTTAGAAGGCTCTGTTGATGGTTTAACAAATGTTAAAAGTTTTGGATTCTAAAATACAACCGTGGAAGATATTGCAAGTGCAACAACACAAGAAAACAGTCGTGATATTTCATGCCCGTCATTATTCTCAGATGACGAAGAGATGCAAGAAAATATTTCGTCCTTAATAGAAACTGAAGATGTTGGTGAAAAAGAAAAAGCTGTGGCTAAAAATGCTCCCCCAAAAATATATAAAAAGGAAAGAGAAACTAAAACCATTTTGTTAAACAAAATATGATGACCACCGAATTGTATCAGAAGGAGATGTTGAAAAGATTAGATAAAATTATAGAAATAGAAAATAAAAACCTTGAGTTAAAGGAAAAAGAGGTCGATATAAGTTCTCAACTACTCGATTTAAAAATGAAGAGCTTTAAAATTAAGGAAAGAGGGCAAAATTTAAGCAAACAAATATAAGAAATGAAACTACAAATACGTAAAAAGGAGTTGGAAAAATTGAATATGGATATCTTAATGGATTAAAATATTTAATTCTTATATTTTGTTCTTTTGATCTCAAAAATTTAGATAATACTTTAACTTTGGCCCCGATTATGGTTTACAATAGTTGTAAATTTAATGTTGTATTTTTTAAATTGCGATTATGATTTACAACAGTTGTTTTTAAGTGCTGTCAGAACTGTCAAAAACTTACAACACCTCATTAGCTGTTGTCTCGCGGTAAGTTCAACGAAGGAAATGGAGAAAGTATGTATAACAGTGCATATAATTTTTTGTGGAAATTTTAAAAATTATGAATAACTTTAAATATTTTATAGAAAAATAACCAATAAGAAGCAGGTGGAAAAGCGGGTCGAGTTAATGACTTCAAATCCTGATATTGGCCGTGGCAAGTTACCATTTGGAGCAAATAAGACACAGCACAAAGAGGCATGGGAGAATTTCATTAAAGTTGCAAAAGAATGATAAAGGGTTAGTAGATAAATTGTAAAAAAATTTTAAGTACACCTGTCCCTCGTTTTGCACGATAGATACGTTCCTGAGAAAATCGTGTAAAACGAATTCAAAAAAATTTGTATGGAAAATCGTGTAAATCGAAAAAATGACAAAAACTGGTATATATAGTATTTTCTTAATAAAATTTTATTTGTTTCAATGTGAATAACCTAACAAAGCAAACAAAAGACAACAATTCCATTTTATTTAACAACCAAAATATTTAAAAAATTCATAAAACTTAAAAATCAAATGCAATACAAATAAAAGAAAACACAAAAATATACATATAAAAACGTTATTAGCAAAAAATCAATACATAAACTGTTAAGGAAAAAAAATAAGTTATATTCAACCAATTTCAGTATATGTACCTACATATATTTATTCGTCATCACTTAAATAAAAAATCGTGTTAAATCGAAATCGTGCAAAACGAGGGATAGGTGTATAACATAAAAATGGTTTTGATTTTGTTACAGGTATGACTCATTATAAAGCCAATTTGAAAAGAAAATTGGCTGCCAATAAAAAAACTTTCAAACTACTGGTGATGGTCCGTCCAGGGAAATTAGCTTTACCCCATTGAAGCAGAGCACCATAGTGTTGATGTCTATGCAATCGCAAGTAAATGCAAATGGATATGCAATGGGATTGGAAATTCAAGACGATTCAGATGAAGCGGAATCGATATTGAAGGGCCTTATCCTAGCACTAACCGATGCAAACAGCAGTTGCCGAAAAGCCACAAAATACAAAAAAAAAACAAGATTGAGGATGAGCGTTTAAAAATATTAATAAGGCAGGAAAAGAACCAAAGGGAGATATTGCTTACGTTAAAACGACTTGAGAAGAATTTATATAAAAATTGTCAAATAAATAAAAAAAATGCTAGAAATAAAAAGAAAAAAGCCTGAATTACAAAATGAATTATTAAAAGTCAAACTTTAACCCAAAAAAACTTGAAATGTATAATATTTATATATATATATATGTGTTTTAGCTTTAAGTAACTATGTGATCTAAGTGAATTTTAATATGATATGAAGTTTTTTTTATATTGATATATTTTAGGCACTTTTGAAATGAATTTATTGCAATACAGACAATAAAAGAATATAATTAAGCAAAAACAAATTTTATTTAAAAATATAAGCGTTAAAAAACTAGCCTTTATTTTTAATTGTCATGTTTTAATAAAAGTTAAAAAAAAGTTACTTACTATCATTGAATTTAGACTATGAAAGCCTTTCCTGTTAAAAAACATATGCTCGTTGGGAGGCTTCTGCAATCCAAAATGGGTCCCAATAACTGCCAAATAAATAAAGCCCTGGTTAGCCATCCGTAAGAAACCTTAAAAACGGGACATATGTCAACAAATAAATAAATAAAAACGAAAAAAAAATTAAGCAAATTTATTTAATGCCATATAATGGATTTTGACGATTTGTTTCTTGATATGAGTTTTTAATATAGTAAATTTAATTAATAAAAAGAAATCGACTGTTGGACGCCGCAAATGAAGATGGGGTGTTCGGCCCATTAACCGAGATTATATTGTAGCTGGATACAATAGAAAGTTTTCAGGAGGATGAAAAAATGTGACGAAGAAGAATTTTTTAAGCACACCAGATTAACGCCAACTATATTCAATTTGTTGCTGACCCTAGTTCGAGATAAACTGGTCAGACCCAAACAAAAAATTGGAGCAGAAGAGAGGCTGGAAATAACCCTTTTGTAAGTAAAACTAATTATAATGGTGTGTTAAAATAGTTTAATATGTGAAGTTTTGTAGCTATTTAGGACATGGTTGTTCACTACAGTCAATAGCATGAAGCCACAAAATTGGGAAATCTGCTGTACGGCGTATTATGTTAGAAACCTGCGAAATACTTTGAAACGTTTTATCTCCAGTCTATTTGAGCGAGCCAACAACATCTCAATATGTAGATATTGAAAAATATTTTAATTTAATGTGGAATACTCCTAATTGTGTGGGTGCAATAGATGGGAAACACGTCGCTATAAAATGTCCCCATAAGTCTGGTTCCATGTATTATAATTATAAAAAACATTTCAGTTTGGTCCTGATGGGAGTGTGTGATGCAAAATACACTTTTACATCCGTTAGTGTGGGAAGCTATGGCAGTCAACGTGATGGAGGTATTGTTTAATTTTAGATACTTTTAATAACTTTAATACAATTTTTATTACAGGAATATTTCGATTATCGTCATTTGGACAATCTGTAATGGAAGACAAAGTATCTGTGCCAGCGGATAAGCCATTATGTCCCACATATGTACATCCTTTCCCACACTATTTTATAGGTGACGCAGCATTTCCATTAAGAAGAAATTTAATGCGCCCTTACCCAGGATCAAACTTGGATACAGTAAAAGCCGTTTACAATTACAGAATCTCCCGCGCTCGCAGAGTAATAGAAAATTGCTTTGGTATTTTATGTGCCCGATGGCGAATACTGTTAACAACTATAGAAATGTCGCCGGACAATGTAGACATTATTGTGCTGGCATGTACTGTTTTACATAACTTTATTATGTTAAACGACCAAAAAATATGGTATTGTCCAGCAAGTTACGTGGACAATGAATTAGAAGACGGCACTTTGCACGAAAGAGACTGGAGAAGGCAGCTCCGAAATAATGGTGACAGACCTATGCGTTCGTTTACGACCCATATTCGCAGATCCACTCAAACCGCAATGGACCTGAGAAATAATTTGGCGGAATATTTTTCAAACGAAGGTGCAGCCCCATTTCAGTATCAAAGGATTTAGATACTTCCTGACATTTTTTTTCCTAATTCTACACTAAATTTAACCTATTTTTAGTATAGCTATTCTATATTTAAGTAACTTAATTAATAAACCACCATATATGAAATAAAAACGCAAAAAAATAAAATTTTAACAATTTATTGAATTAAAAAAGAAACAATTAACTACTACATGCAAACAATATGAAATAAATACAAAATGCAAAGATATATATGACTTAAATATTAAAACAAATGTATCACAATCAGTGTTCGAAAAAATACTCTAAAGTACGCAACGTTTATATACTGTACTGAATGTCGTGAGTAAAGAACACAAACACATTCACTACAACGAGAGCAAAACTTTTCGTTTCTATTTTAATGTTTGTGAACATGTACGGAAACTCTAACATAACGTAGTGAACAGAGTTCACAAACACTATTTTTTAGTGTTTGTGTACAAAGTACACTAAAAAGATCAGTACACAACGAAAAAAATTGGGTTTTAGTGAACTTTTTTTGAGTACACTAACATTTTTAGTGTACGCGAGAGTTCATTCAGTATTTTTAGAGATCGCGTTATTCTTTAGGAATAATAGACATATTTCGCTTAAGAATACAAATAAAACCTGGCCATTTTTCTCTCTCTCTCTCTCTTACTGAATGAGAACATAAACTCTCGCGTACACTAAAAATGTTAGTGTACTCAAAAAAGTTCACTAAAACCCAATTTTTTTCGTTGTGTACTGATCGTTTTAGTGTACTTTGTACACAAACACTAAAAAATAGTTAGTGTACAGTATTTTTTCGAACACTGATCACAATATATATCTTTGCTGATGGAAATATGAAATATGTACATTAAGGTTCTCGTTTCATTTCCATCAGCAAAAATGTCACACATTGGATAGCCCTACTCTGTTTTTCCGGATTCATACTAGCAATTGTCGCCACCACCATCCTCCCGAACCCGTATAAGGGATTTTTTCCTCCTCCATCTTCTCTTTTCTGGCGTCACAAAGCGATTTGAAGGCTGATAGAGCCTCCGTGGAGGAGGTTCAGATCGCACATCCGCTCGAATAGGGAGAATGTCAAGGATTGGGGATGATGATGACGACGGTGGAGACGAAAGTTCAATACATGAATCTTCCGAAAGACTTGACGAACCTCGTGTTCTATATATAAAATTAATAAATTAGAATTAATTTAAACAAATACAATATAATTTCAAACGTATACTTACTTTCGCGGGATGACGAATTTGTCGATGAATTCCATGGATTTCATCAGCGGCCACTGCGACTTTACGGCTGACGCACTACCAGAAGGAGCATTTTCGCTGCGCTTATCTCGTACGTAGCGGTCGCGCAGGCAAGTCCACCGCTTTACGACTACTTCCTCTAGAATATATTTAAAATTAATTATAGTTCCAAAACTATGTTTTAATTATAAAAACTTACTTGGAACTTCCATTTCGGCCGCTATTTGCCGCCAAGCGCTCTTCTTCTCGCCCAACTTATATGATAAACAAAACTTATTGTAAAGGCATTCATTTGCCTGGACGAGAAGAATAAGCTTTTCGTCATCCACTGAAATAAATTTTTTTTATTAATGTATTTTAATTTACAGTGGGACCTCGATTTTTCGTGATGGTCGGGACCGGAAGCATTCTGTATAATCGATTTTCCCGGTTAATTGAGTACCAATTTTGGCTAGTTTTTTAATAGATATTTTTATTAATCAATAAATGAATATGTACATATTTATATAAAAACTAAATAATTCAAGGATTTTATATTCATACATGTTTCAAAAATATAAAAAAAAATAATTTTGTCAGAAAACAGTGAACAGTATATGTATAAGGATTTCGTATACTAAAGAGGGAATTCCCCTTTTTCGCTTGTTTGTCCAAAATAATAGAAACAATGCAAATGAAATTTGTTTACAAATTGTAAACGTCAATTAGAATTCAGCTGTTCAGAACATTGATGAGTATTGTTAAGATAAAGCATAATACAAAAAGTACCAATTGGGTACTATTACTTTTTCAATACTACTCAATAATTAGAAGAATATATATACATATATGTAAAGTAATTTTGACTTACCTGCACAACCAACATTTGCACGATATTTTGTGCAGGTAAGTTAAAATGGCAGTTAACGTTAATGCACTTACTTGCTCATTAATGCTGGTAAGTGCATTTAAGTTTACTGCCCAAAAAAGCAGCTATTTTGTACGGAAAATCGTTAGAAGAAAGAAAGTAGTTCGAAAGTATGATTGTATAGTTAAAACAAAAAGTCGACTTCGACCTTTTTAGACAAAAAGGTGAATGTTCGAAAGTCGATTTATAGAATCATATACGACTTTTTTAACAAAAAGTCTATTGTTCAAAAGTTGAAATCTATTAGGCAGCTAAATGAAATTTTTTTAACCAAAACCAGCAAAAGCTTCCTAAAATATTATGCACGTATCTTAAATGTGCAGGTATGAAGAATTCACTTAAATTAAGAAATTTATATGGGTTTGGTAAAATAAATATATGAAATAAAAATTTTGTGCACTTAAATGCAAAATGCACTTAAGTGAAATGCAGGTAAGTCAAAACTACTGTATATATTTTTTTTAAATTTTATGTTATTATCAGTATTTATTCTTGTAATATTAGTTCTATCACTTTTTTTACAGTAGACTCTTTCATTTCTTATATAAATAAATTGGTATCCAACAGACTTTAATGATTTTGCATAATGGAATACAGTAGTTTTCGTTTATAGTCACTACCTGTTATAGTCACATTAGTTATACTGTCAATTTTATTAGATTTATATGTCTCTATCGATCAATTTCATACAAAAAGTTTACTTTATAGTCCATTTTTGATATAAGAACTTTTCACATATATGCCATCGATCCGTGGTTATTCACGATATTGTCACATTCTAAAAAATTGTTTATCAAAATCACAAACCACTACTATATACAAATTTTTTATTCGAAAAAATAGATTATACATCTGTAAACAATATCCTCAAGCTAAAACAGGCTAAAATTACTGATTTTTTTTAAATAATATTAACAATAATTATTTTTAAATGCAATGAATTCATGTACATTTTATTTATTTTTGTAATAAAAATTAATCTTTATTTTTTGTTATATTCACAAAAATTTAATATATGAGATTTTCTTTTTAAGCACATTGTGGCATATAAAAAAATTTTGCTTATAGTTACTTTAGCGATATAGTCCTCAATTTGTGTGCAATTAAGGGTTGTGACTATAAGCGAAAAGTACTGTAGATTCAATGTTTCTCTACTATGAAAATCATTAACATACACACAATTCGTACATTCAGTTTCTTTCAATTTGGGCTTTGAAGACATTAACTTATCTTTTTGATATTTTGTTGAAAATTTTACAACAGCTTTTTTCCAAGAATTAGATTTTTTCTTTGTGTTGAGAAAATAAGCATCATCAATAGCATTTGGCTCATACTCCACACCAACAACCTTCGACAAGCGTACTACAGCATCAATGGCATTCTCTTTTTCACCAACATACATGCCTCCTATAATGCAATTGTTTTTAACTCTGTTGTTGTTCAATATTTTAACAGAATTTTTCAAATTTTGTACTTCCATTTTCAATTGTTTGTTTTCTTTTTGCACCTCGGTTATTTTATTTTCAGCAACATCTTTGAAAACTTCATCAAACTTTGCAGACAAAAATCCAATGGATTCGGTCAGCTGATCCAATTTCTCTAGTTTATTTAACTCCGTCTTTATTGTGCTCAATTCGTTTCTTAAATCTACTTCTCCTTCTTTACACGATTGACAGCAGGGTTGGCAAATGACATTTCTAAATTGTGCAAACCAGCGTTTTAAATTGTACTTTTTTGACCCTAATTGTACAAAACACATTTTTTTGGAAATATTTTAATAAACCGTATAAAAAACATAACAAAAAAGTACATGCGAATTCAATTGTACTGTTGTAACAAACAAATATTATAATTATTAATTTTATGGAGAAATTTAATTTTTCTAATTGATAAATATAAATTTGTTATAAATTAATAATGTATACGTAAATACATAGAACAGTCTATAATTTTTTAAATGGTTTTTACTATTTGATGGTTTGATGTGCAAAATTAGATTTTGTTCTGGTCACGCTTTTAGTCAGTTAAAACGGTATTTTTTTACATTCATATGTGTTCAAAACAAATGCAGCAACAACAGTATGCTAGTAGTAAGGTTTTTTGCTATGTGGTTCAAGTTGCAAAAAAAAAAAAACTTAAGAACGAAAGACAAAGTAAAGAGAAAAATATTCACAATAAATTGACAGCTAAATGAATTGCCATTTCAAATCAATTAAGAATCAAAATTGGGAAAACTTTGAAATTGTACAAAATGGGTGATTGGTGTACCATTGTACTTTTGATGTTTGAGTTGTACCAAAAAAGTACAATTGTACCAATTTTGCCAACCCTGATTGACAGTAATAAGCTTCTTCGTTTTTAACCAATCTGTTAAATTCTCTCTTAGTTGAGAGCACTGGAAATGAAAGCTTTTGCCGCAATTGTCACAGTCAATCAAATCATCAGCATCCTCTTTTATATCATATTCGCAATGATGACAAAGTATATTTTTATTTTTTGTTCCCAAACTTCGACAATGTTGATTTTTATGCATCTGTTGGATCATTTCACTATTTATTCTCTATTTTTATATTCTTACCTTTAATAGTAATGAATTTAGTACATCTGTTTATGTCTGACATTCCAAACTTCCCATCCTTGGCGACATAAACAGGATTGTTTAAATAATGGCGATTGTTTAATGATGATGATGGTCAACAGAGGACGCTGTGATCTTAGAATAAGAGCTTTTGTATATAAACATTTTAATGTGAATAAATGTTTAGTTTTTATAATTTTTTTGATGATTCGTTTCGTTGGTTGGATCCATATAGATCATTAACTTTTAACTAAATTAATTGAATTTGAAATGAAATATTATTTTGAGGCATTCGGCCATTACTTTTTTTGTACAATTAATAAATAATAATAAAATAGTGCTGTGAATTTTAAAATCATTGTGTAAAGAAAAACGAAATAAATAAAGAAAATACGCTGTAAAACAAAAAAAGTGTACAAATAAAAAGGAAAGTGCTTTTGGTTTGATTTTTTTGGGCATTGAAATCCTTCTAATTTTGCCTTCTTTGTAGTGGCCTATAATTCCAATCGGAGGAACGGACGACTCATTTTTTCGTGTATATTCACCCTTAATACAGTCCACAATCGAACAACATCTATAATGAATTTCTGTTTAATAAACTAATAATGAATTTTAGATATAAGAAATAATGAACTATTATTAAGTTAATTTTAAGTTGAATAACCTATAGAGTTAAAGGTTAAACAGGCAACGGAGTTGCTGAATAGAAGTAAACAGTTATAATGAAGTATATAGAGTATATTAGGATTAAGTAAAAAGTAAAATAATGAAGTTAGTTGTATAATAGAATCCTATCGAATCGGTCTACTTATTACGCTATTTTGAATTTTTACTTGCCCAACTTTAATTTGTTAACTTATAATTTATTTATGTTAACTTGTCTTAAAAATTATTAAGTTAAAACATTTTGGCGCCCGAGCAGGGAGAGTGAAAAACTTGCGAAAAGTGAAATTTTATAAAAATAATTGTGCGATAAATGATTTCAAATAGTTTTTTATAAAATAAAACGAAGACCAAAATTCGCGTATTTTCTTCATAAGTTGTTTGAAGTGAAGTATTTGATAATATATTTCAAATATGATTTTGTTAAAAAAAACTTAAATCTAAAAAATATACACACATAAAAAATAAAAACCAAAGTGTTATACGACAAAAATAACAATACATATACATACATATTTCAACATTTTACAGTGTTTAAAATTTAAAATACATAAAACAACATATAAAAAATTAAACAATAAAATAAACAAAACAAAGACAGAAGTAGAACAAGAAAACTAAAAAAGAAATTGGTGTTCAGAAAGTTAAAAGTTAGTGTGGTGAATTAAATAAAACAGAAAAATAATAACAAGAAGTACGTAACAAATAAAACCCAAAAAATAATAAAATCAGAAATTAAAAATACAAAATAATAAAAACAAAAAAAAAAATTCTGAGCGAGTGAAGTGAGAACATATAAAATCCAACATAAAACATAAAAATAAAAAACCTTAAAACAAAATAAAAGTTAAACAGAATAATTGGTCCTAAAAAAAAAAATATATATAGTACATACGTAAATACATACATATACAAAATTACATACAAATATAGTGTAATGCATGTGAAACAAACGAAGCTAAAAGCACCAATATAACACCCATCACTCCATCACATCAACAACTCATCACACATCAACCCCCAACCTATTATTGTCGAAGGAAATCACCTCGGACTTTATTCAAATGCCTCGTTGCCGTTGTGTCCTTTGCAGAAAAGAAGACATCTTGGAAAGTAGCTCCGAATCTGAGCACTAGGTAAAAGTGTATATAATTCTTGTGTCATTGCCTTAATTTTGTAAATTAATCAAAATTAAGAGATTTTTGTAAGACACTCAAAAATTATTACGCTTTTTGAGTTGAACACAAGAATTATTATATACACTTGATATTTGTGAAACAATTTATTTGGAAATATTTATTAACATTTATATATGTATATATATACAGAGGTAGTCATAAGTATTTACACAAAAGAGCATTTTTACGTTTTTCTTAAAAAAGGTCACAGTACTTTTTACTGGAAGTAAATTTTGGAAAAAAAATTTTACTATTGCCTAGCCTGGAATATGCAGAAGCAAATAAAATAAAATTGGAAAAGATAACGGTTCTTAGTACTAAATAAAAAACAAATAACCATATGCTTATAAGTTGTCAAAATTATTTACAAACGTTTTATTCTTTTCAAAAGTATTTACACAAGACTTAAGTCCGGTCGCAATCTTTATTTTAATTATTTTTTTTTTATTTTTACATAGTTTACTAATAATCTTAACTAGTACTTTGTAATACCGCCTTTTGAATCAATGACCGCCTGTAATCTTTCTCGAATTGAGTTAATTAAGTTTTGGGCAAATTCGGGAGCCAATTTAGACCAAATTTCACTAATTTCTTGTAAAGCCTCTTCGCGTTTTCGACTTTTATTTATAGTTCTATGATATTTTATGAAAGCCCACACATTTTCAATAACGTTTAGGTCAGGGCTCTGAGGAGGCCATGGAAGAACAGCCTAACCTACTTTTTCTAAGAATATGGTAGGTAACCATCCTTTGTGGCAAGGGGCATTGTCGTGCTGTAAAATCCATTCACTGCTTGGAAAAAGGTTGTTTGCGGACTCAAAGGAATGGTTGTTTATAATTTTGAGATAACCAGACTGCTTTAAAGTTCCGTCTATCGGTACCAAATTGCCAAAACCGTAATATGATAGACATCCCCAAAACATCACCGTGCCGCCACCAAATCTGTTAAGTGGTTGTACAGCCTTTTTTTTTGTTTCGTGGTAGATGCATAAAGCGCTTACAGAACGAGCCCTGGAATTGAAATGCAGCCTCATCCGTCCATAATATACTGTACCAAACTCTATAGCTTCTTAATATACTCCAAAGCAAATGCGAGACGTTTAGCTTGGTTTGTTGGAGTAATATCAATTTTTGCACGCACGACATGTTTTTATATTAATTTCTTTTAATCTTCGGCGTATTGTAGCATCGCTTACCTTTTGACCAATAATTTGTTCAGATTCTGTTGCAACTTTTGCAGGACTAATTGAGGACTTTCATATTAATTTTTTGCAATCCCTTGGGTTTAGCACACATTTTCGTCCACATCTTTTTAAACTTGCTAAGTTTCCATATTTTTTTTAGATAAAAGTCGAAAACGCGAAGAGGCTATAAAAGAAATTAGTGAAATTTGGTCTAAATTGACTCCCGAATTTGCCCAAAACTTAAATAACTCAATTCCAGAAAGATTACAGGCGGTCATTGATTCAAAAGGCGGCATTGCAAAGTACTAGTTAAGATTATTAGTAAACTACAGAGGTAGTCATAAGTATTTACACAAAAGAGCATTTTTACGTTTTTCTTAAAAAAGGTCACAGTACTTATTACTGGAAGTAAATTTTGGAAAAAAAAAATTTACTATTGCCTAGCCTGGAATATGCAGAAACAAATAAAATAAAATTGGAAAAGATAACGGTTCTTAGTACTAAATAAAAAACAAATAACCATATGCTTATAAGTTGTCAAAATTATTTACACACTTTTTATTCTTTTCAAAAGTATTTACACAAGACTTAAGTCCGGTCGCAATCTTTATTTTAATTATTTTTTTTTTATTTTTACATAGTTTAGTTTTAGATACTACTATATCTACTGCGTCCAAAAATATATCTTGCTATGTTGTTATAAGTTACGTTAAGTTTATTCCTGCTAACAGAGTCCAAGCATGCAAAAAGCTCACATCCATACAAGAGAGTTGGAATTAGGTATGTCTTCGCCAAGAGCATACGTATATTGAAAGGCGTAAAGGACTGAGTCCCGCAGAGGTTCCACAGCATAGCGTACGTTTCCCCACAAATTATATTAACATGGTTAGTCCAGGAGAGTTGACTATTAAAAGTAATACCCAAGTTCTTGGCACATTGTACTATTTCTATGGGCGAGTTCCCAATGACTAATGGTGGCAGTAAGTTCGGCAGAAGGCCAATTTTCCCAATTATGATATCCTTTGATTTATTAGCGTTTAAGCAAAGACCATTTGCAGTAGCCCATTTAAATATATTGTCAAGGTCCTGGTTCAGTCTCAATACACAATTATCGATGTCAGTTCTTAAACAGCTAATGTAGAGTTGAACGTCATCGGCATACATTCGAATTTCACAGTGAGTAATACGAGAAGGTAGGTCATTTGAATACATTATGTATAGCATCTTTTTTTTGTTTTTTTTTTTTTTTTTTTTCGAGATTTACGAAAGCCGTGTTGACATGGTTTATTTATTCAAGTAATTTCATTTTAAATACAATATTCTTAATTCTAAACCCACGAAGCTATGAGGCTTGTCTTGTCTGCAGGAATTTTATATAAAAATTTTGTACTTTCTAATGAAAAAAATTTAATTTGAAAGATAAAAAAGAAAAAAATGGAAATATATATATAATTTGACAAATTCAATTGAGGTAATACAAATCATTGTGAGCTAATGAAAAAGTTTTTGATTTTACTTTTCCTTTTTGGCTTGCTGTATATTTGTAAAAGGTTAACAGGTAGTAAATTAAAAATTGTAGGTAAAGTTACGTCCAGCGTACTTTTTCCATAGTTATTTTGGTAACTTGGTACCTTAAAACGTCCTTCTGCCCGTCGCCTTGTATTATAATGATGATCAATTGGTTGAAGAAATCTTGGATCATTATAGAATTCTACGGCTAATGTTGTGTAGTATATAGATTTGACATTTAGCATATGCAAATCTTTTGCTAGATTATGGCTGGCGTTTATGTTGTCGCTGTTAAAGATATTGTTGATGTTATAGTTACTATAAGCATTGTTGTTGTTGTTGTTGCTATGTCTGTTGTTTCTTATGTTATAAGCGTTGCTGGTGAATATATTGTTGTTGTATGAAGGATTATTGGTGTTTGAAGAAATGTTGTTATGATTGGTGTTGTGGTCATAAGACAAACTATTGTTTATGTTGTTATTTATAACGTTAATGTTGTTGTTGTCATTATTGCCATTAATGTAGGTATAAGTATTTATATTGTTCCTATTGTTGTTGATGTTTAGACAGTATCGTTGATTTTTCTTTAGTATTTTAAGTAAGCGGTCCTGAGTATTTTGCAAAAGTCTACAATGAGTCGCATTTCCCCACGCTGCAATCCCATGACGAATGTATGACTCAGCGATTGAAAAATACGCTTGCCTTAATACACTATAAGTTGCACAGTTACTTAAATGAAATAACATGAAAGCAGATCTTCTAAGTTTCTTTTGCAGATTATCGACGTGTGTGTTCCATATAAATTTGTTGTCTACATATACACCTAAGTATTTATATGAGGATACTAGTTCAATAAAAGTTGTACAGGTATCATTTATGTTGTTCTGATTGTAGTTGTTACTGTTATGTAGACAGTTTATATCATGAAATTTGATTTTTATACTACTATCTAGGATATGAGGTGGTTTTATGTGCATCAATTTAGTCTTTTGTGCATTTATTATCAGACCATTATCATGACACCATTTAGTCGCGATGTTAAATTGTTTTTGCATTATTACTACACCATTCTGTATATCTGCACTGGGAACAACAATGGCAGTATCGTCCGCGTATGCAAATGTTTTACCTTCCTGTAGAATGTTGAGCATTTCATTGGCATACAATATGTAGAGTATTGGTCCAAGTTTGGATCCCTGCGGCACTCCGTAATCCGTCTTTACTTCTTCACTTAGAGTATGATTGATCCTTACTCGATATGTTCTGCATTCTAGATAATTTTTGAACCATCGTAAAGTATTTCCTCTTATGCCGTTTCTCTCTAGAGTTTGAATTAGTCTATTATGTGACAAAGTGTCAAAGGCTTTACTAAAGTCTATAAACATTACTAGACAGTGCATTTTTTTACTTAGGCTGTTATTTATGTAATTTGCAAAGTTGCCTAATAACCCATTTATGCTTTTTTGTTTTTGGAATCCAAATTGATTTTTATTAATTGTTTTTGATTTTTCTAAGAAGTTGTTTAATCTCCTCACTACTATTTCTTCTAATATTTTTTCGATTACTGGGAGAATAGAAATCGGTCTGTAGTTGTTATAATCAGTTTTGGTTCCACTTTTATATATTGGTCGTACGATGGATGTTTTTAGAATATTTGGTACAAACGCGTTATCTAAACTCGAATTGACCAGCTTTGTAATTATTGGCGTTAAAAATTTAGCATTATTTTTTATGTCTCTCGGCCTTATTCCGTCGATTCCCGCACCTTTTTTATTATTTAAACTGTTTAATATATTATATATTTCTATTTCAGTAGTATTTTCAACAAAAATTGATTTTTGTGATGTTGTTACAGCATTGTTTATAGTTTTGATGTCACATTTATGAATTATTTTTATTACATTCTTACTAAAGTTTACAGCAAAATTATTTACAATATTGTTAATACTATCATTTTTAAAATTTTGAATAATGGTATTTTCTATATTATTTGACTTTTTTCCTAATATTTCATTGATAAGTTGCCAGGTAGCACGTATGTTATATCTATTTTCGATGAATTTATTTCTATAATAGTTATTTTTGGCGAAAATAATTTCTTTATTTAAAAAATTTCTATATTTTTTATAATTGCTTTCATACTGTTTGTTATTTTTGTTTTTTTGCCACTTTTTATAAAGTTTATCGCGTATATCGCATTTTTTAATAAGGTCTTCGCTTATCCACTGATTTTTTGTTCTTTGTTTACTTAATTTAATCACCTTTTTTGATTTTTCATAAATCTCTTCAAATTGTTTGGTAAAAACTTTATAAATGTCTTTTAAATTTGATATTTGGTAAGTTAAACCGTTCCAATTTGTTTCTCTTATTAATTTATTGACTTTATAATTACTTATTTCCGAACCCTGATAATTAGTGTAGTTTTCCGTACCCTGTTTTTTGTTCTCATTTGCTTTTTCTTTTACTTTATCATTACAATAGAAGAGTGAGTAGTGATCAGAAATTGTTGTTGTTATGACCATGGCATATTCATTGGAGCTTGTTTGTTTATTTTTTACGAATAGATGATCAATGCATGTTCTCGTTTTTGTTATATTATTTTCACGTGTTTGTTCTTGTACCATACATTGTAATCCATTTGACATCATCATGTTAAGATACTTTGTTGTTGTAAAATTCTCCTTCATAATGTCTATATTTATGTCTCCAACAAGAATTATCTCTTGTTTTTTATTAATTCTGTTTATTATTGGGTCAATCTCTGTAATAAAAGCATTAACATTTTGTGAAGGGGGACGATAGACGGGGACAAGAGAAAGTATATTATTATTTATACTTAAATCCACTTGCATATGTTCAAATGATTGACTATGAGAAAGAGTTTGACTGTATGTCAGAGTTTCCTTAATGTAAACTGCAATTCCTCCTCCACCTCTGCTATTTCCATCAACGTCTTTTCTATTTAAAAAAAGGGAATTAAACCCATTAATGCTGTATAGGTCATTTTCGTAATCGGTTATATTAGTTTCAACAAGAACTATAATTTGTATGTGTTTTTTTATTTTATGGATGGATGTTAAAAATGTGGAGAAATTTTTTCGTAATGAGCGAATATTCATAAAAATTAGAGATAACGGATAACTTAGCAGCTTCTGATTAATTTCATTGAATGTATCTAGTGATTTATTTTGAAAATTCATTATTATTTATTAAATTTAAAATTTATTTATAAAATCTTCGTACCGCGCTGTTAAATGATTTTACATCACCATAGTGCACTGTCTAGCTTCTATTATATAGGTATGTACGTAATAGTTTAACTGCTGATGTTGAAAATTTGAAGGTATTTATCAACTTGTGACAAAGAATGTCATGATCAACAGTATCGAAAGCTTTCGAGTGATCTAGAAGTACCAGAAAAGATACCATGTTCTGATCCATTTTTGACCTCAACTCCTCTACAACATCCACTAAAGCCGTAACGCAGCTGTGTCCAGGTCTGAAACCAGACTGTCTGTTAGCCAGTAATGAATTGTCGTACAAATGCCTGCCTACTTGCTCATGGACCAAACGTTCAAAAACCTTAGACAATTAAGGTAAAATCGTAATTGGTCTGTACTTTCCATCAGGTTTGGGTAAGGTTACAATTTTCGCGTGCTTCCACATTGAAGGAAATTCTGAAGTCGTTAGAATGGTGTTAAATAAGTGTGTTATATATACAATAATGTAGTCCAGTATAATTTTCAGGAATTTCGGATGTATTTCATCGTAGCCAATAGAATTTGATTTGATGCCTCGAAATGAGCTACGCACGTCCAAGGTTGACGTTCGAAATTGAAAGAAAATTGTCATTCAGATCAAAAGCAACACTTGGATCCGTGAAGTTATAGTAATTAATATTCGAGTTAGGCATAGGGATATTCGAGAATTCAAGATTCAATTTGTCTAAATCCACATCATGATTAGTATTATTATTATTATCCAAGACACCCATATTTCTAATTTCCCTCCATTTACAATGCGATGACATAGCGGATTTAAATTTATCCCCATAATATTTACACTTTAGTCATGCAATATTATTTATTACGTTGGATTCTAGACCAAATACTTCAGTAACGACTCGTGACATAAGGCAGTATAAATACAGCTTCCATTCAGTTCTGATTAGTTAGTCAGTGCTAAGCTCTGAGTCTGTGTTAAAAATTGTACGTTAAGCAGAGTGATATTAAACAACGAAAGATTGTTGACAAGGAACGTAAAGTAAAATTGTTAGCGTAGTGTTATCAGTTACAATGTGTTGGTGCTTATTAAAGGATTTATTTAAATGCAATTAACGATCAGAAGTTTCTTTTGCTTTAATCAAGCAAACATCAAAACTATCATATAAAAAACTTTTGAAAATTTTAAAAATGTAACACCATAATATCTGTGGTTTTATTAATCACAACAGATAAGATTTTAAACTTCACATTATTAAAATCATACTGTTCTGTGAAAAGTTATCTACATTAAAAATGCGTAAAAATTCGGAACATTATCGTCATATTTTTGTTTTCTATTATGGACAAAAATACGGGAAGTTTAGGTAAAACTACATACATACATAATTGGTCATTACAACCCGGGATTACGATCTAGCTTCTCACACCACTTATGTTGTGTGCGTTAATTGTGTACATAAGTTTCGGGACCTACACAGCTTAAAGTCGACACCGAACGACAGATTTTTGAGAAGCTCTTCATGGCAATTTTATTTACTCTTAGAGTTTTTGCCAGAAATATGCTAAGAGGCAGTCGCCGAAGAAAAATTTTTTTTCCATATTTCGTTTTGATGTCTGACCTGGGATACGAACCCGGGCTTTACGTCTAATAACACACTACCTACTAGACTACGGCGACTACAAAAATAGGTAAAACTATAATTTTGAAATTAAAGATGCACTTCGATCAATTGTTTAAATTTTTTGAAATTATGAACAAAAAAAATTTTAAAATACAAGCACATAGACAGCGTGTACATTAGAGATGAGCGATATTTTCAAAACTGTGATTTAACTACAGTGATTGAAATTGCCAAATAAGAGTTACTAATAATGTCGTTCTTTCAAAATTGTTACATACTCAAATTTATTTCATTTTATTTAGAGCGAGGCAGAATTACTATTAGATGATGGTGATTATTTACTTTTGTCTTTTATACATGAACTTTCTGTGAAACTTAATTGTCAAACTTCATATAAAAAAAAATTACATTAAATATAATAACATTGATGACACCACTTTGATTTTGTTTTGTAGTCTTTTCGTAATATGTATCTAGTTGTCTCTTTCTTACGACTTAATAAAATACTTTATTGTCATTATTGTATTATTGGAATACTGTGATCACAATAACTGTTTTAAAGAACAGTGATTAACAAATCACCTTCACTGAGAACAACGTTCTTCAAAAATCACTGGATCGCTCATCTCTAGTGTACATTGCTATGGAACTATGAACTCATCACCAAATGCTTATAAACCATTATAAAAAAATATTAATAAACGAAGAAACGCAATGCTGGACGCAACGTGAAAAAGTGCATTTGCCGTATTCTCGCTTCCGATTTACAGTTCAAACGGAAAGTAATCGAACCATTTCTAAAATGGCTAATAATCATTGACGAAGTAAAGTGAAGCTTTGCAGTCGGTGGTAAAGCCGAGATTGCTGGTCAAACGATTGATTCTAGTCTCAGAGAATTCCAGAATTTATTAACAAACAAGGTGTTGCATTCCATCATAGCTACAATGGACCCCACACATCTTTAGTGACCCGGAAGAAACTGAAGGATCATAGGTAGGCAGCTCTAATCTCTTCCTCCTTATAAGCCGGATTCTGCAACATTCGTTTTGATCTCCGCAAAATTTTCGGAGTTGTATAAACTGGCCCACGGAAGTTTATGATTTTGTGTAAATTAAAAAGTACTGTACTAATGTAATGTAGGTTGTTAAATGTTACACGAAAAACTTTACTAGCATAGCTTGATAAATAAATATGTAATAAGATAAGAAAATTAAAAATAATTATACTCAAACAATAAACATATTATAAAATAACAATATTGTAAGAGAATTATTTGAATTTTCAGATCCTCATGATCAAGTAAAAGAACACTTTAAGAATTTACACTCTAGATTTTATTTTATTTAAAAATATTTATTTTAAATTTATAATTTTATTTTTACTTCATGTTCATGAAGATATTAATTTTTACTTTAATTAAAATTCACATTTAATATTACTCTAAGAAAATAAGTCCGCTTCTTGCGGAAGATAAAATGGAACTGAACTAATTTACATTTTCTAAGTCTTACAAAAGTTGTTTGAGATCGACTTATACAAAAAATATTTCCAATGCCCTTGAATTTACTTCTTGTAATAAAAGGAATTAACAGTTAGGTATTTTAAACATTTGTAGTAAACAAATGACAATATAAAAAGGAATAAGTAAAAATAATTTTGGAGACTTAAAACTTTTTTAGGGTTTGCAGTCATTGTTTTTTTAATAGTAATAGGTTTGGGGAAAAAATCCCAAACATTCTCCCCCGCCAAGAACGTCCGTTCTTAACTCCTGACTGGTTTCTTATTGTAGTGTTGTCACTTCATTTGAAGGCAGGAGACAAATTTTAGAGATTGGGCGTTTAATATGTTTGTTGTTGCAGTAGAGAGTAACGACTCTTACTAAACCATCTGAACCTGGATGGAGTTTTTCTACTCTTGCCAGTGGCCATTGTCCAGGAACGCTTTTCTCGTGAATTAAAATAACTATGTCACCAACTTTTATGTTTTCATGAATTTTATTCCATTTTGGTCGCGCTTGAAGACGACTTACAAATTCCTTATGCCATCGACTCCAAAAATGCTGTTTTAGTTTTTCTATTGCTTTCCAGCGTGAAAGTCGATCAATAGAAACATCGAGGAGATCGTCATCGGGTATACAGTTAGTTGGCTCACCTATTAAGAAGTGTGCTGGCGTTAAAACATTGCAGTCAGCCGGATCAGTATACAAAGGGCACAAGGGACGTGAGTTAAGGCAGCTTTCTATTTGAGTTAGTAAAGTACTGAGCTCCAGAGTCCACCAAATGCCATTTTGTTCCTTGGTTCGCCAAAGTTTCTTGTAGATATTCGGGAAGTGATAGTTTGTTGCGATTATAAAGCACCTGTAGTTCTTTGTCAGCGCCAACAAAATTTGTACCACAATCTGAGTACAAGTCCGTGCATAAACCTCTTCTTGAGACGAATCGACGAAATGCTGCTAGGAATGCATCAACATTTAAACTTGATACAGCTTCCAAATGTATCGCCTTTGTACACATACAAATGAAGAGGCATATGTAAGCCTTTGAAACAGTTGTCTTTCTAATTGGAGACATTTTTATAGAAATAGGACCTGCATAGTCTAAGCCACTATGCTTAAATGAACGTGTTGACTGAACACGAACAGCCGGAAGGTTACCCATTAGTTGCTCGCACGTCTGTGTCTTGTACTTGAAGCAAACTATACATTTACGTTGTACCTCCTTGGCTAGTTTTCGTGCGGAAATTACCCAGTAATAACGAGAAATATACGATTGCATTAGCTGGAGGCTACCATGTAAAGTCTTTTGATGTGCTTCTGAAAATAAAAGTAGAGAAATCGGATTCTGTTTAGATAACAGAATCGGATGTTTAATTTGAAAGGATATATTAGCATTTGAAATACGACCACCAACTCGTAAAATATCAAATTCATCCAGAAACGGGGAAAGTTTTCCGATACTACTGTTAAACGGCAGAGGTTTGTTTGCTTTGAGGCAGCGAATTTCTTCATGAAATGAAATGGCCTGTGTTAATCTAATCAGTAGGAGACGAGCTTGATTAAGTTCATAGGTTTTGAGGAAGCCAGATTCTTTTTCCTTCTTTTGTAGGCAGCTCTTTATATTATTATAAAATCTCAATATATACGATGTCACACGTACTAGAGTAGACCATTTTGAGAATTTTGTAGTAAGTTCGGGATATTGAAGAACACTTGAGGAATTTGATGTAACATTCGTTGTATTTATTGCTGTCGCTGAGATCGAAGATCTAGTAGGATGTTCAGGCCAGGCATCGGAACTCATCTTAAGCCATGAGGGTCCGTGAAACCAAATGTCGTGTTGAATCAATTCTTCAGGTTGAAGACCTCTCGATGCACAATCTGCAGGGTTGTCACTGGATGGCACATATCGCCAATCGCCGACATCTGAAAGCCGTTGTATAATCGCCACTCTATTTGCCACGTAGACTTCCAACCTCGTTGAGTAGTTTTGAAGCCATGCAAGTACGATAGTGCTATCTGTCCAATAAACTACGCTCTGTATATTGAAATCGGTGTTAGTTTTGATAGTATTTACTAATTTCACTAATAAGTTAGCAGCGCTTAATTCCAGTCTTGGAATTGTTTCCGTCTTTAAAGGTGCCACCTTAGTTTTAGATTGCAACAAATTAATCATTACGTTGCCGGAGGGAGAAATTAGTCGAGCATAGACGACAGCAGCATATGCTGATTTTGAGGCATCGCTAAATCCGTGGAGTTCTATTGAGGTCGTTGCTCTATAGCCTAGCCATCTTGGAATCTTAATTTTTTCCAAAAGCGTAAGTTTTGATCTGAAGCTGGTCCATCTTCTGCTAATATCCTCGGGAAGAGTATCATTCCAATCTATTTTAATTTTCCAGAGTTCTTAAAATATAATTTTTGCTATTATTGTTGTTGGGGCAAGCCACCCTAACGGATCGAACAATTTTGCAGCCTCTGAAAGTAAACTGCGTTTAGTAATAATTTCTGAAAATTCAATATTAATTTTGAAGAAGAAAAAATCGTTGACTGTATCCCAGTATAGGCCAAGAGCTTTGGCAGAATTAATTTCTCGTATAGAAAATAGGTCTCTTTTTTCACGGTCTTGTTCTGGAATATTTTGTAATAGCTTCCTGGAATTAGAATTCCATTTCCTTAGCCGAAATCCACCTGATTTTAAAAGAGTACACAAATCGGTTTGTAGTTTTAAAGCATCTTCGAAACTATCTGCGCCAGAAATCACGTCATCAACGTACGTGTCATTGCGAAGTATTTTACTTGCTAATGGGTAGCTTTTTTCCTCATCTGTTGCAAGTTGTTGTAATACTCTTATAGCTAAGTAAGGGGCTGAGGTAGTACCGTAAGTGACTGTTTTCAATGAGTACAAACAAATCTTATTTGAATTATGCCTCCAGAGAATCAGCTGAAAATTATGATGATTTTCACATATATTTATTTGGCGGAACATTTTCTCTAAATCAGCGGTAAATGCAATACGATGTTTTCTCCATTTTAAAATAATTGCTGACAAATCATTTTGTAATGCTGGTCCAGCTGAGAGCTCCTCATTGAGTGAAGACTGTGGTGGTTTTCGGTTACTCCCATCGAAGACAACTCGTAATTTAGTGGTGGTACTACTCTCCCTGAGTACACCATGATGAGGGAAAAAATAGGCATTCTGCGGTATAGCATGAGGGTACTCACCTAACTTTACCATATGTTCCAGTGATTCATATTCTTCCATGAATTTCCTGTACTGCTCAGCAAACTGGGGTCTGGTTTTAAAAGATGATTCTAACTGCTTCAATCTTTTGATTGCGTTGTAATCTGTGAAAGAAAACGCGGGCAATGATTTACCTTGGAGCAATCTTTTAAATGGAAGATGCACTGTATATCTCGCGTTTTCATCTCGTGTATGAGTTTCAGAAAATAATTTTTCACAAAGGCTCTCTTCGCTCGTTAATGGCTTATCTTCTTTTAGTTCCTCTTGTTCCCAAAAAAGACGAAGTTGTTCTTCTAGAGAACAAAGATTTGCAGAAATGTGATAGTTTTCTATATTACGACCAGTAGGTCCGGATACCATCCATCCAAAATACGTCTCTTGTAAAAGAAAACTGTTTCTAAACTTCTTCATTCCTGTCAGAAGCAAATCTCCATATACATCGTTTCCAAGGAGGAGATCTATTTTTTCTGGTACCATAAATTTATCATCTGCTAGATAAAATTCTGAAAGGTCAGGAAGATATACAGGCTGTAATTTATTTGGGATATAAGACGAGACTGATGGAACTACTAAAGCTGACAATTTAAGCTCAAAATTAGAATCATAGTTTGATGTAACTAATAAATTCACTGATTTTTTCAACGTTATAGGATTTTTGCCTCCAATACCAGATACTTCAACATTTGTCTTGTTCTTCTGCAAAGCTAGTAGTTGGCATAAGGCTTCAGAAATAAAAGAGACTTGAGATCCTTGATCCACTAAGGCTTTAGCTCTTATTATGCCGTTTTTCGTTCTGATGTTAACTTTCACAGTTGCTAATAATGCTGGATTTAGTTTCAAATTCAAAAGGTGTGTACTTACGGAATTAACAATCGGTGTAGAAGTAATTGATGGTATCCTAGTGGTTTGGTTTTCAGCACTTAGCTCTTCGTTCGATCTAGAAGAATTCTCTTGAGGAATAGTCTTAGTAGAAAATTCGTTGTGTACAATGGTATGGTGCGGCTCACCGCATATATGACACCTTGTATTTAGTTTACATGTAGATTTGAAATGTCCAGGGCGGAGACAATTTGTGCATAAGCGTTGTTGATGTATAATATCTTTCTTTTGTGACGAACTTAATGTTGGGAACTTGAAGCATTTGTAGAGTAAATGACGTTTATTGCAGCAGGGGCAGTTGTCATTTAATAAAGCAGAGGCAGTGTGGGTACGAATAGTTCTCATTGGTCTCTGTCGAGATACTGAAAGTGTTCCCTTTGAAGGGTTAGATGAGAAGGGTGGACTTACGTCGTCCACAGATTCTAAGGCTCTAAACACAGTTTCCAAAAAACAAAGCATATCACTAATTGGTGGTACGGAAGTACTATTCTTCAAGGACTGTTCCCACTCCTTGCGACTTTGTAAGTCCAATTTCTGTGATGTCAAATAAATAAGAATAGAATCCCACTTAGAGGTATCAATTTTCAAGGATTTCAGTTGGGCTAGACAATTTCTGGTGGAGTCCAATAATTCCTTAATGCTTTGGAAAGATCCATTAGAAGAGGGAATGGAAAATAACCGCTTAAGAACTTGTTCAACAAGTTTCCTTTCGTTATGAAATCTCCGCTCTAAAGCTTCCCAAGCTAAATCATAACTGGAGTCAGTAGCTGGATATTCATTTACCAAACTCAGAGGAGTTCCAACACAGGACCCTTTCAGGTAGAAATATTTCTGCACTTTGGACAAGGAGTGATTGTGGTGGACAACCGACAAAAACATGTCTCGATAAGACATCCATTCCAAATAATCTCCCGAAAATTTAGGAAGATCAATTTTTGGCAATCTGGCTCCAGCACTGAATGTTTCATTCCTTGAAGTAGAAGCGAAGGTACTTGCATGGACGGTTGGAGTCTGTGGGGATTCAAATTCAAACATTAAATCAAGAATATTTGCTTTAAAGGAAATATAAATATCATAGCATTTATAAAATGTATCGGTACATAGGTAGGGGACATCATGTTCATTTAGTGTGGATTCTCGAACGGTATCGAGTAACTGTTCATGGCCATCTTTAAAAGTTTTGAAGGTCAGTTCAAGATCCTCCAGTATTGCTTGGATATACCCTTTAGATTTGGCATCTTTCGGCTTTCGGTTGAAAGCAGCTTCCATACGTTCAATATGAGAAAGAAGTTTTTTCTGTTCCTCAATCACACCAGCGATTGATTCCATCTTGTAGATAATTGAGTTAAGCTTACCGCACCAAAATTTAAAAAGGCCGTAGGCTCGACGGTAGTAGAAAGTAGAATAGATTTTTCTTCAGCGAGGAAGGTTTTTCTTCAGCAAGGAAGGTTTAGTAGAGTTCTAGTAATTTTTCTTCAGCAGGGAAGGTTCAATAGAATTCTTTTTCTTCAGCACGGAAGGTTGAGTAGAATTATGTTAGTTTTTCTTCAGCAGGGAAGGTTTCGTTTAACAAACAATGTTTTTATTCAGCAAGGAATGTTTTTATTCAGCAAGGAATGTTCCCGGGTTTCGGCACCATTTTTATGTAAGAGAATTATTTGAATTCTAAGATCCTCATGATCAAGTAAAAGAACACTTTAAGATTTTACACTCTAGATTTTATTTTATTTAAAAATATTTATTTTAAATTTATAATTTTATTTTTACTTCATGTTCATGAAGATATTAATTTTTACTTTAATTAAAATTCACATTTAATATTACTCTAAGAAAATAAGTCCGCTTCTTGCGGAAGATAAAATGGAACTGAACTAATTTACATTTTCTAAGTCTTACAAAAGTTGTTTGAGATCGACTTATACAAAAAATATTTCCACTGCCCTTGAATTTACTTCTTGTAATAAAAGGAATTAACAGTTAGGTATTTTAAACATTTGTAGTAAACAAATGACAATATAAAAAGGAATAAGTAAAAATAATTTTGGAGACTTAAAACTTTTGTAGGGTTTGCAGTCATTGTTTTTTTAATAGTAATAGGTTTGGGGAAAAAATCCCAAACAAATATGTTTAATCATATTAAGATTATAAATAATATTGGAACCGACCCCTTTTAAACTGCAAAGCACCACTTGTAGTATGGTCACCGTAGGTAAGTTGGTCCACGGATGTTTATGATTTTGTGTAAATTAAAAATTACTCTAATTTTAAGTAGGTTGTTAAATGTTACCTTGCGAAGCTGATAAGGCTATGCAGAATGACGTTGACCAATTCTTGCAGTTCCGTCAAGGAAGGAATGGACCTCTCCGAACCTTTTGATACTATGCGAGGTTACAGACAAGGCGAACCCTTATCATGCGACCTCTTCTCAACTTCGTCATAGAGAGTATTCTGCGGAAGGCAGGAGTGCATCGCAATGGCACTATTTTTCGAAAAGCGTTCAGTTGCTTGCGTACGCTGACGACATTAACATCATAGGGCGTACCAAGCTAGATGTTACTACTGCCTTTAATGCTATTGAACGGGAGTCTACTAAGATGGGTCTGGCAGTAAATGAGGCAAAACGAAGTATATGTCATCGACAAGTAGAGACCTGCGGCGTATTGGATCTCAGATAACGGGCGATAACTATGCTATCGATATAGTCAAGGAATTTATTTATCTAGGCTCCGCCGTTATCACCAAAAATGATGTCAGTCTGGAGATCAAGCACAGGATCACTCTTGCCAACAGATGCTACTATGGTCTCAATAGGCAATTGAGTAGCAGAGACCTCTCTCGTACGACAAAGAAGCTCATCCTCATCAATGGACTCTATTAAGTACTGATGCAGGAGCCTTGAGAGTATTCGAGAGAAAAGTCCTACGTAAGATCTTCGGTCCAGTGCTAGTTGGCGATGATTTCCACATTCGATCCAACAGTGAGCTGTATGAGCTCCTCAACGATATAGACGCTGCGCAGCATATTAACATCCAGCGGCTGCGCTGGCTCGGCCATTCGTTCGAATGGAGGAGAATGCTCCAGCGAGACTGGTATTTGATGCGGATGTCGTCGAAGAGGACGACCTTATTTGCGTTTGAAGGTCTAAATCGATGAAGCCCTGTCATCGATTGGTCTGACAGACCAACTGGCGTAGGCGCGCAAGAAGCATAGGCGCCTGGAAGGTTGTGTTGCGGCAGGCCGAAATTCGATAATCGGGTTGTTAATGGTTAATTAAGTAAGTAAGTAAGTGTTAAATGTTACACAATAAACTTTACTAGTATAGCTTGATAAATATGACTTAGCGGGTAATAGCCGCACCTTTAGTGAAGTAAAATAATGTGCTTTCCACAGTCCAAGTCGAGTTTCCTCAGTTTCAAGTAAGGGAACAAATTAAAAAAAAATTTGGGATGACTGCAGAAAACATACTACACGATTAACACATACTAAATCAAATTTATTAGAACATACTGATTTAAGTAGAAATTTTGGTGTACTTCAATGTTATGAAATTTTCATTGAGAACATTATGTGATGATATTGACACCATCAGTCTGTAGTATTTTTACTAACATACATATTTACATTATGGTTTTTCATGGTTCTTTTGATCGTACAGCAGATGAATAGACAAAAGAATAATTAGATGCTTTTGCACTTTTAATCTTTCTGATAAAAACTGATTAAAAATTAGATCTCATTGCAAGGCTTATTAAATCATTGATTGATGGCATGAAGTAAATCGATTTCTAGCCAATTCTTTGAATTTCGTAATGAAGTGTACGGGCTTCATATTCTTAAAATCATAAAATTTTACAACATGATATATTAAGAGATGATATAAATAAGTGATAACATCTATCAAGTGTCACTGTTTGAAGCATAATGAGAGAGAGAGAACGGATGTATTAACTGGAACAAGACCAATAGCTTTCATACTAAATGATATCCACAAAATACAGCGTCACTTGAAAAACGTGTGAATTGTATTTATAAATGCAGTGAAATATGAGAAACAGTATTATGTAATTCATTGTAATTTAGAGTACAATTTATTTCATTGAATTCGAGGATATTAAATCATATACATACTATTAAAATGCATATTTTTCTAAAAGAAAATGTGATGTTTACTTTTAATTATCGCTTACTGTATATTCAAATTGATATCCCTACATATTATTATTTTATTATATTTAGTGGTTATGTTTTCAACTGCAGTTCTAATTAAGCTACCTATGAGTATGTACTTTGTCATAGAACGCATGTGCAACAAGCAGATACTTATGCTTACAAATATGAATGTATGCATACACTATAAGTGACACGGGGATTCATGTTTTTGAAAACAGTGCTGTCGTCTATACTTACCCAAGCAGTGTAGCCAGTATATGTTTTCCATCAATCATCATCATTTTACGTTTATTACCTTCCATTTTATTTAAGGTGTTTTATGATTTTGCCGATTAATTACAGTGCCAAATATATCCAGAAAACTTTATATACATTGATATAAATATGTATATTAATGTGGCAAAAAAATGGAATATATACCAGATTCGACTATATTTGAAATTGACTATACAACGAAAATTAAGGCCATATTTCCTGGACTATATCTGAAATTTCTAGACGGGAACCGCTCTATCGGGAGGACCACAATGCGGGCACACTTTCACCCACTAGGAAAATATCCCTCTGAGACCAACTTCCCAAAGATTGCCTCTGGATATTCCGGTATGGCCTTCCATACATTTTTACACATACCTCCGGTCACACCATTAATACCCGGCGACTTACTACTCTTAAGCTGGCAAATACTGTCCAAAAGTTCACTTCTTTCCAAGTTAGGAGGGGCAATCACTACCTCACTACGAGGATCATAGCTGCTGGTCTTCGCTCTTGGGAAGAAAACTCCCAAAAGTTCGTTTATGCACTCCCTCCATGAGGACAATACATTATCGCCAACATGAAGGCAAGCAAGTCCGTTTGCCTACTCTTTCCCCTGAAGATACGGTAAACCTTACCCCAGGGGTCTTCCCTATTGTCGCGTACAAAACTCCTCCACTCGTCCTCTTTAACTATTACAATTCTATACTTGTACGTTCTAAGACTTCGTAGATATTCCGCCTTTCGTTGAGCCAAGTCTTCTAATCTGGTCGTCGACAGTCCTAAAATCGTGAATTGCCATAGCCGCTGCAGCCTCCCTAACACAGTTCTGGTAATGGTCCCAGTCTATGATGTGATTGCGCCGACGGATCACAGTTCGTCTGTGAGAGATAACCTCAATGAGGTTGTATACTTGTACTTTTTGTATTTTCCTCTGTGTCACTGTTGTTTTTCAAGGCTTCAACTATTTTTTCTTTAGTGGAGTATGGTATCCTAGAATCAAAAAATGCCAAATCTACATTTTCGGGATTAAGATACCATAAATGATTTTGTAATTTTGTCAATATTTTCAAAATTATATATTTGTTGTAGCAACATGAAATCATTATAGGGCGCCATAATTGCCGAAGTAGATGAAAACCAAGCTTCTATATATGTATGCATATAGGTATATTAAACTTTAGAATTGTGTTTCCTAGGATGGTGTCCTAAAAACACTAAAGTGAGCTCTAATAATTCTCTGTAGTCATCTCTTGGTAGCTTTATCTCGAGCATAGACTGAGCAAAATTTATAATACGACTAATTGAATCACTAACATGATATTTTGTCCTTTCGTCGTCTATTCCAAATCGAAAATTGTTTAAATTTAATTTTGGCAAGGCTTTTTTAAATCTTTCGAAAAGGATGACATTCGGACCGCCGTTTTTATTAATTTTTACTTCAAACACGCTTCTCAAATTATTTCGTGTATATGATGTCGACATCAAGTCTAACAGCTCGTAAGTTAAAAAATGAAACTTTTAGCACTTCTTTATTCGATGGTAATTTACTTCCACTTAAGCTTGAAGAAAAATTACCAATTAAGTATATATTTTACCGTAAAAGTTTCGAACACATTTTAGTACATTCACTATGAATTACAATTTCAAATGATCAATATAAACAAAATTTGTCTTACACAAAAAGTAAACTAAAATTTCATAGAATTTGAATTAATGTAAAATTTGTGTATCGAAGTAAGCGTATATAAAATGTTTATACTTTTATGTGGTTGTCAAGGGCTACAAATTACCATAGAAATAAACCATGGACATCCGGGGCTTTTTTAAATTATTGGATTTATTTTATTAAATATAGGATTAAGAAAAAAGTTGTCAATGAAGATTATGTTTGAAACTTTACAGGAAACATTTTCTTCTTACAACATTTTTCAATAAAATTACTATTTTTGAAGTTATAAGTAATGAAACTTAATTTTTATGGTTTCCCCTAAATTTCATCGGTCTTGAGGCACGTCTTAACCCCAACCGATTGATCTGAAACTTTGGCTATATCATTTTTTTTTTATCAATATTCACCAAACTGGGGGTGAGACTTGAAAAATTTCGACAAAAAAAATATCCCATATAGCTAAGGGTCACCCTATTATTTACATTACTTATTTACATATATATTTAGATTTTCGAGATATTATCTAATGATATTACAGCGAATTAGATTTGTAACATAGATATTGATCGTATTTTTAGTCATATCGTTAGTCTCATTCGCAAATGTGTTAAGTCCATTTTTTCAAATTTTACAGGAGACACAAAAAACATTGTAGCTTTTTCAGTTTTTAAAATTTCTAAACTGTTTAAACGCAATTATTTTTACAAAATAATAATAATATTAATAACTAATAATGTTAATTATTATTATTAATTAATTAATAATATTAATATTTTTCGTAGTTTTGTGGACTTAGCGTTTTTGCAAACCACAAAATTACAACAACTTTAAACAATATAATTACATGTTTTTTGTTGTAAAATATGTATTATGTATAATGTTACCGTTTTGCATTAAAATCTCAATTTCCAGTTGGACGTAAGACACTTTTGAATAAAAAATTTTCTTTGTTGCTTTGGTTGAGTAATGAGCGTTTATTTAGCATTGGCCACAGAGCTTTGAGCGTCTTAAGAGACTTTTTACATGTTTCGTCAATACATATGTTTTGCAAAATTGAGTTTCTTATCCAAATACATGCCCAGATACTCTCATTTTCAAAGTTTAGATACGGCTTGGTAATCGTTTGGGAGAGTTATTGTATGGAAATAGGTATAATGGCTTGCGTTTTGTTGGGGTTAATTTTAATTTTCCACTTGTATAAATACTTTTTGCAGGCAGCCAATCCCTTTTCCATTTTCTTTTGTAAAGCTTTCGTGAGTTTGCTTGAAGTAATAAAGGCAGTATCATCATATAAATTGAATACAATAAGGGCCATTATTACAACTTGCCGTTAAACTTGGCTTTAGTTAAAGGTACCTTTAGCTAAAGGAAACTGTAAAGTTACCTTTAACTTATTTTCGTTATTACAACTTACAGATAAAATAAATTTAACATTTTCAAAAATATGGCAGTGCCGGAGCAATGTCGATAAAACTGCTCAATTAAACAAGTTTTTTTTAACGCAGTGGCAACGAGGGGCTTCGTTTTATTCGTTGTATATGATCATTTTGTTTAAATTTGAAGTTGCCATATTGAAAATAGTATATGATATGGCAAGTTAAAACATAAAGTGACCTTTAAATTTTAAAGGTAGGGTGATCTTCCCTTCAGCTTAACGATCACTTCTATCTTATTGGGTACTCATAATAATGAAAAACAATTTATCTGCCCGTTAAAATCCTCCCTTTAGTTAACGGCAAGTTGTAATAATGGCCCTAAAGGTGACAATATTGAACCCTGTGATAAACCTGTTGTGACTAATTTTGAAGAGGAAAGTGTTTCATTAACTGTCACAACAAATGATCTGTCATCAAGAAAATCTGCAGCAAGCCTACACAGATATATTAGTCTGGAGCAATTTCTATACAAGTCCATTATGCCAAACGGTATCAAATGCCTTTTCCACGTCCAAAATTATTAACCCATTTACAGCCAAACAAAAACTACAAGTTAAATTTTTAAAATTTGAATGTATATTTATTTTTAACAATGCAAAAAAACAGAAACGTAAAAAAAAGTAAAAAAAAATTCAGTACATTAGAGGGGTGTACCCAAATTGGTACAATGGCCAGTTATGAGTGATATTTTGCAAAACAATTTTTTTCAACGCAGAGTGTTTTTTTACATTTTTTGTAACTCCAGCGGTTTCTATTGTGACAGATGACACAACGCACACGCTTAGGAAGCTTTTCTGGAACAAGATCTGCGCCGTCTAGATGTAGACCCTCAATATTTGATGACGAAGGCCGAGCAGAATGTCTTTTGGACGACTGTTTTAGATAAAACCTAGCTATGAATCGACGAAATTGTAATTGATCCATAGCATTTTATTTATAAAATTCATGTAGGCGCCACGCATTTGATATAGCCATATGAACCATGTACGTAAATAAACACCACCACCATTTTTTGCTATGTATGCTAATTCGCCCATGCTTTTGTTGTAAGTTTGGAACAAGTGTGGTATTTGCATATCAACTTTTTGTTTTTTTTTTTTCAGAAGACAATCTTTTAACTTTTCCTACTGGTTCATAAGAATCGTAATTGGTCGCCATTGTGCAAATACTGTTATGTTACTGTTATGCAAATACTGTATACTTGTGACCATTTTACCCAAATTGGAACAGCATTATTATATGTTTTCTAAGATCTTATACATTTGTTGTATGAAACTAAAAATGCTTTTCAATGTTTCACTGTTTATTGAATTTTATATTATAACGAACAAATAACGACTATAAGCTTTAAGTAGAAAATATAACTTTGGTTACAATTGATCTACCTCTACATGTGTATTGTTAATGAAGTAAGAATAGGTTATTACAACAATAATAAATAAATATTTATTCAGAGCACTTTCCACTATTCAATAATGCAAAAATAAATAAACTAGAGTAAACAGTTTTTTTATACAGCCTTAATAATTAAGTGTTCCCAAATCGGCACAATGACCGTAAATGGGTTAAACCAGTAGATTTTTTTATCCGCTTATTAGTTTTGACTATATTAACTATTCTATTAAAATCTGTCCAATTTTTAAGCACATTATCGATTGTGTGCAGCTGTATTTCACCAATGGCTTCACGAATATTGTCCTTTAAAGCGTCAATTATCTCTGGCTTGTCGGCGTAACACTTATCTTTGACGGCACCCCACAAATAATACTCCAACGGTGTGAAATCGCAGCTCCGAGATGGCCAAACGACATCAGCTCTGCGGCTGATAATGCGATCTTCAAAAACAGGGCGCAAAACATCGAGTGTAGCTTCGGCTGCGTGGCACGTAGCGCCGTCCTGTTGAAACCAAATGTTGCCAATATCCTCCTCTTCAATTTTTGTGAACAAAAATTTGTTCAACATGGCCCGATAACGATCGCCATTGACTGCAACGGCCACTTCTTGCTCATTTTCGAAGAAAAATGAATAAAATTTTGTTCAACATGGCCCGATAACGATCGCCATTGACTGCAACGGCCACTTCTTGCTCATTTTCGAAGAAAAATGGCCCAATTATGCCTCTGGACCAAAATCCGCACCAAACAGTGACTCGTTTTGGGTGCGTCGGCTTTTCAATGTATGCGTGCGGTTTTTCTGTGCCCCAAATGCGACAATTTTGCTTTTTTACATACCCACCACGATCAAAATGAGCTTTATCTGAAAAGATGATTTTTTTTGCCAAAATCGGCATCTTCTGTAAGTCGATCGCAGGCCCACTTAGCGAAGCGAAAACGCATTGGACACAACCATATTCGTTCAGCGGAAGGATAAAACTAATTATCTGTCAAATCAGACATGAGCTAAGTGTTACCATTCACGAAATAAGCACTAGTTGAAAAAAAAACGTTAGATGGCGGACCCAATATTATTATTCATTAGCTATTATCGATGTGTTTGATATGGCAACACACAAACCATTATGAATGATTTTTTTCATAAAGTTTACACAAGTTACTCAGTAAACTGATAGGTCTATAATTTCATGGATTGTTCTTAGGCTTATTTGGCTTTGGACTGGCAATAACTTTAGCTTTTTGAAATGCTTTTGGAAAGTAGTTTAATTGAAAGCAGTTATTAAAAATAATCTTTAGTAATTTCACTGCCTTTGGAGGTAGATTTTTAATCAAAACATTAGAGACACCATCCAGACCAGGTGATTTTGATGCCTTTAACGATGCAATTAATGTATTGATCTCACTTACCGATGTGAGAGCCAAGCCTTCAGTTTCGATATCTGACGCCTTAAACAGATTGACTTTGGAGTTGACAATTTTGTCAATGGAGAGTAGGACTATTTGAATCGGACAGGAGTTGTGCTTTTTCATCATCAGTAACAATTTTTCTGTTGCCTTGGGTAAAATGTAATATTTTTTTGTTTTTAATCCCTCTTAAACTTCGGCTAATTTTCCAAAACGATTTGTCACCTGGCCTTAATTTTGACAACATTCTGCTCCATTTAATGTTACGGTGGGTATTTATTTTATTATTGATCATAATAGTCAGTAGTTTAGTGCACTGCTTATAAAAATTTGATTCAGAAATGACTGATGCCCGTTGTTGACGTTGCCTTATAAAAGTTTTTCGTGTTTGTATTAATTTAACGATGTCTAAAGGTAAGTTTGTATCAGCAGCGATATTAAATCTTGGCGTGCAATGATTTCGTGCCTCTAAGATTATGCGGGTAAATTTTTCAATTTCTAGGTCAATTGTAGGCTTTGAACTGTAGATATCTGTATTTATAGTGATTGCATTGCCAATAATGTTTCTGAATGCTACCCAGTCGGTTAGTTTGTAATCGAAGTGACTACACTAAGAAAATTAAATCGTAAAATCAAAGAAAATACACTTTGCTGCAAAGACTTTTATTGGTCAGATTGTGCCCAAAGACAAAACATCTTTACCGGAAAGGCGCAAAGATCTTTAGATTCCCATGAAATATATACTTAAAATCTTGTGGCAAGGATGTATGTCTTTGGAAACACATGAAAAAGTCCTTAAAGTAAGGAAAAAGTATTTTGGCACAAAGACTTTAATTCGTTAGTCTTAAGACTTGAATTTTTGATTTTAAGTACAATTTTCATTGTAACAAAGACGTAATTTTAACACTATTACAAAGAAACGCAATTAAATTCAACGAAATAATTCTTTGAAATACTAAAGACTGATATGAAGAAACCAAGGTAATTTTCTTTGAAATCTGCTATAGAAATGTTTTAAAAAATTGAAATTTTTCTGCAAAATTAAATATTTAATCAAACCAAACACAGCATTTTTATAAAATTTTTTTATTTCAGTTTAATGTAATAAAAAAAATTGTCCATATACAGTATAACTTTACTTAGAGTTATAATACATCTTTTTATTTAAGTTTAATACAATAAAAATAAAAAATACATAGTTCATATACAGCGTAACTTTAATTAATTAAAAAAGATAAAAACAAAAATACAAGAGATAAAAATGAATCGAATCTGCAAAAAAATATAAAAATAGAAATTACATAAAATGTCTATTGGTTTTTAAAAACTATGAAGAATACCGGTTTGCTTGCGTACGCACCTGTTTGCATTTCTTTTTCTTTCATTTTTTCTAAGTAATTTAAATTTAGCGTATCCTTTATGTGTGTAGGGAATATGAGAACACACATATCTGCTTCAAGTTGAGCTATTTTATTGAAAAGATTATTTTCTTTGCCAGTGAAAAGATAGGCAAAATCTACATTGATAAGGTCGCAACCAATGGGATTATTATACCTTGGCCAATTGTTAAAAATAGTGCTGAGGTTTTCTCTTTGTTCCTTCATTCGGAGTTCGCGTGTTTCTTTTCTTTTTTTGTTGATCAACTCTACAGAATTGCATTCATCTTGCACTGCATCATCAGTCTCAAGTCTAATATTTTTTGTTGACATTTTTAATGGCTTTCGCTTGTACATGGAATTGAAGTACCTGTCATATATTTGTCCAGATGGTTTTTTTTTATTTTGTCTGGGTATATAGTAAGTTGATTCAACTTCAGTTGGAAAAAATGCCACTATGGACTTGGAAACCATTAGCATGTGCCTAGGCTGCATTTTGATATTTTTGAGTATGAAGTAATCGACAATAATTCGTGAAATTGCCGACTGATCTTTTTCGTTTAGGTTGATTTTTGATTCATATTTTTGTAGCACATCTTGTCCAGCAACTGATGTTGAAAGCACTTCTTTTAAATCAAATGTTGACTCACAATCATTTTGCAACCAATCAGAAATTGTTGAGCTGCTATTTGTCACTGTTTTGTCGCTACCGCAGCAAGATATTGCATCAAACTGAAGAAAAACAGAAAAAATTATTATTACGCCACGAAAGTTAACAAATAAATAATTAATAAACTATCACCCTATACTTACATTATTTTGTAAACGCCACTTTTGTAAGTGGTAGCGAAATATAATTTTGCGGTTTATGTCACATCGGTTTATGGAAATTTCATTAATGTCACAGGATCGCATCATTTTCGATGCCCCACTTCATCATCGATGCCCCACTCACGGAGTAAACTTTCAAGTTCAGCTTCCATTTCTTGACAAAGGTCAAGCGCTGCCACGACGATTGAGCGTTTTTTTATTTTTATATTGTTATTATTATATATTTTATATTGTTATTATTATATATTTTATATTGTTATTATAATATATTTAAAAAAACACAACACTTCAATTTATATTAAAATTACATATTAAATCACTTGACAGAAAAAAAGACAAAGACAATGCGCACATGCACAATTGAGCGTTCCTATCGACTGACTTACAATTAATGACAACCACGAAAACAATTATTTTTATTTTTTCATATATTGTAATCAATCGGATACACTTGTTTCGTTATGCATTCGTATACAAATTTAACTTTGAAGACTAAATTCTTTAAAGATAAAGACTTTATCTTTATTTTTTTTAACCGCTCTTGTTTACCGTTACAAGCAAACATGTGTGAACAAGCAAACATTTTCACTTATGCATTGAAGACAAAATTCTTTAAAGTTACAGACTTTTCTTTGTAGCAAGGATGCTTAGCTTTAAAAAAACAAAGAAAAGTCTTTAATTTTAAATACGTTTTCAATCCCTTATTAGCAAAGAAATTAATCATTGTGGCAAGTATTTTATCTTTACGGAAAAGGTAATTTCTTTGATTAAGCTTCAAAGAATTTTAGTCGTTTGTGTTGAAGACGCACCATTTGCTTGTTTAAAGAATAAATCATTGATGCAAGGATTTTCTCCTTCTAACAAAGATATTTTCGTTAAAATTTTACAAAGACATTTTTTCTTTGATTTTAAAGCTTTTAATTTTCTCAGTGTAGTGTCTAATTCAGAGGCCGATCCATTTCTAATTTTGCAAATAACAGATCTATGGTCTTATGGAATGGAATGGGTCCAATTACACTTAAATTAATATTTAGTGAGCTATTACTCAATGCTAAGTCAATTACTGAACTCATACGATTTCTTTGGTATGGATAAAAAGTTGAACTGTTTGGATGACAAACAAAAAAGTTATGTGTCTGTTGAAGGTGGTATAAAATGTTGTATTTCCCGTAGAGTTATTGTTATTACAATGCCAAGAAGAGTGTTTTGCGTTAAAGTCGCCTAAAATAATAAAATCTTTGTTAGTTTTATAATGTCGTAAGCGAAACTAGTTGCATATTTTGGCGAATATGCAGTAGAAATGATAACCGGTCTATTATTTATCATAATTTCAATTGAAAGGTTTTCTATTCTCCGCGTATTTACAATTGGTAGTAGTTTGTGTTGGACTGATCTGCGAATAACTAGAGCTACTCCTCCCCCTCTTGAGTTTTGACTGTCGTTGCGGTATATGAGGTAATTTTTGAAATATGTTTTATGGTTTTCGTTGAGATGCGTTTCGTTTAAAGAGGCAATATGAATTTTTTCTCTTTCGAGTAGGTTTTCAAATTGAACCAAGTGAGAATACCCAGTGGTAAATAAAACTAGGTACTTAGACAATATGCGATGACGTGAGTATGATATTCTAAGCGAGCGATCTAAGTACTTAGAGTATAATCTGTGCGTAATCGAACATATAATGCACACTAATTGCATCTTCGCTTAGGATTTAAGCAGGGATTCAGTCGATATTTTTATGTTATGTTTTGTTTTTATTTAAAGAAGAATAATAAAGAACCGTTTGTTTTTTTTTACATGAAATAAATGAAAAACAAAATTTATGTTTCTTTTCAGTTTAAAGTTGATTTTATCAAGTGTTATAAGTGAAGTCATTTAATAAAAGGTGAAATTAATAAAAATTTAATGTTTTTCGTCTAGAAATTTAAAGCGATTGACAGAAAGAGAAAAAAGAAGAAGTTTATAAATAAAGATAACGTTAATTTCATTAAATTATGATGGATTAAATGGTACAAGGGGATTCAAAGAATTCAAGTCACTTCATGATGCAAAATACGGTAAGTTTATTTTACACTTTCCCATTTAAATCCTTACAATTTACTATTTTTCATTCGCAGAAGCTGTAAAGGAAGATGACTATGCTCTTCAAATATTTAAAAAGGAAATACACCACTGTTATAAAATATATAAAAATAGTTTTTTTTTTCGAAAAAAAATCAAGGGAAAAGAAAAAACAAAATTAAAATTTTTTAAAAATATACACAATTTTCTACATTTTTAATTTTTTTCCCATATAAAGTAATTTTTGAGTAAGAATTTGTATTGAATTATTTTATTAACGATGTTTATTTTATTTAATTTTTGTATTAATAAAAAATATTTTTCTTTTAATAAAAAATCCTATTTGCTGGTATTTTAACTTACAAATGCAAATGGGACTGTAATCTACATACAATACTTTCTAATTTGCAAGTCTATATAGGCATCTCATCAACATCGCTTAGAACTCCACTTATTATGTAAGTGAAACGTTAATAGAGCCTAATGATATTGTGGCTTACATTCTAAGCGAGAGCACACCGATGTGGCAGCCTATGACACTTTTATATTAAATCTAAGTGGGAAACTAATTGAAAGCATCACCACTGACAGCCACGAAATATCGCTTAGATAAGCAAGTACATAATGGGTATTTTTACCGCTGGGTAATTATGATAGAATGAGAGTTATCGAAGACCATATGCATATTTCACCACTGGCATCACGACTTGAATTTGTTGTATTTTTGTTGTGCATTGTTGAAGATAATCCAATGCTGTTGTATAAATGTTAAAGAGTTCATCAACACTAAAGAGATCGTTACTTCCTCTCACACAATTTGCATAAGATAACGTGTTACGATAAGTATTAATGTTACAGTATTCCCTCGATTTACGTCGTAGAATGTTCCGGAAAAAGGCGACGTAAATCGAATTTCAAATAACTCATACTATCAGATGCATTTATATATGCACATTTTCCAAAAAAAAAAACTAAAATAATTCAATTTTTATTCTGTATAACTAAGTACATTCATAAATGAGCCGCTCAGTGCACAAATCGATTAACTCCATAAAACAAAAAGTAGAGAAATACCATGAAATAATGGAAATTGTTTTTTAAAATTCCCTTACAAATATATATTGTAGAGTACATAAATACATATCTGTGGCATTAAATAATAATAATAGCTGCAAATTGATTATAGTTATCATTCAACGGTTGCTAGTGGTGCATTTGCATTGCGTTATTGAAACTATTTACATAAGAGTATGGAGTTAATAAAAATGTCTTCTGAATTAGTTATTATTCAATAGCCCCAAAAATTTTGTCGTTTAATGGTTGTTCAACGTTCACATCAAGAAGGAACACCCTGTAAATTAGTTAGTGGTTCTTTTTTTATATATTTATGCTCTCTGTACTTTTTACATTGTTTCTTATTCTTTGTTCATTACAACTTAACATTAAAATATTTTTTGCATAGACAATCACTCTGGTTTCGATAGTCAAACAAATAACATTAGACATTGATCTTTCTTTTTGAATAAAACATAAATTGTGAACTGTGAACAATCATACAAACAAAAACTGTGACTCTTTTTCTCTTTAAATGAAACAAAATTAAAATTACACAACCAACAAAACAAACATAACTTAAATTTAAAATCAAAACGAAACATTGTATAAAATAAAACAATAAAACAAATTTACATTGAATTTGAAATTATAAAAACAATAATGTGTTTTATTTTTACAAAAACAAAAACATAAAAAAAAAACGAACCAGCACAACATCCATCATTAAACATTTTTTGGTCCTTCGAGCCGGATAAAGTGAAAGTGTTAAAAACAATAACAAAAAGTCGCTTAAAAATTAAAAAATATTAAAAAAGCACAAAATAAATAACGGTTTAAAAACAGTTGAATTTTTTATGAAAAAAAATAGAATCCACAAGCAAAGTGGAAAGAACGAGAAAAAGATCCAACAACACAACACCAGACACAAACAACAAGAGACCCAGAATAAAAAGTAGCGGTTCAAAAGAAGACACAACAACAACAAGTAAGTGTAATAGCTCTCTTTTAGAAAATATTTTTTCTTGCCGCTGTTGAATAAAAAAAATAAAAAGAAAAGGAACGGAACAAAAAAGGGTTACCACCCATACTTTTTTTTATAATTTTCTGGGGAAACAAAATAACTCCATACTAATAACTGAACGTGAAATTAATTATTATTTTTGACATATCTTGTTGTGAAATCGCTAGCAGGGACTTTTTAGACTCAAATTAATCCTTAATTTTTATCGATTTAAATTTTAACCCATAACAATGGCACTTGATAAATTTGTGAATTGTACAAATGACCTGTTGGATTTTGAAATGGACTATACACAAAGTGCGGCCGAGAACAATATTCACTCTCTTGAGGTACTTCGGATCGAACTTGACTCTATATGGTCCCAGGTCAAAAGGACGTATGGAGAGTGTAGGGACACAAAAGAAGATTCAAAGGAAAAACCCATCGATAAAGATAAGCTTCGTAACCGTTATAAAAAAGTTTTTTCTGCCTACAAAACGTGTTTAGGGTCAATTAATGCGGAAATTCAAGCCCTATCGAATCCAAGGAAGGAAGAGCGGATTTCTGCTGTTGAGAATCAACCACAGGAGAATCATGACATCTCATTTGTGCGGCTACCACCTTGCGACACGGACACATTTTATGGGGATTTTTTGACATGGCCTACCTTCTGCGATCTTTTTACGGCATTATATATAAATAATTCTAGACTTAGCAAAATTGAGAAACTTTTTCATCTGATACAAAAGACTGGAGGAGATGCTAGGAAAATAGTTTCAAATGCCCCATTGACCAACCAGGGCTTCGACATAGCCTGGAAAAATCTTGTAGCCCAATACGAGAATAATCGGATCCAAGTAAATGAACAATTGAAAATTTTATTTGACCTTCCGAACGTAGCTGAAGACTCAGGCTCATCAATCCAAAAACTTCAGCGAACAGTCAATGGATGTATTCAGGCATTAAATGCATTAGGTGTAGAAACCGCCACATGGGATCCATTTCTAGTATACATTTGCTCAACAAAGCTCCCTCGAACTCTTTTAAAGGAATTTGAAAATTCACTTCAGGAAATTACAAAAGTTCCGACTTGGGAAAAATTCAACACTTTCTTGACGCACAGTTCTAAGACTCTAGAATCCATAGAGGCCATCACACAATCAAATTCAAAGTCAGAACAATCAAGAAAGGATAATTTAAAATCTAGGCCAAAACGAGTTCACACTTTTCACTTAAATACGACCCAAAATGAAACTGGGTCGAAGAATATAAAATTTTTGACAGCAAATAGGGCACAAAAAAATGACTCAAATTACAAATGCCAAGATTGTAAAGAGTCTCACCAATTGTGGTCTTGCCCCAAGTTCTTAGAGAAGAACAGAATTCACATTGTAAAGGTCACAAATTCATGTTACAATTGCCTCTCTATTGACCACAGTGTTAAGGACTGTAAAAGTAAATCTAGTTGTAGATTATGTAAGCAAAGACATAACACTTTGTTACATAAGGGATCAGAAACCCAAAACTTAGTTCAGAATTGTGACGCGACCCAATCTAGCAGGAGCATCGCGACACAAAACAACAATATACAGTCCACATCAGCATCAAGCTTTTCCATACCAAACATCACATCCTTGACACTGCAAGAGAGCAAACATCTCAATCAATCTCCCAATGAGAAGGAAACCTTGTTATTCACTGCAATTGTACTGATCGAAACTAGAGGCGAAAAGTACCAGGCAAGAGCAATCATTGACCCTGGTTCACAATCAACTTTTATGTCGGAAAAGTTGAAAAATAAACTAAATTTACCCACCAAGAGAAATTTAGTTCATGTTACGGGGTTGAGTCAAACAGTTTCAGAGACATCAACCAAAGCATGTTTATTCAATCTTTGCTCCAAGGTGGATTCACAATTTAAATTAGAAGTCTGGGCACCAGTCTTGAAGACGCTTCCATCTAATTTACCACCACAAACCTTAGATTTGCAACATTTCAATGAGACTGCTAAATTAGAACTTGCAGATCCTCAATTCAATCAAAGCAGACCCATCGACTTGCTTATAGGCCTCGACTTGGGCCACTCAATATATTGCATGGACACACCGATGCGGTCTATTGGATCCCTTTTGGCACAAAAAACAGTATTTGGCTGGATTGTGGGGGGACCAATTTCAACAAAGACACAACCTAGTACAACAGTGTCACTACTCAACACCACGTCCCTTGACCGAATCCTCACACGCTTTTGGGAGGTGGAGGAAACCCCAAAACGGGTTTTGAGGTCAGATGAGGACACATTTTGCGAGAAAAATTTCATGTCGACAACACGAAGAAACGACAAAGGAAGGTATATAGTTACCCTACCCTTCAAAAATAGCGAAGAAATAGGAACTTCAAGAAACATAGCGATGGCACAGTTCTTAAGAATGGAACGCATGCTTAGCCAGAAACCCGAACTCAAAAAACAATATGACCTAGTAATTGTTGAGTACCTTGAGTTAGGACATATGAGGAAAATTTCTCCCCTGGAAATCAACACAAACCCAAATTATTACCTGCCGCATCATGCAGTAATAAAACCCGAACGGTTGACAACGAAACTTAGAGTAGTTTTCAACGCTTCTAGCCCGTCTTCAAACAAGAAGAGTTTGAATGACATACTATATCCAGGACCCATACTTCAACAGGACTTAGTGCATCTGATACTGAAGTGGAGATTCTTCCGTTTTGTGTACAACGCAGACATCACAAAAATGTATCGACAGATACTCATTGATCCGACTCAAACCAAATATCAAAGGATATTATTTCGGCAAACAGAAAAGGATCCTATTGAGGATTACGAACTCCTGACAGTAACTTTTGGAGTCAACTGCGCCCCGTTTCTGGCCATTAGAACCCTTCTTCAACTAGCAGAAGATGTCAAATCAACTCACCCTCTCGCATCAAAAACTCTACAACAACACATGTACGTGGATGATGTTTTAGCAGGTGGTCACACTGTAATCGACGCCATCAAATCAAGAAAAGAACTTACAACAGTTTTGAAATCTGCTGGATTTGACCTGATGAAATGGACATCAAATGACCCACGAGTCATACAAGATCTACCAAATGAGGCCCTACTACCTCTCGATTGGTTAAATTTATCAGAAAACACTGGAACTAAAACTCTTGGAATCAAATGGAACATATCTTCAGACTCATTTACGTTTACAGCACCAGACGTCAAATTAAAAGAAAACTACACAAAAAGAGAAGTTTTATCGACAATTGCCAAATTCTTTGACCCTTGTGGATGGATAGCCCCAATAATAGTAGAAGCAAAATTAATTATGCAACAGATTTGGTTGGATAAGGTCGACTGGGATGACATATTAAAACCCTTGACTTGTATACAGTGGCAAAAATTCATAAAAAACTGCCACGCAATAAATATATTGAAAATTCCCCGTTGGATCCAATTTAGCCCGAATTGTAATGTGGAAATTCACGGTTTCAGTGACGCCTCAGAAAAAGCCTATTCAGCAGCTCTTTATGTTCGAATACAATCAGAAAATTCAGTATTCACATTTCTTCTGGCTTCAAAGACCCGTGTAGCTCCCATTAAGAAAATATCTTTGCCCCGCTTAGAACTCTGTGGATCCGTATTATTGGCAAACCTTGCATGTGGAATTATACCAAATCTTCAACTTCAAAATATCAAGACATTTTATTGGACCGATTCAACAATCGTGCTGTCCTGGTTAAAGAAACCTCCTTGCTCATGGAACACTTTCGTTGGAAATCGTGTTTCTGAAATCCTAGATAAGGTTGGAAATCAAAATTGGCAACACATCGATTCAAAAGATAACCCAGCAGATGTAGCCAGCCGAGGATGTAGTCCACAAGAACTGGAAAACCACAACCTATGGTGGTTTGGACCCTCCTGGTTAAAATTGCCTAAAAATCAATGGCCGATACCAACACAAACAGGTGACACAAACCTAGAAGCTAAAACTGTAAAAGCATTTACAACCACAACACGCGAAGACCCATTAAATCGATTTTCAGACCTATCACGCGCCTTTCGAGTGCTTGCTTATGTCATACGATTATGGAGAAATACTGGAAGCAACAGAACCCATCTTCGCGTATCTTCAGTAGAAATCACACGAGAAGAAATAGATTTCGTCAAACATAGACTCATCATATGGACTCAACAAAATCATTTTCCAGATGAGCACAAACATTTGAAACTCAAACAGAAAATATCCCCACACAGCAGTCTTTTGACCTTAAATCCCTTCATGGATCGCCATGGCATTATTAGAGCCAATGGGCGACTCGCGCAATCACCTGCATTAACCTACAATGAGCGTTACCCAATATTGCTACCTCATAACTCGAAGCTATCACAACTATTAGTTGAATTTACACATAAAATTACCCTTCATGGAGAAAACCAACTAATGATTCGAGTATTACGCACAGAATATTGGATATTCAGATTGAAACCCTTGGTCAAAGGCGTAATTCACAATTGTAAAACGTGTGTTTTGTACAAAAAACAGACGCAAAATCAAATCATGGCTTCATTACCACCAGAACGGACAACATTATCAAGACCCTTTGCTACAACTGGATTAGACTACGCAGGACCTTTTGACATCAAAAATTTCACAGGCCGAGCGTGTCTCATTACAAAAGGGTACATTTGTATATTTGTATGCTTCGCCACAAAAGCTGTACATCTTGAAGCAGCAAGTGATTTATCGACCCAATCGTTCTTAGCAGCATTTTCCCGCTTCATAGGAAGACGAGGATGTCCCGGACTCATTTATTCGGATAATGGGAAAAATTTCGTCGGAGCAGCAGAACTACTCAGAAAAGACCGTCTAGAATTCATAAAAACTCTTCAAAATCAAGTGACCCATCATTTTAGTCATCAAAACATAAACTGGAAGTTTATTCCCCCAGGAGCCCCACACATGGGCGGCCTTTGGGAGGCCGGTGTAAAATCATTAAAAACACACCTCAAAAAGATGATACCGAACTTGAAATTCACGTTTGAAGAGCTATCTACAATTCTTACTCGAATAGAATCGTGCCTAAATTCTAGACCCTTAAGTCCTGCTAGCGATGACCCAAATGACCTTAATCCATTGACCCCTGGACACTTCCTTATTGGTAGTGCATTATTGACCCCAGCTGAACCAGATGTAAGCAGCGAAAATCTGATTCTTATCAACCGCTGGAAACGCTTGAAGGTCATCTACCACTCATTTTGCCAAAGATGGAAGTCCGAATATTTGGTTGAACTTCAACGCAGATACAAATGGAAGATTCAAAGGGACAATGTTAAAATCAACGACCTGGTAGTCATCAAAAACAACAACTTGCCACCCAATGAATGGCAAATGGGTCGAATCATCAAAACATATCTTGGACCTGACCAAAACTGTAGAGTTGTCGACATCAAAACAAGAAATGGAGTCATCACCAGACCAATTACAAAAATTGTGGTTTTGTTTGCAAATTAGTATAATCCCTAATCATTTACATACACTAATATTGTTCTAACTTTATACTTACAGGTATGGCATCCCAACAATCTCAACGCCCCAAACATTGGCATTTTTCTTGCGGTATACGCTTATGTACATCATGGTGCCATATCTGTCAACAACTTCACAACACACTAGTTCATGAGGCTTTTCAACTTACCGACCCACAACCTACAAACAGGACGCGTTCAAAACCTGTGGTAGATTTCACCGAGGCATGGGGGCCGGAATGTTCAACGTTCACATCAAGAAGGAACACCCTGTAAATTAGTTAGCGGTTCTTTTTTTATATATTTATGCTCTCTGTACTTTTTACATTGTTTCTTATTCTTTGTTCATTACAACTTAACATTAAAATATTTTTTGCATAGACAATCACTCTGGTTTCGATAGTCAAACAAATAACATTAGACATTGATCTTTCTTTTTGAATAAAACATAAATTGTGAACTGTGAACAATCATACAAACAAAAACTGTGACTCTTTTTCTCTTTAAATGAAACAAAATTAAAATTACACAACCAACAAAACAAACATAACTTAAATTTAAAATCAAAACGAAACATTGTATAAAATAAAACAATAAAACAAATTTACATTGAATTTGAAATTATAAAAGCAATAATGTGTTTTATTTTTACAAAAACAAAAACATAAAAAAAAACGAACCAGCACAACATCCATCATTAAACAATGGTGTTAACCTTTACTATTCAAGAAAGTTATAATAAATATAAAAAGTTATGACTATCCCAAGTGCTTTGACACTTAAATTTAAGATTTTCCAAAAAGTGGAGTTAATCACTTTGTGCACTGAACGGCTCAAATATAGATGGATTTTTGATTTGTTATAAAAATTTATTTCATATGTTGTTCACAAAAAGTTTAATAAAAAACAAAAAATTATCCATTAGCACTTAAATATTTATTTTTTTCAAAACTCTATTTATATTTTATTCAAATAGTTACACACAAATATTGAATTTTTTTTAAATAGGGAATTCCCCTGATTTTGTTTATAAACAACAGAGGCGACGTAAATCGAATGACGACGCAAATCGAAGTTGAAGGGAACAAAATTTTTGACGACGTTAATCGAAACAACGTAAATCGAGGGAATACTGTATTTTGATTATTAATAGGAAGATCAGCATTGATAAATTGTGAAGAGTTTTGTTGTTTCTTGCTGTAGCTTTGTACATTCTTGACAGTCGCTTTTGCTATGGTTTCTAAATAAAGAGAGCTCAAAGGGCATTTGACATCATTTGCAGAGTGATCTGTACCAGAGAACAGAAAGAGACCATTCACATTTGCTGACCATTCGCAAATTCATTGCTTTTGCATTGCTTTTACTCGACAATAATAAAAATGTGCATTGCTGTTTATCTACTCACTCCTTATTACTGTTTGCTATTTTACATTCTCTTTTTGTTATGTCGTTATACATCAAGCAACGAAATAATTCAATGCCACATGAAAAAACTCAAAACATTCACACCATTCGTTCAGCATTCGTTGCTTTGAGTGAATGAATCGATATAGTTTCATTTCCACAACAATAAAACACATTCTTACCAGTGTTCGAAAAAATACATTTTACATTTTTTCGGTGGATTCCTCTCAGCAGATTTCGGGCAAAAACTCTGAGAGCGAAACAAAGTATCTTATAATGTAACCCTTTGAAATATCAGCGGTACCTGAAATGTCTAATGATGTCTCATACTACAAATCTATAAGAACTTCGGCAAAAAAATATCAACGTCGTTCGTTTGAAAAAGGGATAAAAGTCGCGACGACTTGACGAATGTTAATATACACTATCGGACAAAATAAAGTGTAAAAGAACTAACGTTCTTTTAATTTTTATTTGTAGCCACTTTAGTGAAAAGTAATGTTAATTTTTTTTAAATTAATGTACTCCTTTAAAATGCTTTACAAAAATAACAAAATAAAAGTATTAAACTTCATGTTCTTAAAAATAACCTACAATATTAGACTAACCTAATATTTCTCCACGACAAAATAAAGTGTAAAATTTAAATTATAAAGAAAATTAATATTTTGTTGCACCACCATTGCACCACATTTAAAATGACCTCCTTAAGACGATTGGGCATACTTTGAGCCAATTTTTTAAAAATATTTTGCGAAATCGCTCGCCATTCAACTTGCATTTTTCCCAAAATACCTGAAGGTTTTTTCGCGATTCCATTGAAATTTTTTCATCCAAAATAGTCCAGAGATGCTCAATTGGATTCAAATCGGGGCTTTGAGGAGTCCAATCTCATTTCTCTATGTTATTTTCCTCAAAAAAATTTATTGCCACCCTGCTCGTAAGCTTGGGGTCATTATCTTGTTGAAAGATAAATTCCCGCAAGCCCATTTCCTCTGCACTGCTATGAAGGTTTTCTCGCAAAATGTCAACGTAATGTTGTCCGGTCATTTTAGAATCAATTGTAACCAGACGGCCCGCTCCCGCTGCAGAGAAACAACCCCAGACCATCAGGCTTCTTCCACCATGTTTTACAGCATGTATAACATTCTTAGATTTAAGCCTCTGTGATTGTTCGCACCAGACTCGTTTGCGGCGTTTCCCATTTTTTTAACTCATATTTAGACTCGTCGGACCAAATAATACGAAGTCCAGTCGTTTTTTAATATTTGCTGCACGAAGCAAGGGTTTCTTCTTCGCAAAAGAGTTTTTTAGGCCACTTTGATTTAATCGTCTTTGGATAGTACGAGTTGAAATGTCTAATTTTAGTTCTTCTTTTATTTTTCTAGCTGAAGTAAATGGATCTTTTTTGGCTAGAATGGCAATATGATGATCATCTCTTGCTGAAGTCTTAGATTTTCTTCCACAAAGTCTTTTTAAACTTTCGTTTGAATTTCTCTTTTTAAAAAGTTCAAATATTTTTCTGGCTTCATTTATCGAAATATTATATTTTGTCGCCAAATCTTTATATTTCATACCGTTTTCACGGTCTTTCACCAATAAATACTTGACATTTTTTGACAATGGCTTCATTTTGGCTTTCCTTAGTTTAAGTGATAAGCAAGCAATTGCTTTTATGTTTTTTGGAATTTCAATGCATTTAAAATTAAATTTACGTAAAGTTTTTGTAAAAAATTTAAATGCAAATTTGTTTAAAATTCTCACTACAAAAAGTACACTTTATTTTGACGCACTGAAAACTTGGTTCAAATTGCTTGGTTGTTGCTTGGAGCAGAAAGAGAGTGCATAATATGGAAATTTTTACTTCTAGATTAATAACCACATGTTTCTTTATAACGGGACATTAATTCTTTTTATTAATATTGCCATATGTGAAAATTTTGTACACATTTTTGAAGATTTTACTCTTTTACACTTTATTTTGTCCGATAGTGTACATATGTTTAAGTTTCATTAATTTGTGTTATTTTACATAATTGAAAAATTTTTTTGATAATTGAAATATGAAAATAAAATTTAATTTATTAAAATTAAATTGTTTTATTATTAATAATGTAATAAGTATTCACTTAGGTGGTTAGGTTAAAAAAACACATCTAAAACAAACAAAAGCTTTTTTCTTTGTGTAATGCCATGGTTTATGTTTTTCCAAAATATTTTAATTTTTTAACTAATTATTATAAAAAAATAAAAATTTTCATTTAATGGTATATTCCAACCATAAAAACAGCGAAAATGTGTTGAGTTAACTTTTTGTTAGTATGTACAAGCTATGCAATCAGCATTGAAATCATTCATACCAATCGTCAACCATTCGTACCAATCGTTAAGTATACGTTGCTTTTGGGAGTATTTGTTTACATTTGTAGAAGACATGCAATGCAAGTATCATTTTTCGTTACACTCCGTTTTGTGAATGATGACATGTATTGCTTTACGGAATTGATGTATATTGTCAACATGAGATTCGTTTTTTAATATTTGCTGCGTTAAAGCAGGAGAAAACAGCTGGTATTTTATCTTTATTCCTGAGTGGGCAATCTTCAGTACGGTGTCGATTTGCGCATATCATACAAGCAGGAAGGCGATTGCAATGTTCACCTCCATGACCATACATGAGACAATTCCAACATTGTGTTGGGTTATCACTTTTTCTTGGTTTATACTTCTTCCAAGATACAATAACGTTGCATATTGCAGTAGAGATGAGCGATATTTTCAAAACTGTGATTTAATCACGGTGATTGATAATTCACTGGTAACTACAGTGATTGAAATTGCCAAATAACAGTTACTAATAATGTCGTTCTTTCAGAATTGTTACATACTCAAATTTATTTCATTTTATTTTGAGCGAGGCAGAATTACTATTAGATGATGCTGATTATTTACTTTTGTCTTTTATACATGAACTTTCTGTGAAACTTAATTGTCAAACTTCATATAAAAAAAATTACATTAAAAATAATAACATTGATGACACCACTTTAATTTTGTTTAGTAGTCTTTTCGTAGTATGTATCTAGTTGTCTCTTTCTTACGACTTAATAAAATACGTTATTGTCATTATTGTATTATTGGAATACTGTGATCACAATCACTGTTTTAAAGAACAGTGATTAACAAATCACGTTCACTGAGAATAACGTTCTTCAAAAATCACTGGATCGCTCATCTCTATATTGCAGTCACATTATTTAGCGAATTGGGATTAAAATTTTTTCTTGTGAACTGTACTTTATAGACCGCATTGTTCACAGAACTAAATCGTGTATTAATTTCAGTTATAGCTGAAGGCGTTAAATTATAAGCTTCCATACCCTTTTTAATATCATCAATACTAATTTTTGGAAGGCCATATAAAAATACCGTGTAAAGACGATTCTCTTTGGAATTAAAAGTATGGAATTCTATTTTATTTTCAATAAGAATCTTTATGCACTTTTCATAACACTCAGTGTTATTTGGGAAAGCTTTAATTCCGATTGATGTGCGTTTATATATTACATCACTTCCCATTAATACTTGGAGTTCATCGACAACCAGAGGTGGAGGCTTAACTTTCTTTATTTCATTTATGTTGGAGGCTGGGTCAAATTCCATGTCACTCTTATTAGCCAGGGTACTAAACAGATTTTTTTGATGTGGAAGGTAAGTCAGATAACATACCTAAAGAATTTGTCGAGACCATTTAGATCTCTTCATATTCACATTTTTTTAAAGAAGAATTATTCGATTTGGCCCCCGGGGCCATAGCAGTAATGCTATCCCTGCAGTTATAATGTAAATTGCCACGCGAGTGAGTTCAATAATAACAACAGATGACAATTACAAAAACAAAAGAGTTATTTGCAGTTATTTTTTATTTTTTTTTTTTTATCACTTTCTGTTTGTTTCAGTAACAATTATCCGCTATTAAGTTAGAGACGAACGTTCTAATCGACATTTGGTATCGGACTGCTATCTCCTATCAAATAGATCATTCCAAGTATAGTTTTTACTTTTTTAAGCTTACAACCGCTTTTAATATTTTATTATTTGAAATAAAATTCTTATTAATATTTTTTTATCAATATCAAACCCAATAGAATTTAGCCTTAAAGAAATTTTGTTATAAGATTAGAGATAATTTGAAGGAGATTTCAATTGAAAGTGAGAACAATTTAACCATAGTAGCACCATATTTCTCAGGTATAGCAGAAGTTCGACACAAAAAGGATAATGGTATCGAATGGTAAAGATCAAAGCATCATATATTTGGTTAATTAACACTAAACCTACCGATACTTCATTCCTACCAAAGGGGGTCAAATGACCCGTCTGCGAAATGTTATATATGTATATTACTATGTCTTGTGAGAAATATATCAACTAGGGCAATTTGGTACATGAATAAAAAAATTTTTTTTAAATAACGATTCAAAATAGTTTATAATGGGTGATTTTTTAAGAGCTATAGGGAAATTTTTCAAAAAAAACACATAAAATTCAGAAAAATGCATGAAATCTTTATTTGAATCGATAGTACGGTCCATATAATTTAATGTTTGAAGATTATTTCATGCAAATGTTGACCGCGACTGCGCCTGAAATGGTCCATCCGCTTAGTCCGATTTTGGCATACTCTTTCCAACATTTCGGCCGGTATCTCACGAATAATACCGTGAGATGATATCCAACTTTTTTTGCCCAAAATGCAAGAGCTTGTCTTGCATGACATGTGGTTTTAACAAGACGGTGCCACATGCCACACAGCACGCATAACAATGAACTTATTGAGAAGCGAGTTCGGTGACCGGTCAAATTGGCAGCCTAGATCGTGCGATTTAACGCCTTTAGACTATTTTTTGTGGAGCTATGTTGAAGCTCATGTCTATACAGACAAGTCCGCTTCAATCGACGCATTGGGAGACAACATTGAAGCATTTATTCGAAAGATAATAAAACAAAAATAATACAAGAAAAAAATTAAATATTCTTCAATTAAATCTCAAATTTAGAAAATAATTAAATAATATGGTAACTTTATTCATGTTCACCGCATTTTTTTATATCACGGAATAGCAAAAATGTTCAAAATCACAAGAAATTGCAAATCAGGAAACAGAATCTTTGCATGGGTCAAATGACCCCTTGCGGTATTTAAGGTAGATTACATATATTTCTCGGTAAAAAAGTTAACAAGAGAGGAGTAAATCTTGGAAAACACATTCGATGTATTTTGTTATAAAAGTCGTAAAGGCAAAAGGCGATGTGATGTGATAATGTTATTTTCAAGAAATTCTGACAAGAAGTTCAAAATGGGCCATTTGACCCGTCATGGTAGGTTTAGTGTTAAATCTCTTTCTAATGTAAGAAAATGGAGTTTCTTTTTTCATTATATAAGTTGAAATTAATATGTGAAATTTCTGTACACTTAAAAAACTGCTTATTCCCTTCAGCTATGCTTTATAACATTTTGTAGATACAAAAAATTTTTAAAATTACAGAAACAGTTTTATTGCAACATCGAATTGTTTGTCGAAGTTTATTAAATTTAACAAACCATTTACTATCAGGGGAATTATTAATGATTCCAATTTTAACGAAAAGGAAATAAAGGGTCCGCCAAATAACTTTTTTTTTTGAAAATGCTTTAAAAAAAACTACTGAATATTTTCTCAAATTTCTTTTTTTATTTGAAAGTACAATCCTTCCGGTTAATAATGGAAAATAATTTCATTCAAATGGCTGCCTCGGCTGGCCATGCAGTAGCCTACACGATCGGTCCAATTTTTAAGTACATTATCGATTGTGTGCAGCTGTATTTCACCAATGGCTTCACGAATATTGTCCTTTAAAGCGTCAATTGTCTCTGGCTTGTCGGCGTAACACTTATCTTTGACGGCACCTCACAAACAATAGTCCAACGGTGTCAAATCGCAGCTCCGAGGTGGCCAAACGACATCAGCTCTGCGGCTGATAATGCGATCTTCAAAAACAGGGCGCAAAACATCGAGTGTAGCTTCGGCTGTGTGGCACGTAGCGCCGTCCTGTTGAAACCAAATGTTGCCAATATTCTCCTCTTCAATTTTTGTGAACAAAAATTCGTTCAACATGGCCCGATAACGATCGCCATTGACTATGTTTTGCAATGTTTTATATTCTGCAACATTACCATGATTTTCAAAGTAATGTCGCAATATTTCCCAGCGTTGTTAAAGCGTATACACAACCATATTCGTTCAGCGGAAGTATAAAACTAATTATCTGTCAAATCAGACATGAGCTAAGTGTTACCATTCACGAAATAAGCACTAGTTGAAAAAAAAAAACGTTAGATGGCCGACCCGATATTATTCGCTGATCACTTTTTTGTTAACATTATGAATATGTACTTGTATAGTTGACATGTTGAGTAGACTTTCATATTTCATGGAAACTGTTGTTTCATTTCAATGTTATACAAAAGCAATACTTAACATAGCAAGTGCATAGGAATCTTAATGAAATTTTGCATTTGTTTTTAACTGCAACATTAGATGTGTTCAGAAGTAGGTGTACGAGAGCATACGAAATAGAGAGATTAATAATATACTCTTTCCCTGGTTGTACATACATACATATGTATTTATATGCAAAGAAATGTATAATGAAAATTCATATAACTTTTTCAGTGACCAAGAAAACAAAATTTCGACCATATTTTGAGCCAATTTAGAAATATTATCACAGCAACAATGAATACGAAACAATCGGGTTGGCAAGGTTTGTCAACATAGTACATCGATATACATTTGTATATTTCCCACACACACACACATACATATGTATGTACATACATATATATAAAAAAAATACAAATAGCATTTTTTCGTATTAATGTATGTAAATACAGTTTATGTCTATTTAACTTTCTGTATATTTATCTGTCTATCCATTTTCTATTGTACGAAACCTAACGTATCCGTTATAGAACTAATCAAATAGTATATTTCCGTTTTTTTTTAAATACCATTCAGTTTACATCAAACTTTTTGTCATAACGGACTGTTCTCGTTATCTATCAGAATATTTATATACGAGATAATACATAAAACGCTAAAAGTATATAAATATGTATAATATATAAACTTATAGATAAATAAAACACTACATATTGTAATAAGTGCGTGTTGTGAAATTAAATTTATGAATGAATAAAAATTTGTTTTACTCGGAATAAGCCAAATAAATATTCATATCTGGAAAAAGTGATATTTTCAAATGAATGTAATAAGTGTACATACATATATGCAAAATTAAAAAATAATTTTATTTCTGTACATAAGATATGATATTATGTAATATAAAATTATGAAAATATTTATATTTGGTGCACTAATACATGCATGTATCTTGAAAGCAGAAGTTTTAACAGAGTGATTAAATAAAGTAAAAGCAGATGTTTAACTCAATCGTACCCAATTAATAACAATCCTGGATTGTATTAAAGCATGATGCTAGTAAACATAGATTTAAACAAAATAATGAAGGTTTTCGTATATCCGATTACAAAAAAAAAAAAAACTAAACTAAACAAACATTGATTAACTTTACCTTTCAATAAAAATGAATAATAATTGAGACGATCAGATTCGAAATAACTGTAATTAAATTTTTTTTGTAAATGCGTCCAATACTATTTTTAAGTTTTTCGCAAATGTTTATTGGGATAGATATACATACATACATAAATAAAATTAAATACCTTGCAATTTACGGCAAATGACATTAAACTTGAACGCGCTCGATAGAAAATCTTGTTATTGAGGAATTTAATTTTTGGCAACGCTAGTTGGTGCAACCAATGCACTTAATTGTGTTTTTGTTAAGTTTTGTTATTTATATACAAATATGTACATACATACAAACGTACATTATTATGCATATGTACGTTTGTTTTGTAGGCAAAATTAAATTAATGACGTTGTGTCTAATTGTTGGATGTAAGAAAATAAAATATATTTGCAAAATTAAACAATAGCCGAGTGAAAAAAGCGCCTAAAATACACGCGATTATAATGTGTTATACATTTGGGCTCAATTTTTGTGTTATTTTCATGTTTTTTTTTTTTTTTTTAAAACTTCGAAAGTTGAAAAGAGATTAAGTTGAAATGTAAAGTTAATTCGCAGATTTTTCAGCAAACATGTCGCACATATTTTAAATATATTTTTGGTAGTATGTAGGCTGTGGAAATTTACAGTAAAAGGCAATCTCATCTTAATGAATTCTAAGTAGGTAATTTTAAAATGGGGCAATTTAACGAACAACAGTCACACATTACTGATGAATTTCAAGTCCTCTAAATTACATGTGATAAAATCAAATAACAGCTACGAAATTTCGTAAATGCACCACCACCCTGCATATTATGTATGTATGTATGTTGTTAGAGATGAGCGATCCAGTGATTTTTGAAGAACGTTATTATCAGTGAACGTGATTAGTAAATCATTGTTCTTTAAAACAGTGATTGTGATCACAGTATTCCAATAATACAATAATGACAATAACGTATTTTATTAAGTCTTAAGAAAGAGACAACTAGATACATACTACGAAAAGACTACTAAACAAAATCAAAGTGGTGTTCAGTGTTGCCGTTTTTGGTTATTTCTAACCAAAATTGGTTACTTTTTTGTTCAATGTGTAGATTTTTCCGGTTTTTGTTATTTATTTTTCTTATAAAAAGAGCTTTTGTTTTGTTTGTAGAAATGTATTAATTAGTAAGACTAAAATTTTATTTTGTTATTTTTTGTTTCTTTTCTTACTCTGTTGTATTAATTGTAATTTAAATTTGAAAAAAATAAAATAAAAAAACTGCGAATTTTTTCTTATTTGGTGATTTTTTTCACAAATGTTGGTTATAATATTTTTTTTTTCATGGCAACACTGGTGGTGTCATCAATGTTATTATTTTTAATGTAATTTTTATTTTATATGAAGTTTGACAATTAAGTTTCACAGAAAGTTCATGTATAAAAGACAAAAGTAAATAATCAAAACAAAATTAAATAAATTTGAGTATGTAACAATTTTGAAAGAACGACATTATTAGTACCTGTTATTTGGCAATTTCAATCACTGTAGTTACCAGTGAATTATCAATCATCGTGATTAAATCACAGGTTTGAAAATATCGCTCATCTCTAATGTATGTGCATTATGTTCAAAAATGTAAACAACGGCATTTTTGCAAAACACGACTGTTCTAAAACTCAACTCAAAAATACATATGTTAGGCGCAAACAAGCCAAAGCGTCTAGTCATAAAAATAGCTGACGAATAAATTAATGTGTAAAATATAAAGGGTCCGCCAAATAACTTTTTTTTTTGAAAATGCTTTAAAAAAAACTACTGAATATTTTCTCAAATTTCTTTTTTTATTTGAAAGTACAATTCTTCCGGTTAATAATGGAAAATAATTTCATTCAAATGGCTGCCTCGGCTGGCCAGGCAGTAGCATACACGATCGGTCCAATTTTTAAGCACATTATCGATTGCGTGCAGCTGTATTTCTCCATTGGCTTCACGAATATTGTCCTTTAAAGCGTCAATTGTCTCTGGCTTGTCGGCGTAACACTTATCTTTGACGGCACCCCACAAATAATAGTCCAACGGTGTCAAATCGCAGCTCCAAGGTGTCCAAACGACATCAGCTCTGCGGCTAATAATGCGATCTTCAAAAACAGGGCGCAAAACATCGAGTGTAGCGCTGTCCTGTTGAAACCAAATGTTGCCTCCTCTTCAACTTTTGTGAACAAAAATTCGTTCAACATGGCCCGATAACGATCGCCATTGACTGTAACGGCCACTCCTTGCTCATTTTAGAAGAAAAATGCCCCAATTATGCCTCTGGACCAAAATCCGCACCAAACAGTGACTCGTTTTGGGTGCGTCGGCTTTTCAATGTATGCGTGCGGGTTTTCTGTTACCAAATTGCTTGTTTACATACCCGCCAAGATCAAAATGAGCTTCATATGAAAAGATGATATTTTTTGCCAAAATCGGCATCTTCTGTAAGCCGATCGCAGGCCCACTTAGCGAAGCGAAAACGCATTGGATGGAACCATATTCGTTCAGTGGAAGGATAAAACTAATTATCTGTCAAATCAGACATGAGCTAAGTGTTACCATTCACGAAATAAGCACTAGTTGAAAAAAAAACGTTAGATGGCGGACCCGATATAAAAAATTGCCATTCATATACTAAACAAGTGCGAAGCCTGAATTGGATGATGATCAAAAACAAGTACTTTTCTCAAAAAGATATCTTGGTTCACGGGTATTTATGATTTTGGGAAAATGTAGAGGTAGGTACTCTAATATTTAAAAGGATATTAAATTGTACACAATAGAGTTTATTAGCAAAGTTTGATATACGGCCGTACAACATACTATAGACCAGCAGTCGGGGAACTTTTTTAATCATTACCCCAAAATATTTTTGTGTAAGTTGATATTACATAAAACGATATTAAAAAAAACGAAATCGCCTCCTTTTAGCATCTTTCATATTATAGCGCCCCATGATAATTTTGAAAAGAAAGCAATAACTAAAAATTTAATTTAAACATCATTTATTCAATTTATCAATGTAATATCTAATAATACATAACGGTAATAATAGTAATATAGGTAATATACATATATAACAAATTGAAACCTATTCGGGTACAATTGAGGATTGACAATTTGGGGTACTGTAACAAATTAAAATAATAATGGTGGTACAAACAAAAATTAGAATTAAAAAATTTGAAAAAAAAAGAATAACTGAAAACATTCTTCCTTCACGTTTTGGAGAAATGATGTTGCTTCATGTTCGATACAATTGCTTCAAAATTGGAACTTTTTGATGTAAGAGCAATTTGAATACAGTCTTCGGCGTTTAATCGATTTCTGTTCTTCATTTTTATGTTCATTAGAGTGGAAAGCCTTGTTCGCACAAATATGTTGTTCCAAACGGTAGCAATTTTTTAACCGCCTCTTCATGTGCAATTTTGAAAAAAGACTACAGATTTGGTTTACTCTCAAATTGAATACGTGCTTCAGTATTAGATCGAAGTTCAAGAATTGCTTCTGCCAAACCTGAAGGTTCTTCTGGTATCATAGAAATTTCACATTTAAAAGTAATATTTTCGCAATCTTCCAAAAACAAAGCTAACCTTGAAAAATAGGTTATCTTGTGCTGTTCTACTTTCTGTCTCGAATATTGCAGCTTTAATTCAAACACTGACATTATTTCTCTCGCTGAAATGATATTAATATTCATTCCTTGCAATTCTATGTTTAATATATTTATACTGTCAAAAATGTCCGCTAAATATGCGAGATATGCAACCCAGGAAGAGTTTTTAAACTTATCTGCGAGAATATTTTTTTTAATAACCAAAAAAAATTCGACTTCAGTTTTGAGAGTCCATACTCGATTTAGTACAGGCAAAAATTTCACATCCGTACAAAAGTAATGGGACTAAATATGATTAAGCCTATTACTTGCACCTTTATTAGTTTATATGTCAGTCCAATTCAAGTTATTATTGAATATGGGGCCTGTTCGTAAATGTATCACTGCGCTGCATTATTATGCGCATCATGTTCATAAATGCAAACCTTGGCAGGACTGCAGCTGTCAAATGTTCGTAAATGCAACATTAAATCATATTATGCGCAAATAAACACAAAACACTAATCATAAAAATGGCTGATGCATTGAATGAGTGAGAGAGAGAGAATGAGAGTTTTAACAATAAGTTTCTTTTTTTCATCTTCTTAAATGTCTCCTTTTTTGTGCATTTAATAACATTTTGTCATTTGTTTTATCGTCCAGTTCAAAAATCAAATTTATTAAAATTTTTCCATTTCTGCAGTGTTTGTTCGTTCAGTTACGAACAAATAAATCAGCAAAAAGAAGCATCAGCAACATGTGATTAGCAGTGTGAGCGCAAAATAATCATATTATGCAGCGCAGTGATGCATTTACGAACAGGCCCATGATACTTAGCTTTCTCGTTGAGTAAACAATTTCTATTATTTGCTTATTTAAAGCTATTTTAGGTCGTATATTCAATTTTACAGATCTTGGAGTTAAGACCAGGCATTTGGATTTAGATGGATTAATACGAAGACCACCTGCACCTGCACAGATGTGAACACGATTAATATTCTGGTTTAGTTTAGACACATCTTCACTTATTGTATTTTTATTAGTTCTTTTTGCACATCATCGTGCCCTACTAAAAGTCAGGTATTTGATTATATGTTTAATATATAATGAGAAAAGAAGGGTATTGAAAATAGAGACCTGTAAAGGCATTTGAAGAAAACGCATTCCTGCTGGCTATCGGCTATATATGTGGATAAAAATCTAATTGATATATAGGAAAAAAAAAAACAGTTTTCTTAACTTAATACGAAGGGTGTTGTGGTCTAAAGTACAGGTAGTCCCCGACTTACGACCGTTCGACTTACGACTATTCGCACTTACGACCATTTATTTCCAATTTTTTTATAGAAAATACTTAAACAAGACAAATATGTATTACGGGGAATTCCTAAAATATATGAGAAAAATTAAAAAAAAAAAAACAAAGTAAAAAAAATTCGATTTACATTCATATTTCCGTACAAATAATACATTACATTAGCTAAGTCCAAATTTTTTTAAGTGAATAATTTTATATCATCCCAAAAATGGCTGGAACTAGTAAAACTAGTAAAAATAAAAGAAGTGTTATAGACTTGGAAACCAAACATAAAATAATATTACAATTTGAAGGTGGTAAAAAAGTAAAAGATATAGCACATGATCTTAAACTGTCTCATTCGACAATACCAACGATTTTAAAGGATAAAAAACGAATTTTTGAAGATGGAAAAGAATCGACATCTATGAAATCTACAATAATAAACAAAAATAGACAAGGTCCCATACATGATATGGAAAAACTATTAGTGATTTGGATGGAGGATTTGATTCAAAAACGAATTCCTCTAAGTCTCGCAATTATCCAAACCAAAGCATGTAGTCTTTTCAATGAGTTAAAATTAAAGGACGGTAAAAACTATGATCTGACTTTTACTGCAAGCCACGGTTGGTTTCAAAGATTTAGGAAGAGAGCTAATTTTCAAAATGTAAAAATTGGTGGAGAGGCAGCTAGTGCTGATTATAAAGCTGCTGAGGACTTTGTAGTTAAATTCGACGAGTTTTTAAAAGAAAACAATTATACAAAGGAACAAATATTAAATGTAGATGAGATCGGTCAATATTGGAAGAAGATGCCTGAACGTACGTATATTCATAAGGAGGAAAAAAGTATGCCAGGGTTCAAGGCTTTTAAGGACCGAATAACAGTTTTATTAGGCGGATATATTGCTGGTTACAAATTAAAACCTTTTGTAATACATCGCTCGAAAAATCCAAGAGCATTTAAAGGAGTAAATATTAATATGTTACCAGTGCATTACAACTCAAATTAAAATTCTTGTATGACACGATTACTTTTTGAAGACTGGTTTATGATAGTATTTGCGCCCGAAGTAAAAGAATATCGTAACCAACAGAATAATCCTTTTAAAATACTTTTACTACTGGATAATGCACCTGAACATCCACCACACCTATGTGACTTACACCCGAACATTCAAATTATGTATCTGCCTCCAAATACTACGAGTGTTTTGCAGCCCATGGATCAGGGTGCTATAGCTACATTTAAGGCCTATTATTTAAAAATTACATTTACTCAAGCAATTATGGCTCTTGAAGAGGGGATTACTTTAAAAGAATTTTGGTCGAAGTATAATATTCTTCATGGAATTAAAAACATAGCAAGTGGATGGAAAGAAGTGAAGCCTTCCTGAGCGGAATATGGAAAAAATTAACAAAAAGATTTGAAGAATGTACAAGTTCGGCGATTGAAAAAGATCGTAGATCTTGGTCGGCAGCTTAATCTTGAAGTTGGTAGTGAAGACCTTAACCAACTCATTGAACACCAATTGGATGACCTAACGAATGAAAATTTATTGGAATTTGAAGCACAATGTGTTGCAGAAAACGAAGATAAAGCAAATCAGATGAAGAAGAAAGTAAAAAAAAAAATTCTCAACAAAAGAAATGAGTGCTGCTTTTCACGAAATTAATAAGGGAATGCTAAAATTACAAAAAATGGATGCAAATAAAAAGCGATTCTCAGAAATAAATAGGCTGATTCAGGAAAATTTGGCTTGTTATCATGAAATTTACCGGGAAATTAAAGCTTAAACTGTTCAGACATTAGACAAATTTTCTAAGAAAACCAGCACTGGACATTCTGTTTCTAAAGACAACGCAATGGATTGCACTCTTGTAATAAGTACGGATGATGAAGACATTTAAATAACTCTTAATTAAATAATATGTATATTTTTGTTTAATTATATATTATTTTTATTATCTAGTTCTCAAAGCTTATCTCAATTTAGGAAATACCTTCTTTTTGAAGTTTTCACTATATACCGAAAGTTCTCTATTGGATTTGAATTTGAAGACATTATTATTGTTATCTTCGGATTATTTTTTAATCCTTCGAAATTTTATGGTTTGTTATTTCGAATAAAAATATGCCAGTTTGATGCGTTTCCAGCAGAATAATGATCATTAAGAAAGATAACAATGTATTGTTAACTAAATTATTTACTTATGATCGTTATTTGTTTCTTTATTTAAATAACAACACACTTCAAATGACAACACTGAGTTATCAATTTTATTTAAGATACTCTTCAACTTTCAATACCAAAGTACTCAACGTGCAATTTTTAATACAACTCAATTATTAATCGCGGACTCACGTCTCGTCACTAACTGACCATTCGCGACTGACCGGCAGCACCGTTTATATGTATATACAGCCTTATTTTATATACATACTTTCTATGTAACATTTATTTTTGTTTACGATCTCTATGTTGTGTTTATTCTCGTAAATTCCTACATAATTATTTATGTGATTCCGTGTACCGTTTTACTCGCAAAACAGTACAAACCCGCTACCTGCAGATCAAAATCTGATTTAGAACTAGTGAAATACAGTAAAAGCAACAATCTGAAGAAAGTTTCCTATGAAATGTCCCAATTGTGATAATTGGGTATTAATTCAGGCAGTGTAATACTATGATAAACTGGATTCAATACGCCATATGCTTAAAGAATGTCTACCAGTTTTAAACGGCGCTGGGCACTAGAATTTAAATTTGTGAAAATGTACTGTATTACTGTTTTTATCACTATTTTGAAAAGGAAATGAATTATTCTGGGTGAATTTCAGTTTTAATTTTATAAACATTTTGAAATAAATAAAGTCATATAAAATCGTAATGAAATTTGTGTTTGTGATATGTACGCTGAGAATGAGTGCAAGCAACTATTTATCACCAATTTTCACGTCACTGTATATAAAAGTCTTATAAATAAAATTTCAAATATCAATTTTTTTAGCTTGAATAACATACCATTGAATAAAATTCTTCTTTTAAAACCACGGTTATCCTAAATAATAAAGGGTTATCCATTTCGGGGTTTCAAAAGTAAACGTAAATAAAACACATATAAAATATATTTTTCATGCTATTTCTTTTTTATTGTAAAGTTTGAACGTTGACATTATGTGTGAAATACTACGTCATTTAAATGACCTCTACGCGAAGTGTTGCAAATATTGATTCTTTTGAGGTAATTTTCGACCACTTTTTGACACATATTGGGCAGTATCTCAGCTATAACTTGACGAATGTTGGTTTTTAAGTGCTCAAGAGTTGAAGGTTTATCTGCATAAACACGGTCTTTCGCGTAGCCCCACAAAAAAAGTCTAATCTTGGTGGCCAGTTGATATCGCCACGACGAGAAATTCCGCGGCCAGCAAATGTCTCTTGCAATAAAGCCATATTCGCTCGAGTTGTGTGGCATGTGGCACCGTCTTGTTGAAACCACATATTCTCCAAGTCGTATTCTTCAATAGCAGGCAAAAAAAAGTCGGTTATCATATGACCATCGTCGTTTTCAAAGAAGTAAGGTCCTATCACACCTTCGGACCAAAAAGCGCACCAAACAGTGACTTTTTATGGATGTAATGGCCTGTGTTCGACTCGTGGACTGTATTTAAGGGGGTGAAGGACACACAAAAAAAACGGCTGTTGTTTATGACACTACAAAATAGAACCAAAATTGAGAGGATTTCTAAATCTCGAACACACAACAAAAACAACACTTTCCTTTTGTTTGACACTGTTAGGTTTAATATCTTTCACGTGGTGGCTAGGTATTTTATAGTTAATCAGTTACATGGCCGGGGATGGAATTGTTACATCTCCGGACGTAAACAGCCTCTCCTTCAATTACTTGTGGATTCTCAGAACCCCAAATACGACAATTTTGTTTATTAACATACCCACCGAGTGTCAAATGTGCTTCATCGCTGAAGAAAATTTTGTTCGATACGTGGCTGTGGCAGAATCACCATTTTTGTAGTAGGTTTTGATAATTTTTATGCGTTGTGTGATAGTTGAGCGACCCATTTTCGTCAATGTCAGACTTTCAACTGAAAAGAAAAAAATTGGTTTCACAACTTAGTTTGACAGATGTCGAATTCCAGTCCCATACTTTTGAAACCACGAAATGGATAGCCCTTTAGTTTCGTTTTATGTACATTATTGCTCTATGTATACATAGTTTGCGAGGATACCGAATTTTTAAAAAGAGTTATGTTATGTTATTTTAAGTCTCCTATTCATAATTTGAAAAATCGTTAGGTTGGTAGGTAGGTTGAAGGAAAGAGACCAAACAAGGGTCTCATGTCTATTGACATACACTGTTGGAAAAAATAATAGAAACGCATCAAATTTTTATTATTTCCTTAAATTTTTATTTATCTTTAAGTAAATAAAAAAAGGTATATACATAAACTTAAAAGTATCCCCATTGTCATTTACATTAGCAAGAATTTAACAGCGATTTCCAACAATAAAAGTTTATTACGAAAAAGTATACAATATTTTAATGATAAACTAGTAATCGTTTCTATTATTTTTTCCAACACTGTACATATGTACAAATAAGCCACCCTGTAGGCTTGTATTGTGCTTACCATGTTTATAAGAAGTCTGGAAATTGTACAAGCTGCCTTACCTTCTTCCAGTCTACTCATCTGAGACGAGTTATGTCTGGTATAGTACCATCACCAAAATATTGTGATCTCGAGCTTACGAAAGCTGGCAATGACACAAAAAGTGATCCATCGTTTCGATGCCTTCACGAATACCCTGCAGTCATAATTTTCCTACACCCTATAACGGTTCCGGTATACATGTAAGTGTTCCGTAAGTACGCTCTTTGGTGTGCTCAGGCCGACCTTACTTATTTTTAAAATACTCAGGTTTCTCTGCTCATTAGAAACGTCCCAAAGATTTTTTGTAATTTTTCCTACTGTGTCATTATTCCACAATAGTCGGTGTGACGTTCCCGCTCACATTTTCAGATTGGTCTGTAATGCATTGAAAAGCATTGGCTTATCCAAGCTAATGGTATGTAATACTCTGGCGCTGTTAGTCAGAATATTTGCTTGCTCAGTGTGATTGAAAACTTCAGTTCTTTGCCTGTAGTAATTTTGTTAACCGCCTTTTTCTACTTCCAGTATGTTATTGTCATAATTGTCACTTGACTACCAAATGATTAATATTCCAGATCATACATTACCTGATCACGCGTACCTTTGCCGTACGAAAAATCGTATTGTTTTCCAGTAGGCGAAAGTAAAGTTAGGTTTCTGGTTCCTCAATATAGAGGCCCGGACACGTCCTATCTTCATGTTTAGAGTAATCCGCTTAGCAATTAGTCCCTGTGGTATTAGAAGGATTCAGTCGGTAGTTATTGTTATGTTGGGTACAGACCATCCTATGTCCCAACTATATTCTGGTGATACGATTTGTCGCTCTGGTTGATATATGCCCCAAAGGCTAAAGACAAACCCGTATCTCTATCGGTTGGATGAAGAGTATTGCTTCCAATACTTGACGTTCGCATGACATCACTTATCCCTAAACAACACATGCGTTGAATCCTTTGAATTATAAACATAAGTTAGAATAAGTTTTTACAATCCTGTAGATCCAGTGTGTCATTCTTGGAGTGAGAGTTCCCAAATAAGACCTATGATTCTCTCACATATGGACTAGAACTTAAGGGCCTTTGCCCTTTCATATCCAGAATAACACCCAAGTATTTCACCTAGTTGGATATCATAACCTCTTTGTTAAGAAAGCGAGGGCTTATTTGGATTCGCATTTAAACCCCTTGCGCCTATTGAATTGTATGCTGTGTTCAGGGCGGGTTCCGATCTCATGCATGGATGGTTCGGATTCTTACCCGTCAGAAGTATTAGCACGTCGTCCACGTAGCTGACTGGTTCAAATGCTTCGTCGGTTAATATTCTCTAAAGACTGTGATTCATATGAGAAATGCAAGTATCCCTCCCTGGGATACTTCCCCTCTTCATACTCTCCCTTATCGTTATGTTATATGCACTTCCATTGATCCATCTATATCTTGGAATATGATCAATGCAGTCGATCAGCGCCTGGTCAACCTGAAATTCGTTCGAGCATTGGATTATTGAATCGGTTCGAATATTATTGAAGGTTTCATAAATATCAATGCATTCTACGGCAGAATATACTTTGTCGGATAGGGACGTCTATTAGGCATGTAGGCATGTTGCCTAAAACTCAGCTTTTGATCAGATATTTTACTATTCAACGTGGTATCCACAATGCGTTCGAGCATGGAGGAGGTTACGCTAATCGTTCGAAAAGCCTTTGGGGTTGCATAGTTGCCTTCGCAAAGTATGAATACCACCCTTCCCTACCGATAATTTTTAGATGTATACGTTAGGCAGGCATTGTAAATTTTAACAAGATGTGTTGATCAGAAAGCAGTCCACCTCATTTTGTAGACGTACAAAAAATATCCCAGTCGGTACTGCCGTTATAAACAGGAGAAGTTTTTAATCGCTTTCTTATTGTCCATCAACATAGGGATTCCTCTGCTGTATCCATCCGTTTGCCCGAATCATCTGTTAGCGTTTCAGCCTGGATGTGGGTTTTAGATAGGAATTTTTTAATCTTTGATACGTCCTTGACGCTGTCTATCTGTTGAAAAAAAGACCCCAGGAGTTGCGTTTCGCTTCCCGTTTCATTTTATTGTATTCTTTGTGGTTCGAGAGATACACGCCCAGTGAGCCTGTGCTTCAAATTTCCTCTATTACTAATGGTTTCTCCTGAGAAGATTTTCTTTATTGAAATTGACAACTCTCAACATTCCGAAATGAAAGATTTCGGTGCAATTCTAAAGAAATATTTTGAAAATAAGGGTTGCGAATTGAGCATTTCCTCATTGCACCATCGAATAAAATTAATGGAATGCATACTTCACGTAGATTATAATATTCCCTTTAAAAAGTGGTCTGCAATCAAAGCAAAAACTAAGATCTGAGTCATAGGCGTGAATGATTTTGATGAAGCATAGCATGTGTATTTAATTTATTCCGACTTGACTTGGATAGGAATAATTTTATGTGAAAAAAATCGATTGTATGGGCGATTGATAAAATTCTAGTTTTACTTAATTTAACCAATATGTAGAACGTTCAGAACCAATTTTCAAACATCAGCGTCACTAAAAAATTTATGACAGGGAAACGCTTTGCGACGTTACGGACTACCAGGAGCTAGTTTCATATCCCTTTAGCCTAAGTGAAAATCATTATGTATTTTTTCCTTTTTGCTCATTAATATATTTATTTCAATCAACTTTTCTAAATATTTAAAATATTCATTTCAAAAACTCAAAAAAATTGTTTATTTTAGGCGAAAATTGATCTTAAAATACAAAAATTAGAAATAATTATTGGTAATTTCGTACAATTAACTGAGGCAGTAAATACTCCATATTATATGCTTCAGTTCTTCGTAATTTTTTTTAAATAATTTCATCATAAAAACAAAAACGATAGACATAGTATGTACGTATGTGGTCTTTATACAGTTTTTAAAAGCATAGATTGTATAAATTTAAAAAGCAAAAAATAGCTATGAAATGACAAACCATTGTATGTCTCGTTAGCACACAGGAACCCGTGGTTTCGTTTTCGCAATGTATCTGTATATGTGTATTTACTCACATATCTATAAACGTACATATATACATATAATTAATTTTGTACATTCTAAGAGTATTTTGCTATTTCTGTACATATATACATATGTACATATGTATGTATATACTCAAAATATAATAACGTTTTATTTCTAGGTCTTCTCTGCTGTATTGACAAATTTATATGTATTTATGATTAAAGTGATACATTAATTTTATATTATTGAATTGGTATTCTTTTTACAGGCAATTTTTATACAAGTGATGACAGTCATTTCATTAGGTTAACTGTTAAAAGTTTAGTAAAGGAAGTAACTAAATGTTGCTAAAACACTGTATACTCATACACATACAAACATTTATAAAACTTGTAAGTTTGTTTGTTTGTAATAATGGTTTAGACAGTCAAGCAAACATTCACGTATAGGTATAAAGAAAAACGAAATTTGTATGTATTTACATACATATGTACTTAAGAATGCGTGTATGTGTGATTATATAAATACAAAATAATGGAAAAGGTCGTCACGGCCAAACCCATTTATGAGAACATCGTTGTCTACTGTTCAACTTCGAAAAATGGTTTCAATTTAGTATTTCTGCACCATGGTCTGACATATGTAGGTTGATTGCTTTCTTTCACCCTCTCTCTATTGTTGGTTGACCTGTTTAAATACCGCTACAATAAAATGTGCTCGGCTAACATACGGATAAAAAAGTATCATTCATTGCCTTCAGTTTGTGCAAAAACTTTTTTTAAGTCGGCCAACAGTCAAGTTCACACTAGCAGAGTGAATCGATGCGTTTACGAATGAATATTAAGTGAATGAATTAAAAATAAAAAAAAATACTTGTGAATCAGAAAACGGCTATGTAGAAAGAGTTTTGTCGCATACGTACATATGTACATGCAATGTAATATAAATAAACGTGTTAATACGAATGATATGTAATAGTAAAAGTTTATAAAAAATAAACATTAATTAATTAACTTATAAAAAATAAAAACCGCTCAAGAATGTTCTTAAAACATATTAAGAAACCTCTTTATTAGTTTTTAAATTATTATAAATTATTTAGAAAGGTTGCTGCTCGGTTGATCGCTTAAATGAAAAAATGGTGTAATAATTAAGCTCGTCGCATTTTAAAATGTAATTAAATTATTTATATGTATTTATACGTACCAACTATGTGTTCAAACTTCTTTAAAACATAAAAACTAGGTGGTTGATACATCTTAAAACCTAAGTTTTCAACGAAAATTTCATACTGATTTTTAAATTAAGCTGGTCAAACATAAGAGTTTGTTTAAATTTGTATTTTATTAATTTTTAACTATATGAGCCGTTCATTTTGAAAGTGACTTAAGTCCATTTATCTTTAATTTGAAATACTTAAGGTTTTGCGTTTTTACAAAATTAAAAATATACGTAAGATATATGGTTGACTTGCAATGTTAAATCGCATTTAAGGGATTTAATTTTATACATCCTAGTAAAAAGTCGCTATTATTAAGTGTATAATATGACGTTGCTTACCTTAAAAGGACTTAGGTTTGTCCTCCACACATTTTTCACCTTTCAGGGTTTTTAGGTGTCTCAAGAGGCATGAAGCCACTTCTTGGGAACCTCTAGAAGCTTTTGTTTCATCCCAAACGTCATGTATACATTATCGTTGTGGAAATTGTGTATGAATACATTTAAAATATACATGTTACACTTATAATAAGCTACTGAAGTAATGGGTGATTTTTTTAAGAGCTATAGGAAAATTTTTCAAAAAAAAAAACACATAAAATTCAGAAAAATGCATGAAATCTTTATTTGAATCGTTAGTACGGTCCATATAATTTAATGTTTGAAGATTATTTCATGCAAATGTTGGCTGCGACTGCGCCTCAAATGGTCCATCCGCTTAGTCCAATTTTGGCATACTCTTTCCAACATTTCGGCCGGTATCTCACGAATAAATGCTTCAATGTTGTGTTCCAATGCGTCAATTGAAGCGGGCTTGTCTGTATAGACATGAGCTTTAACATAGCCCCACAAAAAATAGTCTAAAGGCGTTAAATCGCAGGATCTGGGCGGTCAAATGACCGGTCCCGAACGTGAAATAAAATGTTCACCGAACTCGCCTCTCAATAAGTCCATTGTTACGCGTGCTGTGTGGCATGTGGCACCGTCTTGTTGAAACCACATGTCATGCAAGTCAAGCTCTTGCATTTTGGGCAAAAAAAGTTAGATATCATCTCACAGTAGCGCTCACCATTCGCTGACCATAAAATGGAAGAAGCGCGCGATGAACTTTCTTAACAGAGCACTCATTTTGATAATAAAATTCAATGATTTGCAAGCGTTGTTCGACGATTCATGGTTAAATTATAGACCAAACTGAAGATGTTTGACAGTGAAACAAAACACGAAACGTGCGTGAGCTGTTTAAACCAGTGTTGCCAAAAAGATAATAGCTAAAAAATCACCCGATAGTTAACTTTGGGAATGGTAACGCTTTCTGCAAATCGAATGAAAAGCCAAAATAATAAGATGGATTACTTGATACTCGCTCTTGATCTTGTTTTAACGCATTTCTAGCCGATTCTGCTAGCTTCAAATGAATAACATGTTCTTCCATAAGTTTTTCTGCTCTTCATGGTTTTCTGATGCTTTGACTTTAATGTTTAATAGATCACATCTTTGACATGTGTCTTTGCGTGGTTGGTGGAAATATAGATTAAAATCCTTTTTGAATATTTTTCTATAAGTCCATTCATTAACTCCTTTTAAATTATTTTCTTCACATTGAAGGTCATAAAAATTAAATTCAGTTCAGGATGAAGATATTTTCTGTCGGGATTATGGTCCCTAGTATAATGTGATTCAAATTTCGGGAAACTGTTAATATGGTTTCGAATAATCATATTTGCTTCATCACATATTTTTCTCAATGATCCAGGCAAACGCCCACGTAAATCGTTGCCAACGTTTTTAGATTTTAATACACGTTTCAATCGTCCTTCGCTTATTTGAAAATAATCTAAAAAGAATTTTTACAAACAGCAGCTTTGCCTGTTTTAGAATTTAACCAATACGTAAAACTCTCATTTCTACATGAACCTTTCATTTTCTAACTAAAAATATCATTTTTTGTACAAAGGAAAATGACATTTTATAAAAAAAAACACATGCCAATAATTTTAAATCATTTATAAAACGTTTGGATAAGCTTATTACTTTGTCCTTGTGTCAGATTCTCCTTTTTTTGATTAACGAGATAAACGAGTATATAACACCTTTTACATACAAACTGACTGATACTACAGATGTTTTTCAGAAAAACTTAATTGGAATGATCTGTTTGTTTTAATAACTTTTCGCTACATCAATTACAGTTTAGTTAAACCTGGCATTTACAGATGCAAGTACAAGTGCGAAAAACTCAATACACTCACATTTTTTCACTGAAATTCATACATTTTTTGAATTACATAAACTACCATCTGCGCCTAAGGACATTTTCCTTTTGTCCTACTTCGCAAACTCTATTTGGCAGTAAGCGCTGTCGAATGTCCAATGTAGAGAACCATTTTGCTCTTGTTAGTGACGCCATTCAATCTGCTGTACATTAGAGCTCCAAGGACTAGACGATGGCTTAACTATTTCACGCGTCCTTTGAATAGAGCTCTTTATTTTTCTTCCTTAATACTATAGAACGTCAAATGAGTTTTGGAATAATGTGTTTTCTACGGATGTACTTTAATATGGATGAAAAAGAAATGAAGAGCTCAACCTCAAGAAACGGTTAATGATGGTAGTGGTAAGGTAAGGATTTGTTATCGGCTCGAAATATAGGCACTTTGGAATTCATAAAGGAAGTAATAAGAAAATAAAAGAGGGAGTATTTAAACAACAAATTCACTTCACCTATAGTTCAAAGGAATTCAGAATTCGCAATGGTTATTACCTGCAACAAGTCAATGAACCCAATCACACTGCATTATTGTGAAAATATGATTTGCATACCAAAGTTTCTACAGGCGTAATACTCTTGTACAAAGTCCAGATATGACCTCCTAAATCATTTGGAATAACGGCTAGGTAGACCCTAAACATCAAACAAAAGTTAACTGAAAAATATTTACAACCATTATATACATATTAAAAGAAATAGACCGACATAAATTTTTTTTATAAACAGCACAATTAAAACAGCATAATTAAAAGCAATTGTGTTTTGATATTTTACACTTTGAAAGGAACGTTTTTAAATCAGTGGTCTGTACAAAGAGAACATTATTAAAATGTGACTGTAGTTGTGAGAAGCGTGTGTATAACCCAGAGGAAAATTGTTAGTAATATATTTTCTTGTATACTTATTAACTTAACCCTCTAGTGCCCAAATTTTTTTTCTGGAATAAAAAATTATTTTTGGGTTTGATTTGTCTTAAAAGTGAAGGATATTTAAAAAAAAAAAATTTTTTTTGGTCAAATCGGGTTTTATGGCTCCAAAATCTTTGACCGCCTCTAGGCGGCTTTAGGAAAAAAATCCAAAAAAATTTTACCGCAATTTTTTTTTCTTCATATAAGTAGAGTGAGATATTTTATTTAAAAAAAGAACAGATTATAAAAGAGGTGTTTAAAAAATAAAGGTAAATTTCAGATTTCATCATAAGGTAATACAAAAAAATTAAAAAAAAATCAATATTTATGGGAAAAAAAGTTTGTTCAAGTTATTTATGGTGAAAATCCTAGAAGTAGTCCTTGTGATTAGAAAGACACAAGTTTATTTTACACTTGCGACATACAATTTGAGTTTCGGAATTTAAGCCAGCAAATATACAAGTTTTTTTTAACAGCGCGTGATAAAAACTACGGAAAATGTACGAAAGGAAATGTAGAAAGAATTATTTTTGATCTTGAAGTGGGCGCCCTGGAGCTTTTGGTAACGAAGGACTCTGCTTACAAAGTACGGATGCAATCTCTGCTCAGAAGTTTATTATCTCGTATCATTAGCATTAGGCTTGTTGATTCTGTTGAACAAAATGTAGGCGTTTACCATGGCTAAGTTAAGCAAATGTAAGAACAGTCGATTTGTATACTTGTTGCTCTTCACTGGAATTTTATATCGACCAATAAGACCATCCATGAGATCGACACCATCTATTTTATCATACATCGACTATTTTATTCATGGATCATATTGGGCAACCGACGTCAACAAACTTTTTTTCAAAGCTAACAAAACGTGATACCTGTATTTTTGTGCCAATATATTGAGGAATTTCCGAACTGGTTGTAAAGAAGGAAGTTCTTATATCTTTTTGAGTGGCATATAAATTCGATGGTTCAACAATGTGCTCAATAATAGTGTAAGTGAGAACAAAAATAAAGAAAAACAAAAGTCTTATGGAATTCAGTATATATATTTAAGAAGAAAAATAATAAAAACGAAAATAAAGAATGCAATAAATTTTTATGCGCGCACACGTCTGCTTCATTCGGCTGCTCTCACTATACTGCCTCTCTCTCTTGTTTTGATTGCTTACAGTTCGGCCATCCTGTCAGTCAATCGTCCTCGATTGGCACCTTCTCCACTCATCTCGCATTCGCTGAAATCGCTCTCATCGCTGGCATTTTCATCGTCGCTAACAGGAAGTCTACACCACGGCCTCATCTTATCGGAGGAATAAATCGATTTATAATGCCGTTGACTACGGGCAGAACCTGGCAAATCCTCAATCAGATATCGGTCCCTTCCGAGGCTTTGGTGACAATAAAAGGGTCTTTAAAACGGGGCTCCAGTTTCCTCGACGTACCAGTGCTTGTTGGTTCATTCTCCACCAAGATAAGATCACCTTCCTTATACACTGTTGGTTGAGCATGCCTGGCATCGTACCGTTGCTTCGCTATTTCGCGCTGTTTCTCAATTTGTTTGGCTGTATCCATACGCAGTTTTTGTAGGTCTTCTTCGTTGGTGGTTTCGCTGCTGTGTAGGGCAAGTACAAGTTTATTTTGAAGGATATCACGTGGTTTGAATCCGTATAAAAGCTACTGCGGTGTTCTACCCGTGGTCTTATTTACTGTAGAATTTATTGACCATTGAATTCGACGTAATTGCTCGTCCCAACGTTTGTCGCTCGTGGTTGATGGTAACAGCATTGATAGTATCGTTCTATTGGCTCGTTCGGCTTGCCCGTTTGCTCTCGGTGTTCTTACGGCGTTCAGAATATGCTTTATGTCGTTGTCGCTACAGTATTGTTCAAACGCACGCGAGGTAAACGCTGTGCCTCGATCGGTGACTATTCTCGCCGGCATACCAAAGTATGTACTCACTTCGTTTAGAACGTCTATCACGTGTTTTGTCGCTGTTGATTTGACGGCTCTTATAATAGTGAACTTTGTGAAAACATCTATAATTACGAGAATATGTTCGTTCCGCTTGATGGTTTTTGGAAAGGGGCCCAGATGGTCGATATGGACGGTGTGGAATGGTACAGGATCGGTCTTGTCATAATGGTATACACCCTCATGTTTACCTCCTTTGGTTTTATTAAATGCGCATTCTATACATGATTTAATATAGGATTTAGTTACGTTGCGCATCCTCGGGAACCAGAAGTTTTCCTGTAGTTTTAGTAGTGTTTTCTCAACACCGAAATGACCAGCGTTATCGTGTTGACCCTGTATTACACGACAACGTAGAGCCTTTGGCACCACCCATAGAATTTTGTTGTTGACCTTGCGATATAATCTACCATTTTTGATGACGTAGTCGTTACAAAAGTTTTTGTCCCCAGCCTTCACCTTCTCTATGATTTCCTGTATGTTATTATCCTGCAATTGCATGGAGCACAAAAGATCGTCCTTGTCAATGGTTATTTTCGAAATTCTAAGCGATGCCGTATCTATATCTCTTGGAGCTTCATATGGGGCACGGCTAAGGGCATCCACATGTTGCATTCGCTGACCAGAACGATGCTCTATTTTTATATCGAAATCCTGGATTCGTAACCACCATCTGGCGACTCGTGGTATTAGGTCTTTCTTTTGCATTGTTGTTTTCAGGGCGCTACAGTCGGTTATAACAGTAATACTTTTTCCATATACGTAATGTCGAAAGCGTTCAAGAGTTTCAACAACCGCTAGGGTCTCCAACTCGTAACTATGATATTTACTCTCGTCACTCGTCGTTGATCTGCTAAAGAACGCAACTGGTTTCCACTCATCGTTTTCGCTTTGCAACAGCACACCTGCTAGTCCAATCGAACTTGCATCCGTATGTATTTGGTGTTCGGCAGTTATCTTATAACCAACTATCACGGGGCTTTTAATAAGACTTTCTTTAAGCGTACGAAAAGCATGTTCTTGTTCGGTCCCCCAATGGAATTTTGTATCCATTTTCAGCAAGCTACGAAGTGGTTCCGATATCAAGGCATAGCCAGGCACGAATTTCCGAAAGTACCCGCTTAAGCCCAAAAACTGTCGCACTTCTCTAACGCTGGTTGGTATTAAAAATTCTGAAATGGCATTCGTCTTTACTGCTCCTGGGCTCATACCTCCGCTATGGATCTGATGACCAAGGAACTCGACACTTTTTTTCAAAAATTCGCATTTGCTGAGGTTTATAGTTAGGTTTAGCTCCCGTAATACGTTGAAGACGCGTTTCATTTTCTCAAACATTTCCGTTGTAGTATTACTGCCGATTATAATATCATCCATATAATGTATGATATCGCCATCATGAGTTTTTTCCTGGATTAACGCCATTAACCGTTGGAAAACAGCCGGAGCGTTTTTCAGCCCAAACGGCATGCGATTAAACTCATATAGCCCGTCAGGTGTTACAAACGCTGTATATTTTCGGCTATGTTCTTCGATTGGTATCTGGTAATAACCGCTGTTAAGATCCAGAACAGTAAACAGGGTAAATTTTAAAACTTCTTGCAGCCGTTCTTCGATGTTTGGTGTTGGATAGATTTCCTTCACCATGTGCTGGTTTAGACGACGGTAGTCAACGCATAAACGATCGCTGCCGTTTTTCTTCTTGACAATTACAATGGGGCTAGCATACTCCGACGTTGATTTTGCTATAATGCCGTTCTCCAAAAGATTGTTTATCATCTTCTTTACCGAAGCCTTCTTCATCTCGGGTAGTCTGTAGGGTTTCGATGTTATTGGTACATTGGTTGAAAGGTTAATTTTCATCTCGACTGCGTCGGTTAAACCGATTTCACTAAGTTCGCTCCCGAAAACATACCGGTATTCGTTCAAAAGTTCATATAAACTAGAGTGCGTCTTTTCGTCCAATTCGCCGTGTTTTACGCCGGTCAATCCGCCGCCCGAGAGAATCGCGATTTCGGTTTTCGAGACGGTACGGTGCTCGAACTTCGGTCCATCATCGTTGCATACCAGGCTTACCCTATTACTAGCGAAGATGTCATTGCCGATTATAACGTCGGGAGCAAATATATCGTCGTCGGCTACATACAAATCTACAAGTAGCTCAATGTTATCGATAACCAATTTCGACTTGATCAATTCCCTTAACATACGAGTACCACCGCAAACTCCACTTATGCGTACGCAGCATGTTCTTCTTTCATCTGTTAATGCAGTGGCTTTCGATCTCTTTATCATGCTACACTCACTACCTGTATCTATCAGCGCAAACATACTTACTCCGTTGACCATAATCGGTTTATCGGTGGGGTGTTTTTGAACTGTATTCGAGCTTCGAACATTTGCTCTACCGCAGTTTTCAGGTGAACCTTTCGGATGGACACGTTGACAATCCTTGCATCTCGTTCGCAGCTGCGGCTTAGGACATGCGCTGGATATATGACCTACTTCTGCGCAATTGAAGCAGACAATCGGTTTACGTTCTCTTGTTGGTTGAGTCGCGTTTTCAAGGGGTTTTTGGTTGGTCCTGCTGTTATATTCGTTGCGCTTGGGTACCGTTGACTTGCTGTTTGCGGAGCAGCACGCTATATTTGCAAAATATTCCTCGACAGCTTCTCGCATTTCCTTCATTGTTTTAAAGCGCACAGTGGCGATTGCAAGTTGTAAATCTCGGTGTTTCAAACCCTCACGAGCGGATTTTACAATTGCTGACTCACTTAGATTATGCCTTTTACCCAAAGCACTCACTCTAAAACAGTATTCGTTTACCGACTCGCCTGTTCTTCGCGTTACCTTGGACATGCTAAAATGTACATCAGCCTCGTCAGGTACAGTACCGAATTCTTCTTGGAGAGCCGCAGCTAATTCTCGCCAGGACACATAAATTTCGGCCGACGCATCGAGTCACAGCTTCGCAGGGCCTTTCAGTTTAAAATAAACCGCTAACAGCAGGCATCTCTCATCCCATTGGTATGCTGCCTTTATCTTACCCACGCGATCGATAAATTGTTCAACGCTAAAAACAGCATCCTTCGTCGGGTGTCTGCGATTTCCCGAACGCTACACATGTTACGCTGACGCGGCTCTTCATTATCTGATACGACTGGTGGCCCTGACCGGTTTTGTTCGCGCACTATATTCGATGGTTGTATGTTAACAGACATTTGACGTTGTATCAAAGCAGCCAGATTTTCCACCATACCACGCAAGCTATCGATCTCTGAACGTAGATCATCCTCGTCATCGGACGCGACAAAATCGAGTTCATCCGAACCAACAGCCTCAGTCAGGCGTTGAACTAATTCGGCTTTCGTTCCGGTAGTCGATAAGTTTCTTCCGCGAAGTAATTGTTTAAGATTAACAACTTTTAGAGACGCTATTGGCGGCATTATGTCGTTTTATTTATTTTTTTTTAACTTGACTATATCCGTTTCCGTTTTAATCGTTAAATTTAACGTTTTTTTTATTTATTATTGTTCCTATAATTCTTTCTTTAAATTTTCACAAAATTGTCCGTTTTTATCTTTTTTTTTCGTGCCGTTTCGTTAGCCGTTAATCTTTCTTCAACAAACAGTTTATGTTTCTATTTTCGTTTCAATAGTTTTTTTTTTTTATTTTCACAAAGCCATCCTATTTAATGTCGTTTCGTTAGCCGTTAATTTTTTCATCCACTATTCTATTTATTATCGTTTCAGTAGTTTTTGTTTTCATCACTTTTTCTTTTTTCCATTACGTATTGCGTTTTATTTCGTTTCGTTAACCGTACGTTTTTTTGCAACATATTGTTTTTCCCTTTTTTATTGCTATCTCATTACCCGTTATGATGTGTCATCGTATATCATCTTTTGTTTGCATATGCGCAACAGATGTGATCGTACGTATCATGCCACACACTACACCAGAGTTTACCAAAAAATTTTTGGTTATGTATTAGTGAGTAAGAGAGAGAAAATACGTTGAGAGAATTTATTTATTTACAGCCGTAGAAAAGTGTTAGTAATATACGCTATTTTGATTTTTATTTCATCACATACATAAAGCTATGTATCTTTGGCTTAATAATTTTAGATAAAAATAAAAAATAAAATAAAAGTATATAAAGCTATCCATCTTTAGCTCAAAAATTAGACCATGTTTTTTAGATAAATAAAAATAATAAAAATCCAATTTTATATTAATAGAAAAAATGTGAGCATTCCAAATCATTTAAAAAAAATGATACTATGCTACAAAATAAAACAAATTCAAAAGACTTAAATAGATAAATAACTGGCCTATAAAATAAAATCCTCTACATTTATACTCTTATGACAGTTTCGTATTAGTAGAATGTTTTTTAAATATGATGAACTTAATTTGTTGCGTTGTTTTGAACAAATGAATTTTAAATCAGAAAATATTTGTTCGCATAAATAAGTGGTAGGGAATAAAGTTATAACTTTATATGAATTTTTTTTAAGTTCTGGATAAACCGCACGATTCAAATATTTCCAGAAGTCTAGTATATTAATTAAATCAGGAACTTTTACTTGGCTTCGAAGCATCATTAGTTCCGATTGAATTTTTATTTCATACTTGTTTAGATCACAAGAAAAAGGGTTTTCGAAAAGTTCTAAAAGTGGTTCTACATGGATTAAATCCTGAAACCTATCTTGAAAATTATTTAAAAGTGTTTCAAATATTTCTGCGTATTCAAATTTTTTGAAGTTCTCTTGATTTCTGCAGACAAGTAAAGTTTTTGGAAAATTTGAAAAATCCGCCGATTGAATTTGGGAAAGAAGCAAAAACAGTTTTGTTTTAAAATTAAAAATTGTTTTCGACAAATGGCATATATTCCGTTCTTTTCCTTGTAATTCTAAATTCAGCTCATTTAACATGCTTGTTGTATCTGCCAAAAAAGCTAAGTCTAAAATAAAATTACTGTCTTTTAAATAATTCACTAAATTTTTATCCATATTTTCAATTTCTAGGAATTCAAGTACTTCTTCTCTCAAATCGTACAATCTATTGAGACAATCACCGCGACTTAACCACCGAACTTCAGTGTACATTTTTAAATCGTAATTCATAGTATTTTTGTTTTTTAAAAATGTTACAAATTTGCGGTGGGTAAGCGAGTGATGTCCGCCTCGAATTTTATTTATTATTTGCTCTGCTGCTTTCATAGCTGGGCAATCATTTAGAAATTTCGATGCAAGAGCGGTCTGATGAATAAAACAGTGAAAAGTATGAACTGCATATTCATGCTTTTTTAATTGCCCTATTAAACCTTCATGTTTGCCCGCCATTACATTGTCTCCATCTGTACATATTCCAGCAAATTTGTTTTTATCTCCAATGGAAAGAAGCTTTTCTCTAACAACATTATACAACAATCTACCTGTTACATTTCCATAAAAAGTTTCTAAAGTAAACATGGTTTCAAAAATATTATAAGAGCTGTCTACGCAACGAATACAAATTACAAGTTGACAGAGATCGTTGATGTCAGTGCTTTCGTCTAAGCAAAGTGAAAAATGTTCGCAATTAATTAAATTTTCCCTAATCTGAGAATCGATTGACGTTCCTAACTGCAGAGTGCGACGCGCTACAGTTTTGTCAGATAGTGGAATAGACTCTATAAATTTTGTATTGTAATTGAGCCTTTGCCAAATTTTTTTAGTAATTGTTTAATAAAAACGCCATCACTAAATGGTCTGCCCTTTCTAACAATTTCCAAACTTATTAACCTTGAAATTTCCATTTTTAATTTAGGAACTAATTTTGGTTCGAAAATTTCCTCTCTTTCCAACCAACCTTTTAATTTTTCTAAAAAAATTGTTTTTTGCCTATTAAAAAACTCTTCCCTTTCTTTATCATTTAAATTATTAATATGCAAATGATAACACATAAAATGTCGTTTAAGAACATATTCTCTGCATTCCTTAAATGTTTTATAACATATAAGGCATTGAATATTATCAAAAGCATCTTTTATCATACAATATTTTTTGAGTGTCATTCTGCAAAAAATGGTAAAGCATCCGCCGCACATGTGTTCTTGTCGCAGTCTGATCGACAACTAAATAAAAAAACACAAGAATGCGTGTGAGTTCTCTCCGCACAACTGTGCTATGAAATGGTAAACGATGCACTACACACAAGTATACATACATATGTTTACTTCTTCTTTTTTTTTTTTGGTCTTGATCGTTTTCTATGGATATTTATTTATCCCACTTCTGAACTGTAAGTGAAAACAAAATAAAGAAAAACAAAAGTCTTATGGAATTCAGTATATATATTTAAGAAGAAAAATAATAAAAACGAAAATAAAGAATGCAATAAATTTTTATGCGCGCACACGTCTGCTTCATTCGGCTGCTCTCACTATACTGCCTCTCTCTCTTGTTTTGATTGCTTACAATCAGCGTTGTCAACTATAAATTTTCAAAAAGCACCAAAGTCGTTAAAAAAACGCGTAATTTTTACAAAAAAGCACTAAAACATTATAATATTTTTTTTAATTTTATCACCATTTTATATAATCAGTAAAAAAAATTACCAGCCAAAATTAATAATATTTATTTAACTCCAGCAATAATAAGGAAAAGAGTTTTTGTTTTATTTTTTTGTTTATTTATTATATGATTTTTTAAAAAGTATATAATATTATTTGAGTTAATACTTTGTATTAATTTATTTTTTAAAACAAATAATTTTTTATTTCTTTTATTAGTTTTAAAAACTTTTTTTAGTTTTAACAAGTTTTTTATGTGGTTGCAAATATAATGTATTTCAAACAAAACTATGAGATCAAACTCTAATAAAACAAGTAACAAAAATTATATAATTATACAATAAAGTAAAACAAAATTAAAAAAAAATAATATAACAAATATATAATGTATTTGAAACAAAACATTGATGTATAATATGTAACTTATAAAGAGTCGCATTTCAAAGTAATACCTTTTTGAAACTTTAAATAATCTACAGTTGACAAATTATTTTTTTTTTAAATTTTTGATTTGGTGTCACTGACATGAAAAGAAAAGCACTAAAAAAAGCACTAGGCACTAACTCGAAAATTTTCCGCGTCGAAAGTTTTAAAAAGCACTAAAAACAGTGCTAAAAGCACTGAGTTGACAACGCTGCTTACAATAGTGTCGCCCAAAAAGAACTGTAAGCATTTGAAAGGCGTATAAAGTTTTGTGAGATCTTCTCCTAGTTCGGGCTCAGAAAAAGCAATCGCGGAGTTATCTAGTATCAAGTTCTTTTGGCGCCACAAGATTTTCGCGAAATTGTGGGATTTGGGATCTATATCCGAAACAGATGCAATAAACTCCTTTGTTTTACTTTTAATACTATAGTCTGCTCTGCAGGCACATTACGTTTGCGTTTCTGTGGCCGAGGAGTAATTGAATCAATCGTATTAGAAAGTGATAATAATTTTCCAAATGACAAAGGACTTCCGTTTGGTGTAGGCAAATCTCTTCCACATCTTCTTCAAGGAAATTCATTAAATCCAAAATTTTCTCAATTTCTTCATAAGAAAGAGATGATAACTTTTGAATTTGTCGACGTTCCATGTCTATTAACCACAATTTTTTATCTTCAGAAAAGTTCCACTTCCAAATTTACCTAATACATGTATTTTTGTTGAATTGTCCTAAGACCGCCTCCAGACGGGCTACCTTTCAAGATCGTTAAAAAGTTTCCGAAAGCTTTTTTTCCTTTTTTTCTTTGTGTTTTCTTAACACTATCAGCAACACGCTAACAATTTTTCTTTTTAACTTTGACCACTTTTAATATTTTATTTGATTTTTTGAAATTCACACTTTTTGGAAAATAATTTTTTTTCCGCATTTCACAATTTTTCAACTTTAAATGACAATGATCGCTGCTCAAATGCGATCGACTTACAGAAGATGCCGATTTTGGCAAAAAAAAAATCATCTTTTCAGATGAAGCTCATTTTGATTTTGGCGGGTATGTAAACAAGCAAAATTGTCGCATTTTCGGCACAGAAAACCCGCACGCATACATTGAAAAGCCGACGCACCCAAAACGAGTCACTGTCTGGTGCGGATTTTGGTCCAGAGGCATAATTGGGCCATTTTTCTTCGAAAATCAGCAAGGAGTGGCCGTTACAGTCAATGGCGATCGTTATCGGGCCATGTTGAACGAATTTTTGTTCACAAAAATTGAAGAGGAGGATATTGGCAACATTTGGTTTCAACAGGACGGCGCTACGTGCCACACAGCCGAAGCTACACTCGATGTTTTGCGCCCTGTTTTTGAAGATCGCATTATCAGCCGCAGAGCTGATGTCGTTTGGCCACCTCGGAGCTGCGATTTGACACCGTTGGACTATTATTTGTGGGGTGCCGTCGAAGATAAGTGTTACGCCGACAAGCCAGAGACAATTGACGCTTTAAAGGACAATATTCGTGAAGCTATTGGTGAAATACAGCTGCACACAATCGATAATGTGCTTAAAAATTGGACCGATCGTGTAGTCAACTGCGTGGCCAGCCGAGGCAGCCATTTGAATGAAATTATTTTCCATTATTAACCGGAAGGATTGTACTTTCAAATAAAAAAAGAAATTTGAGAAAATATTCAGTAGTTTTTTTGAAAGCATTTTCAAAAAAAAAAAATTATTTGGCGGACCCTTTAATAGTAATAAAAAAGAAAAAGAATTTGATAATAACTTATTGAGTACCGAATCCTCCACCAAGAGAAGTAAAATTTTTACCGTTTGTCTGCACTGATGATGTATTTCCGATGTACAGTTAGATGCATAAAAAAAACGTGAAGTAATTCTTCGGCAATCTATTTTATTGGACTACATCAAGAAATCGTTAATATAAAAAAAAAAAAATAATAATAATAGATATATATAATATAATAAGTTTTAATATTTTCTAACTTTTTTTACCACCTTCAAATTGTAATATTATTTTATGTTTGGTTTCCAAGTCTATAACACTTCTTTTATTTTTACTAGTTCCAGCCATTTTTGGGATGATATAAAATTATTCACTTAAAAACATTCCGACTTAGCTAATGCAATGTATTATTTGTACTGAAGTACATACAGATGTATGTAAATCAAGTTTTTTACTTTGTTTTTTTTTTTTTATTTTAATTTTTCTCATATATTTTAGGGATTCCCCGCAACTACATTTTTGTCTTCTTTAAGCATTTTCTATGAAAAAAATTTAAAAAAGTGGTCATAAGTGCGAATAGTCGTAAGTCGGGGACTACCTGTATTAAGAATTTATTTTGACAATTGAAAAATATGAAAAATATGTGAACAATTGGTTTCACAACTTAGTTTGACAGATGTCGAATTCCAGTCCCATACTTTTGAAACCACGAAATGCATAGCCCTTTATAATGAAATTCTAACAATTTGTGAATCTCATTTAGTAGATAGTATGAAAGCTATTTATTTTATTCAAGTTTATTTTACGCAATTTCAAATTATATTTATTTTCTTCTTTTTGTTTTTGTTATTTGCTAACAAAAATAAAAATGAAATACATATTTTCATTTATATTTTTATTTGTTTTATTGTTTTCCAATACAACAATATATTATAATTACAATATAGGTTAAAAATTCGTAAAATGTGTTTCGAACACTATTCTACAAAATGTAGTTAAATTAGATATACACTAGTATTGAGATATCCGCTACGATCTGATTAGACTCGAGTCAGATTCCTAAAACTGAATGGTTTCACTTGTAAGAACAAAGAATTACGAATTTTAATGAAAAATCGCTGCTTTTTCTAAATTTAACATCAATGAGGCACGCATTAGCGTTATCCGATTGGGTAAATTTAAAGATTAGGGAAATCTACAATTGGTATCTTTTAACCGACCTAATGCCTATACTTCAACAATACGAAACTAATGTTGTCCTTGTATATTTTTTATATATTTTTTTTAGACATACGTTAACCTTGAATTAATATTGCGCCGGTGTGATGATCATTTGTTTTTATTGTTATACTATCAGTATTAATTTATGATTGCTTCGCATTTTTATTTTTTTTATCAATAGAAGTGCTTGTGATTTTGTTTCCCTTTTATTTGCTTAAAAACCATTGGATAACAGCTTATTCGGGTATGCTTCCGTATTGTTACTTTGTCCAACACGGTTTTCAGTTTTTTTTTTCTTTCTAAATTCTGTAACTTTTAAAAAATTGGGAAGATAAACCGCGAATATTGCAGACAATGAAAATTTGCAAAGCAAAAACTAAATGATAATTAATCATCTAATATATTTGTTTAAAGGTGTCCTGGTAGTTTAGTTGGTAGTGTGCTAGCCAATTAGTGTGAGGGTCTTGGGTTCGATTCCACCAGAGACTGTGGTCTGGCCTCTGCTCGTAACATAATAATGTTAACTAAAATAAAAAATATTTGTTTAAAGAAATTACTTATGCAAAATTAATGAAAATCATTTGACAAGTACTTTAAATATATTAATTTTTTTTAAATTAGTCTGTTGAAAGATCTTAATAGGTTAAGGCCATTATTACAACTTGCCGTCAACTAAAGGGACGATTTTAACGGGCAGATAAATTGTTTTTCATTATTATGAGTACCCAATAAGATACAAGTGATCGTTAAGCTAAAGGGAAGATCATCCTACCTTTAACATTTAAAGGTTGTAATAACGGTTAATTCCTTTTTGGGAAGATCCCACTGGAGGAATACCGTTATTAAGGGTTGTTATTAGGTTTTTCAAAGTTATAATTGTCAGACACAGTAGTCCACTAGGGTCTGCCTGCGTCCTAACAAGTTATTGAGTTATATATGTTAGACACAGTAGTCCACTAAGGTCTGCCTGCGTCCTAACAAGTTATTGAGTTATATATGTTAGACACAGTAGTCCACTAAGGTCTTCCTGCGTCCTAACACTTTTCAGTTTTATTGAAATAAAAGTCAGAACAAGCGCTCTTGATTTTATATATTGAACTTTATTCGTAGATTGTCTTGATCAGAATGAACAAATTTTAGCATTGCTTTGACCTTACTTAAGCTTATGAAAATTATTAAAGTCGTCTAGAACATAAGGAAAAGCTTAATTGCAAAAACAAAATACCGTAATGTAATGTTAAAAAAGAGAAGTTATTATCAGATTACTAATTATGGTTATTATGATCAAATGGTTAATGATTACATGTATTTACAGGGTGACTACTATACTAATAAAAAAATGTAACGGTTAAATAATATGAAAATATGTTTAATGTAATTTAGGCCGCTACAACCTCCCCCTCTGGTGCATTAATCGTCCAGATGATGCAACCAGGATTGCTGTTGTGACTTCTTTTCAAGCCTTATGGACCTTCTTAACTTAGTTGAATCAGTTTGGTTATCATTCCTCGCTTTATTAAGTTGTGGGTTGTTACTCAATTCATGATGAGCTCTTTTATGTTGATGGTTGGTGTTTTTAGTTTTGTTGTTTTCATCTTCAGGTTGATATGTGTTGTTTTGACCCAGATTCTGTTTCTTTTGAGACTGGTTGCTGTTGCTAGGACGACCTCTTTTTCGTATTGGGTATATTGGAGTATCAGACTCTCCTTCATATGGTGTAAGAGCTGATGTATGTACAGTCGCTAGTGGCGTATTTGGCGCATTTATTGAAGCAATTGTAAAACAGGATGATCCTTTAGATTCCGTGACTATATAGGGACCATCTCTGCGAGGCGTGAATTTTGAGGTTGTGCCGTCTTTAGCTTTGCTCAAGATACGTGTTGCTACTAAAACCTTGTCTCCAACTTTTATATTACTTGTAGTTCTTCGCTTGCGATCGGTTAATGTTTTATTTCGATTTTGCATTCTGATCTGGGCATCGTTTGCTATTTCTAGGGTTTTTGCAAGTTTAATTAGATGTGGTGTTATTTGTGGGATAAAATTTTCCACTTTTATAATGGCCTTAAAGTCGTATTGTACTTCGGCTGGTGTTCTAAGCTCTCGACCAAAAGTTAAAAATGCTGCAGAATAACCGGTACTGTCACACTTTGCCGTGTTCATTGCGAATCTAATTGCGGGTAACATACTGCTCCATTTAGTGTGGTCTTTTCCAACGCAAATTGCCAATTGGGTTTTCAAATCACGGTTTTTCCTTTCAACCGGATTAGCTTCTGGGTGATAAATTGCGGTGAAGGTTTGCTTAATTCCCAGGCAGAATGTTAATTTTTGCATTAAAGCAGAAATAAATTGTGAACCATTATCGGTGTGTAGTCTTCGTGGTATTCCATATCTTAATATCACTTCATTAAGGAGCGTTAAAGCACAGTTTTCCGCTGTAGCGTCTTTTAATGGAAAGATTTCGACCCACCTACTACAGATATCTTCTACGATCAGTATCCATTGATACCCCTCTTCAGTTTTGGGTAAAGGACCAAATAGATCTACTGCAATAATCTCGAATCGTTTGTTGGTGCTTAATGTTTGTAGCAGACCAGCGGGTTTCATATTTGTTGGTTTGTATTTTCGACATAATTCACAGGTTTTAACATATTTTTCAATGTCGCTTCTTATACCTATCCAATAGAATAGTGACATTATACGGTTTGTTGTCTTCTCAATTCCATAGTGTCCTGCCATAGGATCATTATGAAATTTCTTTAAAATATCTTGACGTAGTGATTTAGGTATAACTAGTTGTCCATTTTCGGAATCTTGATCTGAGTTGTACTTGTATAGGATACCATCAATCATTATGTACCCTCTATTCGTATGTCTTGTTACATCTTCATCGTTATTTTCGAAAGAGTTTATAATTTTCCGCAATTCTTCGTCCTCTAACTGGGTTTTACGAAACACATCTAGGCCTTCGCGTGGGAAATCAATTTCTATGATATTACAATTACAGGATTCGATGCAAAGATTCTTTTCGCATGGCGGACGAGATAGGGTATCTGCAATGATATTTTGTTTGCCCGAAGTATATTGAAAGTTCAAATTATAACTTTGTAGTAACAATGACCACCTTGCTAGTCTTCCAGTCGGTGTTTTCAAAGCGAAGAGCCACCTTAGTGGTTGGTGATCGGTGTAAACTGTCACTTGCGATCCCTCTATGTAGCCTCTAAATTTTTGAACAGCCCATACAACAGCTAGTGCTTCTCTTTCCGTTGTTGAATAATTCCTTTCGGCTTGAATTAGAAGGCGGCTTGCATATTCTATTGGGTGTTCATCTTCCTTCTCCCCCTGCAATAGTACAGCCCCGATCGCATAATTGTTTGCGTCTGTTCTTATAAAGAAAGGCTGATTTTCTTTTACTTGTTGAAGTATGGGAGGAGTTACTAATTTTTCTTTTAATTTTTGAAAGGCCTGATTTTCTTCTGTTGACCATTTCCAAATGGCGTTCTTTTTGGTTAAATTGGATAAGGGTCTTAATATCTGTGCAAAATTTGGTATAAATCTTCGAAACCAAGAGCATGTTTGTAAAAATGACATAAGCTGCTTTAGGTTTTTGGGTGCTGAACGTTCGATTATTGCTGATGTTTTCTCGGGATCTACCTGAATCCCATCTTTTGTTAAAATATGACCCAAATATTTCACTTGAGGTTTACAGAAGAAACATTTATCTTTGTTTAAATGGAATCCTAACGTTCGTAATTTTCCAAATGTAAGGTTTAAATCTTTCAAATGGTTTTCAAAACTATTGGAACAAATTATAATGTCATCTATGTAAGCCAAAATGAGAACGTTGGGGAGACTTGATTTTACTTTATCGATTATTCTTTGGAATGTTGCCGGTGCATTCTTTAAGCCGAATGGCATTCTATTAAAGACGTATATTCCGAAAGGAGTTGTAAATGCCGTTTTCAGTTTGTCCTCTTCATTCATCTCAATTTGCCAGTAGCCTGATTTTAGGTCAATTGTAGACATGTATGGAGTCGTTTTTGCAGCATGTAATAAATCTTCCATTCTTGGTAATGGATAGGTGTCGGTGACTGTTATCGCATTTAATTTTCGATAATCTACGCATAGTCGTATGGAGTTGTCTCTTTTCGGTATCAGAACTGTGGGGAATGACCATGGTGATTCTTTTTCTTCTATAATACCTTTTGATAACATGTTTTCTAATTCTTCTTTTAGTTTAATTTTCATAGCTGGTGAAATTCTGTATGGGGGATTGGAAATGGGTAGGTTATCCCCAGTATTTATTTTGTGTTTTATTCCCCTTATGGGTGAACAAATATTCACAAAAATATCTTTATTAGAGTTCAAGAACTTAATAAGATTTTCTTTTTGTTCTATGTTTAGATGTGATTCATCATTTTCACATATATTGAAATCGATTGTATTTATCTCAAATGATTTTGGCGGTGTCGAATCTTCGCTATTTCTCTTCCTTTTCATTGGCGGAAATAAGCTTTTGTCATTCTGTTTTGGCATTTCGAAATTATTAGGCAATGCATCTTCGAAAATTCTAAAAATACCACCAGGAGAGTAGTCGGAGGTTCTTGAATACAACGATTTAATAGTCGGGGGATTTTTCGGAACTTCCTCATTATTCAATTCAAACCAGGAGATAAAGTCTTGTATTTTGGAGGATTTAGATGTACTCGGAATGTCATCTACTGATGTTTGGTTAACATTTACATTATCTTTAACTTTTGATGGCTTTAATTTAAATTCAAAAATTTTTGCAGGATCGTCCTTAAAATGCCATGTTCTCTGTGCTAGATCCATTACGATACCGTTTTGTTCTAAAAAGTCAATACCGAGCAGAGTTCTATTGTCTTTAGCTCTGGGGAGACAAATAAATCGTATTCTTTTTAAACGACCGCCAATCAATATATCGACTATAGTCGCTTCAACATTCTCCTTACGAACAATACCATCAGCTAGTGTTATTTCTGCATACACTGTTTGAAACTTTACCTGCTTTTCCTGTAGCTTTTTATATAAATAGTGTCCAGCAATACTCGTTCTAGCCGCTGTATCAAGGTATGCCTCGCCGTTTAAGCCATTAACGTTTATTTCCACCGTAGGTACGTTGCGGCCCACCACATCAGTCTGAATGCTATAGAAGTCCATTTTTGGGCTTTCAATGACGGTTTTGTAATTGCATGTGGGACAATTTGACCTGTAATAACCAACAGCTCCGCAGCCATAACAATTTAGTGTGTTCTCTTCTGGTTTCTTTTTCTTTTCAAATTCTAGGCGTTTGTAACAAACCTCGGCCGTGTGGTTCTTTTTAGGTTGGTGTACGTCTTTAGTTTCCAATAATTTGCCCTCTGGTTCTCTGTTCACGCGACTGAGTAACTCTATATCACGAGCTTTTGACAGTAGGTCTTGAAAATTTCCGATACTTTCTCTAGAAATTTTCTCTCGTATCTGTATATTAATTAATGAAAATATCATATTCAACTGTGTGCTCTCTGGCAACCTTTCCTTTAATTGGGCAAATAGCCGTCTCTTCCTGCATACAAAACTATCCATTGGCTCAGACAGTTTTTGCTTGTCCTGGAAAATCTCGGAATATATTCTCCAGTCAGGCTTAGGAGGAGCAAATGCAGCACGGAGAAGTTCTATGGCCTCGTCGAAGGATTTTGCTTCGTGCTTAACACCCTGCCACCATGAAGATGCGTAGCCCTCTAATAGAAGTGGTAAGCTTGTTAGTGCCATTGCATTCGAAATGCATTCTGCCTCTTTAAAAACTAAAATTGTGGCGATAAAATCTTCCACCTTTGATGTGCTACGACCACCGTTGAAGCGAGCGCTACATTTACTAAATGTTGATCTACTTTCCTGGCGAACTTGTATTGTATCTAACAACTGAGAAAATTGGTACTCTGTAAAATTAATATTTCTCGATGTATTTGAGATTTCGCTAACATTTTGGTTTGTTGTGCTCTGTCCATTGATCGATGAAATGGCTGACACACTGGATGGGTTAGAAGGGGTTATGTTTCTATGTTCCATCGCGTTGCCGGAATTTTGAGAATTAGCTGTTGTTCTTGGCATTTTGCTCTACAGACACCCTATGCAGAAAACAAGCTTCAATTGTTGCTATCCTCTTATATTACCCTAAATAGTTTACGATGTCCCAATATCAGAACACTAGACCGAATGCTGATTGAAGAATTTTTCTTGAAGATTTTTAACGCCAATTGTACATACAGTTCTATTTCAAGCTCTAATTAAGATACCAGACATAAACGTTTATAATTCATATTCGCCCAAATTTTACGCTGGATGTCGAATTGGTTGCGTTGGGCGTTAATTGTAGTGTTTATTGGTCGCCTTTTTTTTTAAATTTGCAATAATGTCTTTTTTTTGAAAAGAAAACTTTTTTTTTCCAAAAATTTTAATTTTTATGTTGGGCGCCAATTGTAATGTTTATTGGTCGCCTTTTTTTTTTTTTAAAAAAATTTGCAATAATGTCTTTTTTGAAAAGAAAACTTTTTTTTTTCCAAAAATTTTAATTTTTACGTTGGGCGCCAATTGCAATGTTTATTGGTCGCCTTTTTTTTTAAAAAATTTTCAATAATGTCTTTTTTGAAAAGAAAACTTTTTTTTTTCCAAAAATTTTAATTTTTACGTTGGGCGCCAATTGTAATGTTTATTGGTCGCCTTTTTTTTTTTTTAAAAATTTGCAATAATGTCTTTTTTGAAAAGAAAACTTTTTTTTCCCCAAAAATTTTAATTTTTACGTTGGGCGCCAATTGTAATGTTTATTGGTCGCCTTTTTTTTTTTTAAAAAATTTTCAATAATGTCTTTTTTGAAAAGAAAACTTTTTTTTTTTCCAAAAATTTTAATTTTTACGTTGGGCGCCAATTGTAATAACGGTTAATTCCTTTTTGGGAAGATCCCACTGGAGGAATACCGTTATTAATGGTTGTTATTAGGTTTTTCAAAGTTATAATTGTCAGACACAGTAGTCCACTAGGGTCTGCCTGCGTCCTAACAAGTTATTGAGTTATATATGTTAGACACAGTAGTCCACTAAGGTCTGCCTGCGTCCTAACAAGTTATTGAGTTATATATGTTAGACACAGTAGTCCACTAAGGTCTTCCTGCGTCCTAACACTTTTCAGTTTTATTGAAATAAAAGTCAGAACAAGCGCTCTTGATTTTATATATTGAACTTTATTCGTAGATTGTCTTGATCAGAATGAACAAATTTTAGCATTGCTTTGACCTTACTTAAGCTTATGAAAATTATTAAAGTCGTCTAGAACATAAGGAAAAGCTTAATTGCAAAAACAAAATACCGTAATGTAATGTTAAAAAAGAGAAGTTATTATCAGATTACTAATTATGGTTATTATGATCAAATGGTTAATGATTACATGTATTTACAGGGTGACTACTATACTAATAAAAAAATGTAACGGCTAAATAATATGAAAATACGTTTAATGTAAGGCCGCTACAAGGTCACTTTGTTTGAACTTGCCATATTATATACTATATTCGATATGGCAACTTCAAATTTAAACAAAATGAGCATACACAACAAAAAAATCTAAGTCCGCTGTTGCCACTGCGTTAAAAAAAACTTGTTTAATTGAGCAGTTTTATCGACTTTGCTCCGGCACCGCCATATTTTAATTTTATTTTATCTGTAAGTTGTAATAACGAAAATCAGTTAAAGGTAACTTTACAGTTCCCTTTAGCTAAAGGTACCTTTAACTAAACCCAAGTTTAACGGCAAGTTGCAATAATGTCCCTAAATGAAATTAAATCCGATTTAGTCCTCCTACCTTGTATGTTATACTTAAAACTGATAGTATAGTTTCAAGAATTAAATATGCTGCTAATATTTACGTTGGAGTTCCAAGGTATTAACTACAACTCCCTACTGGAACGATTTAAGAAATTAAATTAACATTTTTTTCTATTACTATCTTATTCCTTATCATTAGAACTAAAAGTGAAATGCCAAAATTAATAATAGCTTTATTTCCAAATTAGGGCCAATAACAAAGAGTGTAAGATAGAGATGAGCGATCCAGTGATTTTTGAAGAACGTTGTTCTCAGTGAACGTGATTTGTTAATCACTGTTCTTTAAAACACTGATTGTGATCACAGTATTCCAATAATACAATAATGACAATAACGTATTTTATTAAGTCGTAAGAAAGAGACAACTAGATACATACTACGAAAAGACTACTAAACAAAATCAAAGTGGTGTCATCAATGGTTTTATTTTTAATGTAATTTTTTTTTTATATGAAGTTTGACAATTAAGTTTCACAGAAAGTTCATGTATAAAAGACAAAAGTAAATAATCAAAACAAAATGAAATAAATTTGAGTATGTAACAATTTTGAAAGAACGACATTATTAGTACCTGTTATTTGGCAATTCAATCACTGTAGTTACCAGTGAATTATCAATCACCGTGATTAAATCACAGATTTGAAAATATCGCTCATCTCTAGTGTAAGATACTCTGAATTCATATAGGAAATAAACTAAATTTTAATGAATTTAAAAGACTAATACTATGTTCAGATACGCACTTTTATTGAGTCAATATTTGGTTTATTGAGTACAATATTTTAAGTGTTCAGCCATAATAATATATGCAATTCAGCTTACTCAATATTCATTTGACAGCTGGTAAACCACAACATTGTTTTTATTTTGGTCGCGAAAATTAGTGTTGTTAATTAGTTTATTAGTGTTTTTTTGTCGTTGTTGACATTTGAGTTGTGAAATTTCAACAGAAAGTGTTCTGTAAATATGCTCACTAAAAACACTTATGACAGTGCTGCATTTTGAGTTTTACTCAATATTATAACAATTTACGTATTTATTGCGCAATAATTAATTGAAACTTTATATATAATATTGAGCTCAATAATGGCGTTTATTGCAATTTACGCAATAAAGGTGCATATCTGAACACCGTATAACATGATCACACCCAGTTTGTTTGTTTAAGTTTGTAGGTTAAAGCGAATCGCGGTATTTAGTATAATATTTTACTAAATTTGATGGTGAAAAGTTAAGAAAGTTGGCTACCAAATTTAATCGAAAACAAAAATGAGAAAATATTAACACAGTTTGTCGAATTATTGTATTCGCAAAATTGGTAGTGGTGGTTTGGGTTTGTAGAACTTCCTTACTTGATTGGTCATTACAGACCTTTAATCAGAGTTATGACCTTCTTTCTCACATCAAAAATGATTTCTAGGATCTACAGTTTAACAGTGTCTCCGAAAGAAAGATTTGAATACCTTTCAATGGCAATTTTATTTGCAATCAGATTTTTACCACAAGATAACTGCGAGAGAAAGTAACCGATATAAAATATTTTTTTTTTCATATCCCGTTTTTCGAATTAGCAGAGCTGGGGTTTGAACTCACAAGCTCTAGTCTAGTAACGTCTTCTAAACTGCCGCGATTACCTTTGGGGTATACTGATTTCATAATTTGAAAATCAATCTGAAAAATTGTTGATGTGTGCAGATTTTTAAGATATTACTAATCATAACGAATAATAACATTTTTAGGTCAACTTTGAAAATTAAACTAAAACCATTTATAATGTAATCCAATTATATTGGGTCTTCCAAAAGGAACTTTCAAACTATGAGACGATAACGGTCATCTTATTGAAACTACCTCTATCAAATTAGCTGTCAACTATTCACTCTGTTGCGTCAAATAATCATGCTGTGCATTGCGTTGAAATACAGAAAATATAGCAAAGGGAGTACGCAAATTTATTTTTTTAACAGTTATAGCATTAAATGGGCACAAGAAAAAAAATCAAAAAATCCAAAGGATTTTATACGATAAAATGGAAAAATTCTTGAATCAGATGCGAACAGTTTAAAATATGGAAAACCTTATCAACAGTGTGATCTTAACGATATTTATTATTAATTAATGGGCTGAAAGATCGTTTTTATTGAATTTATATTTCTGTGATTATTGTTATATGTTTTATATCCTTTCATGACTTGAAAGATAAATTATGTTAAATATCTTTAGCGTTATAATTGACTTTTTCGCAAAAAAAAAAAAAATAGTATTAAATTATTATTTGGACAATTAAATCATATTAATAAGTAAGAAAAATAATATTTGTGCTCGTTGATTATTATTTTCAAGGAACACAATATTTTACATGCAAATACATTTTAAAAGATATTATCCCGACGCCAATCAGCTATTCTTCATTTAAACTGGAGGAGAACAAAAGTAAACCAACCTACAAATACAAGATGAGTAAGTTTTTTAACTAACATTTCATTTCTAGTGTTAATTACTCGTAAGTGCTTTTTTATATTATTTCTTAAAATACGATCTCCAATGATTTGAAACACACACACAGCCGAGAAAAAGCAAGTGAACGTTTGCAATACGTTTACTCTAAATGTCATAAAATGATAAATACTGTTTATGAAACTTTAATCAGTTATTACAGCAAACAATATTAACTGTGAATTGAACAGAACAACAAACTTTGTTTTACCTTTTTAAAAACGTTTAAATATAAGTTCGTTAATTGCAAACCAAGTAAAAACAAATATGTGCTTTATTTTAATTAAACTCTCTTTATTGTCCACACTTTCTTATGTGCCACTGTTCACACTTAACCGTGTAACGAAACGTTTCCGCTCGGGTGCTGGGGTAGTTCAGCGGCGTCCAGTGGTTACATAAAAAAGACACTTCTTTGAAAGTTCTACGCTATTTATTAATAATAAGTAAAATAGCTTACGTACTAAACTATGTTAGAGCTACAGAGAAGAAAAAATTAAGTTTAATATTAGTTATTAAGCCCTAGGCCGGCCAAACAACGGTTCGTCAGGTAACAGTGAGTCTAGTCAACCAAAGGGGAATGTCAGAGCAACAATCAAATGGCCTACGCACAGGATGATTGTGGTTCTGAGGTCCCTGGTGTCTGTCCAGTCACAGTTGCCAATGTCAAGTCAAAGTCAACCAAAGGGGAATGTCAGAGCAACAATCAAATGGCCTACGCACAGGATGATTGTGGTTCTGAGGTCCCTGCTGTCTGTCCAGTCACAGTTGCCAATGTTTTGCTGGCTGTAAATATCTCACTAGTGGGGACAACCACAACACTTGTGATTTGATATATTTTCAGCGATTGTCGATGTCACAAGATCGACCTGCCTTACCAGCAACTCATCAACAACTGCCCCAACCGCTGAAGTCATACTCGCTTTTACTCACAAAAGTAACAAATAACAGATCAAACATGATCGAACATCAAACATGTTGTGTCCTTCTACACAACTTATCAATGTGAGAGCAAGCACTAACTGGATTCAGCAGAGAGGTCTTGTAGGTCAAATGTGAGTAGTACGACAACCGTTATCAAGAATAATAATGTTTCTAAAAATAGATCATAAGAGCTTAGCAAAAATCAATTTACATATTTTAGGCACAGTGGGGACTGTTATGAACTTATACTAAAATAATTACAACAGTTTTTGTATTTAATAATAATTCATACAGCGAAAAAGAAAATTACATTAACATTAATTCATAAATATCATAAAGTGGTATTGTGTGGGCAAAAACAAGGTCCCCGCCTTTTGTCGTCACACTGCTCCACCTTTTTATTCAAACGAGTTGGACCGTCACCTTACCGTTGCGCTGAATAGTAATGTGAACAAGGGGTAGTTGGGTCTGGTGCTCCTGAATTCGCGAGGTGGGTTGGACACCCATGGTGGGTTTTGTACAAATAATGTTGGTGGTGATGGTGTTAGAGAAGTTTGGCGGGCGACTCGTCTCTTATTTTCGATTTCTGGTTGGATGATGCGGCGGAATTTTTCTGTTGTTCATACGAATTTCCATGGTTGGCACCGGGTCGTACACTCGTTGATTTAAGGGATCTAGAGTGTAGGATTTTATTTGCCGAGAGCACAACACAGAATGAAATCTGTTTTTTATTTCATACAATGCTTAGCCTAATTTACAAGGGATGATGCAATCGTTATACAATATTACGTTATATAAAAGAGAACAAACATGTATTGAGAGAGCATATTGCTTAAATTAACATGAAATATTGTATATTAACATAGCGTGAGAAAGAGTGGTTATGTGCTAGCTTAAATAATGTTATATAAACAAAAGATGATGCAATAGTGTCTTAATATTACGTATGAATACTTGACAGTTACAAGAAAGAGAGAGTAGAGACGAACATTTAACATAACATTTATATAAAAGAAAACAAACATGTATTGAGATAGCATATTGCTTAAACTAACATGAAATATTGTATATTAACATAGAGAGAGGAAGAACACTTATGTATTAGCTTAAATTATGTTACATAAAAAGATGATGCAATAGTTACTTAACGTTACGTATAAACACATAAAGGTACATACATATATAAATAAAAATAAATATGCGTGATCATGCATGTTGGACACAGGGACGCCACACGAATATATTGACTACAACTCGGCCATCCTGACAAACGAGATCACCTGATCTCGTGTCGAGTGAACGCGATTCCGGCCTCTAAACCATGGACGAATGTTACCGACGGCCCACACACCTTTATAAGGATTTCGCGATTGTTGAAAACCCTCGACGTCCTCTAACAAATATCTATCGTTCCTCAAGACCTTTGCCACTCTATACGGTCCCCTAACTTTGGGTATCAATTTCCTTGAAACTCCTGCACTTGAATCGAAATTCCTAATCATCACATAATCACCCACCTCGTACTCCGTACCTGCTCTCCTCCGCTTATCATAGTATTTCTTATTATAATCCTGCACAGCCTTCTGTCTCTTTGACGCCTCCTGCCTCAGTTCAGAATGGTCAGTCTGTCCCTTTCGACCGACGTTGTCAAGCACACATTCCCTCAATAAGTCAACCGTTGGACCCCTTTGTCCCAAACCGAACAACATCACACTAGGGTGCTGACCAACCACGCGATGTACAGTATTATTCAACGCATATTCGACCCTATCCAAAACCGTATCCCAGTACACTCCCTCTTCAGGCCGAACCAACTTCGCCAGCATTGGCCCCAAACTCCTATTTACCCTTTCCACCTGCCCGTTGGCTTGAGGCGAACCCGTTGCCACCTTTACATGTCGAACGCCATGTTCCCTGAGAAAATCCTGGAACTCCGCTGAAGTAAATGCAGTTCCCCTGTCGCTCACAATACACCTTAGACGGCTGTAAGCCCGAAAATAATCCCTCAGATGCTTAACAACCTCCTTAGTCTTTGTAGTCTTCGTAGCGTAAAGTCTCACAAACTTGGTAGAGGCATCTATTACAACCAATATGTGTTTCAAACTTCTCCCACTGTCGACTGGCCCATAGTGATCGATATGCACGACGTCAAATGGAGTGGTAGACTTGGGGATGTTATTCAAAAAACCCTCCTCTTTCCCCGGCTTGTCGGAGTAGGCAATGCACTTCAAACAGTTCTGCACATGTTCCGAGGCTTTTCTACGCATCTGTGGAAACCAGTAGCTCCCCGATATAAGGTCTACCATCTTATCGACCCCAACATGACCCATTTCGTCGTGGTATTTGTAAAACACATGGCTCTCCATCGACTCGGGTACGCAAAATAGCACTCGATCATCCTTGTTCGTCTTCCTATAGAGAACACCATTCCTCATCTCAAACATTTTACTTTGCTTCGTTTGAAGGATATCCTTCAGTTCCACTAACCTCGGATCCCTATTCTGACAAATAACCATGTTCTCCTCAAAACTATTGCCCTCAATCACCATCACCTGTAAACTTCGACTCAAAGCGTCAACGTGCTGCATCCGCGATCCTGGCCTATGTTCAAGTACGTAGTCATATCCTGAAACTCCAGGCTCCACCTTGCTATCCTCGGGTTCATATCCTTCCTGTTAAGAGTCATTGTCAACGAATTACAGTCGGTAACTATCTTGAAAGTCTTCCCCTGTAGATAAGGTCTGAAACGTCTAAGAGCGTAAAGTATGGCGAGCGTCTCCAGCTCCCAATCTCAGTTCCAACTTGTTCCTAACCAGCCGCTCAAACACACTACCCAAAATTTCCAAATGCTCCTTAATATCCTTGGTTGCGATCATTATGTTGTCCATGTAAACTATCAGCTTTCCATCCCTTACCATATCCGCAAAGACCCTGTTGACAAAACGTTGAAATACCGACGGGGCGTTTTTCAGCCCGAACGGCATCCTCAGAAATTCAAACTGCCCCAGCGGCGTCACAAAGGATGTGTACTTAATCGACTCATCCTCCACAAACACATGATAAAAACCATTCCTCAAGTTCAATTGCGTAAAATATAGTTTTCCCGCCAGACGGTCCAACAATTCGTCTATGAGAGGTATAGGGTAGTTATCTCTCAGTGTCATCTTGTTCAAAGTCCTGTAGTCCACGCACATGCGCAGTTCGCCTGTCTTCTTCCTAACCAGCACAATAGGTGACGCATATTCGGACTCACTTGGCCTTATATAAGCCTCCCTCAAGTAGTCGTCCAAAATAACCTGCAGTTTCCCCTTTTCATCGTACGATAACCTCCTAGGTCTGCAACTGAACGGCCTTGCCCCCTCCAAGTTCAGTTTAATCTCACACCTCGTCTCAGGCTCAAGTGGCCGCTCCGGACTCAGATAAGTCTCCAAAAACAATCCCTGTAGAGTTCTCCTAACATCCTGACTAACTTCTCCACCTATCCTTAGATCCATAGTGCACGTATCCTCACACTCAATAGACACAATTGCCCTTTCAAACTTTTCGCCCTCTGTAATATAGTCCTCACCAACATTCCTACCTTCCGCACAGTTTCCGCCCTTCATCAAGACTAACCCTGCCTCACTCATAAAATTCCTACCAAGAACACAATCGAACATCATTACAGAGTCCTCAACGACTAATATTTCAATTTGACAACACTTTCCATCGAAACAAACGTGAAACGAAAGTTTACCGATAGTTTTAAATTCATTATTATTTAGCGAAAAAAAAGGACAGTTCAGATTTAATTATTTCACCAAAGTTCCGATGTACGATAGACCTTTTTATAAAACTCGCGGGGCTCCCTGTATCCATCAGGCATTCTATATAAAAATATTTTTCAAAATTACTATTAAAACTACATTTAATAAATTTTAAATATTGATTAGCTACCTTATTAGTACCAACCTTCCGCTCCGGGCAAGCAGCTACAAGATGGTCCACACTGCCACAGCCATAGCACGCACCCATCTCTCTCCTTGGCTTCTGGCACTCACTTGCGTAGTGCCCAATACAATTGCAGTTATAACAACGCACACCAACCCCTCGCTTCACTCCTTTGTTACTTACCGTCTCCCTTAACTGTATCTTCGAGAACGCCATCAAAAGTTGCGACTTGTCCTGGAAACACCTAAGGTTCGCGTGCATCCTTAGACTGCCATCCGGGATTCCGTCGATGACGTAATCAATGAGCTCGTTCTCGGGAACACCCAAACGGTCAGCTAACAATACTTTGTTGTTGAAATAGGACGAAAAGTCCTCTCCAAACGACCACTTCCTGCTTTCAAACTTTCGACGGATGTTAAGCCGACTTTCTCTCTCTCCAAACATTGTCAGCATTTCGTCAAACACATCGTCTAGGTTGTCTCTCACAAAATTGGACTTTGAGTGGAGCCAAGTTTGCACCTTTCCTCTCACTTTGGTCATTAGCAGTGCCTTCATGGTGTCATCATCCACCGAATACAATGCTCTAACGTTTCGTATTTGCGTCACAAATATCTCGGGTGAGACAGAGCCATCGTACTCCGGCAACAGCTCCTTCAAAAGCGGAAACGAACCGCTCACCTTACCGCTACAACCCGCTTCAGCATTGCCTTTCTCCGGCCGATCGTTTGCACCGCCACCTGTCGCACCGCTTTCATTTTCATTTCGATCATTTGAATCATCATCCCTTCTACCACTATCATTAGCTGAACTATCATTTTGACCTCCGTCATTTGCATCACCACTCCTGTCACCACTGTCTACAACACCGCACTCTTTTTCCAAATTTTCACCACGGTCGTCACTCATAACACCGCACGTACCCTTTCTCTTCTCCCACTCTTCTTTCTCCTTGTAAAATTTGTTCTGTTTTGCAAGCAACTCGTTTTCTTTTTTCGCTAGCTTCAACTCTCTTCTCAGGAGCTCATTTTCTCGTTCGCATGTACCTGTCTGCCTTGCCTCACCAGTATCACAATCATCAACAGCAACAGACTCATTGGCAACAGTGTTGTTAACGCCAACTAGGCACACACCTCTTTCTTCCAGAGGAACTTCGCTGAGACGCAAAATAAGGGCGCTTTTTGTTCCTGACGTTGACAAATTCAACTGCTGCAACCAACCGTGCAGCTGTGAGGCGGTGTATTTATTCAAATTTGTCTCGTCCATTTTCAAATAATTAAAAACAATCTTCACTCTTCTGTTCTCTGTTTTAAAAATTATTTCTTTAAAAAAAAAAATACACTTTTTTTCTTTACTTCCACTTATTTTATTTCCTTTTCGATCCCACTTCTGAAATTGTAGGACTTTATTTGCCGAGAGCACAACACAGAATAAAATCTGTTCTTTATTTCATACAATGCTTAGGGCCATTATTACAACTTGCCGTTAACTAAAGGGAGGATTTTAACGGGCAGATAAATTGTTTTTCATTATTATGAGTACCCAATAAGATAGAAGTGATCGTTAAGCTAAAGGGAAGATCATCCTACCTTTAACATTTAAAGGTCACTTTATGTTTGAACTTGCCATATCATATACTATTTTCGATATGGCAGCTTCAAATTTAAACAAAATGAGCATATACAACAAAAAAACGAAGTCCACTGTTGCCACTGCGTTAAAAAAAAACTTGTTTAATTGAGCAGTTTTATCGACTTTGCTCCGGCACTGCCATATTTTAATTTTATTTTATCTGTAAGTTGTAATAACGAAAATAAGTTAAAGGTAACTTTGCCGTTCACTTTAGCTAAAGGTACCTTTAACCAAAGAAAATAAAGTATAAAGAATGTGCATCTTAACATATTTTGGAATATTTTTCAAAAATATTTCATGACGCGGGGGGAAAAAGATAGGAGGGAAGTAAACAGAAACGAAGAGCGTAACAATGCGTTGCTCTCATTCTTTGCTCTCATCGCGATGAGATCAAAAACTATAAAATTTATATAGAATTTATTTATAGTATAAATATATGAAGATGTTGCACTGCCAGTGCCAAATTTGTCGATGGCAGTACGGCTACTGCCACTTATTGTACTCAGAGAATTTATTATACTTATTATAGAACGTATTGTTCTCTTCTCTAATTTATTCTCATATGCGTGTATACGTGTGTGCTTGTACATTGCCAAATAAAATAATAAACAAACCGAAAGATGTCTTGTTTTTACAAAATGTATGTGCAAATAACCTGTGGAAAAGAAATATTACCGTTTGTTTTATTGTAGGGTAAGAATATGTGTTTTATTGTTGTAGAAATGAAACTATATCGATTCGCACCGAAATAAAAAATCCACATTTTGTGTGGACATTTGAAACTGAAAAACTGAAAAATTGTTTTATAAAAAGTGTGAATTTAAAAATTGTACCTAGTGCATGCTCAAACAAAACGTTTAATAAATATAATATATAATTAAAATCATAAATCATATTTTTAGAAGATATTGATAGGACTGGAAATATATCAGAAAGTACACATACCCCTGATATAGATGTCGCAGATATATACGATGAAAATAAAGAATATTTTAATGAAGGCACCGATTGTTTTGCGTCCAACAATGTGCCAATTGAATTAACATCAAGTCGATATTTTGTTGGTTACATAGCTCAACGAATATGTTGCGTTAAATGTCGTGTGGATATAATCAAACCAGCGCAAATTTTGTCATATCCTTCAGAAATGTTCGTTCATGCAAAAAATTATATAAAAGATTCCGACTTTGGAAGTTTGTGCGCTCCTTCTGATTTATTTTTTGAAGTTTGCAAAATTCATATGTCTTCGAAAAAATTTTTTTAGAAAATAAATCTATAAAAAACAAAAAAACATTTGTAGTTGGCCGAAAAATACAAAAAATGCACAAAAAATACAATTTATTCCTTGGTTTGATGAAAATAACGAATGTTATAAACACAGAATGGAGATGCTTAATTTACTAATTGTTGTTTTACTACGGAAGCATTCCACATGGGAAACATACAAATTCAAATTATCCAGTATGGAAAAAGTTAAAATTTTGAACCATTAAAATGATAAATAAATTTAATAAATACTAAACAAAAAAAGCATTCGTTTTATTACAACTTCATTCTATACAAAAATAGACACATATGGTAAATACATACATACATAATTGAATAGTAATATATAATTCGGTGCGAATCGATATAATTTCATTTTTACAACAATAAAACACATATTCTTACCCTACAATAAAACAAACGGTAATATTTGTTTTCCACAGGCTATTTGCACATACATTTTGTGAAAACAAAAAATCTTTCAGTTTGTTTATTATTTTATTTGGCAATGTATGTATACATACATGCACACACGTATACACGCATATGAGAATACATTGCTTAGAGAAAATAACAATACGTTCTCTAAGTATAATAAGTTCTCTGAGTACAATAAGTGTACTGAGTCTTTTTTGTTTTCTTTCTCTTAGTTAACATGAGAGTGAGAACGACGATTCAGCTTTCATAAGAAAGAAGCACAAAATTTTGTCAATTTTAAATACACTGTGTGCAACATCTTTACATATTTATAGTCTTTGGTCAAACAATAACAACCATCATACATACATAATCGTACATACGCATATACATACGTACGATAAGAGCAACACATTGTTACGCTCTTTGTTTGTGTTTATTTTTCTCCTGTCTTCCCTCCCTCATCAAGAAATGATTTTTAAAAGAGATTTTGGTGAGAGCGGGTCTTACTGGTACATCCCGCCATAAGAAATTTTACTTCTACATGATGCGCATTCTTTATATCCATATTCTTTGCTTTAACTAACCCCAACTTTAACGGGAAGTTGTAATAATGGCCCTTAGCCTAATTTACAAGGGATGATGCAATCGTTATACAATATTACGTTATATAAAAGAGAACAAACATGTATTGAGAGAGCATATTGCTTAAATTAACATGAAATATTGTATATTAACATAGCGTGAGAAAGAGTGGTTATGTGCTAGCTTAAATAATGTTATATAAACAAAAGATGATGCAATAGTGTCTTAATATTACATATGAATACTTGACAGTTACAAGAAAGAGAGAGTAGAGACGAACATTTAACATAACATTTATATAAAAGAGAACAAACATGTATTGAGATAGCATATTGCTTAAACTAACATGAAATATTGTATATTAACATAGAGAGAGGAAGAGCACTTATGTATTAGCTTAAATTATGTTACATAAAAAGATGATGCAATAGTTACTTAACGTTACGTATAAACACATAAAGGTACATACATATATAAATAAAAATAAATATGCGTGATCATGCATGTTGGACACAGGGACGCCACACGAATATATTGACTACAAGAGGAAATTAGAGAAAGAGAAGCATTATTAGAGTAATAGGGCTTCAGTTCACTGACATGTGCAGTATGTTGTTCGTTATTTCCTATTGCTTTAATTCGCACAATGACCGGGGATACGAATTCAGCAACTACATAAGGTCCTTTAAATTTGGGTGCTAATTTGGCGTTAAAATTATCTACCGCCTGAGATAATGAGTGCTGGCGTACGAGGACGTGATCTCCTATTTTTGGAGTCCAGCTTCGGTGTTTTAGATTATAATGATGCCGTTGCTTTTGTGAGGCCTTTTCTAAGTTGTGGCGTACGATTTTGAAAATCTCCTTCAGTTCTTCCGCTCGTTCTTCTGGCCTTATCCACCGAGCTCCTGACCCGATTGTCACATCGTCATATAGTGCCTTTGGCAATCGCGGGTTCCTTCCCTGTGTTAGGAAAGCGGGTGAATATCCCGTCGATTCAGACGTACTAGCGTTGATGGCCAACATCACTTCTGGCAGCAGTTCATCCCATCGATTATGTCGCTCACCTGTAAATTGTGCTATTATAGTTTTAATAGTCCGGTTGGCTCTCTCTGTTGGATTCTCCTGTGGGGTATAGGGGGCAGTAAACTGTTGTTTCACTCCAATTTGCTCCAAATAACGTTTTAAGATGCGTGAGGTGAACTGTGTTCCGTTATCGGTTATCAACGCTTTTGGTACCATATACCGAGACACTATCCGTTCTCTGATAGCTTTTACTACGTCCTCAGCCCTCGCCTTTCTACACGGGATTAGTTCAACCCACTTTGAAAAATTGTCGAACAATACTAACAACATAGTGTTACCATGCGCTGTCCTAGGGAGAGGTCCGAGGAAGTCTGCGCATAACAACGCCCATGGTTCTTCTTGAATTCGCGTCAACATTTTTCCGGCCGGCTGTTGTTGTGAGATTTTATACCGTTGACAGGTTTCACAGCGGCGTACGTACTTGCTCACATCGCGTGCTAACCCTGGCCAATAATAACGACTGGCAACCTTGTTGAAGGTCTTCCGTACACCCATATGACCACCCGTAACTTCATCGTGGGTCTCTTTTAAAACTTGTGGCCGCTGATACTTGGGGACACACAGTTTCCATGAAGTAGAGTCCTCATCGTTTACCTCTCGGGGGAAATGACGATATAATTTATTGTCAACAAGAGCGTAATCGGCGTGCCGTTCCGGGTTCTTTTGTACTGCCTCTAATTTTGCATCATACCAGTGGCAGCTGTTTGAGGGTCGTACCTGTGCCAGGTTAATTTCTGCGATAGGCTGGCGGGAGAGGGCATCTGCTACAACGTTCTGCTTACCTTTTTGATAACTGATCGAGAACTTGTACTGTTGTAGTTCCAATGCCCACCGTGCCAAACGACCTGTAGGATTGTCGATGGAGTTTCGCCACTTAAGTGATAGATGATCCGTAATAACCTTGAATTCGTAGCCTTCAAGGTAGGGACGCATCTTTCGTATGCCCCATATTATTGCTAGGCACTCCTTCTCCGTGGCAGAATAATTCTTTTCTGCCCTATTTAAATGTCTGCTGGCGTACGCTATCACATGCTCTGCGTCGTCAATTTCCTGCGTCAAGACCGCTCCTAAGCCAACCTCGCTGGCGTCAGTCTGAAGGGTGAAGGGTTTGGTGAAATCGGGGCAAGCTAACACCAGTGCTTTGGTGAGACAGCTTTTTAGTACATCAAACGCTTCCTGCTGTTCCTGACCCCATTTCCAATGTTTACCTTTATTCAAGAGCTGGGTTAACGGTTGGGAGATTTTGGCAAAGTTCGGGACAAAACGTCGATACCACGAAGTTATGCCTAAAAACCGGCGAACACCTTTGGCGTCTTGTGGTATAGGGAGTTGTTCTATCGCGGCAATCTTTTCGGGGTCAGTTTTTATGCCCTCGCTCGTCACAATGTGGCCTAGATATCGGGTCTTCGTCTTGAAAAACTCGCATTTTTCTGTATTTATTTTCAGATTTGCTGCCCTGAGTCTTCGAAACACCTCCTTGAGATTTTTCAGATGCTCGTCAAACGTCTTTCCAATCACGATGATATCGTCGAGATATGCGAAAGCGTGTGGTTCCATATCGGGTTCTATAACGCGATCCAATGCCCGTTGGAAGGTGGTAGGAGCCGAGTGTAAGCCAAACGGCATAACTCGCCATTGAAACAGCCCTCTACCAGTGACGGCAAATGCAGTATACTTTCTGCTACCTTCGTCCATTGGGATTTGCCAATAACCATCCTTGAGGTCTAGACTGCTTATAAATTTGGCATCTCTTAATCTGTCGAGGATGGTATCAATGCGCGGAAGTGGGTAAGCGTCAGGTATGGAGCGAGCGTTTAGTTGACGAAAATCCATGCACGTCCGCCACGAGCCATTCTTTTTCTTCATCAGGGTTATCGGAAAGGAATTCGGGCTACATGACGGTTCAATGCAGCCCCGTGACAACAACGAATTTACTTCTTCGTCAATAATGGCTTGCATGGCCGGATTTCTTTGGACATATCTTATTTTAATTGGCCGGTCGTCCTTCATTACAATCTTGTGCGTGGCAGCAGTAGAAAGACCCGGAATCTGTTGAAATTTTGGCAGTTCGGTTTCTAAAAAATTTCTAATTCGCTCTTGTAGCGAGTCTTCTTTAGAATGATCGATACTATAGCAACTATTGGAGAAATTTATGATATCATGTTCCCTTACCTGGTTTAATGGTTCATCGTCCTTCGGTAACTCTCGAGCCTCGGATGCGCCTTTTGTGGTTAGGCCGGCACAACGGATAGTTGTGTCAAAAGTTCGTAGGAAGTCTAACCCTAGAACGACGGACTCAGTGGCTTCCCGCATGACAAGAAACTCCTGGTTTTTTGTTAGATTACCAAATGTCACTGGAATTTGAACGGCTGTAGAGATGTGTTTCTTCGACCCATCGGCCAGTGCAACTTCTATGTCCGTCTCGATAGATTCCGGCTTTAGTCGCATTTTCTTTATGAAAGAAGGTGACACGAAGCTTTTGGTAGCCCCCGTGTCAATGATACCGTTGCAAGGATGGTGGTTAATAACCATTGTAGCTTTAATTTTCTCGTCCTCCCACGACAGATGGGTCTGATTATTACTCGAGCCTGTGGTGTCGGTTGGTGAAGCTTGTTGGTTGTGAAGCATACGATGATGTTCGTTACGGCCTAGCTGTTTTGGATTGGGGATACTTTCTAATTCGGCGGCTAAGGATACCAAGTCATCCAAGGTTTTGAAATCTCTTCGTCTGATAAACCATTGATAATCTGGTGACGAGTTTCGAAAAATTATTTCGAGCTTTTCCTCTTCGTTCAGGGTAGAGTGGTACATCAAATCTTGGAGCGCGAGTAAATATTCTTTGAAATTTTCTCGTGGTCATTGAGTCCGGGAACGAATCTCTATCTCTAATTTTTCGAAATACCTTTGCGGCAGGAAGGATTCTAAAAGGTCTTTCTTAAACTGTGACCACAATTCCCATGGCTTTCGATTATTCCTAAACCATATAAGGGCGCGGTCCTTCAACAGTTCACACATTACCGGAACGATCGAGTTTAAGTTTACCTCGTACATAGCGGCTAATTCCTCCAACCGATCAACAAATTTTAACACATCTTTACCTCCATCGTATTTTAGCCCCAATTTTCTAATCAACTCCATGGTGGCGACGCGGTCTTCCCTCGTAGATGGTGTATTTTTGGCTGTGATATCAGGTGACGCTTCAACCGCAATTTGTGACTTTAGGATTTCATTTTTCTCGTTCAGCACACGACGAGATACGCTGGGGAACCCACTGCTACTTAGTTCATGTTGTTTTTGCCACTTCAATAACTTATCGGTGAGCTCTTCGTCGTGTTCGGTGGAGATGAATTTTACCAGCCTCTTCCGCATTTCCTCAACGGTACCCGACGGATCTTGTCCACACTGTAGTAAGTAGGTAACAAGCTCTTCTTTCTTAAGGGAGTAGACCCATGAGGTTTTCATCACTTCACGTTGACTCATTGTTTTTGATCAGGTGACGGACGGGTGATACCACAAACTGTACTCGTACTAGCAAACTGTAAGTAGAAATGTGGTTATATTAATTGATTAATTGGACAAATATGTCCCTGCTCGGCCGCCAATGTAACGACACGTTTCCGCTCGGGTGCTGGGGTAGTTCAGCGGCGTCCAGTGGTTACATAAAAAAAGACACTTCTTTGAAAGTTCTACGCTATTTATTAATAATAAGTAAAATAGCTTACGTACTAAACTATGTTTGAGCTACAGAGAAGGAAAAATTAAGTTTAATATTAGTTATTAAGCCCTAGGCCGGCCAAACAACGGTTCGTCAGGTAACAGTGAGTCTAGTCAACCAAAGGGGAATGTCAGAGCAACAATCAAATGGCCTACGCACAGGATGATTGTGGTTCTGAGGTCCCTGGTGTCTGTCCAGTCACAGTTGCCAATGTCAAGTCAAAATCAACCAAAGGGGAATGTCAGAGCAACAATCAAATGGCCTACGCACAGGATGATTGTGGTTCTGAGGTCCCTGCTGTCTGTCCAGTCACAGTTGCCAATGTTTTGCTGGCTGTAAATATCTCACTAGTGGGGACAACCACACATTGTCGATGTCACAAGATCGACCTGCCTTACCAGCAACTCATCAACAACTGCCCCAACCGCTGAAGTCATGCTCGCTTTTACTCACAAAAGTACAAATAACGGATCAAACATCAAACATGTTGTGTCCTTTTACACAACTTATCAATGTGAGAGCAAGCACTAACTGGATTCAGCAGAGAGGTCTTGTAGGTCAAATGTGAGTAGTACGACAACCGTTATCAAGAATAATAATGTTTCTAAAAAGAGATCATAAGAGCTTAGCAAAAATCAATTTACATATTTTAGGCACAGTGGGGCCTGTTATGAACTTATACTAAAATAATTACAACAGTTTTTGTATTTAATAATAATTCATACAGCGCAAAAGAAAATTAACATTAATTCATAAATATCATAAAGTGGTATTGTGTGGGCAAAAACAAGGTCCCCGCCTTTTGTCGTCACAACCGATACAACAATAATTACTACAATTTATTGCTTGTTCACTATTATTCACACGCAACTATTCTGCTCGCAACGGATATCTTCGAACCACGACTTTTTACTTCGCACCAGAGATCAGCAACGAGTATTCAAAACGATGAGTAGATTCGAGTCATACTTATTATTTCTGATACTTATACGCATTCATACTCATTCTACTCATACTCAAAGTTGGAAGTATTCGTCGTATTCATACTTAACAATACGCATGATGTTATTGACTTCGACTCGTCTCTACTTAACATTTATACGAAGCACAAAATAAGTATGATTCGCGTACGAACACTACTATACTCACAAGAAGATTGTGTGTATGCTTTGCTTGTTGTCTTTGTCTTTCCTTTCTTCTTTGTTTGTATATACAACAATAACAAAGGCTGTAAATTTTGATGAATGATTCGAGCCACTCGAATCACTTATAAGTATTATAAGTATTTTTCTAAATTTATGAATCAGAATGAGTAGGCGTATGAATCAAACACATTTCGAATGTTGTGAGTTTGATGTCAACGTTGTACTCATACTCATTGTAACCTATACTTATAAATCAATGCTGTAGCGAGTACGAATGAATCAGAGTAGTTGAATTTCAATTCTGTTGATTCACTCATACTCAAAATTGAATGAGTGCTTATGAGTAGCAGAAAAACGATTCATTGTTGATCTCTGCTTCGCATGCAACTCGTCTTCACACCGTGACTGATTTGTTAACACGCAACTTCACGCAAGGCTGACTGAATTATAACTGACTCGTTCTCTGCTTTGTGTCGCCTATTTATATGTCCGCAAAATCAGTCTGATGATGGTTCTCAAATTGGAATGTTCTGGGTATCGCATTCTCGAGAATTCTTTTGCGACTACATTGATTGTTGTTGCTTTTGCTTATTTGTCTGTCCCTTTTTCTCTCATACTTGTTGTAGCTGGTTTATTTATAATAAATTCGATGTATGCGGTAGTGTGTATTTGTGTCGTGGGTATTGTGTTCGCATTGCCTCATGGCCTTTGTATGTATTTGTACATACATACATACATAATTGGTCATTACAACCCTTCAGTCAGGATTACGACCTAGCTTCTCACACTACTCGTGTTGTGTGCGTTAATTTTATACATAAGTGGCGAGACCTACAGTTTAAAGTCGACTCCGAACGACAGATTTTTGAGAAGCTTTTCATGGCAATTTTATTTACTCTCAGAGTTTTTGCCAGAAATCTGCTGAGAGGAAATCGCCGAAGAAATACTTTTTGTATTTTCGTTTTGATGTCTGACCTGGGATTCGAACTCGGGTCTTCAGTCTAATAAGCCAACACACTACCTACTAGACTACGGCGACTTCTATGTATGTATTTGTAGCTTTTGTTTATAGTTAATGTTAAACGATATTAGGTCGTTTCGATATGCGTAACAATATGTATATAAATTTAAATTTTTTCATTTTCTTTAAGTCTAGTGGGCACTGTTCTACACTATTAGCGTGAAAGTCGTGGGTTCGATTCAAACCAGAGGCTCTGGCTTATTACACTACACCGAGCATAAGGTCTACGTTACTTAATATATACAGTATATACGAGTATATAGCTCAGTTTTACAAGCTTGTAAAGGCCAACTACAAGTATTAATTTCATTCCGTTGTCCATTATTCATCTTTTATAATGCCGTTTTTCATATTACTGGGTATATTTTCCCCAAAATAAATAAAAATGCCCATGTTCTTTAATTAACTACTTCATTTCATATGTTTTGTAAATATGTATTATTTGTAATTACATATCATAATAGCTATAACTATACTATTGTACTACAATTTATTGAATACAAACAACTGTTTGTGTATTAGATTTCGTCCCTCCTCTCTGCGTACAGTAACAGTATAAACTTCATATTGGGGGAAGTGATAGTATCTATTTACAACACTAAGTGCCATTATTACAACTTCCCGTTAACTAATACTATGTTCAGACATGCACTTTTATTAAATCAATATTCGGTTTATTGAGAACAATATTTTTAGCGTTCAGACATATAATATACGAAAATTTATTCGACAGCTGGTAAACAAAACAGCTGATTGCTTCAACAACATTGCTTTTAATTTAATCGCGAAAATTAGTGCCAAAAAATTTTTTTTAAAAAATGGAAAACAATTTAACATTTAAAAGAGTATTGCTAATGATTAACCGAAACGCCAAGCTGTTGCGGTTAATAGGAACTACTTTTGACTCCAAAGTGGCTTTTCTCAGAAGGATGAGAAAGAAAAATTTGATATGAAACTCAATATAAAATACAAACATTTCTGCTGACTTTCCATTTTTTGTTTGTCGTTGTTTACATTTGAGTTGTCAAATATTAATAGAAAGCGTTCGGAAAAATGTAATCTGCTCACTGAACGTACTTATGACAGTGTTGTATTTAAAGTTTTTTATCAACATTATAACAATTTATGAATTTATTGGCCAATAATTAATTTAAATTTTATATGAAATATTGAGATCAATAATTCCGTTTATTGCGATTTACGCAATAAAGGTGCATGTCTGAACCCAGTATAAAGGGAGGGCAAATAAATTGTTTTTCATTATTATGAGTACCCAATAAGATAGAAGTGATCGTTAAGCTAAAGGGAAGATCATCCTACCTATAACATTTAAAGGTCACTTTATGTTTGAACTTGCCATATCATATACTACATATACAACAAAAAAACAAAGTCCGCTGTTGCCACTGCGTTAGAAAAAAAACTTGTTTAATTGAGCAGTTTTATCGACTTTGCTCCGGCACTGCCATATTTTAATTTTATTTTATCTGTAAGTTGTAATAACGAAAATCAGTTAAAGGTACCTTTAGCTAAAGGGAACTGTAAAGTTAAAGGTACCTTTAGCTAAAGGGAACTGTAAAGTTACTGTTGAATCATGAATTGCAATAAATTTTCTACAGGGTATTTAATTCTGTTTACATGCTTAATTTTAATTTTGTTTGGTTGATTGCTTTTACTTTTACTTAACTACATTACACCTACCAACAATCAATTGCTTTAGCCGCTAATCGCCACACGTATTTAAAGTCTATGCATAAAAAAGTGTAGTTTCGGGGCCGAATTGTTTTTGAATATTTTTTTTGATGGCATATTATGTCTTTATGCTTTTTAGACATTTTGTCAAAGCAGTGAGTTAAATCCTAGCCACTTAAGTAATACAATTAACGGGCATGAATTTAATAAAGATAAATTGAATTTTATATATTAAAGTAATGTTAACATTTTTATTTGGAACCTTTTGGTAAGGCATTATAGGACAAAAAAAAGCTTTTGTCCTCAAACACGGTCCTTCGAGCCGGATATTACTGGTTAATTTGGAGTAATCGCACTGCTTGTTATCACATTCAATTATGTCTCAAACAGGCTCGAATGAGCAAACACCTCCTCATAATAGTGCCGATGGTGGATCAATTCATACCAAAGAACTTCAACGTAGCGGCTGTATTAAACGACTCACAGATGAAGTTACCAACATATCGAGTTATCATTCCTTTTCATCCCACCAATTGGAGGTAAAGCTGTCACTATTAGAGCGACAGTTGGAGTATTTTGAAAGGCTTCAGAGTCAGCTTGAATCTTTAGATGAATCACAGTTTGGTCAAAATCACCGCATAATATTTGAAGAGGCTTACTTCAAACTAAAATCAGAAATTCTTGAACGCTTATCAATCCTTCGTCAACATTCAAATCAATCATGTATGAGTAGCACACAATTTCAAACAACTACAACGCAATCTTCCTTGAAGCCTCATCTTCCAACATTACAACTTACAAAATTCAGTGGAAATTATAATGATTGGACTGAATTTTTTAATATGTTTTGCACATTAGTTCACGAAAATTCTGATTTATCACTCATATCTAAATTTCAATATTTGCGGTCATGCTTAACTGACGGTGCAGCAAGATTAATTCAGTCGTTAGATATAACACCGGAGAATTACGACCAAGCTGTAGAAATTCTCAAGTCACGATATGACAACAAAAGGCTTATTTTCCAGTCTCATAAGATAAAATTTTTAATATAAAGGAACACTCAAGTCCAAATATGAACGAGGTAAGAAACTTGATTGATTTAGTAAATGCAAATATTCGAGCTTTGCAATCAATCGCTTCTCAAAAACAAATTTCTGATGGAATTATATTACATTTGATTACTTCTAAACTCGATCCTGATACGCAAGCAAAATGGGAGGAAGAAGTTTGTTCAGGCCGAAATGAAGGGTCTTCACACCAAACTCTATCCATTCCAGACTGGAATGATCTTTCAAAATTTTTAGAGAAAAGGTGTAAAACTTTAGAAATCGTTTCTAGATCTATGTCATCAAAGCAATTAACTAGCTCGCATGGGCGGCCCATGAATAATAAAGTGTCTTCAACTTCAATGAAATACAAAATGTCATCACACATCGCAACAAACCAAAAACCAACAACATGCTGCTTTTGCAACAGCAGCCCCTCCCATAATGCTTTTCAATGTAAAAAATTTATTGAAATGTCCACATATGATAGATTTCGAATTGTAAAGAGATTAAATTTATGTATAAATTGCTTGGGATTTAATCACGTGGCTAGCTCATGTCCATCAAATAAAAAATGTCAACACTGCAGTGCAGACCACCACACACTTTTGCACAGAGATCAAAATCGTCAGGTTTCATCCCCCATCAACAACCAGCTTACAACTATATCCAATGGAACTGAGACACCTGTTACACTACAAGCACTTAAAGAAAATAGTCAAGTTATATTAGGTACTGCCAAGGTATGGCTACAAGCGCAAAATGGAAGATGTATCCAGGTTCGTGCACTTTTGGACTCTGGATCTCAATTACATTTTATCACTGAAAAAATCGCACACCACTTACGAGTTCCACGTAATAAAGTTAATATAAAAATAACAGGTATTGCCAACAAATCATCCGATGCTTTTAACAATTGTCATCTTACAATAAAATCCGCTACGAATGAATACTCCACACCCCTCATAGCAGTTATAATTCCATCCATAACATCATATCAACCACAAACGACTGTAAACTTTGAAAATTTTAATATACCAAGTGACATTAAATTAGCTGATAAATATTTTTACAAACTTGGCCCCATTGATCTACTCATTGGAGCTGAGCTCTTTTATGAAATGTTAATGGTCGGGCAAATTAAAAACGAAAACTTTCCAATTTTGCAAAAAACCACGTTAGGCTGGATTGTGACAGGTGCAGCTAACAAAAATAAAGAAGAAACTAATAACAAAACAAAAATTGATAATTCGAACGTATCATCGAGTATGACGTTATCAAATCTTAACTCACCACGGTCATCAGTCAATAATCAATTAAACACTAAAAACATATCAAAACAAATATCAGCTGTGTCATTCTCATTTACGTTTGTTTACACAGTTCAGTAAAACCATTATATACAACACTCAACAACTCAAGTGAGCAACTTTTAGAAAATATGTTAGAGCGCTTTTGGAATATTGAACAACCAATTTTTGATAATTTTCGTACTGCTGAAGAGGAAGAGTGCGAAAGGTTTTTTGAAAAGACTACCACAAGGTGTCCTGATACAAATAAATTTATAGTCAGACTTCCATTTAAAACAAGCCCACAAGAACTCGGATCATCAATTCAAGTTGCAACAAATAGATATTATTCATTGGAAAAAAGATTACGTTTTAATAAAAATATTCAAAAACAATATTCTGACTTTATTAATGAATATATATCTATGAATCATATGGTAAGGATAGCTCCAGAAATCAATTCAAATTTCAATTATATACCGCATCATTGTGTAATCAAACCAGACAGCTCGACGACTAAACTGAGGGTTGTCTTCGATGCCTCATGTCGCACCTCCAACGGGTTGTCACTAAATAATATTTTACGTGTAGGACCTACTCTTCAAGATGACATTTTTTCAATACTGTCAAAATTTCGGTTCCATAAATACGTGCTTGTTGCAGATATCGCCAAAATGTACAGGCAGGTCTTGGTTAACGAAAATGATGTACATTGGCAGAGTATTGTATGGAGAGACAATCCTACTGACACACTTTCAACATATGTTTTAAAAACTGTTGCATATGGTACTAGTTGTGCGCCGTATTTGGCTGTAAAATGTCTTCAAGTGTTAGCACAAGAATATACATCAGAATATCCTATAGGTTCTAAAGTTACTTTGAGAGACTTTTATGTAGATAATTTGATGACCGGCGGAAACAGTATCGATGAAGTGATCGAAATAAAACGTCAAACAACACAATTATTAAAAATAGGTGGCTTCCCACTACGAAAATTCGCTGCCAACCATGAAGATATTTTACTAGGTGTCCCAATTTCTGATAGGGAAGAAGTTGTGAAGATCGATGATTCAGAATATATAAAGACTTTGGGTCTTAAATGGTTACCACAAAAGGATAATTTTAGTTATGTGTCCAACCAACAAGATGAGCGTAAATCTAAGATCACCAAACGAATAATCCTGTCCCAAACCGCAAGTGTTTTTGATCCCTTGGGCCTAGTCAACCCAATCGTCGTAAGATGCAAACTACTACTACAAAGAATATGGTCCCTAAAGCTTCACTGGGATGAAACAGTACCGCAAGATATAACAATAGAATGGTTTGATATACAAAATCAATTGAAATTGATTACAAAAATTCAATTGCCCAGGTACGTTCATTTTAATACATATACTAACATTCACGCATTTGCAGATGCAAGTTCTAAGGCTTATGGTGCATGTATATATGCAGTTACAGATGAAAAATATTCTTCACTTTTGTGTTCCAAATCACGTGTTGCTCCTTTAAAGATCATTAGTCTGCCAAGACTTGAATTGTGTGCAGCTCTACTACTAACGCAACTTTTAAAATCAGTACTTAAAACACTGCCTCAACAACCTCAGCGAATAATATGTTGGTCCGACTCAACTATTGCGTTATGTTGGATATCTGGAATTTCAGCACGTTGGAAACCTTTTGTAAAGCATCGAGTTGAGAAAATCAAAAATAATATTTCATGTGCAGAATGGCGTCATATTCCTTCACAAATGAACCCAGCCGATTTGCTATCTCGTGGCGCATCCGTTAATACTCTTGTACAAAACAAAATGTGGTTTCAAGGGCCTGGATTTCTACTACAAAATGAGTCTTTTTGGCCAATTGTTCCTCATACTTTTCCTGAAGAAGCAAATTCTGAAGTTCGAAAGGCAGTTTTAATAATCACGAAACCCACTCAAGAAGAAAAGGCCTGTATACTGTCAAATCACAAGTATGTTAATAGTTATGAAAAACTAATAAGAATATTTGCCTATGTTGTCCGATATACTTCTGCCTTTATCTTAAAACAAAATCCTAAAATTGGTCCATTTGAAGCTGAAGAATTAAAACAATCCTTTGAACTAACATGTCGATTAATCCAAACTCAAGCATTCGCTAAGGAGCGTCAATATCTAGAATCTAATAAACCAATCAATAGCCAATCTAAATTGTTCATGTTATCACCATTTGTTCATAACGGTCTAATTAGAGTAGGCGGCCGACTAAACAACTCCATATTGCCATTTTCAGTAAAACATCCCATAGTACTACCATCATCACACAAATTCACGCAGGAGCCCAAACTTTACACAACATTCTTCGTGAAACTATGTGGATAATTAGAGCTAAGCAAACAATCAGGCAAGTAATTCACAATTGTCTTCTATGCTATAGATTTCGTCCCATAGCCCAGCAGCAAATAATGGGAGCGCTTCCAACTGATAGGGTAAGTCAATTTTATGCATTTGCAGTATCTGGTGTTGACTACTGCGGTCCATTTTTTATAACACAACAAATACGTGGTAGAGCAGCACTGAAGGTGTACGTAGCAGTGTTAATTTGCTTTTCCGTCAAAGCAGTTCACCTCGAATTAGCGTCAGACCTAACAACAAATTCATTTATTGCGGTGCTAAAACGATTTATTGCTCGAAGAGGACGATGTTCTACAATATATTCCGACAATGCGACCAACTTTATAGGCGCCAATAAAGAATTGAAGGAATTATTACAACATTTTTTATCGGAAAATCACAAAAAAGTAGTATATGACAGCTGTCTTCAGGATGGTATACAATGGAAGTTCATACCACCGCGCTCGCCACACTTCGGTGGCTTATGGGAAAGCGCGGTTAAACAGGCAAAGCACTACATTCGAAGAGCCGTTGGTCACCATATCCTTACCTTTGATGAACTTCATACAGTGTGTTGTCAAGCAGAAGCTATAATCAATAGCCGACCTTTAACTCCAATATCAAGCGACCCCAATGATTTACGTCCACTTACACCAGCTCACTTTTTAGTAGGACGCCCTTTAAGCACAATTTTAGAACCGTCTATGACTAATATTAATCCTGCCTCTTTAAAAAGGTACCACATTATGAGATGGATTCATCAAGAGTTTTGGGACCGTTGGCGTAAGGAGTATTTAAAAACTCTACAACAAAAAACAAAATGGGCCACTATGCATACTAATATAAAGGAAAACGACCTGGTACTGATTCAAGAGAACTCCACACCACCACTAAAATGGCCACTCGGGCGAATAATAGAAACATATCCAGGCAACGATGGTCAAGTACGAGTAGCACTAGTAAAAACAGCTGATGGTGTATTCAAAAGGGCTATAGCAAACCTCTGAAAACTTCCTATAGAGAGAGAACTAGAAGACAATTTTGGAAACAACGTTTCCAAGGAGGGGGAGAATGTTGAATCATGAATTGCAATAAATTTTCTACAGGGTATTTAATTCTGTTTACATGCTTAATTTTAATTTTGTTTGGTTGATTGCTTTTACTTTTACTTAACTACATTACACCTACCAACAATCAATTGCTTTAGCCGCTAATCGCCACACGTATTTAAAGTCTATGCATAAAAAAGTGTAGTTTCGGGACCGAATTGTTTTTGAATATTTTTTTTGATGGCATATTATGTCTTTATGCTTTTTAGACATTTTGTCAAAGCAGTGAGTTAAATCAAAGAAAATAAAGTATAAAGAATGTGCATCTTAACATATTTTGGAATATTTTTCAAAAATATTTCAAGACGCGGGGGGAAAGGAAGGAAGTAAACAGTTGTATTTTTTGTGCAACTTACGCATTGGCCAACTACAAATGTTTTTATGTTTTTTATAGATTTATTTTCTAAAAAATTTTTTTCGAAGACTTATATAAATTTTGCAAACTTCAAAAAAATAAATCAGATGGAGCGATGGATTTGCATGAACGAACATTTCTGAAGGATATGACAAAATTTGCGCTGGTTTTATTATATCCACACGACATTTAACGCAAGATATTCGTTGAGCTATGTAACCAACAAAATATCGACTTGATGTTAATTCAATTGGCACATTGTTGGACGTAAAACAATCGGTGCCTTCATTAAAATATTCTTTATTTTCATCGTATATATCTGCGACATCTATATCAGGGGTATGTGTACTTTCTGATATATTTCCAGTCCTATCAATATCTTCTAAAAATATGATTTATGATTTTAATTATATATTATATTTATTAAACGTTTTGTTTGAGCATGCACTAGGTACAATTTTTAAATTCACACTTTTTATAAAACAATTTTTCAGTTTTTCAGTTTCAAATGTCCACACAAAATGTGGATTTTTTATTTCGGTGCGAATCGATATAATTTCATTTCTACAACAATAAAACACATATTCTTACCCTACAATAAAACAAACGGTAATATTTGTTTTCCACAGGCTATTTGCACATACATTTTGTGAAAACAAAAGATCTTTCAGTTTGTTTACTATTTTATTTGGCAATGTATTTATACATACATGCACACACGTATACACGCATATGAGAATAAATTGCTTAGAGAAAAGAACAATACGTTCTCTAAGTATAATAAGTTCTCTGAGTACAATAAGTGTACTGAGTCTTTTTTGTTTTCTTTCTCTCAGTTAACATGAGAGTGAGAACGACGATTCAGCTTTCCCTGTTACCTACCCCCCTCATAAGAAAGAAGCACAAAATTTTGTCAATTTTAAATACACTGTGTGCAACATCTTTACATATTTATAGTCTTTGGTCAAACAATAAAAACGATCATACATACATAATCGTACATACGCATATACATACGTACGATGAGAGCAACACATTGTTACGCTCTTTGTTTGTGTTTATTTTTCTCCTGTCTTCCCTCCCTCATCAAGAAATGATTTTTAAAAGAGATTTTGGTGAGAGCGGGCCTTACTGGTACATCCCGCCATAAGAAATTTTACTTCTACATGATGCGCATTCTTTATATCCATATTCTTTGGTAATACCAAAGAAAATAAAGTATAAAGAATGTGCATCTTAACATATTTTGGAATATTTTTCAAAAATATTTCAAGACGCGGGGGGAAAGATAGGAGGGAAGTAAACAGAAACGAAGAGCGTAACAATACGTTGCTCTCATTCTTTGCTCTCATCGCGATGAGATCAAAGACTATAAATATATGAAGATGTTGCACTGCCAGTGCCAAATTTGTCGATGGCAGTACGGCTACTGCCACTTATTGTACTCAGAGAACTTATTATACTCAGAAAACGTATTGTTCTCTTCTCTAATTTATTCTCATATGCGTGTATATGTGTGTGCTTGTACATTGCCAAATAAAATAATAAACAAACTGAAAGATGTTTTGTTTTCACAAAATGTATGTGCAAATAGCCTGTGGAAAAGAAATATTACCGTTTGTTTTATTGTAGGGTAAGAATATGTGTTTTATTGTTGTAGAAATGAAACTATATCGATTCGCAACGAAATAAAAAATCCACATTTTGTGTGGACATTTGAAACTGAAAAATTGTTTTATAAAAAGTGTGAATTTAAATATTGTAGTGCATGCTCAAACAAAACGTTTAATAAATATAATATATAATTAAAATTATTTATTTATTTATTTATTTAAGTCAATGGACAAATTCCTTACTGACTAATAACACAAATAGGTACGAAAAAAAAATTTTGAATACAATGACTAACAGTTTCAAAAATACAATTAATTATTACAATAAAAATATAAAAAGTTACGAATTGAGAAAAACAATAATATTCCGTTTTATAACACAAGAATTTAAAGAAAAATCAACATAGTCTGACAAATAATTAAATTGACGGCAAATTCTAGTAAACGGATCAGCAACAGCATAATTAGTTCTGCAGAATGGAATATAAATAAGATTATAACAGCGGAAGTTACGACAGCTTTCCCTGTTACCTACCCCCTTATAAGAAAGCACAAAATTTTGTCAATTTTTAATACACTGTGTGCAACATCTTTACATATTTATAGTCTTTGGTCAAACAATAAAAACGATCATACATACATAATCGTACATACGCATATACATACGTACGATGAGAGCAACACATTGTTACGCTCTTTGTTTGTGTTTATTTTTCTTCTGTCTTCCCTCCCTCATCAAGAAATGATTTTTAAAAGAGATTTTGGTGAGAGCGGGTCTTACTGGTACATCCCGCCATAAGAAATTTTACTCCTACATGATGCGCATTCTTTATATCCATATCCATATTCTTTGGTATTACCAAAATTGACAAAATTTTGTGCTTCTTTATGATGAGGGGGTAGGTAACAGGGAAAGCTAAATTGTCGTTCTCACTCTCATGTTAACTGAGAGAAAGAAAACAAAAAAGACTCAGTACACTTATTGTACTCAGAGAACTTATTATACTTAGAGAACGTATTGTTATTTTCTCTAAGCAATTTATTCTCATATGCGTGTATACGTGTGTGCATGTATGGATACATACATTGCCAAATAAAATAATAAGCAAACTGAAAGATTTTTTGTTTTCACAAAATATATTTGAAAATAGCCTATGGAAAAGAAATATTACTGTTTGTTTTATTGTAGGGTAAGAATATGTGTTTTATTGTTGTAGAAATAAAATTATATCGATTCGCACCGAATTATAATGTTATATTTTAGACTATTCAATTATATATGTATGTATTTACCATATGTGTCTATTTTTGTATAGAATGAAGTTGTAATAAAACGAATGCTTTTTTTGTTTAGTATTTATTAAATTTATTTATCATTTTAATGGTTCAAAATTTTAACTTTTTCCATACTGGATAATTTGAATTTGTATGTTTCCCATGTGGAATGCTTCCGTAGTAAAACAACAATTAGTAAATTAAGCATCTCCATTCTGTGTTTATAACATTCGTTATTTTCATCAAACCAAAAGGAATAAATTGTATTTTTTGTGCAACTTACGCATTGGCCAACTACAAATGTTTTTATGTTTTTTATAGATTTATTTTCTAAAAAAATTTTTTCGAAGACTTATATGAATTTTGCAAACTTCAAAAAATAAATCAGATGGAGCGATGGATTTGCATGAACGAACATTTCTGAAGGATATGACAAAATTTGCGCTTGTTTTATTATTTCCACACGACATTTAACGCATGATATTCGTTGAGCTATGTAACCAACAAAATATCGACTTGATGTTAATTCAATTGGCACATTGTTGGACGTAAAACAATCGGTGCCTTCATTAAAATATTCTTTATTTTCATCGTATACATATATCTGCGACATCTATATCAGGGGTATGTGTACTTTCTGATATATTTCCAGTCCTATCAATATCTTCTAAAAATATGATTTATGATTTTAATTATATATTATATTTATTAAACGTTTTGTTTGAGCATGCACTACAATTTTTAAATTCACACTTTTTATAAAACAATTTTTCAGTTTTTCAGTTTCAAATGTCCACACAAAATGTGGATTTTTTATTTCGGTGCGAATCGATATAGTTTCATTTTTACAACAATAAAACACATATTCTTACCCTACAATAAAACAAACTGTAATATTTGTTTTCCACAGGCTATTTGCACATACATTTTGTGAAAACAAGACATCTTTCAGTTTGTTTATTATTTTATTTGACAACGTACAAGCACACACGTATACACGCATATGAGAATAAATTAGAGAAGAGAACAATACGTTCTCTGAGTATAATAAATTCTCTGAGTACAATAAGAGGCAGTAGCCGTACTGCCATCGACAAATTTGGCACTGGCAGTGCAACATCTTCATATATTTATAGTCTTTGATCTTATCGCGATGAGAGCAAAGAATGAGAGCAACGCATTGTTACGCTCTTCGTTTCTGTTTACTTCCCTCCTATCTTTTCCCCCCCGCGTCATGAAATATTTTTGAAAAATATTCCAAAATATGTTAAGATGCACATTCTTTATACTTTATTTTCTTTGGTAATACAATTAACGTGCATGAATTTAATAAAGATAAATTGAATTTTATATATTAAAGTAATGTTAAAATTTTTATTTGGAACCTTTTGGTAAGGCATTATAGGACAAAAAAAGCTTTTGTCCTCAAACAGTTACCTTTAACTAAACCCAAGTTTAACGGCAAGTTGTAATAATGGCCCTGAGAGTAACATGTTACGGCAAACTTGTAAACAGTTTGAATTAGTTCTGAAATTTGGATCGTATCGTATTTTCTGAACATTTTTTCCTTTTAATTTTTTTTCTATGAAGCTAAAATGCTGTTAACATATATGTACATATACACTTTTGTTCCTAATGTGCTTTTCCTCAGTGGCATATCTTTTACCTTTCATTCGATTTGTTTAATTGTTATTTTGCAGCACTCTGGTTTTTTTGCTTTATTCTTTCTTTTTGAAGCACATTTATTAGATACTTCAGTTATTATTTCGATTCTAAAATGAGGCCCGTAAGCGGCCTCATAAATTCAAGTCATACTATGTATGAGTATGAACCAATGCTTAGCAAGTTGTGTGGTATAACTAAAATAATTTAGGGCTTTACGATTTGTTATTTTCGGTCGGAGTATTTTTTTTTTATCAGTGGTGTATTTGTGGATTATCTACCAAAGTATGCAAAAAACTTAATTTAGGAAAAAACGAGTGAGCGCCTTCCTATATTATGGTGTCGATAAGCAACATCATTTCAAGTATTCCTCTCAGACAAGCTTACTTTCAACTCACTTAAACTTGTATTAGGTAATTGATTCAGTCTTATTGGCAATATCATTAACATATGTATGGTACATACAGCAAATTATCATTATTTATTTATTTTATTTATTATAATTGACATAACACAACAAGATATAAATCTTATAAGTGATAGTGCTTTGTCTAGAAGCAATAAGATATAAAACATAAATATTAAATTTAAATATAAAGAAAAATATAATATAAAGCAATTTGAAAAATAAACAATACCATCTAAATAAATAAAAGAGTTGAATGGTACTACATATTTAGAAAAATCAGTCTAAAAATGTAGGAATAAAAATATAACCGATATAAACCTAAAAATAAAATCACAAAATTTATAAATACATACCAAGTTAAAGGGAGCTAATGTCATAAAAATTTTAATTATGAAAATAATTTAAATACCTTCTTTTTGATCGCATTTGCATTGCCTAGATATTTAATGTAATTTGGTAGGGAATACCAAAGACATGTGGTGTATATAAAAAAACTGTTGCTGAGACAGAAGAGTCTTGAATCGTTGCTGAATAATCTTCATGCCCCGGTAGGGTTTAGGAAACTTAATTCGACAAAATAAATATTTCGGCTGTTTCGTGTAAATTATTTTATGAAATAGAATAAGGCATTTAATTTTCAAAAGATTATCAAATTTTTTACTAAGTATCTGGTAAGATAAATGAGAAATATGATCACGACGCCCTTTAAGAAAGACATACATATCCAGCTATGTTGTTATATGCTAAGTTAAATTTTCGCTTGTCGTCACAATCGCAGTTTGTGAAGATTTCACACCCATATAAAAGTACCGGAATTAAGTACGTTCTAGCAAGCTGCATACGAATGACAAAAGGAGTTCAGTCTATGACAGTTCACATGTTCCTAAGCATACTATAAATTCTACTAACAACGACACTTATATGGTTAGACCACAATAAACTAACATTAAAGACAATACGCGGATTGGTTGCAGATTTAACAAATTCTGGCTATAATGTTTTCCATTACCTTGGACAAAAAAGGAATGCTAGCAATTGGCTTGAACTCATTGTTAGTTTTAGGAATGGGAAGGATTTTAGCTAGTTTCCAATGTTCAGGAAAGTAGATTTAGTCAGAACTGTATTGAATAAGTGAGTATAATATGGCAAAAGTTTAGGAGTCAGAGCTTTTAAGAATAAAAGATATCAATCGTCAGAACCAATTTCATTCGATTTTATCGATGAAATACATTCCAAAACCTCGAACTGAATTACGCAACAAAAACTAAAGGAATATTGTGGTGGAACACAACAAAGTAACCAATAGACGTTGGAACCCTAGAATTTGCGAACTGATCATTAAGCTTATTTAGGACATTTTCGGCAAATTCCTATTTCACGAATTACATTCCATTTAGATTTGTTGTTGTCCATTGCGTTGGAAAACTTTCCACCATAATACAATGTTTTCGCAATTTTTATGCGCTTGGTAACTTCCGTCCATGCGAATTTATGTAAAGCTCTCAAATCATCAGTCCTAAACCTCTTCCATCGCCTGTAAGCACTATTACTCTTCTCAATAAGTGCTTTTTTTATTTCCTTATTAAATCAAGGCTGTTGTTTTGGTTTGATGCGATTGGTTTTGACAGGAACGCACATGATAACACAGACGCACATTTTCGCATTCGCACATTCGCATTACCCAATGTATAGACCAGGTGTCAAGATATGTTATCTAATTCAATATTCAGAGTTGTATAATCTACATATCGTTAGTATAATTCGCAAAGACGCTAAGTCCACTTTTTTCAAAAATTGAGATTTTAATGCAAAACGGTAACATTGTACATAATACATATTTTACAACAACAAAACATGTCATTATATAGTTTAAAGTTGTTGTAATTTTGTGGTTTGCAAAAACGCTAAGTCCACAAAACTACGAAAAATATTAATATTATTAATTAATTAATAATAATAATTAACATTATTAGTTATTAATATTAATATTATTTTGTAAAAATAATTGCGTTTAAACAGTTTAAAAATTTTAAAAACTGAAAAAGCTACAATGTTTTTTGCGTTTCCTGTAAAATTTGGAAAAACGCACTTAACACATTTGCGAATTATGCAAACGATATGTTCTTAAAATCACGATAAGTAATATATTTGTCAACAGCACAAGTTACAGACATATTAAATATAATTAAGAAAGAGAGGATCATGGTTGGAGAAGCAGAAATTTGATCAGATCACAGTACCCCTTTCAATGTGATTTACAAATACAAGGTCAATCGTTAAAGGATTTAAAAACAGTTCTCCAATTCTAGTTTTACAATTCGGACAAATAATTAATTTATGATTTTTTATTTTGAGTTCCAAATCGTTACAAGTTTGCTTGATAATTTTTTTTATTAAAATTATTTGTTATAACAAAGCTAAGTCTAATGAAATTTATTTTTTTGTACTACTTCTACTATTCACTATTTAATTTGTCAAGCAAATTTCTGATACACTTGTCTTCGCGATATCTAATTATTAAGCCTCCTTCCTGTCATCCATTGTTTCCTTCTGCAGCATTATACATACAGTGGCTCCCAGCTTATTTCAACCAGCACCTTTAAAAAAAATTAAGCTCGTATAATTTCGAAACGAAACAAGTTATTAAAAAAAATTTGAATAAGAGTTTATGGAATCTGTTTAAAAATTAAAAAAAAAGTTTTATTCAGTCCCAAATGTAAATTTACAAACTAAAAACCAAAAATATAGGAACCCAATTCGTCACAGCTTATTTCAACCACTTACTATAAACAAACAATTAAATGATTAATTAACTAATTGTTTTAATTTCAAAATTTAGTTTGACCTCCTATTTGCTTAATTACAGCTTTCAGCCTTTTTTGCATTGATTCCACTTTCTAGTGGTTTGGATAGTTATTTTTGCCCATTCCTTTTTCAGAGCTGCTACAAGGTCATTCTTGTTCGAAATCTGGTGTTGGCGGACGTTTTGATCACAAATTGCCCATAAATTTGAGACTGAATAAAACTTTTTTGTTTAATTTTTAAACATATTCTATAAACTCTTATTAAATTTTTTTTTAAAGGTGCTGGTTGAAATAAGCTGGGAGCCACTGTATATGCCCGGTCGCTCCTTATTTCCTGAATCTGTTCAGTCTGAGTCACTACCGTCAGCATTAGTACTCGTATATGTATATGAAGGTCGTTAGAATCATTTTGAATATTTTCATTCCTAAAAGACGAATTGTTATGGAAGTATTTTAAATTTAAATGTGTTTTATTTTTTTCCATGTTTATATATATTTTTTGTATTTATTATTGCCTATGATCTGTGCTTTCAGAAATGGATTTGCTTTTTATCTAACCGTTTTCTATAATTTTCTTCTGCCAAGAACCGTGTATCGAGCTCATAACTTTTCAGTTTCTATTAACGTTATTTTTCCAATACCACTGCCTAAATTAATTATCCTTAACTTCGCATTTAGAGGTTTGTGAAGCCTCTCAATAGCTGCTAATCCAGTCTTACGCGATGAAATCTCAATCTGTATCCCAGAGCCTAATACCATTCCTGTAAATTTCATAACTCTAGCAATTTGAAACATATTTGCAATACATGGAATTGTTGAAATTATTGAGAGATTTTGTTAAAAAATGTTAATATTTTTATTTATCTTAATTCAAATTAAATAAAACTATGTCATATTATTAAATTTCATTATCAGGTTTATGTTTTTCACATAAGAATCAAACACTTCATGTCAATTTTTCCAAATGGCTACATTTTGACATTGGAAAAATTTGTCTATGTCATGTGAGGTAAAAAAGTTTCTCATAGCATTATTATGCCCCCTTAGAACAGCGGCTATGTCAATAACAAGGCCCTCTCTTTGATTCCTCTCTGGTTTCCCGGATACAGGTTTCCCCAAGTACGGCTGTGTGTACTTTCTTCACATGCAGCATGTATAGGTAAGGTACATGAATGTAAAACTGCCAATTAGATTTTTGTAAATGACTCAAACTTTTGTAAGTTACTCATCTACAACAAACAAACTTATTGGGATTATAAATAACGCAAAGACTTACAGTTCGTTTTCCGAACAGGCGTAAATTTTAAAAACCGCTATACGCTATACTGTAAATATAATGCTTGATCAGCATTATTTAGTATGTATAAATTCTGAGTAATTTTAGATATAAGAATCAATTAATAAATTATAGCCAATCTGTGCGCTTCTGGCGTACTTGGCATTAAAAAACAAACTTTATAATTGCTTACTTATTTTACAGTTGGGAATTGGAAAAGAGTCATCAATTGTTATTTCATTCAACGTACGGTAATCTACCACGATTCTCCATTTAGTTTCCGCAGAGAGATCCCTTGTCTTCAGAACAATCAATATGGGAGCGGAGTAGGCACATTAACTGGGTTTTATTAATGCGTGAGCATTTCCTTGATCTGCCTATTAAATTCAGCCTTGTGCACTTGTGAAAACGGATAAGATTTTACATTACACGGATCTTCATGCTTTGTGTTGTGTGTGTGATCGCATTAGTAAAAATCAATTTCTCAATACCTAAATGAAAATGTGATTTGTATCTATTCAAAAGCTTCTCTGAGTCATTTCCTCATTACTTAAATAATCGGTACTAACTCTATTATCATTTTGTTGTTCTTCCAATATAATTTATTATATTTATCAGGATCTTCATTCACTAATTAGGCATATTTGACTAAATCAATTACTGCATTTAACTTCTTCAAGCAATCGTAACCATTAAAACGTATTCTCTTTTCGTCTTTAAATTCTCAAAATCGTAGTTGAGCACAATTAAAATCATTTTCTGAGTGATTAAAATTATTCTGTCGGTCGATCTTTCGAACTGAAAAATTTCGTATTTTGTTGTGGAAAAAACTTCCGTCGACAATTTGAATTTTTAATTCTTACTGGCCTGTCTGTCAAAAAATTTGTTTGAAAATGCCTCATTTGGTGAAAACTTGAATTCATTCGTGGGGATTATAGGTATTGCAGTATTAATAGTTTCCACTACCATCCTATTATCTTTGCGGTAGAGATTCTAATTCACCATTTTCTCCCAAAATTTTAATTGCCTAAATGCTGTTAGGTGATTTGGTAGTATCATATTCCGCAAAAAATAAGCCTATTCTGTCCCTTGCTGCCTCTAGCTTTCCTTTCTCTAAGGTTATATTTTTGATTTTATTGGCCAAATCCACCACTTAATTTATCACTTTGCAATATTATTTGTTGATGATTTTTTTTTCAGTATCGCTCAATTAATTTAGTTGATTTATTTTTAGTTTTGATTTTTGTTGATTTTTTGGTATTACTGGTTGTTAAATGTTTTCAGTACATATACATATGTATTGTTACGTTTTTACCTTTTAAAAACGTTAAAAATATGAGCTCGTAGATTGCAAATAAAATAAAAATAAATCTGTGTTTAATTTAAAGTCAATTTTTTATTTTCTGCACAACTTTCGTGCCACTGTTCGAACTTATTCTACGCATACAATGATAACTTTCACAATATGTGCTTGTTCGTGATATTTCTCTGCTTATAACCTGTTTTATAAGCAACAACAACACTTGTTAGTTATTCTTCTTTGCTCACAACCTTTTTTGTAAGCACCACACTAACAACTGTTTTCTTCACGCAACTTGTCTGCACACAAGTCTGACTGGATTATAACTTGATCTCGTATCTTCACACACCACTGGTTGAATTCTCACTCAATTCAACGCGACGTCGTCACACGACTAACTTCACTCGAACTCCGAGAATAACGTGTCTTCATACACGGCTGACTGAATTCTAACTGAATCATCGTTGCTCGCTTTATCTTGCCTTTTATATCACTCGATCAACAGTGTGATGAATGCCCTGGAAGGATGATGACGACCTTCGGGAACAATCCAAAAAATGTAAACAATTGTTTCCATTTTTGTTGTTCGTGTATCTTATTTACTTTCGTCCAGGCAAAGTTGTTGTTGTTCTGTTTGTTTGTCTTTCTGCTATATTTTTTATACGCAGTCGTTGTTGCTATATTTGTTTATTCATCGATCTTGTAAACGAGCCCTGTTGTTTTTGTTGCTATAAGCTTACTCATTCGTTGATCACGTGAACAACTGCATTGTTTTGTTTTTTGGAGCTTTTATTTTTATGCGTGATCAAGTCCACTGTGTTGTTTTTGGAGCTTTTGCTTATTATTTTAACAACACCATTTCCATTTTCGTAACACTGCCGCCCACTTAAGCCTGTTCGTCCCGAATAGGCTCATTATCTCCTCTCCCGTAAATAACCTTGTTGGTTGATCTAGCTGTGGGAATCATGCATCGCAGATGGATACGCCAGTAGATACCTCGGAATGTGTTCATCCCAATCTCTTTGTTGCTCGCCTACTACTTTTCTCGAGTATTCCTCCAGGCTTCGACCAAATTGTTCTACCATTCCATACACCTCACACATTCCCTCGGAAACGGCTGGCTCGAAACTTCTGCCTCGGAATGGAGCTCTATTGGCAACTAGTAGCAGCATTCCCAGTGGCTCACAAAAAATCCTTTTCTACTGTGTTCGCCTCTTGATTGGGTGTGGCATACACTTCCGGCCATTAGCTGAAGTAATCCGTCTCGACGAGAACATATCGGTTTCTGGCAATACAAAGGACCTGCTGTTGTTATTCGCTCCAAAAAATGCGTCCGACTTCTATTGTGCAGCTGACCTCGACTTCGCTTTACTAGAACTTGTGGGGATCTCGCTTCTAGGAAACCAGCACTTGCCCCTCTGATGATGATGATAGCTGGTCTCCCGCCCATTTGATGGTGAGTCGGATCTTGACCTTCCTCGTGGCGCGTTCCAGTTTCTTCGGGACGTGACCGCTCTTTCCGCAGTTGAGAAGCCTCAGATTGACCTTTCGTCCGGCTTCTGCCACAACTTGCCTTAACAACTTCTTGATGTTACTTAACAGGCGTCCTTTTTCCTCCACGATTTCCACTCCTCGCGCTTTTCTTGCTTCTGCTGTAGAAATCGTGCAAGCGGTCTCCTGGGCTAATACGAAAGCCACGGTCTCTTCAAAGATGGAGACCAGTCCACACCGCCAACCTGACATCATCGGCGTGTATACCATTTACACACGCCTCGGTCTTACAATTGTCTACGAGTGGACGGTTTTCTCCCGGGCATGTGGGCTGCACTAATCTGTCGTCCTCCACTACAAGGGCTTGCAGTGACTCATTACCCTTTTGCGCACGGCACCCCCAACTCTATAGGGTACAGTTCTCTTTCGTGCTCGTCGCCAAATTCACGCTGTAACGCCACCATTAAATCACTATAGTTGTTTCTGCGGCTGGCTGGCATGTTTACTAAAGTCTCAGCGGCGGCACCTTTCAACGCCAAAACCAGTTCCAATGCCCTCTCCTCATCGTCCCATCCGTTTCTGTCTGCTTCCGTCTCGAATTGGACTTTAAATACGGATAGGGGCGAGCTACCATCAAAGCAAGGTGCTTCTATCCTGCCGGTACCTTCTGATTCGGCTTGTACTGCTTCCGGTCGCAGGCTCTTCTCTTCCATCATGACGAGTTTGCCTTCCACGGACTCTTCCAAGTTACTTACTTCCGTGTCAACGGCCTCTTCTACACTTGACACCTCTTCGGCGACACTTGTAACTCTTCCGCCGAATGACTCAATTATTTCATCTAGCGTCTCATCATACGCATCTAGTTTGTCTTCAAGTTTTGCAAATAGCTTTTTGTTCTCTTCCTGCGCTTTCTGGTTTTCGGCTCTAGAGGTTTCCAATAGCTTTTTGTTCTCTTCCTGCGCTTTCTGGTTTTCGGCTCTAGAGGCTTCGAATAGCTTTTTATTCTCTTCCTGCATTTCTCGCATTTGTTCCATTAGTGCGGCTAGCACCGAACTCATGTCCAGACCGCTGGGGGTTGCAGGAGCCTGTAACTCACGTTCCTCTTCGTCTTCGAAGTCGTAAGTGTCTACATCAATTCCCTGATGCAGCAGCTCTTCCCTTAACCGCCTTTGTAGTTCATTCTTCGTGCCCGCTGTTGGTAGCGCTAATTTAGCCAATTCTTGTTTGAGCCGCTCCACTCTTAACTCGGTGAGTTTCATCTTGATTTATTTTTATTTTTAAATTTTGCAATCCCACTTCTGACACCAATTGTTACGTTTTTACCTTTTAAAAACGTTAAAAATATGAGCTCGTAGATTGCAAATAAAATAAAAATAAATCTGTGTTTAATTTTAAGTCAATTCTTTATTTTCTGCACAACTTTCGTGCCACTGTTCGAACTTATTCTACGCATACAATGATAACTTTCACAATATGTGCTTGTTCGTGATATTTCTCTGCTTATAACCTGTTTTATAAGCAACAACAACACTTGTTAGTTATTCTTCTTTGCTCACAACCTTTTTTGTAAGCACCACACTAACAACTGTTTTCTTCACGCAACTTGTCTGCACACAAGTCTGACTGGATTATAACTCGATCTTGTATCTTCACACACCACTGGTTGAATTCTCACTCAATTCAACGCGACGTCGTCACACGACTAACTTCACTCGAACTCCGAAAATAACGTGTCTTCATACACGGCTGACTGAATTCTAACTGAATCATCGTTGCTCGCTTTATCTTGCCTTTTATATCACTCGATCAACAGTGTGATGAATGCCCTTGAAGGATGATGACGACCTTCGGGAACAATCCAAAAAATGTAAACAATTGTTTCCATTGTTGTTGTTCGTGTATCTTATTTACTTTCGTCCAGGCAGAGTTGTTGTTGTTCTGTTTGTTTGTCTTTCTGCTATATTTTTTATACGCAGTCGTTGTTGCTATATTTGTTTATTCATCGATCTTGTAAACGAGCCCTGTTGTTTTTGTTGCTATAAGCTTACTCATTCGTTGATCACGTGAACAACTGCATTGTTTTGTTTTTTGGAGCTTTTATTTTTATGCGTGATCAAGTCCACTGTGTTGTTTTTGGAGCTTTTGCTTATTATTTTAACAACACCATTTCCATTTTCGTAACAGTATATATAAATACATATTTTGTTTTTGTAGAGATCTGTATTTTTTTAATGAACTTCTTGCTCATTTATTTGAATTTTTAACCCATTTACAGCCAAACAAAAACTACAAATTAAATTTTTAAAATTTCAATGTATATTTATTTTTAACAATGCAAAAAAACAGAAACGTAAAAAAAAGTAAAAAAAAATCAATACATTAGAGGGATGTACCCAAATTGGTACAATGGCCAGTGATATTTTGCAAAACAATTTTTTTCAACGCAGAGTGTTTTTTTTTTGCATATTTTGCAACTCCAGCGGTTTCTATTGTGGCAGATGACACAACGCACACGCTTAGGAAGCTTTTCTGGAACGTGTTCTGCGCATCTAGACTGCGACTATAGACCCTCAATATTTGATGACGAAGGCCGAATGTCTTTTGGACGACTGTTTTAGATAAAACCTAGCTATGGATCGACGAAATTTTAATTGATCCATAGCATTTTATTCACAAAATTCATGTAGGCGCCACGCATTTGATATGACCATATCAACCATGTACGTAAATAAACACCACCACCATTTTTTGCTATGTAATGCTAATTCGCCCATGCTTTTGTTGTAAGTTTGGAACAAGTGTGGTATTTGCATATCAACTTTTTGTTTTTTTTTTTCAGAAGACCATCTTTTAACTTTTCCTACTGGTTCATAAGAATCGTAATTGGTCGCCATTGTGCAAATACTGTTATGTTACTGTTATGCAAATACTGTATACTTGTGACCATTTTACCCAAATTGGAACAGCATTATTATATGTTTTCTAAGATCTTATACATTTGTTGTATGAAACTAAAAATGCTTTTCAATGTTTCACTTTTTATTGAATTTTATATTATAAAACAAATAACGACTATAAGCTTTAAGTAGAAAATATAAGTTTGGTTACCATTGATCTACCTCTACATGTGTATTGTTAATGAAGTTTAATAGATTATTACAACAATAACAATAAATGTAGTTCAATTGCTTCATTTAATATTTATTCAGAGCACTTTCCACTATTCAATAATGCAAAAATAAATAAACTAGAGTAAACAGTTTTTTTATACAGCCTTAATAATTAAGTGTTCCTAAATTGGCACAATGACCGTAAATGGGTTAAAACTAAAAACATTCTTAGTCTATATATTTTATTTATTATTTTAATTAATATTAATTACAATACAATTACAAATTATATTTAAAATTATATACGAGAGCTGAGTAACTTCAACCATGTGCTCGGTGTAGTGTCACAGACTAGAGTCTCTGGTGGGAATCGAACCCACGACCCTCACACGCTAATAATCTAGCACACTACCCACTAGACTACCAGGGCACTCATTACTCTACAATATACAAAAATGTTTATAAGCATTAGCATTAGCTAATCTTTTAGATCATTTATAAGTTCATCAAATTTTGATTTTGTAAATTAAAAGAAAAAAAAAAGAAAAAGAAATATGAGAATAGAAATTCCTGTTTTGTCTCTTCTTTTTAATTGCTTATATTTCTTTCTTTCTCATTAACTAAAGGGAGGATTTTAACGCGCAGATAAATTGTTTTTCATTATTATACTTATGGTGTTTTCTTTTCTACCAAAAAATGTGCATTTTATTTTAAAAAATGCAATTTTGTGTTTGTTTCTTAAAAATGTTTCGCTCTCTAAAAGGGTGGTATGTTTTATTCTAAATAATTTGCACTTGCCAATGGTGGAGGGCATTCCATTTTATGCCCTGTATAAATCGAGAGTGCTGATAATGCCCTGTAAAGCAGATGACTTTTGTTTATTTATAGGGCTACCAGATGAAATTTAAAAAAGTCGCCTGGTATCGTTTACAAATTTTGAAGTTAATTTTTTCATTGTTTTGTGGAGTAACATTAAGGAAACATTACATTATTAAAGCTACAAGGTCAGTAATTTAAAAAAAATTGTATTCAGTGTTAAAACAGAGTTAAAAAAATTTTTTTGGTTATAAAATAAAGCGGTCAATAAAATGAAGTCGAAAAATTTGCGATCTGGCAACACCTTTTTCATATTTACATATTTTATTGAAAACAAATCAAAAAATACAACATATTTTTAAATCTAAAACCTTTAACAAAATAAATAGGGATATTGCTGCATCTATTTTATTTGCGAAAATGGAAAGAAATCAGTTATTAGATTCATCTTCGTCATCTTTTGAACAAATTGGCATTCCCTTATTCATTTCCTTAATAAGTGGTAAACACAGGGCATACCCTTTTTTAATATTTGTGTTTTGTTCTTCTCAAATAAAAAATTACATTAGAACAGGATTGGTCAGCAATTTTATTAATGTACACCTATACCTCGTTTTGCACGATACTTGTTTTGAACGATTTCGATTTAACACGATTTTTTTAATTCTCGTGTAAATCGAGGGATGAAAAATACCTCGATTTGCACAATTTGTTATTTAAATGAAAACAAGCTTTTGATACAATTAATAGTAAGGAAAAAATTATGGATCGGAATATGTGATAATAATAATTCTGATGATCTTTTAGAACATTAACGAACACAAATAATTGATTTAGCCCGAACAATTGAAGGTGAAGATATTTTTGTACTAATGGTTGATAAAGAATTGGATATAGATAAACTAGTTGGTATAGTTAATGAAACTAATGAGGAAAATAATGAGCCTGATGAAGATGACTCACAAATCGTTGAAATGACATCACAAAATATTTCTGAAGGAAATTAGGAAATGATTTTCTGAGCTCTTAAGTTTCAAAAATACATTTCTCAAGGCTTGGCCCAATATCGGGAGGTATATAAAGAATTAAACAAAAATTCCTCACAAATACTTATAACTAAATATATCTCAAAATCCCCACGTCCCCACATCGAACCAGAAAACATTGAGGTATCAAGCGATGATTCGTCACCAACCGAAGAAATACGATTAGTTGTCGAAGAAAGTGATGACGAATAAATATATCGTCTTCGAAAATCCAAAAGTAACTAACAAACATTTTTCTAATTTTACAGGAGAAGCAAAAAAAGTTGTAAAATAACAAGTACTTCATATGTAGAAACATTTTGAATTATTGATTTAAAAACGTTATTTTTGGTCGCAAGAATCTAAAAATTGGTAGAGATATGTTAGATAACCTCACGAATCATAATCAATCGAAAAGTCGATTTTGATTTTTTTGATGATACGTACTTTTGGATTTTCGACGACGATATGTAGGTACATATACTGAAATTGGTTGAATATAACTTATTTTTTTTTTTGCTTAACAGTTTATGTATTGATTTCTTGCTAACATAACATTTTTATATGTATATTTTTGTGTTTTCTCTTATTTGTATTGCATTTAATTTTTAAGTTTTATGAATTTTATAACTATTTTGGTTGTTAAATAAAATGAAATTGTTTTCTTTTGTTTGCTTTGTTACGTTATTCGCATTAAAACAAATAAAATTATATTAAAAAAATACTATATATACCATTTTTGTCATTTTTTCGATTTACACGATTTTCCATACAGATTTTTTTGAATTCGTTTTACACGATTTTCTCAGGAACGAATCTATCGTGCAAAACGAGGGACAGGTGTACCTTGTAAGAGGGTGACATTTTCTTTGTAGAAAAGAAAACACCAGTAGACAATATGGTAGAAGTGAGCGTTAAGCTAAAGGGAGGATCATCCTACCGGTAACTTTTAAAGTAAAGTTTATATTTGAACTTGCCATATTATATATTATTTTCAATATGCCAACTTCAAATATAAAAAAATGAGGTTATACAACAAAAAAAACGAAGCCCGTGGTTGCCACTGCGTTTATAAAAACTTCGACATTGCTCCGGCACTATCATATTTTTGAAAAAGTTAACTTCATTTTATCTGTAAGTTGTAATAGCGAAAATAAGTTAAAAGTAATTTTAATGGCAAGTTTAACGGCAAGTTGTAATAATGACCCTAAGACTTGTTTAACTAACACGTACTCTTCGGGAGGCAAATAGCTAATCATAGAAACTATACGTTATGAGTTTTTTTCTAAAAATGTACAAAATTTATTTTTATGAACTTATTACCGCTGATTTGGTTTTGATTTTATAAGAACTTTTCTATAAACATTTATACACGATTTAATTATTTTATTTATTAAATTTTTACTTTAAGGTCTTGACTTCCTGGAAAATTTATCAAGTGACTATGAAAATGCTCTGGTGTTAACTGGATTTGGAAGATTTCATTTGCTGTTATTAACAATTTGTGGCCTAATTTATTTAAATACAGCTATTGGTGTGACGATTTTGTCATTTGTCCTTCCTTCGGCTACATGCGACTTTAAAATGACATCTCAGGACAAGGGATGGTTAACAGCCACACATATGCTTGGCATGTTACTGGGTTCATATTTTTGGGGTTGTTTAGCCGATACAAAGGGCAGGAAAATTGTCCTCATCGCAACGTTAATAGCAGATGGAATTTGCGGTTTGATATCATCGATAGCACCCTACTATCTAATGTTTTTATTTATGAGGTTCTTTAATGGATTCAAGTAAGTGTCGGAGTAACCAAATATGCACAAAGCATTCAATACCATTATAACATAAATTCTAAAGGCCATTATTGCAATTTGCCGGTAACTAAAGGGAGGACTTTAATGGACAGATAAATTGTTTTCATTATTATAAGTAGACAATAAGGTAGAAGTGAGCGTTAGGCTAAAGGGAGAATCATCCAGTAAAGTTAAGTTTATGTTTGAACGTGCCATATCATATATTATTTTCAATATAGCAACTTCAAATACAAAGAAAATGAGCAAATACAACAAAAAAGAAGGAAGCCCGGCGTTGCCACTACGTTTAAAACAACTTGTTTAATTGAGCAATGTTATCGACATTGCGCCGGCCCTGCCATATTTTTGAAAAAGTTAAATTTTTTTTATCATTAGGTTGTAATCACGAAAAGAAGTTAAAGGTGACTTTAAAATTCACTTTAGCTAAAGTTGCCTTTTACAAAGTTGTAATAATGGCCCTAAATGTTTTGAGATTTAAGTAGGAACTAAGTTATAGAATTTCAGCAGGTGGCGGTGTACAAATAAATGTAAGCTGAGTTAGAAAGCATTTGTAAAAATGAAACTCAAGTCGTTGTTAATTTTGTAGGATTTATGCTCCCTGTTATGTAAGAACAGTTAATTCTCTCTTTTTGTTCATTGTCTGTTATTGAAGCTTCAATTTAACTTCTTCTCGTATCTCCCCTTGAGGAGGTTTGTAAACCCTTATAATATTTCTCGTCGCACGAAAGAAATGCTATTTTTTGCTTTCTTGTATTCTCTGAAACTTTTTCTATATTCCTTAAGTCTGGTTTAATGTTAAGGCCGTCTGTGAAGTTTTCAGTTTTCTACTCTGATAGAAAAAGTTCTATTACTCTTATCTACGAAATAGAGAAATCTCTATCCACTTGTGATCTCAGCAACTTATTTTCTGCGAAATAGTGCTGAATTAATTTTTAAAGTTTATTCAATCGATAATGTTACGCCGGATGAAAACGAAAACAAACAAAACAAGCAAATAAAAACCCAAAAAATCCTACTGTTGGTGAACGACTTTAATAAAATAATATTTGTATTTAATAATTTACGTAATTTTTCTTTCATTTATTTAATTTTGCTTATTTTTGATTTCAATGCTAGTGTGAACAGTACATAATACTTCGCGCATATTAACATGTTGTTGTTGTTATTTATTTTGTATATTCTTTTCGTAATTGATATAATTGCAAATTAGTAAAATATTGTTTTTTTTTACATTGCCTTAATACAAATGTAAGGACGTTTTTTAATACATTTGTTAGTACGCCTGTAATATGCGTTTGTTATTAGATTGAACAAAAAAGAAAATATGTAAGTACTGTTACACATTTTTTGATTCTTCTAATGTTTGCTCCTACTTAAAATAACATTTTAAAATCACTTACTTTTACTACCTTGCTGCGAATAGAAGTTTTGTCTTAGTTATTATCATTAACAAATTGAAATAAAATTCGAACATAACTATACATTAAAAACTTCAGTGTTTTTTAAATAAATAGTGGTTCTAAGTTTAACTTTAAGTAAAAAGTTAAACTCTCATACATTATTTGGTGCCGAAACCCGGGACATATCTAAAGGTCCCCTGGAATAGTGATTTAGTGATTGGAAATTGGAGCAACGACTTGGAACCTCATTACTGTGAACGACTTGAAACATCTTAACTTGGAACTGTTGCTGTAAAGTTTGGATTTGGCTTCGGAATTCTTTGGCTAATTTATACTGTTGGTTGTGCTATTGGAAGGTGTTTTGGAAGGTGGAACCTGCTAAAATAAAAAGGATAAGGTTTGAACTCTGCGTTACTGTTGCCGAAATTTGTGGTTTTCTGGAAAACTGTATGTATAAATGATATTTTGTATTTTTATATGAAAGTATTAGTGAAAAAGTGTTTCGAACAAAATGGCGGATTTTCACCATATCATTGAAGAACAAAAGGATTTATTTTCGAACTTAAAGCGAACGGCTAGGTTATATAATTCAAAAGAGCGTAAAACGCATGGTTTTGCGCGATCAATTTTGGATGAAATAGAATCGAATTTTTCTGAGTTTAAAAAGGGAAATATTCAATTATGTTCTGTAGTTCGTGATAATACCGTTAATACGGAAGATATTCCATATTTTAAAGACGATGTATATTATCAATTTCAAGATGAATTTTTGCTCTGAAAGGCCAAATACTTGAAATTTTGGAAATTTCTGGCTCTAGTTCTCCTGGAATTCAATCAAGCACTTTTGTTGGTCCCTCTAATTCTAGAAATGATTCATTTTCGGTTCAGGCTCGTTTACCGAAAATTGATTTACCAACTTTTAGTGGTGATTATTTAACTTGAATGTCCTATCAGGATATGTTTGTGTCTCTAGTACACAATAACTCTAACCTAACTGGTGTACAAAAATTTTGTTTTTTGAAAAGTTCTTGTAAAGGAACTCCATTGGATATCGTGAATGAGTATCCAGCAACGGATTCAAGCTATGCTCTAGCATGGACCGCTCTTAAAAATAGGTATCATAATAAAAGGAAAATAGTCGACACTATTTTTAAGAAATTATTTTCTATACCTATTTCTGATGGCACTTCAAAGAGTATTCAAACAATTTTGGATACAACCAGAACTAGTATCGCGCTACTGCGTACATTAGAAGTAAATACCGAAGGAGAACATGCTATGCTTATTTATATGACGGTAAATAAGTAAGATGTACAAACGCGTAAGGAGTGGGAGCAGTCACTCAAGGCATCGACTCAAATCCCTCCAATTGAAGATTTATTTAAGTTTTTGAAGTCTACTTTTCGAACATTAGAAACTATTTCTGATCAGACTGATTCAATCCCTAATGTTTCTCGTTTAAAACCAAAAACTCCACAACAGGCAAATAAAGGCAAAAGTAATTCTCGACGTTACGTAAATGCTATTTATACAAATTCTGATTATAACTGCCCTTGCTGCAATAAACGCCATCTTCTTTTTAAATGTTTTAAGTTTTCTGCTATGCCATCTTCTGAGAAACGGGATTTTAAAAACACTAAACCAATATGTAGATGTATGATGTCTAATACCAGGCCACTTTAGTAACAATTGTTGTGTAGCTTCACGTTGTCAAGTCTGTTAACAAAACCATCATACCACTGTTCACAATTAATATTTTATAGACCGTTCAACTATATCTAAACCCTCTGAAACTGTAATGAATGCTCAAACATCTTCGTCTTCTCAACTGCTTAATAACGTCACTGCCCATGTCGCCGATCATGGTAGAACATATAGTAGTATAAAAAGGCCCCAAGTTCTCCTCGCTACATTGCGTGTTGTTCTTTAAACCTCGCGGGGTGAAATTATTTTGCGTGCTCTTCTGGATCAATGTGCTCAGGCTACATTTATAACTAAAAAGGCTGAGGATGCATTAAACTTACCTTTCAAAAAAGGGCTTTGCTGAAATAAGTGGAGTAGGTGGAGAGCAACCTACTATTTCAAGAAAATTTGTTAATTTTTCAATCTATTCGAGGACTGAAACTAATTTTAAAATCTTTTGTGAAGCTGTAGTGTTACCACCTATGGCTATAAATGAAAACTTGTTACCCAATTTGAATAGATTTTCTTTGGCTGATCCCCATTTTTCAAAACCTGGTGAGGTTGACCTGTTGTTAGGAGGAGATGTTTACGGAGATATTGTATTACCTCAGCACCATAAATTCGACGGTGGCTTATTCTTGTAACTAACTCATTTCGGATGGATAGTTTCTGGCCCAACTCCTAATAACTCATATCAACATACTATTACTGCTAAGGTTTGCTCATTAGATAAGCAATTACAATTATTTTGGGAGCAGGAGGAAATTTTAGAAAAAAAGGCTATGACCGAGGAAGAAATACTATGTGAGCAACATTTTAAAAACACTACTACACGTGATTCATCTGGCCGTTATACTGTTTCACTACCATTCAAATCACTGCTTAGGGGTCTCCCGCTTCCAGTTTTCGAACATACAGACTATGCTGCACTTTCTCACTTGAAAAACGTTGAATCAATATGTAAACTTAATAAAAATTATGGAAAACTTTATACGGATTTTATGGAAGAGTACGAACGTCTTGTGCATATGGAAAAGATTGGCACTTATCCTCGTGATTGAGATAAAAATGGTTTCTTTTTGCCTCATCATGGTTCTTGAGAGAAAGTAGCTCTACTACTAAACTAAGAGTTGTTTTTGACGGTAGCTGTAAGCGTTCTGCTCAATCTTCGTTGAATGAGGAACTAGCATCAGGCCCTGCATTGCAAAATGATTTACCGACAATTATAAATCGATGGAGACGTTTCAAAATTGTTTTTCGGGCAGATTTGGAGAAAATGTTTCGACAAATACTTGTGGTTCAAGAGCAACGAAAATATCAACAGATTTTATGGAGAAATATTGGTTCTGAAGAGATTTCAATTTACAAGCTTTCTACGGTTACTTATGGTACTACGCCCGCGGCTTTTCTTTCGATTAGAGTTCTACAACAGTTAGCAGTAGATGAAAAAGAAAAATATCCCTTGGCCTGCAGTATTCTTAATTCTGATACTTAAGTCGATGACGTCATTTCTGGCGCTGACAGCTTATCAGATGCCTATCAATTACACACTCAGTTATGCAGTTTGCTCAATGAAGGAAAGTTTAATCTGCGTAAATGGACAACAAATTCAAAAGAATTATTAGATTTGATCCCTTTAGAGTTTAGAGAAAATTCTGAAACGTTTGAACTAAATCAATCCAATACTGTGAAGGCTCTTGGTCTACAATGGAACATGATAGATGATTGTTTCTCTTTTTAAATTAATTTTGAAAATACTTCAATAGTTACGAAAAGAAGTTTCCTCTCAGATTCAGCGAGATTATATGATCCACTTGGCTGACCCCTACTACAATTCTTGCAAAACTTGCGTTCCAAAACTTGTGGTTACTTGGCGTTGAATGGAATGATCGCCTCCCTGATGATATTCAAAAAAGGTGGTTAGAATATCGTACAAATTTAAAATATCTTGAGGATACTAAAATACCACGTTGGCTTGGAACATTTAAATGTACTAAAATTGAAATTCATGGTTTTTCGGACTCGTCTAAACTAGACTACGCTGCTGCAGTCTATGCTAAAACTCTTTCTGGTTCAGAAACAAAAATATATTTAATTCAAGCAAAAACTAAGGTGGGTCCTATTAAACGGTTAACTACACCTCGGATGGAATTAGGTGGTGCAACTTTATTGGTAAAACTCGTAGATCTAATTATATCTTCACTTGATCAAGAAATTTTAAATGTTTACTATTGGACAGATAGCACAACTGTGCTCTCATGGATACGTGGTCAGTCGTCTAAGTGGCCCGTATATGTTGGCAATAGAGTTGCGGAAATTCAACGCAGATCTCGTACTTCTCAGTGGCGATACATATCAACAAGTGAAAAGCCTGCTGACTGCGCTTCACGTGACATATCGTCGAATGAATTAGTTGAACATGACTTATGGTGGCACGGGCCTAAATGATAATTAAACCATTGGAAAACTGGCCAAAACAACCCAAATTAAATTTTAATGAAATTAGTGAAGTTTCACCCGAATCAAATTTTAATACTCACTCTATAGTGACAGAAATAAAACAATATTCAGATTTATTAACAAGATTTTCTTCGTTTTGTAAGCTAATACGTGTCACTGCATATATTTTTCGCTTCAAGCACAACACTCAGAACAACAAAAAATCACAAATTGAAGGTAATGGTAAGATGACAGGGTTCCTTTCAACTGAAGAACTTAAACTTGCTCGCTGTGGCACAACTGTGCCCATTTTTTGATTCCTCTCAATTACTTAGAGTTGGTGGTAGAATTCAAAATTCTGAACATAATTATAGTTCCAAACACCCAATTTTATTAAAGAAACAAAATCCTTTAATTTATTTAATATTCCTAGATGCACATATAAAAACTTTACAAGGCGGTTTAATCCAAATGCAAGCTTATGTCTCACGTGAATATTGGATAATTTCAAGCTTAGAAGCATTGCTAAGCTAATCTTGCGAAAATGTGTAACGTGTTTCAAATATAACGCAAAGACAGCCCAGCAGATGATGGGAAACCTTCCTAGTGTTCGCCTTAAACCGGCACGTCCATTTAAACACAGCGGTGTTGATTATGCTGGTCCAATTGTCATAAAGCAAACAACTGCATGGAATTCTGTAACAACTAAAGGTCATACATGATCGACTGGCAAAAAATGGTACAAAATGGCACTTTATACCTCCAGCCTCTCCAAATTTTGGTGGTCTTTGGGAGGCCGGCGTTAAATCTACTAAATATCATTTAAAGAGACTGATGCATGGTCGTATTTTAACATTTGAGGAGCTTTCCACGCTTTTAGCTCAAGTCGAGAGCTGTTTAAATTCTATGCCGTTATGCCTTCTAAGCTCAGAGCCAACAGACTGCAATGCGCTTACTCCAGCTTATTTCTTGATTGGAGAACCTAGTCTGTGTATACCAGAAGAAGATTTACTTGATGTCAACATTGATCGACTAAATAGATGGAAGACTGTAGAAAAGCTAAAACAGCACTTCTGGCGACGATGGTCTAACGAATGGTTATGTAGAGTTCAATCTAGACTCAAATGGCTCAAAATAAAAGGAAACCCTAAAGTTGGAGATTTAGTGGTGGTACTTGATGAACGTAGCTCCCCAGGTGAATGACCACTTGCTCGCATCCAAGAAGTTCATCCTGGCAAAGATGATTGTGTAAGGGTAGTCTAGGCTTGCCAGATTCCGATTCGCAAAAAGCTGGACATTTGGTTTTAAAAAGCTGGAGAAAACAAAAAAAGCTGGACATAAAAAAGTACTGAGAAAATGTTAATTTTGGTTTTGTGTAAATAATTTTTATTAAAATATAATTTTTATTAAATTATAATTTTTATTAAATTATAATTTTTATTAAATTATAATAAATGTACAATCAGTGTTGGCTATAGGCTTGTCAGATTCCGATTCGCAAAAAGCTGGACATTGGGTTTTAAAAACCTGGACAAAACAAAAAAAGCTGGACATAAAAAAATACTGAGAAAATGTTAATTTTGGTTTTGTGTAAATAATTTTTATTAAATTATAACAAATGTACAATCAGTGTTGGCTAACATGATTTGACAAAGTTAACATGACAATTATTGCCCAAGAAATTGCGGTGTACCAAAAAAATTTCTATTTAGCTGGACAAATTAAATTTTAGCTGGACAAGCATCAAAAAGCTGGACAATCCAGCCAAGTCCAGCCAGGCTAGCAACCCTAGGGTAGTCACTCTATTGTCACACGGTAAAACCTTTAAACGTCCAATTTCAAAAATTGCACTACTACCTATAAATGATTCTTCTGATGCCTATGAGAACGGTTCCAGATCGCAACTTCATGATAACGCTAACTCTTCCCTGGTTTAAGTACTGTCGTCCTTAGTGGGGGAGAATGTTGGTGAACGACTTTAATAAAATAATATTTGTATTTTATATTTAATAATTTACGTAATTTTTCTTTCATTTATTTAATTTTGCTTATTTTTGATTTCAATGCTAGTGTGAACAGTAGATAATACTTCGCGCATATTAACATGTTGTTGTTGTTATATAGGCTGCCTTCCAAAATGTTAGTTGCTTTGTGTTTGAACAAAGTATCGTGTTTCATAATGCCGCTGTACAAAATATATTCTATTTCAAAATGTCGTCAATGTGTATTTTTAACGCAGTCAAAAAGCAATCAGGCATCGGATTTATAGTTGATGCATTGTTTGGTTACTTTGCATATCTTCATAGTTTATATACAGTAGTAGAACTGCATACAAACTTTGTATAAATACATTTTGGAAGGCAGCCTTATTTTGTATATTCTTTTCGCAATTGATATAATTGCAAATTAGTAAAATATTGGTTTTTTTACATTGCCTTAATACAAATGTAAGGACGTTTGTTAATACATTTGTTAGTACGCCTGTAATATGCGTTTGTTATTAGATTGAACAAAAAAGAAAATATTGAATGTAAATGCATGCCTAGAAAGTTCGCTAGGAAAAAGTTTGTTAAGTTTAAATCAACTAGTATTAATCAAAGTGACTAGTGGCCATTCGGTTAAAAGATTATAGCGAGTGAAAAGCATAAAGTCAAAGAATGGAATTGTTGCAGTTTTTCAATAAAAAACAATTAAACATGAGACACTTTACTCGCAATCCGTATGAGTTTTTACATTATGTCCAAAAAATTTTAGGCAATTTTACCGAAGCCGTATTAAAAGTTTGTATGTAATCGAATCTACGTAGAACCGCGCGTCTCGTATGTATGTTACCGATTAAGCAATCACTTTTTCATGCCATCCGGCTCGAAGGACCAAAAAATAATGTATGGATTGTATTTTAAAAAAAATTAAAGAAAACAACCGATTTGATTTTATGATGTTAATTTATATTTGAAGTTCCAAAAACACAAAAAAAAGAATATATACAAAGTTGTATTTTAAAGTATTAAAATCAGAAGAAATATAGAAGTTGCATTAAATAGTAGTGATGATACTCTGCAACAAATATGTAAGTACTGTTACACATTTTTTGAATCTTTTAAGCCCACTTCACACGGTAATACTTTACATACGTAAAGTCTAATGAAAAAGTAAAATGAAATTCCATCCGTATGACAAAAAAGAGAATAAAAGTCGTATGATTTATATTTTTTGCGTTTACATGATCGGTATAAGACAATAACAAAGTAAAATGAAAACAGCTGTTACACTTTTTTTCTATGTATTTACATAAAAATACATGCCTGATCTAATGCGACTTGCTTGTTTTTTGAATCATTTCACAAAATGAAGAGAGCCATACGACTGTCAAACTTTTCATCCGTATTTTCTCTCAATGTGTATGGTTTCATTACATAGTACGTTTAGACGATCACATCCGTACTCTTCTACACAAAATTTTGACAGATCATATTACTTGTGGGACCGTGTAAAGTAGGCTTTAATGTTTGCTCTTACTTAAAATTTTACTTAAAATTTTACTGCCTTGCTGCGAATAGAAGTTTTGTCTTAGTTATTATCATTAACAAATTGAAATAAAATTCGAACTTAACTATACATTAAAAACTTCAGTGTTTTTTAAATAAAAAGTGGTTCTAAGTTTAACTTTAAGTAAAAAGTTAAACTCTCATACACCTACAGTACATAGAATTATAAAAACAAATACACAGGGTAGAACGAAAATAATAACCTAACAAAGATCACAATAGAAAAGAACAATGCTAATAGAAAAATCGGAAAGCTTCAAATATAAAAAGGATCGTGTGTAAAATTGATAACGCTTTGAATAAAGAACTTTTTTTTTTAAATAAATAGAGGACTTATTTAAATACATAAAGGTTTTATTTAAATTTATTTAAATAAATGACTAAATAACCACACAAAAAAAAATAAGCAAATACTTTTGTTAAATTTGCAATCTTCGAATCCACAAAAAAAAAACGTTACGAAAACTTAAAAAAGTTACAATACTCATTCTTGTATTTGTTGTGAGTGTTGATAAATCGTAATAGTCTGAGAATCCTGAAAATCCAGTGAAACCTTAATTGAAATCAATATCAGGACATGTATTTTGGATTACTCCAAAGGCAATAATATTTGGAATTTTCTGCCTGTTGGATGACCAACAAGTTGATTACTCACTTAATACGACATACATACACTGAGCGCCATAAGTGAGTCAACACCCACTATAATTTTAAATTTTCTATTATAAAAAATATACTTGTAGCACAACAATAATTGAATTGTTGTTTTTGTTTTACACATTTTATAAGTAATAAATAAACGTTTTTATTTTTGGAAATTTATTCGACTATTCTCATTTATTTTTCTCGCTATCCTAAGAAAATGAATTATATCAGGATTCACTTATAATCCATACAGTGGCTTATAAAAAAATCGGTTATAGTCCAAACTATAGTTGTGGACTATAAGCGGAAAGTACTGCAATATATTTATTTATTCCCTTAAGGAATGTAGAAGCTTCCTCCCGTCGTCTTCTTATTCATTTCGCTTTGCTATTACAGTTTTTTCAGTTAAGCAGGTGATTGATATTGGAATGATCACAGGTCCATCCGTAGATGCATAAAAACGACGGTCTACGTAAAATCGCACTTCCTAATTGATGGAATTCAATTCCTATAATATGTGTTATTGACGTTTTCCTCTGTGAGTGAAGTAGATGGCTAGAGGTTTCAAGAGGCGTCAAGATGTATATTCATATGTATGTATGTATGTCTACAATGAATATAATTGTATATACTCTCTCTATATACTACTCAACCAATGCGGGTAGTGATTGAGAATTCTCTGGACTAACCTTATAGCCTTCCTCAAAGGCATTTACATCCAGTTGGATATACACATATGCGACATATTTATTTTAAAATTGTATACGCAGAGGATTGGAAAAAAGTTAGTAAATTCGATAGTAAATTGATTTACTGTGGGTAAATTTGGGATGAAAATTTAAAATTTTCAATTAATACACTACACAAAGTGAACGGCCCCATATTTGTTTCTTACAATATTTTGGAAATATTATTTATGAAAAAGGGCATTATGTATTGGGTGGTTTAGGTTAAGATATAATATTTCCTTTTGTAAGTTTTTACACGTTTTAAAATTTCTTGTTAAAATTACATACATACATGTACATATAGTATATCAATTTTATAAAAAATGTAAATTGAAAATTTTCTACTGAATTGTTTTTGATTTATTGTTAGTGAACTGTATGTAATGTTATGTAATTGTGCACTATACATACATAAGTTATGTATGTATGTATTTTGTTGCTACTTAGTTTTTAAACTTTGTTCAATTTTTTATTTTTGCTTTTTTCACTTTTGATTTCGTTTATGTATTGTAATATGTACAATGTACATTGTACATATATTGTTTTTATTTTTTATAAACTTTTGTGAACTTTTGTTTCCTTTGTGATTTATGTATATTTGTTTTGAACTTTTATTTTTACCGTTTTATGTAATTTGACTTTATTTTTGGTATTTCAAATACATACATATGTTATTTACTTATTATTTTGATTTTAAAATGTTCAAACTATTTATTGTTTTATATGTAAAATATAATGTTTTTGTAAATGTACTTTTCATTTAAACAACTGGATGTCTGATAACGAATTACTATTCAGATGAACTTTATATGCTACAGTTTCTCCATCGTATCCGCGAAGTGCTTCTTATTTAAACTTGTGTATTGTAGATAATAGAATTGTCGTCCACAGAGAGAACGAAACAACAAATTGCTTAAATACATTAGATTATGATAGCGATCACTGTGCTCTTCAAATTCAAGTTGTTAGAAATTCACCGTTTGGTTTCCTGATAGCAGACACTCAACCTATCTTTAATTTTAAGAAGACTAGATGAGATAAATTGGTCAGGGTCATTACTGACTTCATAAAAAAGGATCCTTTAATACCAAATGATAGAAATTTGACAAATATTGAGATCGATTTTCATTTAGACAGAATTGGCAAATTACTATGGGAAGCAATTAACAAAACAGTACCGAAATATGAACACCAGAATAGTCTTTGTTACATCGTTACGCCAATTATCAAAAAACTACAATCGGAGAAAAGTAGACTTTTAACAACAATTAAGAAGCATAATAGGCTGGAATGTGTTCTTCCCCTCAGTGAGCTTGACTTCGCACAAAATAGACTTAAGCTTATAAGAAAATTACTACAGGATAATTTTATCATGGCAACCAATGATATCTTTAGACGGAAACTTTCGAATATCATATCTCACATGTTTTCAATGGTAAAAAGTCAATGGAGAAAACAGGAATCTTTAGAGTTACTAAAAATATCTCCCTGTAATGTTGACTTGCTACAAAGTGCTAACATTGATCCTGCAACTTTGCAACAAGATGGATTATTAGGAATAAGGAGAATAAGGGAAGGACAACACCGATCCAAAAAAACTTCAGGGCCATTAGTTTGCTACCGAATATAAGCAAAGTTTTTGAAATATGCACTAATAATACATATGATAGTAAGGGAATGTGAAAAAATGAAAATTGTATGTGAAAAACAATTTGATTTTAAATTTAAGCACTCTACTGTACGCGCCATAAATTTACTGGTTTCCAATGTTAATTGGAATTTAAACAAAGGATACTGCACCGGTGCTTGTCTTATAGATTTTGAAAAGGCGTTTGACAATGTATTTGGTTGCCCGCCTTAATATTCAAACTTTCGAGTTACAACTTTCCTATCCATTTAGTCTTTCTGATATATGAAATGCTGTCTGACAAGAGATTTGTAGATAGTATGCAACAAAACTATGATAAGTTGAAAAACATTTAATATGGAAAACGGTCTTCAACAGGGAACAGTAAACGCTCCTATTTTATTTAGTAGTTGTATGTGCACGATCTCCTTACTAAAATTGAGAATATTATCGGTTTTGCTGACGATATAGTTATTTACCATTCTGGCAATAAAATAGAGGAAATTAACAAGAAGCTGCAAGACAGTTATAATTTAGTGGAAAAATATGCTACTGATTGGAACATGCGAATTAATGTTGATAAATGAGAATCCATTCTTTTCCGTCCGTCTGTCGGCAAGTGTAACTACAACGTAAGAACCAATTGGAGAAAATTCGAATTAAGATCTCATCTGATTAACAAGAAAATTCCTACAAAAGACGTTGTAAAATACTTAGGTATTCATCTTGATAAATTTTTATACTTTAACTCTCATATCAATACTCAATTGGAAAAAAGCAAAAAAAGCGTTTCAGATCTACATATTGTAAAATATTTCATTCAAAATATGTAAAAAAGAATGTAAAGATCTTATTTTATAAAACATTGATTCGACCTATCATAACATACGGTTCAACATCTCGCCCTCGTATATGGAAAAAATTAGAAAGTTTGAAAGGAAATGTTTAAGAACGTGTACTTCACTTAACAAATCTCCTCAAAGCAACTACACTAAATTTGTTTCTAATAAAAAACTATATTTATCTGCAAAAATCAACAGAATAGACATCTTTATTATTAAGTTGATAAGAAATCACATTTTAAAGTGCATGGAATGTAAATCTAACACCTTAATATTTGCCCCATATTATACTGATGATTCATATAAATATATCAAATACACTTACATCTGGTTATGTACATACCTCCTGAAGCGTTCATATATCTGAACAAAAATGGCTTTATACAAAATAGGGACGAAATTCCAATACTCTATCATCTCTATAGAAGGGCTACAGATAAATCATTAAGACAGATACAGATAAATCATTAAGATGAAAATTTACAATATATGTATATACTTATACTTATAATATATGTATATACGGACTTCGCTGCACGCATTAGTTAACATCTAGAATGCTATCCAGGAGGGGCCACGAGGAGGCTGGGTGTCAATTTGAATACAGCAAGTCAAGGATCGCCTGCCTGTTGGTCGCCACGTTGACCACAATCAGAAATGTTACCTTGTTTGCATGCATTCCATCCCTCCCGAAAAAAGGGAGAAGATCTAAAATTAATTTCTGAAAATTAACGTGTATCATTTAAAGGATGTTTTTTTTAATATTTCATGTACAAATTAAATCGAAATTCTAATGGTCTCAGCGCCATTAACACATTATTGAGACAAGTTGGCAAACAATTTCATGTACAATTTATTATTAAAATTATGAAAAAAATTTAAATAAAAAAAATATTTTTAGATTATAAAGTTTTACAATAAGAGTGTTTCAAGATTTTCTGCTAAGTGCTCTTTAAGACAATTTTTAAAAGTGGAAATTCTGTTACATGTTTTCAAAATTACAGCTAGGTTATTGTATTCAGCAACACCCATGTATTGAATACGTTGCTTGATGTCCATAAGTTTTGCTGATTCCGAGTATTGAAAATTGTTTGGTTCTGACGAAATCAAACCGTACGATAAGCAATGTTGTATAATGACTTAAATATATACATCAAGACTTGATACTTATAATTACAACCCATGAATTGCCAACATTGTTTTACAGATGTCACGATAGCGAGTTTGGAATGGAATGGGAAAATTATATACTGCTTTTAACGACTAATTTTGCATGCATTGCAGAGTCGCCGTAGTCTAGTAGGTAGTGTGTTGGCTTGTTAGACGTAAAGTCCGGGTTCGTATCCCAGGTCAGGCATCAAAACGAAATATGAAAAAAAAATATTTCTTCGGCACTGCCTCTCAGCAGATTTCTGGCAAAAACTCTGAGAGTAAATAAAATTGCCATGAAAAGCTTCTCAAAAATCTGTCGTTCGGAGTCGTCTTTAAACCGTAGGTCCCGCCACTCATGTATAAGAATTAACGCACACAACATAAGTGATTGAAATCCTGACTGAAGTAAGGGTTGTAATGACCAATTATGTTATGTTATGCTGAGTTTTTAACGTTGTAGTACTTTTGAAGCCATAAATTATAACCATATAATTTAGGTGACTTTGAATTAAACCATGGTGTAACAAAAGATTAGTATTTTCATTAAGTTTATATTTCATTTTATATAATATACCAATAGCTGGAGCTATTTTTGATTTCAGTTCGCGTTTCTGCATATCCCATTTAAGATTACTTTGTAGCGTTATTCCTAAATACTTTACAGAATCTGATTTATAAATAATATTACCATCAACATAAATATTGAAATTATTATTAATAATATGTGGTCTAAGTCTCACTAGTTTAGTTTTATCTGCATTTAGTAGGCGAGCAAACTCAAAAATCAGAGATATATCCCGTTCCATATTTACTTCCAACGATAAGTCATATTTGTACGGATAAAAGAGGCACACATCATCAGCAAACATATACAAACGTCCAGTCAGATCCAAATTACTAATATCATTTATATAAATTTTGAACAGTAGGGGACCTAAGCAGCTGCCTTGTGGAACACCACATTCAACATTTGTCATATCACTTATACTTTGATTATTTTCAACATACCGCTTCCGATTTTTGAAATAACTCTCAAACATGTTGAGCCCTCTTTCATCTACACCATAGTATTTCAGTTTTTATAGCATAATATTATGATCAACTAGATCGAAAGCTTTACTAAAATCCAGGAGTAGGCCTGCTACACCATTAGAACCTGTGTCAAATCCGTTACATATATCATTGACTACGTTCACAACTGCTTCATCTGTTCCGCAACCTTTTTTAAATCCAAACTGTTGTTTGGAAATACCTATAATTATTATTTTCAATGCACAGAAAAAGTTGTTGGTATACAAGTTTTTCAAATATTTGGTCAATAATCGAAAGAAGAACAACTGATCGAAACTTGTTTACCGTACAGAGTAGGGGGTAGTGCACTAAATTTGCAGTTTCCACTAAATGTTAGTGATAGTGCAAAATTTTTCACTATCACTAATAGCTATTTAGTGGTGAGTTGAAAAATAACAGCCTCACTAAGCAATAGTGGTAGTGGTACAAGAAAGTTTTTCACTAAAATTAATTTAGTGATAGTGAAAAACCTTTTTTTTACAGCTTAGTGCAAATTTTTTTCTCCACTAACATGATAGTGAAAAAATATAATCATTCACTAATGTTAATGGAACTCAAATACATATCATTATTAAAAAACAAAAGGAAATAGTAATGTGAAAAAATAAGGAAGTTTCATCAATATATTAATATAAGAAATCAAATTAAATATATATTTTAAAAATAAAAATATATAATTTTTCAAAATTAAAGTCACTTAATTTATTTCTGCGAGGAGCGTCTACCATTCCACTAAATGAAAAGAGTCGCTCTACTGGAGCAGAAGATGGCAATGGGACATTGAATTTTAAAAACATTTGTCTAATTATGTTATATTTTTTAAGACAATGTAAATTAGTGTCTGGATCCACTTCATTTTGTATCTCATCTTTTTGGATTTGTATTATAGGTCCTAATATAAATTACATTCAAAAAACATGTTATTTTAATTAAAAATTAGCTTACTATCAATTTCTCCAAAATCTAAGAATCCGATATCTGCAATAAATTTTGGCGTTATTACCTCCTCATTTACCCTAGTACATATCGAAGCACACTCAGAGAACTTTTGCTTTAAAACAGCTAATGTCAATTCCGGTGCTTTTTGTTGTAAAATGGGTAAAAACCGAAGTTTTATTGCTGGATGAGACATCGCAGCAAATAAATCCAGATATGCCTCTTCACCTCCTTAAAAACTTTCTATTGTATATATAATTTTTATTAATTAACATGTTACCTTTGAAAAATACTTCAAATCTTCTAACTAACGCTTTAATTAGTTCCTCACACACCTCCTTGAAATTTCCAATACCATCGTTCTCCGAAATTCTAACAAGCTTTACCTTCAAGGAAATGATTGCTGCAATAAAGTAACCAAAATACATTTGATTCTCGCGTTGTATGAAGTCTATAGTATTAGCTATAGGCTCCATTATCATTTCATATTGCTCCAAATATTCGATGTCTAAGGAGGACAATTTTGCAACATCTAAGTTATTGCATAAAGTAGATATTTTCTCTTTATGCTTTAACAAACATTTTACGCTATCATAAACTGAATTCCAACGTGTGTTGGTGTCTTTAACGATGAGGATAAAGTTTGTTGAATTATTTCTGCAGATTTTGGCCGATTGCATTTTTTCCATATATCAGAGCATCTATAAACAAATAGTCATAATATTTAATTGATAATATAAGAAAACACTGTATACCTCATAAATGCATGTTTATGCCGAAAGTATATTTGTTCATGTTTTTTAATTATTTGAAGGAAATCGGTGGATGAAAGCAGATTTAACGTATGATTAGCGCATCTGAAGTGATTAGGTAATGTTAGATTGTCACTCTGAATTTCACTAACTATTTCCTCATCTTCATCGTCATCTTCAGACTCATTTTGTTCACGTATTATAGTTTCTTTATAAAACAATAAATTTTGAGTATGATATTTATGTTATAAATATTAAGTATGTTATTAATATTACCAGATATGCCGTATTCTTTAAAGGCCTTGCAGCAATTGGATCCATTGTCCGTTATTGATAATATGATCTTGCTATTATCTAATTCAAATTCCTTATGAATATTATTGATCATTTCTGCAATTCTTTCGTAATTATGGGATCCCGTAAATCGTAAATTTTAAAACTAATCGGCTCGATATAGTGGCATGTATACCCAAAAAACGATCTATGTCGCGTAGACCAAATGTCAGCAGTAGTACAATAATATTGTACATCCTTTAATTTTTCCGTTGTTTTTGAAATCCAATCAGCATGATTTTAATTAAGTAGATTACCGATTACACGTCGACTTTTTAATTTAACTGGAAATCCTTTAAACAAATTTTGAAATTTTGGCTTTCAACTACCTAAGAGGGCTATATGTAGAAGCGAGGAACATTAATATCCGCTTGTCGAAATTTTTCTTTGAATTTTCCATGTAATCTGCTTTTTTCTTTATCATATTGGTCGTATTCTACAGTATGCTTAATACGTAAATGTCGAATAAAATTAGAACTAACGCCTATAGATCCTTTAATTTTTTCGTGACAAATTTTACATTCGGCCAAAATTTCACCCATTTTTCTTAAATAATTTGTTCCCTCTCTCTTTTCGATTATATTAAAATAAATATTAAAGAGAATGCTATTTGCCTCGTTGATATTGGTGTAACAAAATTCTTCCTGGATATTTCTAGAAATTAGCAGATTTTCGGCCGTATTCAAAATAAATTTTAAATTTGAAAATGCTTTATGAAACAGTTTTTACATACAAAATTAAAATTTTTTGTTTTGTAAAGCAATTTTAAACATAACTTAATTTTTTTGAATATGGGGGTTTATGTTTAAAATACTCAAGATATTTTTTTATTTACTTACAAATTTGGTGATACATTTAATCCTAATTTTCTTTTTTTTTTGTATTTGTCACGTTTTCACCTTCTCAATTTGAAAAGCGAGATGTGCTAGGTGTATCATCACATATGTATGTTGGATCTGTAACACTATCATCACTAAAGTCCAAATTTTCCATATTAAATTTTTCTTTTTTAAATTCCAATGTTAAAAAATTAAAATATGTTTTTCTCTAACACGTGTTAATAAAGTAAGAATTAGAAATTGCAATAACGAAAAAGAAGAACAGTAGGACAAAGTAAGATCATGGCCTACTTGGTTTATTTTGCTACTGACGTTCATTGTTAATTTTAAAAAGCTATCAAAAAAGTATGTGGACGAATTTATATACCGGGTATGTTTATTTTTTTTTAACTTAATGTTTTACAGTCTTATGCAAAAAAAAACCTTATTATGACCTTCAAGTGAACATTAGTTAACAGCGACTTTTAGCTTAATAATCCATTACATATTAAAAAAGTATATGCAAAAACAGTATTTTAACTAATATCCATTTTAAGGTTTTTTTTTTATATGATGCTGTCAATACCATTATTTTATTCTGTAAATTTTTCCTTAATGTTGTGTATGAACGATTATTAGTTCATTTGGTATTCGTGTCTAATATTGTTTTTTTATGTTTTTATACAAAATAATTGTTTTTATTAATTGTTAATTTTAATAATTAATTGTTTTTTTTATTTATTATTTGTTTTTTTAATAACAACAATGTACAAATAAAATAAAACAACCAATGTAATTAAAATATTATATTTTGATTAAAGAAGTATTCGAGTACTGGTTTCTTAAAATTTGTTTTGATAATTTAGACATCACTAAACTATTTTGTAAACAAAATTTTTATTTTTGCGAAAAAGAATAGTTTTAAAAAAATAAATAGAAAAAATATGGAGAAAAAGCATGAAAATAAAAGGAAAAGATCTGAAAATTGTTTTTTGTGTTTTTAAATTTTTTTTTAATTTATTTTTAAAAAATTAGAATATTTTTCACAAAATGTCAAAAATTCTAATAAAATTATGACATATGACTTTATTGCAGGTTTAAAGTAGGGTTGAACCATTGTTCCATTTCATAGATTTAACAATGGTTTACTACACGTGTGTTAAGCTAATTATCGTTTTTGCATATACTTTTATCGAATTTAGGTTAACAACGGTTAGTAAGCATGTTGTAAGTTTTTTGCATAAGGGCCATTATTACAACTTCCCGTTAAAGTTGGGGTTAGTTAAAGGTACCTTTAGCTAAAGTGAACGGCAAAGTTACCTTTAACTTATTTTCGTTATTACAACTTACAGATAAAATAAAATTAAAATATGGCAGTGCCGGAGCAAAGTCGATAAAACTGCTCAATTAAACAAGTTTTTTTTTAACGCAGTGGCAACAGCGGACTTCGTTTTTTTGTTGTATATGCTCATTTTGTTTAAATTTGAAGCTGCCATATCGAAAATAGTATATGATATGGCAAGTTCAAACATAAAGTGACCTTTAAATGTTAAAGGTAGGATGATCTTCCCTTTAGCTTAACGATCACTTCTATCTTATTGGGTACTCATAATAATGAAAAACAATTTATCTGCCCATTAAAATCCTCCCTTTAGTTAACGGCAAGTTGTAATAATGGCCCTTAGACTGTTATTCTTTAAGTTTATTTCTTAAAAGATTAGGTTATACATATTGCGATATACGTTGTTAAATTATGTTAATACAAATTAAAATTGCTAAGATTTTAATTCCTGAAATTTACTTTACTTAAAAATTTAGTTTTTATTTTATTTTTTTATACAATAAAAAGTAATAAAATGGAAATATGGAAAAATGGAAAATTTTTATAAACACTATTTTTTGAGATTTAAGTGCATATAATATAATTAAAGCATTCATGTAGTGACTGTTAAAAATTTGCACTATTTTATTGTAGTGCAAAATTGTCACTACCACTAATGGTTAGTGGAAAAATTTTCACTACCACTAATTTTTTTAGTGGTAGTTAAAATATGTTCCACTACCGCTATTTTTTTTAGCGATAGTTAAAATATGTTTCACTATCACTATAGTGATGAAAAATAGTGGAAAATCAAAATGTTGTCACTATAGTGGGATTTAGTGGAAACCTTAGTGCACTAAATATTTAATGCACTACCCCCAACTCTGTTACCGTAGAAGCATTTGAAACTTTTGGATTGGGTATAATCTTACTGATCTTTAAACAATCGGGGAAAATACTCTAAATGATAATTTTATTAAAAATGTTAAGTAGCATTGCCAAAATAACATCTTTACATTTAACTACTAATTTGGGTGAAATTCTATCATAGCCAGTAGACTTCTTGGTATCCAAGTCAGTGATGTCAGATGTAGGGAATTTTCCCTTTTTGTAAGGATATTTTAAAAAATTTTAAAACTTAGGGAAAAAGGGAGAGATTTTTTATTTTAAGCGATATGTAGGGAATTTTTAAAATTGTCTTTTTTTTAACACATTAATCAAAAAAAAAATTAATAACATTCAACATTCCCAAATAATTCGATGAACGCACTTTTCCAATCAAAAAAACCATTAGCTTATGTACTCCATTTTGAGTCATTAAAACTTTTTTTAAGCTCGGTCAAAATTTCATTAAAAAGTCTGAATTGAGGTTTGATTACGTTGTACGATCGCCACATGTTTCGTTGAAAATTGAGGAATTTTACGTTGGAAGTGAGTGCGAAGAATTATTAAAAAGTTTTCTACAGCAAAGTGCCTATCAAATAAAATCCGACTGTCTCCAATTTTACATAACTGCCTTAGAGGAAACCCAAAGATGACTAGCTTTAAAAAATGATACAATTTTTAAAGAAATGGAATTTTTAAGCCCAGAAGTAGCCATTGGTGGCATCAATAAACATGTTTTTCAATTTAAATTAGTGTGCCAAAAATTTAATCACCCTTATTCTGGTTATCGTCGTCTTGCGTCGATAGTTTAAAATTGGTATTCTGTTTGTCGTTATTGACAGTTATAGATGACTGTCGACACACATTTGGTATTCTGTGAGTCAATACGCCGTCGATATTGTGTTGTGTCGACTCCGATTTTATCGACATCATTTTTGGTAACGACGACGACGACGACAACCAGAATAAGGGTGAATATTGATATAAACAGTCTTACACAAGAGTGGTTGATAATAGAATACAATTTCTCCGAGCATGAAAAGCAGAGCTTATCTAAACTAGACGTGGAGAAATTTTGGTCTCATCTGTGCAAATCAAAAAACTTTAGTGATCTTTTGGTATTTCCAAACTTCGCAAAATTGGTAAACATATTGTGGTAAAGCCACACGCCAATGCGGATGCCGAGAGAATATTTTCTGTGGTTACAGATGTAAGAACAAAGAAAAGAAACAAATTTAGTCACGATATTTTAAACTCAATTTGTATAATTAGACCTCATTTACAGTCTAAAACAATGAACTGCGTTAGCTTTAAGTGCATAGCTAGTCATTTTAAAGGAATGATCTCTGAAGAACTCTATAATTATTTTCAAAAAATAACTTTTTTACTTTATGCTTTATTTTTGTGATATTTTTTTTTTATGAAATTAAAAAATATATTTTTGTATTGTACCTGAATTAATTAATGTACAAACCATTGTTAATGTAAATAAAATTTACTTTTCTTAAAAAATAGTGTTTTCTTTATTAACATCATTAAATTTATAGCGAAGGGAAAGTAAAATTTAAAGTAGGAAAAAAAATTTGGACATGTGGGAAAAAAAGGTTTTTTTTTTCAGAAACATAGGGATTTTTAAAATTATCGTCTGACATCACTGATCCAAGTTGTTTATGGTAATTTGCATATCTTTCATAACAGTGGTTGCTTTAAAAGAAAATCGATTAGAACTTCGGGGTAGTGTTCTAAGTTGATTACAATTATCATTGGGATATACTTGCATATGATTCCTCAAGTCTTATACTGACTCAGCAAAATAGTGGTTTAATTCAAGAATCATCGTACCTGCCGACGTCATGAGGTTTACATTACATTTTTGGACTCTCTACCAAGTATGTTTTTTAAAAACTTCCAGCACTTCTTCGTATCTCCCTCCTTTCGCTCTATTCAGACTGTTGTAATAGTAATCATTCCTTGCTAATTTGTTTGCAATCTTTATAATTTTAGTTAACCTTTTCAGCAAGTCATCGATCTTACAGTCTTTGGACTTTCGTCGCTTAGTTAGTACTTTACACCAGAGAATCTGGTCTGTGGCACTACACCGAGCACATGGTCTCAGTTACTCAGCTTGTATATGATTAGTATATAATTTGTAATTGTATTGTAATTAATAAATAAATATTAGAATGTTTATTGTTTTTTAAAAATGATTAAATCACTCGGAATTTAACGTTGAAATTGGCAAGATATAACATAATATATAGTAACATAATATACGTCTATTAACTACCAGGGTTGCCAACAACATTAGACTTAAATGTTATTTTTTAGTAAAAGCGATTATTCTCGATTAAAAAATACATACTCATGTTCTTATTTAGGTTCAACAATTAGCATTAAATTTTGAATTTGAAATTTATTAACTCCTTTTAAATAACTTTAAAATTTTAATTCGAGTTAACGGCTCCTATACATACATACATAATTGGTCATTACAACCCTTCACTCAGAGTTACGACATAGTATCTCGCATCTCCTACATATGTTATGTGTATTAATTTTATCCATGAGTGGCGAGTTTAAAGTTGACTCCGAACTACAAATTTTTTTGATAAAGGAATACAAAGGAAAGGAATACAAATTATTGAAAGAAATTATAATCGGCTGTTATTGTTATGAGAAAAAAATTTTGTATCATTAAATAATTGTTCCAACCTTTTTTTACAGCGTAGCAGGCGCCATGGGTATCGTATTTCCGTACCTAGGCGAATTTCAACCAACTAAATATCGGGAGAAAATTCTTTGTTGGATGGAATTATTTTGGACCTTTGGCATCATAATGTTACCAGGTATATAAACATCTGTTTTTTCTTTTATTATTATATTTATACCTGATTGACGTAGAAAAAACGTGAACTTACTTTATTTGAAAAAAATATCAAATCATATTTATTTTGTATATAATTAAATATTAAAATGATGCGATTGTGATATGTTACACAGAATTGTATAAAGAATATTTTAATTTTTAACTTCCTTAGTATACATATACAGTGGCTCCCAGCTTATTTCAACCAGCACCTTTAAAAAAAATTAAGCTCGTATAATTTCGAAACGAAACAAGATATTACAAAAAATTTGAATAAGAGTTTATAGAATATGTTTAAAAATTAAGAAAAAAAGTTTTATTCAGTCTCAAATGTAAACTTACAAACTAAAAACCTAAAATATAGGAACACAATTCGTCACAGCTTATTTCAACCACTTGCTATAAACAAACAATTAAATGATTAATTAACTAATAGTTTTAATTTCAAAATTTAGTATGACCTCCTATTTGCTTAATTACAGCTTTCAGCCTTTTTTGCATTGATTCCACTTTCTAGTCGTTTGGGGAGTTATTTTTGCCCATTCCTTTTTCAGAGCTGCTATAAGGTCATTCTTGCTCGAATTCTGGTGTTGGCGGACGTTTTGATCACAAATTGCCCATAAATTTGAGACTGAATAAAACTTTTTTGTTTAATTTTTAAACATATTCTATAAACTCTTATTAAATTTTTATTTAAAGGTGCTGGTTGAAATAAGGTGGGAGTCACTATATATAAAATATAAAGTACACAATTACATTACTTTACAGTTCACTAACAATAAATCAAAAACAATAACACATATCATAAGTGAATACTAACAAATAGCCTATTAACATTACACACAAACACAACATACATACATATATATATTATTCACAAAGAGAAATTGGAAAAACTGCTATAGGACATCTATAATTAACATAGATGAGTCTATCGCAAATTTAACACAACCCAAAAATTCTACCCTAAAGCAACCCGAACCCACACAATCTACCCACTCAGTTGAATTTAACGTACCCCCTTGCGATATGCAAACATTTCGTGGGGATTTTAGGTATTGGGCCACAGAGATGAGCGATCCAGTGATTTTTGAAGAACGTTGTTCTCAGTGAACGTGATTTGTTAATCACTGTTCTTTAAAACAGTGATTGTGATCACAGTATTCCAATAATGACAATAACGTATTTTATTAAGTCGTAAAAAAGAGACAACTAGATACATACTACGAAAAGACTACTAAACAAAATCAAAGTGGTGTCCAGTGTTGCCGTTTTTGGTTATTTCTAACCAAAATTGGTTATTTTTTTGTTCAATGTGTTGATGTGTAGATTTTTCCGGTTTTGGTTATTTATTTTTCTTATAAAAAGAGCTTTTGTTTTGTTTGTAGAAATGTATTAATTAGTAAGACTAAAATTTTATTTTGTTATTTTTTGTTTCGTTTCTTAATCTGTTGTATTAATTGTAATTTAAATTTGAAAAAAAATAAAATAAAAAACTGCGAATTTAGTTTTGGTTATATTTTTTCTTATTTGGTGATTTTTTTCACAAATGTTGGTTACAATATTTTTTTTCGTGGCAACACTGGTGGTGTCATCAATGTTATTTTTAATGTAATTTTTTTCTTATATGAAGTTTGACAATTAAGTTTCACAGAAAGTTCATGTATAAAAGACAAAAGTGAATAATCAAAACAAAATGAAATAAATTTGAGTATGTAACAATTTTGAAAGAACGACATTATTAGTACCTGTTATTTGGCAATTTCAATCACTGTAGTTACCAGTGAATTATCAATCACCGTGATTAAATCACAGGTTTGAAAATATCGCTCATCTCTATTGGGCCACTTTCAGAGACCTATTGAAGGCTATTTATGGCAATTATACCTTCCTAAGCGGAGTAGAAAAACTTTTCTACCTTAAAAATAAAACTATCGGCGAGGCTAAAGAAATAGTCGACAGACAACGCACCATTAACTAACGAAGGTTTTCAGTGAGAGTCAATCAATATGAAAATAAAATGATGCAAATAAATGCACAAATTAAAACCCATCTAAATTTAGCACCGGTAAACACTATGTGTAGAGTTTCAGTAAGACAGCTTTATATTGCAACTTCAAATATATTGGAGGTAGATACGGACAATTGGGTTCCAATCATTGTATATCTCTATTTGACAAAATTAGCTAAAGAAATCCGAAGAGAATTTGAGAAAACGCTACAGGATTGCGCTGAAATGCCTTCCTGGAATTATGTGGATGTATTTCTAACAAATACATTCGGAGAACTCCCTTCTGTCCAAACACCCACCCAAAACCCAAACTCCTCCAGGACATTAAGAAACAATTTGACAGAGGGGTAAATACGTTCCACAATGTAACATACAACAAGAATGATACCTGTTCACACGAATGAACATATTTACTTAACCCTAACCCTGCCTTCCAATATCCCTTACACACATAATGACAATAACATCTTTAACACATATCACATTCACATTATATACACATTCATCAACACTATTTCATCAACATCTTCAACGTAATTATTTATAGACATACTTTGTCGATCAGTTGATTACACTGTGCGACAGTGAAAATACACCCGAGTAACTACATAGTCCACGTTGTTCAGTTAGTTAAGTAGAACCCAACTCGCTCAAACGTGAAATTCACACATTTTGTAATAAACAATCAAGATCCACCAAAAATTCTGAAAATTTTTGAACTAAAAGTTCATTTGATGAGATGACATATCGAGTATAAAAAATTTAACACGACTGTTAGACTCTTTAAATAATAACTACGGTAATTTTTGTCCGATTTGATCAAATGATGACTCAATCTCTTCAAAAGAGAACAGACTTTAAGAATATTATCACTTATCTTATATGTTTTTTATTAAAGTTTTCTACTATGAATGGATAGACTTGAAAAAATATGGAAAAAATTCGAATTTTCCAAGTTTACCTCATCAAATCTCATATCATATTAAGTCAAATAATAGATATATATATACTGTTTTAAAGGTCCATGTCTCCCCTTTCTAACAAGTCAGAAATATTTGACTAATCCAGAAATTTGAGTTTAAAGTAAAAAAAACAGTTTTTGTCAAATAAAAAAAGTTTGGAGGGTTCAAGAAATATAAAAAAAATTTTTGAGATCTACTCAACAAAACTCACAACCTACACCATGTCATTAGCCGGGTGTATTTAATTTTTTTTTATTTTGTCGCATAGTGTTATCGGCATCGAACAACTCAATAATCCTTACGCGAGTGCGCTATAGAAAATATTGTGAACTTTATGCGTGAACATCAACTGATTTCAAACAAGAGTTGTGAGTTACATATTAATTGTGAAGAATTAAATATTGTGAAGTAAAATAAATACATATTGTTACAAAATACAAATAAAATATGTTTTATAACGTTTTGAAAATATATGTATACACATAAAACATTAACAAACACTTATCATTTACATGTAAATATATACAAATAATATAGAAAAGGTTTGTGTACTTTCCCTGCTAGAGTGCTTATTGACCCAGCTTCAGATCTTTCATTTATTTCTGATAAGCTAAGCGCAAATTACTCTTACCCGCCCTACCCATAGTTGCTGAGGTCTCAGGTTTAAATGAGGTTGTTTCACCACGATCGAACAAGATGTGTGATATACTACATCTTGGTTCTAATACAAATAAATAATTTTCACTAAATATTCAAGCAATTATTGTTAAAACACTTAAACTCTACTTTCATAAAAGAGTTGGACAGAGCCCCATTGGTAGATCCTAAATTTCATGAAAGTTTTATGATATTATAATTGGTAGCGATTTTTACCCACAAATTATCGAAACTGATGTTAAGAAAGATAATTTTAGCACATTAAGAAAAAGGCAAGAAACTGAGTTTGGTTGGATTTTAAACAATTTAAACTTTAATAATTTCATATATGAGTTTATCAATACATATTATCATTTTGAATATATGTACGTAACTGAAAAATAAGCACATATGAATATTGGTCGTCTGTTTATAAAAAAGAAACAAAAATATTCGAACTATTATTTTATTTTCTATAGCATCGATACAGAACAACGAAATCAATTATCAACGTAACGAGCTAAAATGTAATAAATTTAAGGGAAACAAATTGGAATTTGCATATTCAACAAGATTAAAATAGAAATATATGTATACAGTAGTTTTGATTTAGCTGCCTTTTATTTACGTGTGCATTGCCTTTACCTGCACAAAAATTTTGTTTCGTGTCTTTATTTCTCTAAATTCTATACAAAATTCTTTTCTAAGCGCACTAAGTGCTGGTATAATGCACATTTAATATATGTATGTATTTTTATATGTGTGTATTTAATATATGTGTGTATTTTTTGAACTTAAAAACTTTTTCATAGCAAAAATTAAAGTTAGCTGCTTCGAACAAAAAAGAAATTTTTATAAAAATTTTTTATTTAGAGAGTAATCTATAATTATTCCATACCTGCGCAATTAGGCAGGTAAAAACATTTAATTTAGCTGCATTTTTGTCTTTTCTGCACAAAAATTCTTGCAAAAGTTAGTTGTGCATAGTAAGCATAGTGACACTTCAAGACTTAAGGTGAGTCAAACTGGACCTGCCAACAGCTGGCACTAGGGGTGAAAAGGATTGTTAGAGGGCTTTCAACAGCGAGATATCTGAGTCAATACTTGTGACTTCGAAGAAGATGAGTTATTGTACTAAAAACTTTAACTAATAATTATTAAGTGAAAAATAACATTTCACATTATCAATAATTATTTTATGTACATTTTTCACACGGGTCTTTTTTTTGATTATTATTGATTTAAATTAATTTCTAGAAAACCTGAAGCATTACTTTTTTAGACAAATTTTTTTAAATTCTAAAAATAGAAGAAATGTTGGGGGTATTCACACTTTTTATTCATGGCTTCAAATTAAAACTTTGGTAGTTTTGTTCCCTATAATAAATATTCCCGATAAAAATAATATTCTTAGGGCCATTATTACAACTTGCCGTTAAACTTGGGTTTAGTTAAAGGTACCTTTAGCTAAATGGAACTGTAAAGTTAGCTTTAACTTCGTCTCGTTATTACAACTTACAGATAAAATAAATTTAACTTTTTCAAAATTATGGCAGTGCCGGAGCAATGTCGATAACACTGCTCAATTAAACAAGTTTTTTTAAACGCTGTGGCAACGACGGGCTTCGTTTTTTTGTTGTATATGCTCATTTTGTTTATAGTTGAAGTTGTCATATTGAAGATAAGTAAGTAAGTTCAAACATAAACTTAACTTTAAAAGTTACAGGTACGATGATCCTCCCTTTAGCTTAGCGCTCACTTTTACCATATTGTCTAATTAAATAATGAAAAGCAATTTATTTGCCCGTTAAAGTCCTCCTTTTAGTTAACGGCAAGTTGTAATAATGGCCCTTAAACTATAAAAATGTATTATTTTTATAGCGCTGTTTATAAAAAGGCTTAAAAATAAATTTTTTTTAATCTATTAACAGGAATTGCTTGGATAATCATTCCTATTGTTATGCATTTGGAATATGGAGGTTTCTTCTACCATAGTTGGAATTTATTCGTAGCAATTTGTGCGATACCCAGGTAAATATTTTCTACTTACGATTAACAGTTTCAAAACCAATAATGTATATTGCCTTCTAGTTTATTATTAGGTTGCTGGCTATTTGCTTTTCCCGAAAGTCCTAAATTTCTGCTTGAACATGGCGAAACAGATAAAGCACTTAAGATTCTCGTGCACATGTTTGTGAAAAATACTGGTCGCAAACCAGAAGATTATCCTGTAAGAAAACAGTATTCATTATAATTTTACGAAAAGAAAATGAAAAATTTGCTAAATAATAATTAACTTTTTTTATAAACAGTGCAAGAGCTTAATAGCACCAAATAGATCATCAGAAAAGACTGGCGAAAAAAGAGTTCGAAATTTAAGACTTCGTAAACCTGAAGAACTTAAATTATTACTTTCTGAAATTTGGTCCCAAACGAAAACACTATGCAAAAAACCACATCTGAGAACCACATCTCTAACATGCGGTATACAATTTTGCCTTACAACAAGGTTAGAAGGTCTATTTCCTTTTCTTAAGGATGTAATTTACATATATGAAGTGGTATTAATTTTTGTCTGTTTCGTTAGGACTAACTTTATTCTTTAATTTATAATTATAGTTATTACACTCTAATGGTATGGTTTCCCGAATTATTTCAAAGGTTTGACTTCTATGAAAAGTTAAACCCTGGTGTATCAGCATCTATTTGCGATGTTTCATCAATTGTAGTATCGAATTCGTAAGTGTTATTTCTTTACGTATTGCAATAGCAGGGTACCAAATATTCACTCACTTATCACCAGTCGTCGGCACAAAGAGAGCATATGAACACATAAAGCCGAAGAAAATCTTCCCCTGAGGGACTTTGGTGCCGACGTGTGCTTGTCACTCACGCTCATGAAAAAAAAATTTTTGTTTTGATATCTTCAGACGTCGGCACAAAGAGAACATGATAAAAATGTGAGTGTATTTGTGAGAAGCATGTGTATAACCCAGAGGAAAATTGTTAGTAATTATTGTTTCAAGCAGTGTTCGAACAAATATTGTGCTTTTTGATGCCATTGGTATTTTTCGCAAAAGGTTTTTTGGATTTGTAGTAAGAGTCATGATTACATATTGCAGGTACCTTAAATTCGATATATTTAAAGCAAAAAAATCTGTTTCCCAGTTTTTCTTCACATTTTAATTAAATTTTTCTTTGGGTGTAGAATTGATACACAAAAATATTTCAAAAAGAAGCGACGAGAACCTGCTTCACTGAAAGCTGACAAGCAACTGAATGCATTTTTATGCTTTTTTTAACGAACATTGTTGATGTTCGTGTCCTATATGTGTAAAAAGCCGAAGAAGTTCGGCCCCCCTGGGGTTATTGGTGCCGACGTCTGGTTATCTTTCATTCGTGTACAACCACAAACAAAAATAAAAGTTTGCTTTATTCATTCTTGCGCAATATTATTAATAATGTTTTTTATTTTCGTACAACATTTAGATAATTGAATAATGTTGAGAGTGTTCGTGTTTTTGCATGCAAGAATAAAACAAGAATATGTGCAAAGAGTGGTTAAACAAAAATTTTTTTGCTTTTTTATGATGCGTTGGATAAGTAATAGCACGTTCACATATAAGAAGGTTATAGCACGTTCACATATAAGAAGGTTAGCAAGGTTATCGTGGTTATCGAGGTTATCTTCGTAACCAAGCCACAAATGTATGAGGTTAGCCATACAATTTGTATATGAAAGATAACCAAGTTCAGCTGTAGGTTACCTCATAACCTAGTAAAATACGCAGTGTTTCATTGAAAAGTACTCAATAAAATACTCAAAAATACAACGCTTATATCTATTGTGAATATATTTACTAAAATTTGACAGCAATAGGAAAAAAAATGTCCAATAACAATAATAAAAAAAACAATAATAAAAATAAAAAACAATAATAAAAAAATTCAAACAGCTGTCAATTTCTGTCATTCTATAATATGTTTTAGGTTACATTTATCATATGTGAACGCCACAAGGTTATCTCCAAGGTTAATTTTACCATAACCTTCTTATATGTGAACGTGCTATAAGAAGGGAAAAGAAAAAACATTATCTTGTTCTCTATCACAGACAGCGTTGCCGTTTTGGTTATTTTTAACCAAATTTGGTTATTTTTTTTTGTAATGTGTAAATGTGTATTTTTTCTTCATTTTGGTTATTTTTTTATTATGGTTAATAAAGCAATTACTTCTTTAATTTTATTTGAAAATTTGCATTATAAGCTTTGCAATCGTTAGCAAAGTGTTTTAATTCTTTAAGCGTTTTTATTACGTTCAATTGAAATATTAAAAAAATTTTAATACAAATACATAAAAACCTTAATTTACTATTTGTAGTTTAACCCTCTCATTCCCGATGTTGCGTTATGCAACATTGTGTTTATGAGCCTCTAAGTACAGCTATTTTAAATATTTTATTCTGATTCTTTAGCAAAAATATAGCCTCATGTGTCGTTTAAGCTTACAGCTAATTGGTTGGTAGTCAACTGTGCAATTGTTCAGTTAGTAGCTATTCTCCCGAGAGCGAAATTGACAAATTCATTTTGCAAAATAAACCTTATTTTAAAAAGTGTTAAAACACATTAATATAATTAAGTCATCCTAAAACCAAAGTTCGACAAGTAAATAATGAAAGGTAGGTGAGTAATTTAACACGTTGACTGCCGACTACGAGATATCTACGGGTTATCTCTACGGGTTGCGTTCCCTTCTAGGGAGCCAAACTACGAGTTATCTCGTACTCACACTGCCTGTAAATGCAGCAGATGCAATGTGCACTTGTGCTCCAATCCTCAAAAAAACTGTTTTGTATCCTTGCATACATAAATTGAAATAAACGACATTTGAAAAAAAAATCAACTTGTATTTAAATTTATAACACCATTGCCCAATGTTGCCTATACACAACATCCTGTAGCTCTTGAACCAGGACACCTAGGACATTAAAATTTTTGTCAGGTGATATTGAGGTCAACTCTATCTTATGTGTCTATTCAAAAAAATTTTAGCCACTCCCGTTTTAATTCGGGCATGAGAGGTTAACTATACAGAAAAAAATAAAATTTTTGTATTAAACCTTAAATTTGTTAAAAACAAATACATTTATATAAAAAAAATTTTTTGGTTATTTTTTTCCTTATTTGGTTATTTTTTATTTTAATTTTGGTTATAAAATTTTTTTGGTCGTGGCAACGCTGATCACAGAGCTTAAAAATATATTATGTTGGCACCAATGTCCCTCAGGGGATGATCATCTTCGGCTTTTTACACACATAGGGCACGAACAACAACAATGTTCGTTAAAAAGAGCGTAAAAATGCATTCAGTTGCTTGTCAGCTTTCAGTGAAGCAGGTTCTCGTCGCTTCTTTTTGAAATTTTTTTTTTGTATCAATTATACACCCAAAGAAAAATTACAGTAGGATTCACTATTTTCTAATGAGATTCACTAATAACAATGAGAAATGATCTCAAATTTTTGGAAGAATATTTGTCAAGTTAAATACGCAGTCTTTAGCTATTTAACGCTGTACATTTTCCATTTTCCACTACATAAACATATTACATATTAGGTTACACTTGAAAATATTACTAACAATTTTCCTCTGGGTTATACACATGCCTCTCACAAATACACTCTCATTTTTATCGTGTTCTCTTTGTGCCGAAGTCTGCAAATAAAACAAACAACTCACATATGAAAATATGAAACAAACTACAAAAAGACAGAACATATATTATAAAAAAAACAACACCATTAATGAGTATGTACTGCACAATATAAGCAGTAACGAAACGAAATTTGACAGGAGCATAGGCCAAATTTGAAAGAGACAGCTAATATTACCAAAAAGTATTTCTGTCCCTCTCTGACTGCCTGTCTGTTTTGTTTATGTTTTGTTAATTTTTAGGGTGGGTTTTTATTTTCTATTTTGGTAGAAATTGATGATATTTTTGTAGAATAATAGAAATAGTTTTGAAAGGAAATGGGCTGTTTTATTGGGGAAACGTAATTTGGAACTAGCGTATTTGGTGACACCTTTCATCGATTGTCACTAACTTAGTATTTAACCAATTTAGAGGTATATTCACAAGCTCCTGAAACAAAAAGTTTTGAGTATATATTTTGTTATATTTTTCTTTTTACTTAACTTTTACACACGGAACTTGTTTCATCTTAAAGAGAAATTGCTAAGAGTTCGATCAATAATGACAAAATTACCGAATTTTAACTTTTTCATTCAAGAAATTAATAAATACTGGTAATACACACAAAGTTCTGCAAGAAAAAAATTTTATGAGGAATGTGTCTTATTTGATCTTGATATATTTAGCTGCTTACTTACCTTTTGCACAAAAAACTATATTCATTGTGACCAGAAACCATACAAATTTCGATTAATGATTAAATATTTACGAATTTTTAAAATTTTCATTGAAGAAATTAAAAAAAATTCTAAATTTTCCCTTTTTTAACACAAAATAAATGTTTATTTACATTTAATTTTTCCACTTTATCCGCCAGTTTTCACTACGTATATCTGTTGCTTCTAACACACTTACTTCGCACAAACTTTTAACATTTTTTTTTCTCCCTCTAGTTTAGCCTATGCATTTATGTTAAGAGCCTTTTTCAAATGTCATTGCTTTCGTTTCTGTTTGTTTTGTGATGTACTGTATTGATAGCGATGAGAAAGCCTCTCAAATTTATACATTTTACATTTCTTAATTCTCACAATTCATATCCGCGAATATGTACCTAAATTAAAAAATAAATGTTTACATTTAAGAATGTTTAAAATGAAAACAATTCTTAGCTACTCATTTGCAAAAGTGAGCATAAAACAAAAAGTTTGAAAAGTACACTCGTGTCTATTTATCATAAATGTTTAAATTTATGTGTTCATACATGAATTTTTCTGAACCCTGAAAAATAGTAAAGATACATTATATTATTTTTATTTAAAACCTGCAGAAAGTCAGTTTCTACAAATAACTACAAAAAAAATTCTTAGACGTTAATTGACTTGAAGTTTAAATTAATAATTGTATGCATTAAATCATACGTGTTAAGTAATAATTAATAATAGTAATGATTAATAATTTGATTACTATTTTTTGAATGGTGAAATAATGATTACAATTACGATTATTTTCCATTTTAATAGTTTATAATTGATTACAATTACAAAATAATCAGGATTACTGGCGATTAGTCTAAATAATCAAAAGTAATAAAATTGTTTTCAATAATTCTTTTTGATTTTTTTCAAATATTCAAAAAGTATTGAAAGTAATTATTGAAAATAATTTGATTATTTTTGGATAACTTTTGATTCTTTTGAATTATTTTTACTAATCGCCAGTAATCCTGATTATTTTGTAATCGTAATTAATTAGTAATTCGAAAAAATTGTTCATAGAATTATATAATCAATACGATTCTTTTTAAAAAGTAATGTAATTGACTACTAATCGAAATTTAACAGATATGCATTAAATAACTGCCTTATTGTATGATTTCTTTTGAAAAAGGATACAGTGCGTATACTAATGCTTTATGTTGCTGTATTCCGCGTATTATACGTTCTATTTTATTGTAAAACAAAATAATCATTAATGTATTCCGCAAAGCAGAAGAAAAATAAGCAGAACTTTCTGATGACTATACCGAGGACAGCAAAAGTCTGAAAAAGTTTTTTAGTTGCCTTTTGTTTGAGGTTATATAGTCGATGTAACCGATCTTCCGAATAATCTCTTGGAGTCATATCGAGACTTTTTGCAAGAGTATTAAGCCTGTGGGAGCTTTTGGTAGGCAAATCACATCTTCACGTGAGCGACAGTATGATTATAATATACACCACAAGGTTTACCATTGTGGTGACGTTAATATTCCAGGTGCTACTGCAGAAGATGTCAAATGTCAATCAAAGCCAGCGTTGCCATTTGCCAAGTTTTCCCTTTTTTCCAAGTTTTTTAGAGGTGAAAAAGTTTTCATTAAATTTGTTTTTTGTAAAATTCAGTTTTAAATTTATTTTCTATAAATTCAGTAATATGTTATTGAAGTACACCCAAACCTTTTTTACACGGTAGATACGTTCCAGTGGATACCGTGTAAAAAAAACGCGTAAAAAAAGACAAATATTATGTATGTATGTAAGTGTATAAACAAACTGAAAAGATATACATAGGATTGATGCAGCAGCCTACATATGCCTATAAAATTGAATAACTTTATAAAAACGCACAGATTTAGTTCAATAGTATACACAGAGTTTTTATTTTATTTCATTTTATGATTATAAAAAAATAAAGAAAAAACTTAAAAATTCTCTTCCATTTATAAAAATAAAATTAGTTATCAAACTCTTAAGACAATTAGGAACGGAATTATTTTCAATAAAAAAATTTTTTTATTTTATTCGGAGTCAGTTTCTGATAGCAAGCGCATTCTCTTTTGTTGGGGTGGCTCAATATCAGTCTCGTCAATTTGTTAAAAAAAAACCGTGTTATTTCAAATTCGCGTAAAAAAAACCGTGTAAAAACAGGTTTGGATGATTATTAGATAATTATTATTTTTTTTTTTTTTTTTGTAAAAAAAGTTTTTTTCCCAGGAAAAAAATGTTAAAAAAAAATTAACGACGACTGTTTGGCGAGTGTTCAAAATCAGTGTGATTTGATTGATTTTATTTCCTCTAAATAAGTGAAAAACAAACATAAATTTAAATAAAATACGGAAAATAAAAGTCATAGGGAGTGCTTAATAGTTGAAGAAAAAAAATTTTTTTGGGAAAAAATTCATAATTCTGTAATGATATTTGATAAAAATTTTTTTCTGAGAAAGTTTTGTATAATCTTAAAAAAAAATGGGCGAATTTAGTCGCGTTAAAACAATTAAAAACATGTTTAATGAAGAGTTTTGAGTTAATATTTGTCAATTTCATGTTGCTGTTTTTCCGTTTTTTGAGAAATATTATTTTTTGTAGGCAGTGTCCGATAACCCCAAAAAAAAAAAAAAAAATTTTAAATAATTTTTTTTAAAAAATTAAATAATTAATACTTTCTACAAAAGCTTCCATTTAATTTTTTTTTTGAGGTTTTAGAAAACAAAGTTAACATAGTTAACAGTTTTACCCACTGAAATCAGAAGAAATTTTATAATTGAATATTGGATCCCCCCATTTTGTATTCAGAAAATTTTCCTCAAATTCGAAATCAGCATCCTCAAAAACTCACGTAAGTCTGAAGAAATTTTGAAATTTAGGTCGCCATATTGGATCCACAATTTTGAATTTGAAGAATTTTACCTCAGATTCGAAAGCAGCAAACTAAAAAATGCCTGCACACTGATTTTCAAGTAAATTCGTAAAAATTTTAAAATTAGGTCGCCACTTTGATTTTTGACAAATATTACCTCAGATTCGAAATCAGCAACCTCAAAAACACCTTTACTCAGTGATTCCTTATAATTTTGGCCAAAAAATGCTGTCATTTTACCTATAGTGCAATATACACCATAAGAATTACCATAGTGGTGACGTTAATATTCCAGACGCTACTGCAGAAGATGTCTGTCTACAATATAATATTCAATTTACTTAACAAAAATGAATAACTAAAAAATTTCGACCTGCGGACTACTAAAGCCTACAAAACTAATATTTTAATATGAAACAAAACACTTTTCATTTTAAAATGAAGTATTTTCCTAGTTTGTGGAAAATATCTAAGGTAATAATGATTCTGAACCGTCAAATGAAGCCTCTTCGTACAGGCTTTTTTATTTTATCAAAACTCATAGAGAAGCTTTTTCTGGTCCGATTAATGTCAATAATAGAATCAAAATAGAAAATAGAAAACATCAATTCGGCTGTAGGAGTAAACACTCAAATATAAACCAAGTATGTATAATACCGAATGTAATTTAAAAAAACATTTGAGGAAAATAAAGTTTGTTCGGTTTTTTTAGATATTAGATAAGCTTTTGATAAAGTCTGGCACGATAACGTACTAAAAAGAAGTCTTCTAAAAGTTTTTTGTGAAGTTTTCTGTTTCAGAATCAAAATGAAAGCTTAATTTTCAGATCTCAAATAATAGCAGAAGTACTAGAGGGCAGTACAGACATTGGGACCAACTTTTTATCTTATATTTGGGCAATTCACACGACTTTGTATCGTGTATGTTGTATTGAATACACTTGGTTGTTTGTGAACGCTGAGTGCTATGCTGTATTGTGTATTTCGTATTCCAAATGTATTTTTTTTTGGCATTCAAACAATTTGATAGCACGAAACCAACACAACTTTTGAAAATCATATGAAAACATATACATACACATTTTTTTCATTCACACAATTTGATAGCACGAAACCAATACAACTTTTAAAAGCATATGAAAAAAATGTGTATAAGTGTATCGGAATTTTACATGAAAATTATCAACAACAAGCATACACTGTTGTATAATCGTCCAACAATACACTCAATACAACGATACAACGGCTTGTGTGAATTGACCAATTATGTTATACTTTTCGTGTCATCTATACTTTCATAGTGAATAGACGTATTTAGCTCTTTACGAAACTAAAATTCAAAATTATTTAAAAATCACAAACAATTAAAAAACAAAACAAATAAATAAACTTTAAAAGCAATATATTGTGTTAACTAGTTGTTGTTGCATTTCAAACAACACTTCGAATCAATTGCAAAATAAAAAAAAGTTGAAAAATAACTTTTGTTGCTGCTTTTAAAGCAACAACATGGATCCTGATGAAGCTGAAGAAAGCAGTGAATCTAGTGATAACAGTTACAATTTACATTGTTAAAAAGTGACAAGAAATGTATAAAGAAATTTAAACGAATCGCCAAAAATGTACAAAAACAAAAGGCGTTTAAAAATGATGATTTACCCTCAACCAGCAACAAGTTCTCTATTCTACAAAATGATGATGTAGATGACGACACACAAACAACAACACCTAAACCTCCACCGATATACATTCCTGATGTAGTCAATATTGATAAAATGATAATAACGGGTTATCCATTTCTTGGTTTCAAAAGTAAACGTAAATAAAACACATATAAAATATTTTTTTTATGATATTTCTTTTTTATTGTAAAGTTTGAACGTTGACATTATGTGTGAAACACTACATCATTTAAATGACCTCCACGCGAAGTGTTGCAAGCATTGATTCTTTTGAGGTAATTTTCGACCACTTTTTGACACATATTGGGCGGTATCTCAGCCATAACTTGACGAATGTTGGTTTTTAAGTGCTCAAGAGTTGAAGGTTTATCTGCATAAACACGGTCTTTCGCGTAGCCCCACAAAAAAAGTCTAATGGTGTTAAATCGCATGATCTTGGTGGCCAGTTGATATCGCCACGACGAGAAATTACGCGGCCAGGAAATGCCTCTTACAATAAAGCCATATTCGCTCGAGTTGTGTGGCATGTGGCACCGTCTTGTTGAAACCACATATTCTCCAAGTCGTATTCTTCAATAGCAGGCAAAAAAAAAAGTCTTTTATCATATGACCATAACGCTCCGAATTGGCGGTGACAGTCGTTCCATCGTCGTTTTCGAAGAAGTAAGGTCCGATCACACCTTCGGACCAGAGAGCGCACCAAACAGTGACTTTTTCTAGATGTAATGGCCTCTCTTCAATTACTTGTGGATTCTCAGAACCCCAAATACGACAATTTTGTTTATTAACATACCCACCGAGTGTGAAATGTGCTTCATCGCTGAAGAAAATTTTGTTCAAAAAATTGACGATACGCACGATACGTGGCTGTGGCAGAATCACCATTTTTGTAGTAGGTTTTGATAATTTTTATGCGTTGTGTGATAGTTAAGCGATCCATTTTCGTCAATGTCAGACTTTCAACTGAAAAGAAAAAAATTGGTTTCACAACTTAGTTTGACAGATGTCGAATTGCAGTCCCATACTTTTGAAACCACGAAATGGATAGCCCTTTATAATTCGATTATGAGGTTACAATACTTTACATTGCAGCGGAAATGCGCTAAAATTGGAATGATTCCAAAACCAACCATAAACCAAAAAATGTGACAAACTCTTATAGGCCAATAAGCTTGCTATGTTATCTTTCTAAAATATATGAAAAACTTTTCTTGAAGAGATTACAAAAAATATTGGACAACAAAAAAGTTATTCCAGAATATCAGTTTGGTTTTCGGCAACACAAAACATGGGACACCAGAATAGTGCCATCGGGTTGTTAAAGAGTTAAGAAATGCTCTCGAAACAAAACAATATTGCTCAGTGATATTTTTGGATGTTAAGCAAGCATTTGATAGGGTATCGTACCTGGGCTTACTATTCAAATTGAAACGAATTCTCCCATCACCTTTTTATTTAGTGGTGAAGTCTTATACTATAATGTTACTTCTATGTCAAGATAAACAACACTTTTTGAAATTTGTGACATTAAAGAAGAAATACCTCAAGGTAGTGTGCTGGGTCCTGCGCTATATACAATTTATTTACCTCAGATATGCCAATAAGCGAGGATATATGTACATAACTACTGCTACGTATGTGGATGACACTGCTCTAATTGCGTGCAATAATAACTCCACAGAAGCCTCCGGGATGTTATAAAGGCACCTTGACGTTATTTCAAATTGATTTAAAGAGTGGAATATTTGCATCAATCCAGAAAAATCAACCCATGTCACATTTGCTTTGGGAAAAGACGATTGTCCGGATATATATGTTTACGGACAACAAATTCCGAATTCGAGTTGCGTAAAATATCTTGAAATGCACTTTGATAGAAGATTGACATGAAATGAATATATAAAAGCAAAGAAAGAACATCTTAATATTAAAACTAGGCGCATGTACTGGTTGCTGGATAGTTGTTCTGATTTAAGTTTGGACAACAAGGTATTATGTAAAACGATTTTAAAACCTGTATGTGGATGTATGGAATAGAGTTATGGGGTACTGCTAGAAACTCCAATATTGAAATTTTGCAACGTTACCAATCGAAAACTCTTTGAATGATAGTAAATGCGCCCTGGTTCGTCACCAATGATAATAGTCATAAAGACCTTTCTATACCAAAAGTCAAAACTCAACTGAATTAACAGATATATGTAGTTCAAACTATCTCAATAGACTTGGTCGTCATTCGAACGTCCTTGCAATAAAACTTCTAGATGACAGTGTTGAGGTCAATAGACTTAAAAGACATCACGTACTAGACTTGCCTTTTAAAACTTAATCCATAATAAGTTGTAAATATGTGAATTTTAAAATAAATAACAGTATTATTATCTATTTTCAGAAAAACTAAGTTAATTGTTTTTTTTTTTTTAACTTGTTAAGATACGTTTTAAACCCAATGGGGTTTAAACCAATGTTATTTTGTAATATTTTTTAGTAAATTTGCTTATTATTGTAAGATGCGAACTTTGTTCCTTTTCGTAGAATCTGTAATGATTATAATAATCTTTACCTTCATATAGAATTTAACAAAAATTTGGAATCCATTAAAAAAGCTTTAATTTTACAATTAAGTTCAGTTAATTAATAACTGCAACTAACTTGTTTTCTTTGTTTTTTTTTTTTAACTTATTTTCTGTATTGAAATAATAATAACGATATAAAATGTAATAGTCTGTAAGGATTTTCCATAAACTTGAAATAAATAAAATAAAAATAAATAAATAAAAAGATAGATTGCAAATGAATTAAAAAAAAAATATGTTATACATATGGGCAATTTCGTGTCAAGTGACCCAATTTTTAAAATCGATGTCTTCCGATTTGGATGAAATTTGCACTAAGGTTAGTACTATTGGATAGTAGGTCAGACACAAATATTCAGCTCTATCAGTCAAGAACTGCCGGAGTTAGAGGGGGTCAAAGAAATATTAGATAGCTATTTCTTCAATCTTTCCAAAAATAATTTTTTTAATTTTAAAAAAATTTTTTTTTTATTTTTTTTTTTTTAATTATTTTTTTTTAAATTTTTTCAATTTGTGCTTTTTTTTTGCTCAAAAGAAAGCTTATACAATTTCCCTTAAGGCCTTTATAATCGCTTATTAATCGCAAAAGAACACTTAGACCATTTCCTTTAAGATCTTTGTGGGCACTTAGTAGCAAGAGGCATATCTATAACAAATATTTGAACTCAAAATACAAGGTTTTTAAATTTTACCATATGCACTATATTTTTTTAATGGATGTTTTTTTTTTGCTCAAAGAAAGCTTAGTTCTTTTCCTTTAAGAGCTTTGTGGTCACTTAATGGGATGCGTGGATGGAAATGGTCTAAGTGTTCTTTTGAGGAAAAATAAAAAAAAAACTCCAGTTCGAAAAAAAAATGGGGGAAAATGAAAATGGTACATGTGCCAAATATTGAAAAATCTTATTCTTGAGTTAAAAAATAATTTTTTTTGATAGATATCCCACTCGCATCCCATTAAGCGATTATAAAGGCCTTAAACTAAATTGTATAAGCTTTCTTTTGAGCAAAAAAAAAAAGGCCCAAATTGAAAAAAAAATTTAAAAAAAAAAGAAAGATTGAAGAAATAGCTATCTAATATCCTTTGGAAAATTTTTGCTAGGACCAATAGGTGAAAAGTTACACACATTTTAAATAAACCCTGTATGTCCAAAATGTCCAACTTTGACCCCCTCTAACTCCGGCAGTTCTTGACTGATAGAGCTGAAAATTTGTGTCTGGCCTACTATCCAATAGTACTAACCTTGGTGCAAATTTTAAAAATTGGGTCAGTTGACACGAAATTGCCCATATATTAGATTATGTTACTGCAGCATTTGCAAATGCCACTGCATTATCGACGTGAGTACATAATTGTATTTACATACATATATAGAAACAAGAAATGAAAAGGTAATCCAGAAAAAAAAGCTGGTCTAAATAATGTTTATTGACCAGGAAATGGTTGGAGATATTGTAAAAGTTAGTCAATAAATTGTCGTCAGAGAGTTGTAATAATAAAGCGCGACGTTAAACAGAGTTTTTATATTGCATTGGGAGTTTGATCTTTGTGATTAAAGGATCGTGTAATAGAATTAATAGCACGCAATTATCTATAAAACAATGTTGTTAATTTAAAACAAATAAAGAATTTATTTAAGTATACTTCGAATAATAGTAAACATTTCTGGTTTATTTAAAATTTCAATCATCGAATCTTTTTCTGAGGACAACAAAATAACCGAATAACATCTTATTGTTATTATGTTTGCTGCGTACATCTCAAGCATTGAAGGGTTTAATAGCAAATGTTGGATTAATTAAATGTAACGTCTCTTTAAGCGGACAAAACTAGCTTGACAATCGTTGTCGCTGAAGGAAGTACACAGTGTGTGCTACACACATTCAATTTGAAGGGGCTTCCTCATTACATTCTTTGTCTGATTCAAAAGTGTTTGACCAAAGAAAATAAAGTATAAAGAATGTGCATCTTAACATTTTTTGGAATATTTTTCAAAAATATTTCATGACGCGGGGGGAAAGATAGAAGGGAAGGAAACGAAGAGCGTAACAATGCGTTGCTCTCATCGTGCGTTTTTGTTGTTTGACCACTTTTTTATTAAATTTTCTGAAATCACTTATTCTGGTCAGTGTTGCCACGAAAAAAAATATTGCAACCAACATTTGTGAAAAAAATTACCAAATAAGAAAAAATTAACCAAAATTAAATTCACAGTTTTTTTATTTTATTTTTTCAAATATAAATTATAATTAATACAACATAGTAAGAAAAGAAACAAAAAATAACAAACTAAAATTTTAGTCTTACAAATTAATTCATTTCTACAAACAAAAGCTCTTTTTATAAGAAAAATAAATAACCAAATCCGGAAATTTTGTTTAAAAATAGTTAAACGGCGACACTGGTTGTGATTAGTGAGCAAGAGAGAGAATATAAGTTATAAAACTGTCAATAATATACGATACTTGATTTTCATTTCATCAACATACATATGTAAAGCTATCTATCTTAATAATTTTAGATAAATAAAGATAAAATAAAAAATCTATTTTTTTTATTAAAGGAACATAAAGCTATCCATCTTTGGCTTAAAAATTATACCTAGTTTTTTTAGATAAACAAAAATAAAAAAACCCATTTTTTATTAGAAGAAAAAATAAAAAAATTAAATACGGCCAGCTAATGACATAGAACATTTTTAACATAAAATATTTTTTGAGTGTTATTCTGAAATAAAATGATAACGCATCCGCTACACATGTGTTCTTGTCGCAGTCTGATCGACAACTAAATCAAATAACACAAGAATGCGTGTGAGTTCTCTCTGCACAATTGTGCGGGTAGTAATTTTAAACAAATTTTGGTGAGAGCGGGCCGTACGCCTACAACCCGCCATAAGAAATTTTACTTCTACATGATGCGCATTCTTTATATCCATATTCTTTGGTTTGACTCAATTCCATAACCTTCATAATTAATTGTCAGACATAAAAGAAACCGCCAACCTCCTACTTGTATTAGAGATTATAGGATTTTTTAAACAAAGAGAAATATGTATTGTAGTTGAAAATATTATTCGTAGGCCTTTAATGTTAAATGGAAAAAATAAATACATTTTAATATAATTTACATTTTAATATAATTTAAACATTGTTTTATTCCAAACCATAACGTATATAAATACATATGTATATAAAATTTAAAAGTGACATTTGTGCCCAGTGTTTACATTGCTTGCTTGAAATTAGTAAAAGCACCTAAAAATATGCTTTTACTTACAGTTGTTCAGCAAAAGCTTTCAAGCAATAGTAAACAGCAAAGTGAAAAAATAAAAAAATGCTGTTTAGCTATAGTCACTATAGTATAGTGGTACAGTGAAATGATATCTGCTTGCGCAGCTAGTCGCAGCAATGAATTTCACAGCGATCTCAACTGCTTACAGCATTTCAGCATTTGTGCTTTTGCTGTGCTTTGTGCTGCGCTCTTTTATTTTGAAAGCACTGATTAAGGTATTTTTTATGTTTGAAATTAACTATGTGTTTACACCATTCTCTTTGAAATGTACGTATATTGTGTTTGTATTTATTTTCCAGTTGGCAAAATTATCATTTGTTTTGTCAAGTCTCCTCTGTTTTTTTAAATCAATTAAAAAAAAAAACAGTTTTAACCGTTTTAAAGCGATTTTTTTGATAGTTTTTTTTTGGTGAAGAACTGATTGTCGGTTTTTTCCATAATATGTATGTATGTATGTTTATTTATTCTGTTGGCAAATTTTACATTTGTTTTGTCAAGTCTCCTGTGTTTTTTTAAAACTATTTTATAAAAATAAAACGTTTTTTAATTTTTTATGGTGCATATACATATGTATGTTTTTTGAAATGAAATAAAATTTTATTTTTCTTAAAAAATCAGTGTTGTTGTTTTTCTTTTAAATAAATCATATTCTTATGTGATAATATTCATTCCTAATGTCAAATATAAACCAGAAATATTGATTATGTATCTTACCATATGTATCTTACCGTATTTTAATATATTTTTAATTAAAAAACTATGCAGAAGTTAGTATTTTCTTTAATTTAATTTTTTGCCCTATAATATCTAAAAAAACGAAAAAAAAACCACAATCATTCAACAAAAAATCTCTTTAAAACGATTAACAGGTTTTTTTTTATAAAATTGTTTAAAAAAAAACACAGGAGACTTGACAAAACAAATGTAAAATTTGCCAACAGAATAAATATGTATATAAACATACATACATATTATGGAAAAAACCGACAATCAGTTCTTCACCAAAAAAAACTATCAACAAAAATCTCTTTAAAACGGTTAAAACTGTTTTTTTTTTTTTAAATTGAGTTTAAAAAAACAGAGGAGACTTGACCAAGGCATATCCAATAGGTAGTAGCAAAGAAAATAAAGTATAAAGAATGTGCATCTTAACATATTTTGGAATATTTTTCAAAAATATTTCAAGACGCGGGGGGAAAGATAGGAGGGAAGTAAACAGAAACGAAGAGCGTAACAATGCGTTGCTCTCATTCTTTGCTCTCATCGCGATGAGATCAAAGACTATAAATATATGAAGATGTTGCACTGCCAGTGCCAAATTTGTCGATGGCAGTACGGCTACTGCCACTTATTGTACTCAGAGAATTTATTATACTCAGAGAACGTATTGTTCTCTTCACTAATTTATTCTCATATGCGTGTATAAGTGTGTGCTTGTACATTGGCAAATAAAATAATAAACAAACTGAAAGATGTCTTGTTTTCACAAAATGTATGTGCAAATAGCCTGTGGAAAAGAAATATTACCGTTTGTTTTATTGTAGGGTAAGAATATGTGTTTTATTGTTGTAGAAATGAAACTATATCGATTCGCACCGAAATAAAAAATCCACATTTTGTGTGGACATTTGAAACTGAAAAACTGAAAATTTGTTTTATAAAAAGTGTGAATTTGAAAATTGTAGTGCATGCTCAAACAAAACGTTTAATAAATATAATATATAATTAAAATCATATTTTTAGAAGATATTGATAGGACTGGAAATATATCAGAAAGTACACATACCCCTGATATAGATGTCGCAGATATATACGATGAAAATAAAGAATATTTTCATGAGGCACCGATTGTTTTACGTCCAACAATGTGCCAATTGAATTAACATCAAGTCGATATTTTGTTGGTTACATAGCTCAACGAATATCTTGCGTTAAATGTCGTGTGGATATAATCAAACCAGCGCAAATTTTGTCATATCCTTCAGAAATGTTCGTTCATGCAAAAAATTATATAAAAGATTCCGACTTTGGAAGTTTGTGCGCTTCATCTGATTTATTTTTTGAAGTTTGCAAAATTCATATAAGTCTTCGAAAAAATTTTTTTAGAAAATAAATCTATAAAAAACAAAAAAACATTTGTAGTTGGCCAAAAAATACAAAAAATACAATTTATTCCTTGGTTTGATGAAAATAACGAATGTTATAAACACAGAATGGAGATGCTTAATTTACTAATTGTTGTTTTACTACGGAAGCATTCCACATGGGATACATACAAATTCAAATTATCCAGTATGGAAAAAGTTAAAATTTTGAACCATTAAAATGATAAATAAATTTAATAAATACTAAACAAAAAAAGCATTCGTTTTATTACAACTTCATTCTATACAAAAATAGACACATATGGTAAATACATACATACATAATTGAATAGTAATATATAATTCGGTGCGAATCGATATAATTTCATTTCTACAACAATAAAACACATATTCTTACCCTACAATAAAACAAACGGTAATATTTGTTTTCCACAGGCTATTTGCACATACATTTTGTGAAAACAAAAAATCTTTCAGTTTGTTTATTATTTTATTTGGCAATGTATATATACATACATGCACACACGTATACACGCATATGAGAATAAATTGCTTAGAGAAAATAACAATACGTTCTCTAAGTATAATAAGTTCTCTGAGTACAATAAGTGTACTGAGTCTTTTTTGTTTTCTTTCTCTTAGTTAACATGAGAGTGAGAACGACAATTCAGCTTTCCCTGTTACCTACCCCCCTCATAAGAAAGAAGCACAAAATTTTGTCAATTTTAAATACACTGTGTGCAACATCTTTACATATTTATAGTCTTTGGTCAAACAATAAAAACGATCATACATAGTATGTATTACATACATACATAATCGTATATACGCATATACATACGTACGATGAGAGCAACACATTGTTACGCTCTTTGTTTGTGTTTATTTTTCTCCTGTCTTCCCTCCCTCATCCAGAAATGATTTTTAAAAGAGATTTTGGTGAGATCGGGTCTTACTGGTACATCCCGCCATAAGAAATTTTACTTCTACATGATGCGCATTCTTTATATCCATATTCTTTGGTAGTAGCATCTGTACAACAAGTACAACAATGCAAAAACAACAGGCATTTTGTTTTTGTTAAAGAGTACGCGGAATGTCAAAAAAATTAACCCTCAAACCTCCATAGGAAATTAATAAAAGCAATTAAAAAAACTAAATAAATTTTATATATTGAAATTTCTTTTGATTTTTATGTCATGCTTAATTACGCAATAGTGGGGCACCTATAAATTAAAAAAAAATATTCCATGCAGTCGATAACATTTCCACTTTATGTAAAGAACGTGTTTTTATATGGCCATCGAAAAAAATGGCAGATGCAAACGTTATTTGCTATTGGAAATCTATTCGAAATTGCTATTCGAAATCTTTTTTGGGTAATTCATCACTCTCGTCTAAATAAATATAAATATAGTAAATCTAGGTTGCAGTTTAAAAGTAGTGTCAAAGGCTTAAATATTATTAATCATGTTGCAAAAATTTTAATAAAATTGGCTTTGAAATAGTAATCCTGAAGAATTTCTAGAGTGCGTATCGTTAAGGATACATCCGGTACATATGAGGGTTTATAAATACGAAAATGATTATCGAAACAAAACCAAAAAAAAAAACCAACAAAATTTTGATATTCAAAAAATCGTCAGCTGTTGAGATAAGGCTACCTATTGGATATGCCTTGGACTTGACAAAACAAATGAAAATTTTGCCAACAGAAAAATAAATACAAACACAATATACATACATTTCAAAGAGAATGGTGTAAACACACAGTTAATTTCAAACATAAAAAATACCTTAAGCAGTGCTTGCAAAATAAAAGAGCGCAGCACAAAGCACAGCAAAAGCACAAGAGAAACCACAAATGCTGAAATGGTGTAAGCAGTTGAGATCGCTGCGAAATTCATTGCTGCGACTAGCTGCGCAAGCAGATATCATTTCACTGTACCACTATAGCTAAACAGCATTTTTTTATTTTTTCACTTTGCTGTTTACTATTGCTTGTTTATTTTCTCTTGGTTATAGTTAAGCAAAAAAGCAAAAGTGAAACACAGTGAAGCAAAAACAAACCCTGTTTGTGCCACATTGTAATCAACACTCAATAGGTCGATTACAGGTAAACAAATGTTACGTCAAAACGTTATAATTCTATTTTGTACAAATTACGACATTTCGCTACGTGCGCGTTCGCATGATTCTACTTTTACAGGTAATCGGAATAGCTTAAAGTTAATTCCTTAGATCACGTTCTAGTTAGTTTATTTATTTATTTATTATAATTAACATAACACAACAATAAGTTATAGTACTATGCTTAGGATCAATAAGATATAAAACATAGAAAAATAACATTAATTAAATATAAGAAATTAAGTAAAAATAACAAATTAATATAAATATTAAATTTAAGTAGAAATAAAATTTAAAGCAATTTATAAAACTAACAACACTACAGAAATAAATAAAAAAGTTAAAAGATAAAGAATTCTTAAAAATATAAAAAAGAAATATTTACAAAAATCGGTATAAGAAAGTACACCCAAAAAAATTTATAGGTAAATTTAACCAATTTTGTTGGTTAAAATTGCACCAACCAACAAAAATAGTAAAAATAACCAATATGAAATTGTTAAAAAATTATTTACAAAAAACTTGGTTAGAGTACAATTTTTGTGGTTAGGCTACAAATTATATTGTATAAAATACCACGGATTATAGTATTTTTACAGAAATAATTGTAAAATAACTTTTTAGTGGTAAAATTACCATTAAATTTGTATAGTAACAATTTTTTTGTAACGATACAATTGTAATGGTAACATTACCGTAAAACTGTAACCATACTATTTTTACAGTAAAAGTACAATATTTTTTGTAAATTTACTAAAATATAGTTTTTATACTACCTTTTGTGTTTACAGTAAAAAAAAAAATTATTTTGATTTACTTAGTAATTTTTTATTGATTTATATGTATGTATATTAAATATATTACATTTTATTATCTTTTAATTCAACAATTAGATTCATACATACAGTGAGCGTCAAAAGAAAGTGTACATAAGAAACTATACATTATTAAATTATCGTTATTTGTATTTTAAAATTATTACATTGCCAGTTTTTAAAATTGAAACATATAAAAAAATTGCAAATTCGAAATATTGTCAAATTTTTTTCGGGCACTCTCCTTACAAGTAATAAAAGTTGAGTTTGTTGATTGTTATTAGAATTTTATCCATATTGTACACTTTCTTTTGACGCTCACAGTACGTTTAACTTAAATCTAGATAAGAAAATTAATAAATACTACTTGTATTTTAATAATACTTAGGTCGAATATATTTGTTTCCATTGGAAGAGTAGCTTAAATGTAGTGGCGATTTAAAAAAGCAGTTTGTTTTAACATATATATATTTTCTACATCTAAAACAGAAAAAGATTGGTAGTGCTGCAGATAGGAACTAGTTTTATGTTTAAGACAAATGAAGACTACTTCAGTGTCACTAGTAACTAAAATATCTTTTATTTCATATAAAATCATTTCCTTGGAAAATAAGAAATAGCCGACTTTGTACATAGTTTCCTTAATAACTGCTTTATTTGTAACATAGTCACCGGTGGGATGTTCATTCAGAATACTTTGGAAATCCTAAAGGAAAAATAAGTTATGATATTATTAAATATATTTTAAAAATATTACACAATACTTACAAATTCGCCAGAAGCAATAATGCGTTCAGACTCTTTGAAGCTTAAATTTGTAGAATAGGTTGACTGATTTGTGCTTAAGGTAACGGTGTCAAAACAGCCCTAGATAAATTGACAAATTTTAAAAAGTTGGATAAATTTTTATTTATGTATATTTTGTATTGTAAATAATATGTTACCTTTTCCTTCTTCCATTCTAATAAACGAAAACGAAAATCAACCTTTTCTCCAATCTTTTCGTATTTAAATAAGTGGTCCAAGTCGGATTCTGTTAAAAATCGTAGTCTAGTCAAAGTTACGGCTTCAGCTAGGAGTAAAAACAGTGAATATCATAGATTAATAGTTTTTTTTTGTAAGTCCTATTTAACTGTGGAAATTGTTATTTTGCTCTCTATCTATAGTATGTTTACTATAAAAATTGTTAAATTACCGATTTCGCTGTAAACAAATTCTAAGTCACAATTTTCACTATAAGAATTACAACAAAAGCATAGCACACAAAAGAAATGCCGTTATGATGCTCATGTACTTCACAAGTATGTACATATTAAGGTATTTTCTAATTAATTTGTTAAACATAAACACTTTTTTTATTAAAAAGTTTTAAAATCTAACAATTAGAAAGTATTTTTATTAAATTGTACTCACATTGTAATTTCTCCAGCATGTACCCAAAATTCCATTCATCCAACAATTTAGACAGCTCCTCTTCCTGGCTAGAAAGAGAACAGGTTGATGAACACGAACTATTTTCCATACTACACTGAGTATTACCACTTTTGACACTTTAATTTTATTTATTTATTTTAATTATTTATTATTTTTTTATTAATTTAATATTTTTCACTTCACAATAATGTTAATGTAGAAAAAAGACGCACCACAAACTGAAAAAATTTATACAATATTTTAATAATGAAAACTATATAAAGTGTACTATGATTAAAAATACATTAGAAAAGTCAAGTACTAAAATACAAAGTAATTTTAAATTCTTTTCAGCAGTACATAATGTATGTATGAATAAATAAGTGTGTTATGTATTTTATATTTGCTTTTCTATTAATTTTTAGTACATCTACAATAGAGCTTCTATAAAGAAATCGCTTTTCTTAACAAAAACAATATAAAATCCGTTATTTCAAGTATTTAACAATTTTATTTGTTAGTTTAACCAATATAATAGTTAAATTTTATTTTTATATGTTAACCATGAGTATTGGTTAAAATTTAACAATTAAAATAGTTAAAATAAAATAACAATTTATAATAAAAGTTCTTTGACTAATTTAATAGTTATTTTAACCAACAAAATCAGTTTAAAATACAACAATAATTTACATGAGGGTCCTGTAACCATTTTGTCATAGTTATTTTAACCACCAAAATTTGTTAAATTGCAACAACAATTTACATTTGCAGTTATGTTACTATTGAAAGTCGGTTATTTTTACCAATCAAAATTGTTTGTTTATAAAAATTCCAACAACAATTTACATTAGTAGTTCAGTTACTGTTAAAACTTAGTTATTTTAACCAATAAAAATAGTTTAATCATAAAACTTGCAACAACAATTTCCATTAACAGTAAATTAACAACTAAAATTGGTTAGATTAACCAACAATATTTTTTTGAGTGTAAGGATAAATATTTCACCGATATAATAACCATGCTAAGAAACGTAACAAACTTTTCATTAAGAGAACAACTTAAATAACTTTTTGAACACATTTGCATTGCCTAACTTTTGGATGTAATTTGGAAGGGAATTCCAAAGACTTGTGGTGTGTATAAAAAACTGTCGCTGTGACAGAAGAGTCCTGTACCGTTGTTGAATAATCTTCATGCCCCGGAATTTCGTCCTAATAAATATTCCGGCTGTCCCGTATTAATAATTCTATGGAATAGAATGAGGCATTTAATTTTCAGAAGATTATCAAATTTCACACTATATATCTGGTACGCTAAATGAGAAATATGATCCCGGCGACCTTTAAGAAAGACGTATCTTGCTATATTGTTGTATGCCAAGTTCAGTTTCCGGTTGTCATTACTGTAGCAGTTTGCGAAAATTTCGCACCCATACAATAGCACAGGAATTAAATATGTTTTAGCAAGTTGCACACGAATTGCAAAAGGGGTTGAATCAATGACCGCCTATAAATTTCGAAGCATGCTGCTTATTCTTCCAACAACGACACTTATATGGCTAGACCACGATAATCTGTCATTAAATACAATACCCAGATTTGTAGCAGACTTGACATAGTCAATTTTATTCCCCCTGATACACAATCCAGAAATGGCACACGAAACATTGCTTCTCGAAACCATTATACATTTGGACTTTGAGGGATTAATGCATAGTCCATTCACCGAAGCCCAACTGTCAAATCTATCCAAATCACGGTTAATAGAGTGTAAACAAAAATCATTATTCTCCTTACGAGTACTGGTATATATCTGCACATCATCAGCATACATATGAACACGGCAGTCAACCAAGACATCCGGCAGATCATTAATATACATGCATAACAACAGAGGCCCCAGTATTGATCCCTGGGGAACACCTCTACTAATATTAAGCGAATCTGAAATATTTCCACCTAAGTGAACCTTCTGACATCTGTCCAACAAATAAGAAAAAATTAGACTGGCGGCAGAATTAGAAAAATTGAACAGTTTCCGGAGCTTATTCAATAAAATTTTATGATTGACTGTATCAAAAGCCTTGGTGTGATCTAGAAGAACTATTTACATCTAGCTCCGACCTAATATCCTCAACCACATTTAATAGAGCGGTAGTACAACTCCTACCTTTCATGAAACCCGACTGACTAACTGTTAAATAGTTGTGACATTTCAGATAACCATTGATTTGTCTAGCTATAATGTTTTCCATTACCTTCGACAAAAAAGGAAGAATAGCAATTGGCCTGAACTCATTGTTCGATTTGGGAATGGGAAGGATTTTAGCTAGTTTCCATTCCCTAGGAAAAGTAGATTTAGTCGGCACTGTATTGAATAAGTGGGTATAGTATGACTAAAGTCTAGTTGTCAAAACTGTCAAAAACAAAGGATCTAAATCATCAGAACCAATTGCGTTCGATTTTACCGCTGAAATACATTCCAAAACTTCGAACTGATCTACGCAACGAAAATTAAGGGAGTATTGTGGAGGGACACAACAAAGGTCATCATACATATTACCGATAGATGTTGGAACCCCCAAATGTACATACTGGTCATTAAGTTTATTCACGTCTACATCAAAATCAGTTTTGGGACTTTTTCCACCAATTCCTATTTCACTAATCACATTCCATTTAGATTTATTGGCCATTGCATTGGAAAACTTTCTACCATAATACAATGTTTTCGGAATTCTTATGTGCCTATGTAAAAACCTCCGACCGTGCGGATTTATAAAGAGCTTTCAGGTCATCAGTTCTGAACTTCTTCCACCGCTTGTAGGCACTATCCATCCCTCTTCTCAATTAAAAGTAAAAATAGAAATTATTTTCAGGGATATTTCTAGTTGTGTATAATATTGTACACAAGTTGGACAGATACAGTGTTAAGTTTACACTTTTATAATTGATCCAATTAAGTGTTCAAATAATAGACAGTAAATTATTGTCTAAGACGAAAAATTGTTGTCCATGTACCAACTATGTATTCATATTTTAAGTTTGTAATTAGTATATTGTTTTCTTTTTTAATATCGTATTAATGAATTTCTATTCTAGAACATTCGAATCATGTTATGATGCAGTTGACGAAAAAGTATTTTTGCATACGATCATTATCGGTTTAGCATGCATTCCTACTAGTTTTTGGTTACCGCTCTGTGTTCATCGATTGGGTATTAAGTTTTTCCTGGGTAAGTCTATTAAGAACTTGTTGAATTGAGATCGTTTTTAATTAAATCGAATGATATAGTTTTCAGTTTAACAGCGGCAGGTGTAGTTACAATAGGTCTCTATTTTGTTAGAACATCGCTAGAAAATTTAGTGCTTTCTTGCATCTTTGAAGCGCTGACGTCTTTAAGTATAAGCACAGTATATTGCGTTATGGTGGATCTATTTCCTACGAATTTAAGGTAATAACGATGTATGTATTTATATGAACAATTTATGATTTGCTTGTATAGAATTCAAATTAAAAAAGATTGCTGGCCATTTTATAATTAAATTATTATATTTAAATTAAAATTAAATTTATAATTATTTTAAAATCGCCTTAGTAGCCCTTAGTCGCCTTAGCCTAGTAAGTAGTGTGTTGGCTTATAAGATGCAAAACTTGAACCACTGTTCCCAGATCAGAGATCTCGAAGAAACCGAAATGTGAAAAAAATTTCGGTGACTTCTTTTGACAATAACTACGAGGTGTGATCAAAAAATAACCATTATTTTAAAATTTCTTGAGTTACGTATGTTCGATTTTCGTTATGTTGGTACACATGTCTGTATGTTGACAATATCAGCCATTTTGGATTGTCAGTTTATTTTTGACAGATAAAAAGGTTAGTCGTGTTTTGATGTGCTCTTCGATGTTTTACTATTCGAAGAAATGGATCAAAGAAACTGTATTAAGTTTTGTATAAAAAATGAAATTAAATGTGCATGTGTACACCCATGATTCATCATCAGTTATGACCTTTTTGAGCAAATCTTGATCGTCGTTGAACGTCGTCAACATCTCCTGAGCGATGTCCATGCGACGTTGTTTTTGCTCAAAATTTAGCAATTTTGGAAAAATCTTCGCTGCCGCACGTTTCTTGAATTGAATGGCATGAGCCTAACGATATGCCAATCTCTCTAATAGTGATTCGACGATTATCCAAAGTCATTTTCTTCACTGCTTCAATGTTTTCATCGGTTGTTGACGTGCTCGGGCGACCAGGACGAGCATCGTCATTGACATCTTCTCGGCCTTCCTTAAACCGGTTATACCACAATTGAACTTGTGTTCTGCTCATACTGGACTCGCCAAACGCCACAGTCAACATTTCAAATGTCCTTGCACATTTAATTTAATTTTTTACACAAAACTTAATACAGTTCCTTTGATCCATTTCTTCGAATAGTAAAAAATCGAAGAGCACGACTAACCTTTTTATCTGTCAAAAACAAATTGACAATCCAAAATGGCTGATATTGTCAACATATATGACAGACATGTGTACCAACATAACAGAAAAAAAAATGCGAAAATCGAACATACGTAACTCACACCTCTTATGAGAGTAAATAAAATTGCCAATAATTTGTTGTACGGAGTCGACTTTACACTCTAGGTCCTGCCGCTCATGGATAAAATTAACACACACAATATGGGTGGTGATAGAAGCCAGATCGCCTGACTCACTGGTAGTAATGAGCAATGAAATATTTAAAACATTACAGTTATTATATTGTTACGCAAAAACAATCGAAACGACCTAATATCGTTTAACAATAAAAACGATAAACAAAAGCTATCAGCTACACATACACACTAACGAATACAATGAACATGATGATTAATAATAGCTACACCAACAACTACAACGAACATGTTACAAGCAAGGCATCAACTTCGGAATGAAAGAGAAGGGGATAGACAAGTAAGCGAATGCAACAACAACCAATGAGTACAAAGTACACAAACAACAATGCAGTCGCTATAGAATTTTCGAGTAAGCGAGAACGCGAAACTTCTTCTTCAAAAACGTTCGATGTACTGTTCGTGTTGGACTATAAAAGGGCAAGACAAACCAGGCAACCAGTCAGTTAGAATTGAGGCAGTATTGCGTGAAGTTGCGTGTTAACAAATCAGTCGCGGTGTGAAGACAAGTTGCGGTTTGATGCTTGCAAAAAGGTTGTAAGCTGAGAAATATAACGAACAATCACATATTGTAGTAATTATTGTTGTATCGGTTAAGTGTGAACAGTGGCACATAAGAAAGTGTGGATAATAAAGAGAGTTTAATTAAAATAAGACACATATTTGTTTTTACTTGGTTTGCAATCAACGAACTCGTATATAAACGTTCTTAAAAAGGTAAAAACGTAACAATTGGTGTCAGAAGTGGGATTGCAAAATCCAAAAGTAAAAATAAATAAATAAAATGAAGCTCACCGAACTAAGAGTGGAACGACTGAAACGAGAGTTGGCTAAGCTAGAACTGGAACTACGGGCACTAAGAATGAGCTGCAGAGGCGGTTATGGGAACAACTGCAGCTTCAGGGCATCGACATCGAATCCTACGAGTTCGAGGATGAAGAAGAACGAGAGTTACAGGCCCCTGCAACGCCCAGCGTTGCTAGCCGCTTTGATGGAGAAAATGCAAGTAGCCAATCAGAAACAAAGTGAACAAATGATGGCGAAAATGCAAGTAGCAAACCAGAAACTTCTGGCTGATGTTCAAGAAGCTTCTAGAGCTGAGTCGCGAAAAGATAGTGAACAAATGATGAAACAAATGCATGCTGCAAACCAAAAGCTATTTGAAGCAACGACAGAGAAGCTGCAGGAAATACGTGAGTCATTCAGCAAAAGAATTACCAGTGTCGAGGTAAAGGTGTCAGATTTGGACGGAAAACTCGTAATGATGGAGGAAAAGATCAACAACCTCCAGAGCCAGCGACCGGAACCAGTGCGAGTCGTATCCGAAAGTACCGGCAGGATAAAACCACCTTGTTTTGATGGAAGCTCACCTCTTTCCGTATTCAAGTTCCAATTCGAGACGGTAGCCAGCAGGAACGGGTGGGACGATGAGGAAAAGGCTTTGGAACTGATTTTGGCGTTAAAAGGTGACGCAACTCAAATCCGAGAAACCATACCGGCCAGCTGCAGAAACAACTACAAGGACTTAATGGTGGCGTTACAGACTAAATTCGGAGACGAGCACAAACGAGAGCTGTACCGCATGGAGTTGAGATGCCGGGTGCAAAAGGCAAACGAGTCATTACAAGCCTTTGCAATGGAGGTTGAAAGGTTGGTGCAGCTTACATACCCAGGAGAAAATCACCCGTTGATAGACAACTTCAAGACCGAGGCGTTTGTCAATGGTATACGCGACCCTGACATTAAACTAGCGGTATGTTCTACGCAGAAGACAACCTTTGCAGAGACCGTGGCCTTCGCACTAGCCCAAGAGACCGCTCGCACAATTTCAAGACCACCAGTTAGCAAAGTGCGAAGAATGGAAGTCGTGGAGGAAGAAGAAAGCCTTTTGAATAAACTTAAAGAGATGTTGAAGCAAGTTTCGGGAGAAAACGGACAGAAGGCTAAACTTAAATGCTTCAACTGTGGAAAGGCTGGGCATTTCCAAAGAAACTGTAAAGCGCCACGGAAAAGATCAAGATCCGCCTCACTATCAAGGGATAAGAAACGGGCGAACAACCAACCATCTTCACAAGAGTCCCCGTTAAACTAAAACGAGCTAGCACTGAGGGGCAAGTGCTGGCTACCACAAGCGAGGGTCCCACAATCTCAATATCAGTGATGCAACAGAACAACAGCAATCTTACGGCGTGCGGGTACATAAATGGCAGACAACACATCTTCAGTATAGACACCGGTGCTACGCAGTCTATCATCAGACCAGATGTCGTGAAGGGGAAGTGTGAGGCACTTAGCAATGTAAGACTTCGGACAGCTACTGGAGAGTCTGCCACCGTCCACGGAAAAACAGAGGCGAAGGTGACGATAGCCAACATCAGCGTAATCCACGTCTTTATAGTTGCCGATATTGTGGATGATGTTATCATTGGTGCCGATTTTATGATAGCTCATGGTATCAATTTGAATATGGGGCAACAGATAATGAGTTGGCGAAATGTGGAGATACCTCTTGACGTCGGATATAAGCATCAAATTCACGCCAGAAGGATAGTTGCAGTCGAACCACTCAAATTACCACCTCAGAGTGAATCATTGATATGGGCGCGTATGGAGGGAGATTGTGAGGAGAACCGCTTGTGGGTTGTTGAACCAGCAGAAATTCAGACGGACTTGTTATCAGCAAAGGCCCTCGTCAACAATGCAGTCGCTATAGAATTTTCGAGTAAGTGAGAACGCGAAACTTCTTCTTCAAGAACGTTCGATGTACTGTTGGTATTGGACTATAAAAGGGCAAGACAAACCAGGCAACCAGTCAGTTAGAATTGAGACAGTCTTGCGTGAAGTTGCGTGTTAACTAATCAGTCGCGGTGTGAAGACAAGTTGCGTGCGAAGTAAATAGTTGCGGTTTGATGCTTGCAAAAAGGTTGTAAGCAGAGAAATATAACGAACAATCACATATTGTAGTAATTATTGTTGTATCGGTTAAGTGTGAACAGTGGCACATAAGAAAGTGTGGATAATAAAGAGAGTTTAATTAAAATAAGACACATATTTGTTTTTACTTGGTTTGCAATCAACGAACTCGTATATAAACGTTCTTAAAAAGGTAAAAACGTAACAATATTTTATAAATAGGCCGTAAATATCTAAGAAACACTTTACGTTCACTTATTTAATTATTTTTTTGTAGGATAAATTAAACAAAACTTTAAAAATTTCTTTTTAGACCTGGTTTAGGATCCCATTTAAAATTATTTTCAGAAAATATTTATTTAATCAATAAGAGTAACTATATTAATGGCTAGAGTACATGATAAGATAGAGTACATGCGTAAAATAGTAGAGAAAATATTACAGAATTCCGTCCGTGTTTCAAAAATGAGAGTAAAAATCTTACGACAGATTTTTTTGTGTTTTCATGATAAGTAAAATTCCTAAACAAATTAAAATAGATGCGTCCCTGATCAAAGGAAATGTGATGGCTTTTAAAAAATTTTAAAAAATGAAGAGTGAAATATTGAGTTAACGCGATACTATCCGCTCTCTTCTATACAAAAACTGGACCAATTGTTCAACTTCTGCGATCGCCTAAATCTCCCTTAAGTAATATACATATACATATATTTATGTAAGAGATACTAATTGATAATTTAGTACAAAACTCAATGTGTGGGATGGTTACTTTACATAATTGGTTAAAATATTTCGGCACGCAAATAATGATTAAACACAGACAGTTTGAAAGTATTTAAAAGAGGCTCACTACTTAAAGAATAGAATGTGCCACATGAATTAACTGTGAGAAACTTAATTTACTGAAGTAAAGTCCTCATATGCTTTAAAATCATATCGGCAAATAGATTTATGTTCTAACGAATAAGAAAAAATCTTAAAAATATTAAAATTCTTTACACCCTTACTCACGTCAAAGCAACAAAAGAATAGAACTTATCTACAATTTTAAAAAAGAATTGTTTTTACTTTTTTATAAAGGGTCCGCCAAATAACTTTTTTTTTTTGAAAATGCTTTAAAAATAAACTACTGAATATTTTCTCAAATTTCTTTTTTTATTTGAAAGTACAATCCTTCCGGTTAATAATGGAAAATAATTTCATTCAAATGGCTGCCTCGGCTGGCCATGCAGTAGCCTACACGATCGGTCTAATTTTTAAGCACATTATCGATTGTGTGCAGCTATATTTCACCAATGGCTTCACGAATATTGTCCTTTAAAGCGTCAATTGTCTCTGGCTTGTCGGCGTAACACTTATATTTGACGGCACCCCACAAAGAATAGTCCAACGGTGTCAAATCGCAGCTCCGTGGTGGCCAAACGACATCAGCTCTGCAGCTGATAATGCGATCTTCAAAAACGGCGCAAAACATCGAGTGTAGCTTCGGCTGTGTGGCACGTAGCGCCGTCCTGTTGAAACCAAATGTTGCCAATATCCTCCTCTTCAATTTTTGTGAACAAAAATTCGTTCAACATGGCCCGATAACGATCGACATTGACTGTACCGGCCACTCCTTGCTCATTTTCGAAGAAAAATGGCCCAATTATGCCTCTGCACCAAAATCCGCACCAAACAGTGACTCGTTTTGGGTGCGTCGGCTTTTCAATGTATGCGTACGGGTTTTCTGTGCCCCAAATGCGACAATTTTGCTTGTTTACATACCCGCTAAGATCAAAATGAGCTTCATCTGAAAATATGATTTTTTTGCCAAAATCGGCATCTTCTGTAAGTCGATTGCAGGCCCACTTAGCGAAGCGAAAACGCAACATACACTACCATATTCGTTCAGCGGAAGGATAAAACTAATTATCTGTCAAATCAGACATGAGCTAAATGTTACCATTCACGAAATAAGCACTAGTTGAAAAAAAAAAAACGTTAGATGGCGGACCCGATAATATCTAGAATCTTTTGTCTGTGGGAAGTGAGTAGAGTGAAGATTTTATGAAATTTTGAAAGTTTTCAATGCAAGTTTTGGCAACTTTGGACCTGTGCCTGTAGAATTTTATATTGATGATCGCAATGGGAATTTTTTTAGTATTTTTTCCTCCCATAAAAATTAGGCACTCTTGTTCTTCAAATTATCTTTGATCTATTGAGTTTCAAGCTTAAATAATCTATGTGGTATGCTGTAACATATGTATGTATGTAGTAAGTAAGTATCTCATTGCTGATACGTGGAGAACAACAAATACGTATTGTTAGTGTGAACACACTTTCGTTTTTGGATGAATTTTTGGAGCATTAAATTTAATTTTACTATTCACTGTTTTATCTGTTCTTTTAAAAACTTTCCACTTTTTTATTTAAAAAATTATTTTTTTTGCCATCTTTTACAGTTATGTATTATTTTTTTTAATATATTTTACAAGTGTTCGTTGTGAACTGATTTTAATTTCCAGTAATGCCAATTGTATACACCTTTATTGGATTACAAGTCTACATATAAATGACCATAGGCCATTGAATATGTCATGTGTTTGTCTGTTCAACTAAATAATTAATTGATTTGTTTGAATAGAATCATCAATCTTAAAATGAAATTGCAAAAATAAAGTATATTGGCTGTTTTAAAGTAATAATCTTATGGAGGAGAATAAGGCATCTAATATTTAATAGATTATTAAAATTAAAGAAAATTGTGATAAATGGTCTCGACGTCCCCTAATAAATATACATATATCTAGCTATATTAATATAAGCCAAATTGAGTTTCCGCTTATCATCAGTATCACAGTTTGTGAAAATTTTGAGATCCGTATAAAAGAACAGGAATCAAATACGCTTTAGCCAGTTGCATACGTATGGCAAAGGGAGTCGAATCTATAACATCCCAATTTTTAAACGTTACCAGTATATGTATAATTGTTCTTATATTAATACTAAACTTATTACAAAATTGAAATAGAAATATTAAATATGTGCTAATTTCCATCATATTTCAGAGTTATGGCAGCTGCATTATCAATGACTTTCGGTCGAAGTGGAGCACTACTTGGAAATCTTATATTTGGCTTTCTCATTGATCTTAATTGTATTATTCCTATTGTCGTCTTTTCAGCAATGCTCTTCGGTGAGTAACGTCATCACAAACAAATTGCTACAAATTTTAATTGAAATCTGTTCTTTCAGTAAGTGGATTTCTTTGTTGGCTGTTACCCAATACAGGCTCTGATGCGTTAGATTAGAAAAAAATCGAATCCATTAAACAAATTAAGCAAATAAGACTATGTGTCCAATACGTATTATGTTGATATTATATTTGACTTTATTTTCGTTCCTTTTAAATACGATCTATTGATGAACGCAAGATAAAACCAAAATCATGTATAATTAAATATACATATATGTATGTATGTATGTGTAAATAATTGTAGTAAGCAAGGATGTTAAAAGTTTTTATTTATTATACTCATATACATACATATATACATATGTATGTACCTACAGTCATAGAACAAAAGACTTCAGATGTGTATTACTGTAATTGTTTTTGTTAATTTATAAGTTATTGTACAATAAAAAATGTTGTGTAAAGGAATGTATCGAAGCAATAGTTTCCATTTCTTATCAGTACAAAAACAAGTGTTTGTTTTTTATTAGTTGCGAATTGTTAGAACATACTTGAATATAGAATATATTGTTAAGCAGATCGAAACGATCTAATATCGTTTCACATAAAAACAATAAGCAAAAGCTACAAAAACAATAGACAATGCGTACACAATACACACACTACAAATATACACTAACACATACAGCGAACTTATTATAAGTAAACCAGCTACAACAAGTAAGAGAGAAAAAGGGACAGACAAGTATGCAAACGCAACAACAAATAATGTAGTCGCAAAAGAATTCTCGAGAAAGCGAAATCCCGAACATTCCACTTCGAGAACCATCATCAGTCTGAAGACGTTCGCATATAAAAGGGCAAGACAAAGCCAGCATTGCCAGATTTTTTTTTTAAAAAAACTTTATTTCTGGGAAAAAAAAAACTTTTTTTCTAAAAAAAAACCTGTTTTCTACAAAAGTACCAACATTTTTAAAGGAAATTCCGGGGCCCAGTGCCCTCTGTTGGTGTTTTTTTGCTTCTTTTTTCCGGCATTAATAAAATACACAATATTTTATTTTAAAATGTAAATACATACTTCTTTTTATTATTATCGAATTTATTGAAAAAAAATTTAAATTTAATTTTGTCGAAAAAACTTGTTTTGTTAGAAAACAAATTTAATGAAAACTTTTTCGCATCTCCAAAAACTTGAAAAAAAGGGAAAACTTGTCAAATGGCAACGCTGGACAAAGCAGACGACGAGTCAGTAGTAATTCAGTCAGTCTTCTACAGACATTTGCTCTGTTTGTGATATTTAAAGGCCGGAAGCAAGCCTTGCCAAACTTTCGTTTTTATGTACAATTACATTTTGTATACATATACTATCTCATTTTAGCAATGTAGCTTCATTCAATTAATGTGTTATTAGAGCAAGACGTATATAACTCTAAGAATATTGTTATTCTCCTCGTATGTAAGAAAATCAATCAATGTTAACAGAAAATGAAAAAGACTTAATAAAAAAAAACCTACTTACTTACTTCAGTCAGTCTTGTGTGAAGAGCGTTGCATGTGAAGTAAACAATTGCGGTTTGATGCTTACAAAAAGGTTGTAAGCAGAGAAATATAACGAACAATCACATATTGTTATAGTTATTGTTGTATACGTGGTATAAGTTGGAAACAGTAGCACATAAGTTAGTGCGGACAATAAAGAATTTAATTGAAATAAAACACATACATATTTGTTATTACTTGGTTTGCAATTAACGAACTCATATTTAAAGGTTTTAAAAAGGTAAAAAACGAACAATATTTACGCATTTCACAGCAACTTGTCGTCTACACGAATTTAATGTTATTCCAATAAAACCAATTATTTAGTGACGTATGAAGAATTTATGTTTTCAGTGCTTTTTCATTTCAAAGATTAAGGAAGAAGATTCAAATACATACACATTGTTGCACAAGGCAGGAGTAAGGTTTCGAACAGAGATCAGCAACGAGTATTCAAAACGATGAGTAGATTCGAGTCATACTTATTATTTCTGATACTTATACGCATTCATACTTATTTTAATATCATACTCATACTCAAAGTTGGAAGTACTCGTCGTATTCATACTTATTCATACTTATTGACTTCGACTCGTCTCTACTTAACATTTACACGAAGCACAAAATAAGTATGATTCGCGTACGAACACTACTATACTCACAAGAAGATTGTGTGTATGCTTTGCTTGTTGTCTTTGTCTTTCCTTTCTTCTTTGTTTGTATATGCAACAATAACAAAGGCTGTAAATTTTGATGAATGATTCGAGCCACTCGAATCACTTATAAGTATTATAAGTATTTTTCTACATTTATGAATCAGAATGAGTAGGCGTATGAATCAAACACATTTCGAATGTTGTGAGTTTGATGTCAACGTTGTACTCATACTCATTGTAACCTATACTTATAAATCAATGCTGTAGCGAGTACGAATGAATCAGAGTAGTTGAATTTCAATTCTGTTGATTCACTCATACTCAAAATTGCATGAGTGCTTATGAGTAGCGGAAAAACGATTCATTGCTGATCTCTGGTTTCGAACTGTTTAAAAGAAATTGTATTAATATATAATAAGAAGAGAATAAACTTAGTTCACATACCCGTATAGAATATTTAGCCACATGGATAACAGAAAAAAAAAATAACGCAATAGAAACTAACCAGCTGAACTGATAACAATAGCACGCAAATCGTAATGTGCAAAGAATTACACAAATAACAATATAAGAAAGTCCGAGAATAAGTACAATACATACATACATACTCAACTCCACAAACAACAAAATCAATTACACGAAACACGAAAAGAATAAAATTTAGGCAAATACTTGGGAATAATATCAACACCCCTATAAAGACATATCGCACACCCAGTACAAAAGTGACACAACTCAAAATTTTCATTTTTCAGAAATCGATTAAAAACTATTTTTGTTTTAATTAAAAATAGTTAAAAACAAAATCTTTGGACCATTTTTAGTAACAGTTAACAACAACAAAATACGCCGATATTTTTTTTATAGATAAACAAGGGTATTCTACATAGTTTAAGCATATAAACTCGAAAAATGAAAATTTTGAGTTGAGTCACTTTTGTACTGAGTGTGCGATATGTAAACCCCAAAGGAGAACCAATTTTTTCCAGCAACAACTAACTTGATCTTCAGAGTTTTTTTCATACATACATATGAATGTACCTACTTGAAGGAACTTCACAACCAACATGCAACTTCTGTAGCCAACATTGCTTAACAGCAAATTATTTTATCTACAATTGCACTAATCTACAAGCAATTAGAAATGAAATCTTCGTAGAAATCAGTCCATTAGAATCCCTCAAGAAATCCACTTGCGCTAACATTGCTAAAATTTGTGAAGTTCTTTAGGAAGATCTATTTATTATCAAAAATATAAATAATTCATTATTATTATTAGTGTATATATGTACATATATGTATGTATGTATGTACATATGTATGTGTATACATATGTATGTATATACATATGTATGTATATACATATGTATGCATGTGTATGTATATGTACATTAATACAATATGCTTATTCGGAAACTTAAATTCTTCTTCGGATTTTCTAATACATCTGCCAGACTTCTACATTCGTATCTTTCTCAACGCGCTTAATCTGTTTTTTTTGAGGGGCAAATGGTCTGATTCTCTGCCTTGGATAAAGGTGTGCCTCATGGCTCTATCCTTGGACCACTTTTTTTCTCCCTTTATGTCAACGATTTACCTGGATATCTTTTGAATTGCAAAATCCACTTATAAGCAGATGACGTGCAACTTTGCTTAAATAGCCCGGTGGACGATATTTCACGCGCCGTTGATTGTTTGAATGGGGAACTTGCACAGATCTTCTTATGGGCAACTGCTAATAGTCTCTGTTTGAACCCCCGGAAAATCTAAGTGTATTTTATTGCATAGAAGAAGTGTTGTACCCACAATTTTTAGGGATTTTGTGATGAATGGTGAGAAAATTGAGATAGTTCATGCGACGAGGAATTTAGGAATAATTTTTAACTCCAATTTGACGTGGGATGATCACATAAATTCACTGGTAGGGCAGACGTATATTAAGTTACGAGCACTTTGGTCCACGCAACTTTTTATACCGTTGAAAACTAGAATTTTAATTTCGAAAACTTATTTGATTCCCTGCTTACTGTATGGATGCGAGCTGTTTGGTAATTGCAATTCTAGCAGGAAACGTAAGCTGAACGTTATATTCAATAATATTGTTAGATATGTTTATAATTTGAGAAGATATGATCATATCTCTGTGGCAGCTAAGGGTCTTTACGGTGTGACCTTTGATAATCTTCTGAATATTCGTGTACTATTATTTTTGCATCGAATTGTAAACAAGTGGGTACAGAGTTATTTATTTGACAGGCTACGTTTTGTTCCTCGGCATCGATACTTATTTTCCGAATGGCAGTTTTATTTACATGCTATTCGTCTCTGGAACATTCTTCCACAACATAAGCAATGCAACACCAACGCTAATAGCTTCAGGAAATTTTTGTTTCAATATTTTCGTTGATTATTTATTTTCTTTATATACATATATTTGCAAATTTCGTTTTTCTTTATTTTCCTTTTTCTATTTTGTTTTTATTCCCCTTATTGCTTCTATCTACATATCCATTACTTGTTATTATTCAGTTATTCATTTACTAAATTAAGTTAATTATTATGTACATATTTCGTTCCTGTACTTTAAATATAAGATTTTCATCATGTTGTACAGGATTTGGGCAATAATTTCATTAATAAATAAATAAAATTAATAAATTAATAAAAAAAATAAAAAAGGCCCAGGTTCGATTCCCACTGGAGAAAAAACATCGTCTTTCATGATTTTCGAATTTTAAATTAAGTACATACAATCCATCTTCCCTCAAGAAGCTTCCTCACACCCCTGGAAATGGAAAAGGGATAATATCACAGGAAGGTCAGGCAGTGCCGCCACCTAGTGGGAAAGCTCGGAATGAACGATTAGCAAGGTTTCCCACCATTACACCCAAAACTCTCGGGGAGTTGTTCCTAGGCAACGTTAGATGGCAGCCCCATATATGCTAGAAAAAATACTTTGTGGAAGCCTTATACTCCCAAAAGGTTATTTATTTGTTGTTTTTGTCATATATTGCTATTATTATTGTGATAATTGGCATATTCTCTTCTTAATAAAATAATAATAGTTGATAATATTGAAGGTTACTCTTCATTTTTGTACATTAAGGTTACAAAAGCTCATTTACTCTTTATCATATAATTCCTTTATGTTTGGCCAAATTTCGCTTTTTTTTATCAGCAACGTTAGTTGATAACGAAAGCTTGCAGTGAGATGGGAATTAATTGGAAAATGTAATTCTTGATTACCAAATTCTTTTTTACACAAAATTCTACATCACTATCTTAAAAAAATATGTCTCTAGCAAGTACCGTTACAATACTATGTACGTCTTTTTGAAGTTTGAGTTTTTTGATGTTTTTTAATCTTTCGTGAATTAACTAAATTTTCAGTGTTTTCAAAATTAGTTTTCGGCAGGTTTTTAAGTAAAAATATTAAAAAAATATGGAGCCTTCAACAACAGATGATTGAGATTATATTTGCTTCGTTGTATTTTAAGTTTATATAGTTTTGTTATTTTAAAATTTTTTTTTTTAAAGGTCTATAAATTTGCATACATATATGGAAAAATAGTTGTGAGTTAAGCAAAGTAAAGCAAAAAAAATTTTTTTTCTTAAACCTAAGAACCTTGTGAAATAATAGAAAAAATTTTTTTGCACATTCTTGTACCTGATCAAAAAAAAATTAAAAAATATTTGTGCACCTATGTATATAATTTTTATCTGTTAACTAGCAGATTGTACCCGGCGTTGCGCTGGTTATGTAGTTTGGATTAGTTTAAAAAATTAAAAAAAATTATTGGGTAATTTTTGCATTAAAAATAACAATAAATAAAAAACCGGTTTATAGGTTTCGAAACCGGTTTTGAAACCGGTTTCTTAAAAAATGCAATTTTTCAAATTATTCGGAAACCGGTTTAACAAACAACCCAGTTTTTTGAATACTCTAAGTCCTAAATATAAATGCACTCAATTTGCCCGTTTTTGGCCCCTTTCCCCCTTTTTGGACCCCTTTTGGTTCAACTTTTGAAACGGAACACCTCCAATAGCTATTTGGGAAACTTAACCAAGCTAAATCGTAAAAAATTACCTATAAAACAGATAAAATACAGATTTTATGCATAAAAGTACTAATTTTTGCCCATTTTTTCTCCCTTTGTCCCATTTTTTTCCCCCTTTTGGTCAAAATTTTGAAAAGATTTATAGCCTATAACCTGCACCGGCAATGGCTCGATCTATATCCCAAATTTCAAGAAAATCGGTCCAGGCGTGATTGGCTAACAAACAAACAAAAAAACAGACTTACAGAAAGATTTATAATATTGTTACGAAAATGGAAATGGTGTTGTTAAAATAATAAGCAAAAGCTCCAAAAACAACACAATGGACTTGATCACGCATAAACAAAAGCTCCAAAAACAAAACAATGCAGTTGTTCACGTGATCAACGAATGAGTAAGCATATAGCAACAAAAACAACAGGGCTCGTTTACAAGATCGATGAATAAACAAATATAGCAACAACGACTGCGTATAAAAAATATAGCAGAAAGACAAACAAACAGAACAACAACAACTCTGCCTGGACGAAAGTAAATAAGATACACGAACAACAAAAATGGAAACAATTGTTTACATTTTTGGATTGTTCCCGAAGGTCGTCATCATCCTTCAAGGGCATTCATCACACTGTTGATCGAGTGATATAAAAGGCAAGATAAAGCGAGCAACGATGATTCAGTTAGAATTCAGTCAGCCGTGTATGAAGACACGTTATTCTCGAAGTTCGAGTGAAGTTAGTCGTGTGACGACGTCGCATTGAATTGAGTGAGAATTCAACCAGTGGTGTGTGAAGATACGAGATCGAGTTATAATCCAGTCAGACTTGTGTGCAGACAAGTTGCGTGAAGAAAACAGTTGTTAGTGTGGTGCTTACAAAAAAAGGTTGTGAGCAAAGAAGAATAACTAACAAGTGTTGTTGTTGCTTATAAAAAAGGTTATAAGCAGAGAAATATCAAGAACAAGCACGTATTGTGGAAATTATCATTGTATGCGTAGAATAAGTTCGAACAGTGGCACGAAGGTTGTGCAGAAAATAAAGAATTGACTTAAAATTAAACACAGATTTATTTTTATTTTAATTGCAATCTACGAGCTCATATTTTTAACGTTTTTAAAAGGTAAAAACGTAACAATTGGTGTCAGAAGTGGGATTGCAAAATTTAAAAATAAAAATAAATCAAGATGAAACTCGCCGAGTTAAGAGTGGAGCGGCTCAAACAAGAATTGAATAAATTAGCGCTACCAACTATGGGCACGAAGAATGAACTCCAGAGGCGGTTAAGGGAAGAACTTCGGAATCGTGGCATTGATGTAGATACTTACGACTTCGAAGACGAAGAGGAACGAGAACTACAAGCCCCTGCAACCCCTAGCGGTCTCGATATAAATTCGTTGCTAGCCGCTATGATGGAGAAAATGCAAGAAGAAAATCAAAAACTTCTGGCAGAGTCTCGGAAAGATAGTGAGCAAAGAATGGAAGCCATGCAACAAAAGATATTAGAAGCCTCTAGAGCCGAAAACCAGAAAGCGCAGGAAGAGAACAAAAAGCTATTTTCAAAACTTGAAGACAAACTAGATGCGTACACAGAAACGCTAGATGAAATAATTGACGCATTCGACGGAAGAGTTACAAGTGTCGCCGAAGAGGTGTCAAGTTTAGAAGACGCCGTTGACACGGAAGTAAGTAACTTGGAAAAGTCCGTGGAGGGCAAACTGGTCATGATGGAGGAGAAGAGCCAGCGACCGGAAGGAGTACAAGCCGAATCAGCAGTAGCTGACAAAAATGGATGGGACGATGAAGAGAAGGCTTTGGAACTTAATTTGGTGTTAAAAGGTGCCGCCGCTGAGGCTCTAGAAAACATGCCAGCCAGCTGCAGAAACGACAACAACGAATTAATGAAGGCGCTAATGATTCATTTCAAGCCTTTGCAATAAAGGACGAGGGATTAGTGCAGCTCACATACCCGGGAGAAAATGGTATACGCGCCGGTGATGTCAAACTAGCGGTACGTTCTGTACAAAAGACAGTCCTCGAAGAGACAGTGACCATCGTACTAGCCCAGGAGACCGCTTGCATGATTTCTACAGCACAAGCGGGAAAAGTGCGAGGACTAAAAGTCGCAGAGGAAAAAGGACGCCTTTTGGATAAATGTAAAAAGTTGTTAAGGCAAGCTGTGGCAGAAGCCGGACGAAAGGTCAAGCTGAGGCGTCTCAACTGTGAAAGGAGCGGACACGTCCCGAAGAAACTGGAACGCGCCACGAGGAAGGTCAAGATCCGACTCACCAGCAAACGGGGGGATACCAGCCATCATCATCATCAGGGGGACAAGTGCTGGTTTCCTAGAAGCAAGATCCCCAGTAAAGCGAAGTCGAGGTCAGCTGCACAATATAAGTCGGACGCACTTTTGGAGCGGATAACATCAGCAGGTCCTTTGTATTGCCAGAAACCGATATGTTCTCGTCGAGACGGATTACTTCAGCTAATGGCCGGAAATGTATGCCATACCCAATCAAGAGGCGAACACAATAAAAAAGGTTTTTGTGAGCCACTGGGAATGCTGCTACTAGGTGCCAATAGAGCTACACTCCGAGGTAGAAGTTCGAGCCAGCCGTATCCGAGGGAATGTGAGAGGTGTATGGAATGGTAGAACAATTTGGTCGAAGCCTGGAGGAATACTTGAGAAACGTAGTGAACGAGCAGCAAAAGGATTGCGGTGAACACATTCCAAGGTTTCTACTGGCGTATCCATCTGCGATGCATGATCCCACAGCTAGATCAACCGTCAAGGTTATTTACGGGAGAGGAGATAATGAGCCTATTCGGGACGAACAGGCTTAAGTGGGCGGCAGTGTTACGAAAATGGAAATGGTGTTGTTAAAATAATAAGCAAAAGCTCCAAAAACAACACAATGGACTTGATCACGCATAAACAAAAGCTCCAAAAACAAAACAATGCAGTTGTTCACGTGATCAACGAATGAGTAAGCATATAGCAACAAAAACAACAGTGCTCGTTTACAAGATCGATGAATAAACGAATATAGCAACAACGACTGCGTATAAAAAATATAGCAGAAAGACAAACAAACAGAACAACAACAACTCTGCCTGGACGAAAGTAAATAAGATACACGAACAACAAAAATGGAAACAATTGTTTACATTTTTGGATTGTTCCCGAAGGTCGTCATCATCCTTCAAGGGCATTCATCACACTCTTGATCGAGTGATATAAAAGGCAAGATAAAGCGAGCAACGATGATTCAGTTAGAATTCAGTCAGCCGTGTATGAAGACACGTTATTCTCGAAGTTCGAGTGAAGTTAGTCGTGTGACGACGTCGCGTTGAATTGAGTGAGAATTCAACCAGTGGTGTGTGAAGATACGAGATCGAGTTATAATCCAGTCAGACTTGTGTGCAGACAAGTTGCGTGAAGAAAACAGTTGTTAGTGTGGTGCTTACAAAAAAAGGTTGTGAGCAAAGAAGAATAACTAACAAGTGTTGTTGTTGCTTATAAAAAAGGTTATAAGCAGAGAAATATCAAGAACAAGCACGTATTGTGGAAATTATCATTGTATGCGTAGAATAAGTTCGAACAGTGGCACGAAGGTTGTGCAGAAAATAAAGAATTGACTTAAAATTAAACACAGATTTATTTTTATTTTATTTGCAATCTACGAGCTCATATTTTTAACGTTTTTAAAAGGTAAAAACGTAACAATATATATTAGGATTACCTAAAATTTTTAATGAAAAGCAACACAATGCAGTGGATGTTTGCATTTATTTTGTGGATCATATTTTAGAATACAAATATGTATGTAAGTTTTTATTCTAGTAAGAAATGGGTTCGACTTCAAAATACTTACTTAAAATATAGGTTAATGCAATACTCGGTTTACACAACTCCTCTATTATTTGTTAAATTGGTGACTCGGTAAACGTAACTTTTCAAAAAAAAAAACACCTTGATTAATGTAACTTCGTACCAAATTTGCATTAAACTTTATATTGAAAGTTCATTTTTATTATTTACTTAAATATTATTAAATGTTGTTTTTTCATTGCTTCTTTTTTTCATTTCTCTAAATTTTTTGTATAAAATTATAAGACCATATTTATTTAATCACAGATAAAATCGTGAATACAATTTTTATTTCTCGAAGAGAACTTTAAGAAATAATGGCAAGTTCTGAATTTGAAACTTTTACTGAAAAAATTGCATTGCTTATAGAAAAAATGTTTACACGTTTATTGCTAAGCAATAAAAAAAAAATATTAAAGTTTTTAACGAAACATTGAAAAATTTTATTTCCCAATTTAAGAATCGCTGGAAAGTGTCTTATAGAGTTACTGCGCGTTTTCTTCAGAACAATAAGTACTGGTTAGATTCGTTAATAGGTTTCCCGAGCCAATCTGGTGTTAAGCGAGGTATGTAGATTGAAAGTTGATTTCGAGGATTGCTGTGAAAAAAGCAACAACCAAAAGACAAAGGGTTAAGGAAAGAAAATTCCTCATCTTTGCTGGCGCACGCCACACACATGAGCCTTCGGGCAGAAGGTAAAACAAAAGCTTCAAAAATGGTCAAAAATTAAATAACTACGTCTTCGCCAAAGAAAGTTGAAAAATTATACAAATCTGTTTTGTTCGAAACTAAATTGTCGCATATACAACAACTAAATGAGCATATACAACAAAAAAACGAAGTCCTCTGTTGCCACTGCTTTAAAAAAAAACTTGTTTAATTGAGCAGTTTTATCGACTTTGCTCCGGCACTGCCATATTTTAATTTTATTTTATCTGTAAGTTGTAATAACGAAAATCAGTTAAATGTAACTTTACAGTTCCCTTTAGCTAAAGGTACCTTTAACTAAACCCAAGTTTAACGGCAAGTTGTAATAATGGCCCTTAGTGGCGTAAAGTTGAAATCCTTTGAGCTTAAAAAGTTCGATGGCAAATTTGAGAACTGGCTTCTCTTTTGGGAATAATTTAACAGTGCAGTTCACGATAATCGTAAATTATCTAAGGCTGCAAAATTTAACTTTCTCTCTGAATCTTTGGAAGGTAAGGCGGCAGCAACAATAGCTGGATTTACACCTACAGAAGCGTGTTACGATGAAGCCATTGAATTACTTTTAGAGGAATATGGTAACCAAGAAAAAAATAATAGAAAGATTCGTACAAAAGCTTATGTGCCTAAATAAAGTACATTCTAACAGTGATGTAAATGGTCTTCGTCGACTTTACAATGAAGTCAGCTCAACAATTCGATCATTAAAAGCTTTAAAAGTTTCACCTTCACAATATGACCTTATGGTAAAATCAATTTTATTAGGCGCAATACCAGCACAGCTTCGTACAGTTTATCATAAAACCGCAAGTACAGCTGCTCATTCTAGTACAATAGTAGGTGAAGAAGAACGAGACAATAGAGACAAAAGTTTAAAGAGTTTACTTGATTTTATAAAAGTAGAGGTAGAAGCGTTGGAAAAATCAGAAATGTCTGAAAGGCGTACTTCGAACAGAAATGCTCAACCGAATTACGGTACAGCAACTGGACTATTCATTAGCGACAACAACGCAAACAACAATTGTAATATTTGCAAACGAAATAATCATTCCACCAAAAATTGCAAAGCACAGTTATCTTTAAAGGAGAAAAAGAAAATTTTGATGAGAGAAGCAAGATGTTTTAGATGTGCAAAAAAAACCCACAACTCTAAATTTTGGAAAGCTAACTGGATTAAATGTGACTTTTGTAGATGTAGGCATATTACTTCTATGTGTGAGAAGGCAAAAAATAATGTAAAAACCAGTAACGCCGACGAATCTCGAAGCAGCGAAACAACGCAGCTAAAGTCACAGGGAAGTCCAAAAGACGATAACAGCGGCGCAGCAGCATTAAACACATTGGAACCAAAACAAAACGTTATATATTTACAAACAGCGAAAACTATAATCAGCGACATAAACAACAACAAAGGCGTTTTGTCTAGAATCGTGATGGATAACGGTAGCCAGAGAACTTACGTCAGCGAACATTTGGTGAAAAACAAGAAGATATAAAAACAGAAATATTTAAGCGCGTTAAAGTAATACATAATAAAAAATCAATACGATAGTGCCAAAAATTTCTGATGATGTTCTCCCGGATCCAAAAATCACATATGAAAGATTGAGTAAGATATTTACAAATTTGGCCGATGCTGTCAATTGTAAAGTGCGACTTATAAATGGAATTAATTTACTGATTGGGCAGGATTATTATTGGCAATTTTACAAACAAGGTTGTGAAGTAATTTCAAAAAATCTTTTTCCAATTAATGCATTTTTTGGATGGACATTACAAGGTGCGAATAATAATAGCGATAATGCTCATTGTGTTTTTCAAATTCGAGAAGCTGCAGAAGGTTTCCAAATAGAAAAGTTCTGGGACTTTAAAAAATAATTAAATTTTAAAACGTATCGTTGTCTAGGCGTGAAAATAATATTATGCTAAATGATAATAAACAAATTACGATGGCTCGGTTACGTAGCTTAACGTTAAAATTGATTAAATGCAACAGTGAAAAATTGCCTGAATATGATGGTGGTATTCGCGATCTATTAGAAAGCGGCTTTCCTGAGAAAATTCCATCTTCAACAATTAATAATAATCGTGTTTATTACACGATAATTATATAATTAAATAAAGCTACAACAAAAATGCGAATAGTTTACGATGCGTCATCCAGCGAACCAGGTACAGCGTCCTTAAATGATCTTTTAAGATCGAACCGTGTATAAACGTCATAGAGTGCAAACGTATATACCGGTAGTTGTTAATAAAAAAATTAATTTTATTAATAAAAATAAAAATTGGGTTTTAAAAAATAGACAGGACTATTGAAAACCTTACAAAAAGTGACTATACTAAGTGGGAACTTGAATTTATTAAAAGAAATTAAGCTGAGTGTATATAAAAACTAAAATGGATTGCGCTAAATGTGGCGGAATTCGTGGTAAGACAGGTATTAGATGTGAAGGAGTGTGTTTAAGGGTGTATCATCTTGCACTAAAATGCCCTAAACGCAAGTTGCAATGCATATTTACAATGCATACACTTCGTAAACGCATTTGTAAAGTTATTGGCAAAGTCTAATGTTCCTAATCGTTTGGCAACGCATTTTAATGAGTATCAGCAGTCAAAATAGCGCATCATTTTTATTTTGTATGCAAACACTTGAAGTGCAATGGCTGAGTAAGTATTTTCTTTTCTATATTTAATAAATTATTTATAATTGATAGATTCTATACACATAATTAAATATTTTATATTATTTATTATATTATTAACAAATCAATGTTTTTTGAAGATGTAGTCTGAGATAATTCCTCAGCATTTGCCAACAAAATTGGTAAATAATTTTGTGTTACCTCCATTTTACTATAAACAAACAGCCATGTCACAGAACGCAATTCCGATCGAAAGTGGTTTCAATTCCGAACGTCGAGTCTTTAGAAAACGAAAAACGAAAATTTTCTTCGGAATGAAACCACTTAAAATTTTCAAAGTGGTTTTGATATTTTTTATGATTTATTAAAGAAAATTATTAATAAATCGTAGTCAAACTGAAAGACAAAATGGTATGTTTTATTATTACATAGATTTTCTAAGTATTTACTTAATATTTATGCTTAAGAAATTAAATTTTGTAAACTTGCTGAGAAAAACGAAAAAAGTGATATATTTTTTCATCGAAGTTTGCCACGTTATTTTTTTGAGCAAACCACTTATTTTTGAGAACAAAAATGTATTAAGTAGAACAAATTTAAGCGGTGACAACACAAACGATGGACAAAGGAAAATACAAAAAATAAACGCTTGACCATTTTAGATGTGGAGCTATTTTATCCAGAAGTATCCCTCAATGCATTTCGGCGTACGTTTTCAATAACGATTTGTCGTCTCCTGGCTTCAACAACAGCAAAAATTTAAATCCCCGTCATTTTTCATATACAATTTTTAATTTTCAGTTTCAATTAAAATTTTTGTATCAGCGCCTTTTTCTTCTTTTGTTTTGGTTCTGTTTTTATTCACCAATTATGTTTTACTTTTCTTTTGTAATGAGCTACGTTGCCATACTTTATTTGAAAAGCAGCAATTTTATAATTTTTAGGAATAAACAAAATCGTTCGGAATCTTGAGAACCTAAAACAAAATCTATCGGAATTGCATATACGGAATCAAAACCATTCCGATCGGAATTTGTGACATGCCTGAAAATTTCAATTTAATAACATATGTTTTATGGATGAGTTGCATAGCGACGTACCTAAATGCCGATAAAATGCAAAAAAATGTATGCAATGCAAGGTTGCGTTTAAGGTATGTTTTGCATTGCATACGCATTTTTTAAAATTATGAATTGCAACTTGCGTTTAGGAAGTCGGCCATACCTACATGGAAGTTAAATTTAAAAAATTAATATGTTGAGATATATGTGTGATGATTGTGTGGTTTATATCCAAAATGTCGATGGCATACTTAAAGAAATGCATAAGGCAGTGGACAAAAACAACAAATACTTGAGAGAGTACAAAAGAGAATTTGATATGGCTATAAATAATAATGAAAAGATTGTGAAAAAAATGATCGATGATATTAAAATTCATTTGATTTAAAATTAAGTGAAATAGCCAAAATGCAGCAAGTGTGTGAAAAGAATATTGTTTATGTTGAAAAACTAAATAGAGCTGCAGAAAATATAAAAGAAAACAGTGACAAAATTTGCATTGAACTTGAACACAATAAGAATGAAAATAAGAAAATAAATGACGAAATAAAAACAATGGCGGAGAATAAAAAAAAGTAATAAATAAAATGACATTTGCTGAAGCTGCGAAAACAGCATTGCCAGATATGAAAAATGATAAGCCATTAATTATTAAGCCAAAAAGTAAACAAACAAGTGATAAAACGAAAAACGAGGTAAAAACTGATAAGCCGTTAATTATAAAGCTATAAAACAGACAAAGTAGTGACAAAACAAAAAGTGATTTAAATAATAAAATTGATCCTGCGGATTTCAAAATATCAAGTGTTTTAATAAAAAAGAATGGTGTTGCGGTAGTTGAAAGTTCTAATGATTATGAGAGGGAAAAAATGAAGAAAGTTATGGAGGATAAATTGAACAATGATTATGAAATAAAAATACCAGGAACTTCTAAGCAAAAAATTTGTATTGCAAAAATGTCATATCAATATAAAGATGAACAATTGATTGAAAAATTGAAAAGACAAAATGATTGTATAGTAAATGATGAAATAAAAGTTATTAAACAATACGTAGTAAAAAAACCAAGTGGATGTTTTTACAATGCAATAATTGAGACAAGTGTGGAATCTTTTAATAAAATTATGTCTGTTGGAAAATTAAATGTTGGATGGGAGCGTTGTAATGTATATTATGACGTAAATATACTTTGTTGTTTTAAATGTAAAAATTATGGACATAAAGCTGTTAATTGTAAAAATGACGATGTTTGTATAAAGTGTTTGAAAAACCATAGGCACAGAATATACACAGAAGGGAAACGAAAATTTGACGTTTACGAAAATTATCTGAAAGAGACAGCAAATATTACCAACAAGTTTTCTGTCTCTGTCTAAAAGTAACTCTATTTTGTTTATGTTTTGTTATTTTTCGGGGTGGGTTTTTATTATTGGCGCGTTATAAAGAAAAAGTGTGTGGTGTTCAAATTGGAATGAACTGTTTTATTGGGGAAACGTAATACGGAACTAATGTATTTGGTGACACCTTTCATCGATTGTCACTAACATAGTATTTAACCAATTTGGGGGTATATTCACAAATTCCTGAAACAAAAAGTTATGAGTATATATTTTGTTATATTTTTCTTTTTACTTATCTTTTACACACGTAACTTATTTCATTGTGAAGAGAAATTGCTAAGAGTTCGATTAATAATAAAAAAATTACCCAATTTAAACTTTTTCATTCAAGAAATTAATAAATACTGATAATATACACAAAGTTCTGCAAGAAAAAAATTTTATGAGCAATATGTCTTATTTGATCTTGATATATTTAGCTTCTTACTTAACTTTTGCACAAGAAATTATATTCATTGCGACCAAAGACCACATACATTTCGATTAATAATTAAATATTTGAGAATCTTTTAACTTTTCATTGAAGAAATTAAAAAATATCCCAAATTTTCCTTTTTTTAACACAAAATCAATGTTTGTTTACATTTAATTTTTCAACTGTATCCGCCAGTTTTCAGTCTGTATATCTGTTGCTTCTAACACATTGCTTTGCAAAACTTATAATTCATTTTTTTTCTCTCTCTAACTATTTTCGTAAAATTATGTTATGAGAGTTTGTCAAACGTCATTGCTTTCCCTTCTGTGTATATTCTGTGCCATAGGTCAAATGATTGTGAAAATGACAGTATTAACAAATGTATTAACTGTATGAGAATAATTGAATCAAGGAAGCTGGATCTTGATATTAATCACATGACAAATAGTAAACTGTGTCCAGTTTTCTTAAGAAAAGTTGAAGAAAAAAGGAAAAGAATTATGTATTAGCAATCACAAGTTAATAAAAATGACAAGAAAATTAATTACAAAAAATTTAAATTAAAATTAATTACAATAATTAGAGAAAAGCAATAATAAATACATTAAGTGCATATATATAAATATTTGTAGTATAATATCCAACAAAACTGAACTTCAAATGCTTATTGAACAAAAAAAACCTGGTATAGTGTTATGTACAGAAACTTGTGTGACAAAGAATACAATTGACTCAGAGATTAATATAGACTTGTATAAAACTGTAAGGTGCGATTCGTATAGCAGACATACTGGTGGTGTTATCATATATGTCCATGAAATGATTGAATTTAAAGAAGTATGTATATGTGAAAGCTATTCCAAATAACCTATGGTGTTTAATTATAAAAACAAAAAAACTGACTAAAAATTGGAATTTTGGTATTGTTTATAGATCATCTAATGGAAGTTGTGCGGAATTTATAGATAATTTGAACCTTATTGTTGATCAGAACATTAGTCAGCGTGAAAATAATATTTTGGTTGGTGATTTTAATATTGATATGAATAAAAACAATTTGTATTCAAATAAACTAAATGAAGTTTTTTTAAATGTTGACATGAAACAATGTGTAAAGTTTGACACAAGAATAACTGAACATAGTTCTACTGAAATTGATTTAATATACTGTAATGATGATAGAATAAGCTGTGATAAACTTGAAAAATACCAAATAAGTGATCATGAGACCATTGCATTTGATGTACCTGCTAGTGACGACTTAAACATGAGAATGACAAAACACCTAACAATATGGAGTAATTATCGCTGTGATATTTTATTACATTATTTAAGGCAATATAGTTTTAACTTTGGTAATGACTGTGATATAGATTATAAGTTAAAATATATTGTTACGTTTTTACCTTTTAAAAACGTTAAAAATATGAGCTCGTAGATTGCAAATAAAATAAAAATAAATCTGTGTTTAATTTTAAGTCAATTCTTTATTTTCTGCACCACTTTCGTGCCACTGTGCGAACTTATTCTACGCATACAATGATAATTTCCACAATATGTGCTTGTTCGCGATATTTCTCTGCTTATAACCTTTTTTATAAGCAACAACAACACTTGTTAGTTATTCTTCTTTGCTCACAACCTTCTTTTGTAAGCACAACACTAACAACTGTTTTCTTCACGCAACTTGTCTGCACACAAGTCTGACTGGATTATTACTCGATCTCGTATCTTCACACCACTGGTTGAATTTCTCACTCAATTCAACGCGACGTCGTCACACGACTAACTTAACTCGTACTCCGAGAATAACGTGTCTTCATACACGACTGACTGAATTCTAACTGAATCATCGTTGCTCGCTTTATCTTGCCTTTTATATCACTCGATCAACAGTGTGATGAATGCCCTTGAAGGATGATGACGACCTTCGGGAACAATCCAAAAATGTAAACAACTCGTTTCCATTTTTGTTGTTCGTTTATCTTATTTACTTTCGTCCAGGCAGAGTTGTTGTTGTTTTGTTTGTTTGTCTTTCTGCTATATTTCTTTTATACGCAGTCGCTGTTGCTATATTTGTTTATTCATCGATCTTGTAAACAAGCACTGTTGTTTTTGTTGCTATATGCTTACTCATTCGTTGATCACGTGAACAACTGCATTGTTTTGTTTTTGGAGCTTTTGTTTTTATGCGTGATCAACTCCATTGTGTTGTTTTTGGAGCTTTTGCTTATTATTTTAACAACACCATTTCCATTTTCGTAACACTGCCGCCCACTTAAGCCTGTTCGTCCCGAATAGGCTCATTATCTCCTTTCCTGTAAATAACCTTGACGGTTGATCTAGCTGTGGGATCATGTATCGCAGATGGATACGCCAGTAGATACCTCGAAATGTGTTCATCCCAGTCTCTTTGTTGCTTGATCACTACGTTTCTCGAGTATTCCTCCAGGCTTCGACCAAATTGTTCTACCATTCCGTATGACTCACACATTCCCTTGAATACGTCTGGCTCGAACTTCTGCCTCGGAGTGTAGCTCTATTGGCACCTAGTAGCAGCATTCCCAGTGGCTCACAAAAACCCTTTTCTACTGTGTTCGCCTCTTGATTGGGTATGGCATACACTTCCGGCCATTAGCTGAAGTAATCCGTCTCGACGAGAACATCTCGGTTTCTGGCAATACAAAGGACCTGTTGTAGTTATTCGCTCCAAAAGTGCGCCCGACTTATATTGTGCAGCTGACCTCGACTTTGCTTTACTGGGCCTTGTGGGGATCTCGCTTCTCGGAAACCAGCACTTGCCCCGCTGATGATGATGATGGCTGGTCTCCCGCCCGTTTGATGGTGAATCGGATCTTGACCTTCCTCGTGGCGCGTTCCAGTTTCTTCGGGACGTGACCGCTCTTTCCACAATTGAGACGCCTTAGCTTGACCTTTCGTCCGGCTTCTGCCACAACTTGGCTTAACAACTTTTTAAAAAGGCGTCCTTTTCCCTCTGCGACTTCTATTCCTGGTACCTTGTTTACTTCTGATTTAGAAATCGTGCGAGGGGCCTCCTGGGCTTGTACGAAGGTCACTGTCTCTTCGAGGACTGTCTCTCGTGCAGTCCACACCGCCAATCCGACATCATCGGCGCGTATACCATTTATACACGCCTCGGTCTTACAATGGTCTACCAGTAGACGGTTTTCTCCCTGGAATGTGGGCTGCACTAAACTGTCGTCCTCCACTACAAGGGCTTGCAGTGAATCACTACCCTTTTGCGCACGGCACCCCAACTCCATAGGGTACAGTTCTCTTTCGTGCTCGTTGCCAAATTCACGCTGTAACGCCACCATTAAATCACTGTAGTTGTTTCTGCGGCTGGCTGGCATGTTTTCTAGAGTCTCAGCGGCGGCACCTTTTAACACCAAGTTAAGTTCCAAGGCCTTCTCTTCATCGTCCCATCCATTTCTGTCAGCTACTGCTGATTCGGCTCGTACTCCTTCCGGTCGCTGGCTCTTCTCCTCCATCATGACGAGTTTACCCTCCACGGACTTTTCCAAGTTACTTACTTCCGTGTCAACGGCCTCTTCTAAACTTGACACCTCTTCAGCGACACTTGTAACTCTTCCGCCGAATGACTCAATTATTTCATCTAGTGTTTCTGTATAGGCATCTAGTTTCTTCTCAAGTTTTGAAAATAGCTTTTGGTTTTCGGCCCTAGAATCTTCGAATAGCTTTTTGTTCTCTTCTTGCGCTTTCTGGTTTTCGGCTCTAGAGGCTTCGAATAGCTTTTGGTTTTCTTCCCGTATAGCTGCTAGCAACGAATTCATGTCAAGACCACTTGGGGTTGTAGGAGCCTGTAACTCACGTTCCTCTTCGCCTTCGAAGTCGTAAGTGTCTACATCAATGCCCTGATGCTGCAGCTCTTCCCTTAACCGCCTTTGGAGTTCATTCTTCGTGCCCGCTGTTGGTAGCGCTAATTTAGCCAATTCTTGTTTGAGCCTTTCCACTCTTAGTTCTGAGAGCTTCATCTTGATTTATTTTTATTTTTAAATTTTGCAATCCCACTTCTGACACCAATTGTTACGTTTTTACCTTTTAAAAACGTTAAAAATATGAGCTCGTAGATTGCAAATAAAATAAAAATAAATCTGTGTTTAATTTTAAGTCAATTCTTTATTTTCTGCACCACTTTCGTGCCACTGTGCGAACTTATTCTACGCATACAATGATAATTTCCACAATATGTGCTTGTTCGCGATATTTCTCTGCTTATAACCTTTTTTATAAGCAACAACAACACTTGTTAGTTATTCTTCTTTGCTCACAACCTTCTTTTGTAAGCACAACACTAACAACTGTTTTCTTCACGCAACTTGTCTGCACACAAGTCTGACTGGATTATTACTCGATCTCGTATCTTCACACCACTGGTTGAATTTCTCACTCAATTCAACGCGACGTCGTCACACGACTAACTTAACTCGTACTCCGAGAATAACGTGTCTTCATACACGACTGACTGAATTCTAACTGAATCATCGTTGCTCGCTTTATCTTGCCTTTTATATCACTCGATCAACAGTGTGATGAATGCCCTTGAAGGATGATGACGACCTTCGGGAACAATCCAAAAATGTAAACAACTCGTTTCCATTTTTGTTGTTCGTTTATCTTATTTACTTTCGTCCAGGCAGAGTTGTTGTTGTTTTGTTTGTTTGTCTTTCTGCTATATTTCTTTTATACGCAGTCGCTGTTGCTATATTTGTTTATTCATCGATCTTGTAAACAAGCACTGTTGTTTTTGTTGCTATATGCTTACTCATTCGTTGATCACGTGAACAACTGCATTGTTTTGTTTTTGGAGCTTTTGTTTTTATGCGTGATCAACTCCATTGTGTTGTTTTTGGAGCTTTTGCTTATTATTTTAACAACACCATTTCCATTTTCGTAACAATATAGATGATATAATAATGGAAATCATGTCTGCAATAATTGTGAAACGAACTGTGATATTAAAAATAAGAAATAAATGGTACGACAGAGAACTTTGTGAGATGAATAAACGAAAGTTTGAATTATATAAAATATCAATGCAAACTGGTGAATGGGACGGCTGTAATGAAATTAAACGGCGATATAAAAAGTTAATAAAATTAAAGAAGATTAAGTATATTGAACAAAAAATAAACATGAATGAAAAAAATAGTCGAAATATGTGGAAGTATTTAAAAGAAGTCTCGAATTTAAAAGAACAGAAAAATGAAATAAAGACTATTAAAATAAACGATATTGTTTACAATAATCAAAATGAAATGTCAGAAAACCTAAATAAATTTTTCGTAAATAGTGTAAAGGAAATAAACGATTCGATTGAACAGTATGACTATGTAGATTTAACATCAAATTCAAATAATCAATTAGAATTATTTAAATTTAAAATGGTAACGACAAGCGAATTGTGTAACATATCCAAGAAATTGAAATACAAAATTGGTGGTGAAAATTTATTCGCAGAAGGTGTTTTGAAAGATTCATTGAAATACACTGCATACTTCTACGCAAATATATTAAATGAAAGTTTTATGACAGGTGTAGTTCCAGAAAAATGGAAGTTGACAACTATTTTCCCAATAAAAAAAGTTGTAAATACAATAATTGCTGAGGAACTAAGACCAATAAACACTATTACTAGTGACACCAAACTTATGGAATTAATAGTGAAGAAACAAATACTCGCAGTCACCTGAGCAAGAATCGTATATTAATTGATGAACAGTCCGGTTTTAGAAGTAATCATTCATGTGAAACAGCATTGAATCAGGTTGGAAAATTTGAAGAATGAATCTGATTGGAAAAATGATCTGAACCAAAGGTCAAACATAGTTGCAACATTTCTTGATCTAAAAAGAGCTTTTGAAACTGTTGACAGAAATATATTTTTGGCGAAATTGCGTGGCATAGTATTGGTGGTATGGAGAACAATTGGATGGCCAGCTATCTGACTGATCGAAAGCAACGAGTAGTTATGTGTGATGCAGTATCAAGTAAGATAAATATAAACATAGGACTACCACAAGGAACTATATTGGCACCATTGCTTTTTATTTTGTGTATAAATGACATTAAGTCTTGCTTAAAATATTGTAAGATAAGACTATTTGATGGTTTCAGATGGAAACATGAATAATGCAATGAAAATGATTCAGAAGCATACATGGGCATACTGCATTATAATTCTAATGCATTAAGCTTTTCAGTATTCAGTAAATGTTTACTGGTAATGAAATTTAGATTTCATTTTTGTAACTGTAATTTTTTTCAGTAATCAGTAAAAATCAATTTTTACTGAAATTTTACTGGTACTGCAAAGTGCCCATCTATGTTCAGGAGGATATAGACAATTTATATGTATGGTTATGCCAGAATAAGTTAAAATTGAATATAACCAAAACAAAATTTATGATATTAACTAGAAACCATGTAAATGTTGATAATTGTGTATTGAAAATAAAAACTGATAATATTGAGAGGGTTAATGTAATTAAATATTTAGGTGTAAGGATAGATGATAAATTGAACTTGGATGAACATTTAAATTATATTCGAATTAAAATTGCCAAAAAGATTGGAATTCTGTCTAAATCAATATTCTGTCCCTCAATACTATTTCTATTAAGTACGTCCCAGATGGACACATTACAGAAACTGCAAAATAGGGCAATGCGTTTTATTTTACATAAAGATTATGATACTAGCATAAGAAGCATGCTAAATGAATTAAACTGGCTTAATGTTGGACAGACTATAATGTTACATACAATGAAATTTATACATAACATAAAGCTTGGTCTTTGTCCTACATATTTGAATGAAAAATTGCAATATAATAATAATATCCATAATTATAATACAAGAAGAAGAGAGGATTACAGACTACCATATATGAGAACTTGTAGAGATATGAATTGCTTAGAATATAAGGGTTGAAAAAAATATAATGAGTTACCAAGTAACATAAAAAATTGTAAAAATATGACTTTATTTAGGAAACTTCTTAGAGATTTTTGCAAGAATAATTGTTAATAAAGTATTATATGTATATATTTTAGTATCTAGATTGTAAAATCGTAATAAATAAATAAATAAAAAAAAATAAATTGGCGAAAATATGGTAGCAGACTTGTTATCAATGTTGTTAAGTTTCCGTTCCAATAAAATTGTTATTACCTCAGATATTGAAAAAGCTTTCTTACAGATTTCCTTATCGGATAGCGACCGAAACGTTCATAGATTCCTTTGGTTTGAAGATATGCCAGACAAGTCAGATAAACTGTCAGCAGTTGCTGAATATAGGATGACAAGAGTAACCTTTGAAGTGGCGAGCAGTCCATTTCTTTTGACAGCGACAATTCAAAAACATTTGTCCAATTGTGAAGCACAATGCGGAAGCAATAAATTAAAAAGGTCTTTTTATGTGGACGATATGGTTGTCAGCGAAAAGTCAGTTGAGTCGGCAATAAAAACTATGGAAGCTGCATCAGAAATTATGGCAAAGGCGAGTTTTAAGCTACGTAAATGGAATTCAAACGACGCAGATGTAAAAAGGCATTTTCAATCTGATGGTTTAGAGAGACCAATATCGCAAAAAATACTTGGTATAAATTGGTGTACTGTTAGTGACACTATTAACGTTGACTTGAAGAATTAATGTTCACTGGACTTTGAAATAAACGCTCTGGACAGACTCTACTATAGCGTTGAACTGGATAAATGGTAATGATAAACGTATACCGTATGTCAAAGCGAGAGTCAACGAAATAAATCAGCTCCGTAATATATATGAGTGGCGACATTATGATGGTATATCAAATCCAGCAGATTCTTTAACGAGAGGTCTAACAGCTAAGCAATTATTAGAAAACAACGGTTAGAAAATTGGTTCAATATGGTTAACAAAAACTATCGAATATTGGCCAAGTGAATACAATTTGAAGTCTTCGACAAATTTGTTTGCATCGGTGGAGAGCGAATCAGAGATCGTGCAAAAAACAGAACCAATTCGAAATGTTGAAAAGTTTAGCAAATTAAAAAAGTTGCTGCGCGGCACAGCGTATGTATTTCGCTTTATAAAAAATTGTCAGAAAAACGCGTGCATTTAATTGCTGTCAATAATACTGAAGAATTATCCTATAACGAAATTCAACAAGCAGAATATTATTGGATCAAGTACTTCCAAAAAGCACACTACGAAACCGAATATGCAGATCTAGAAAGACAGAAAAAAGTATCAGCACAGTCCAAGTTAGTTTGTTTTAACCCAACTTTAATTAACGGTGTTATGCGACTTCAAGGGCGGTTATCAAACTCAGTTGTCAGTGATTATTCATGCAACCAAAGAATATGGATATAAAGAATGCGCATCATGTAGAAGTAAAATTTCTTATGGCGGGATGTACCAGTAAGACCCGCTCTCACCAAAATCTCTTTTAAAAATCATTTCTTGATGAGGGAGGGAAGACAGAAGAAAAATAAACACAAACAAAGAGCGTAACAATGTGTTGCTCTCATCGTACTTATGTATATGTGTATGTACGATTATGTATGTATGATCGTTTTTATTGTTTGACCAAAGACTATAAATATGTAAAGATGTTGCACACAGTGTATTTAAAATTGACAAAATTTTGTGCTTCTTTATTATGAGGGGGTAGGTAACAGGGAAAGCTAAATTGTCGTTCTCACTCTCATGTTAACTGAGAGAAAGAAAACAAAAAAGACTCAGTACACTTATTGTACTCAGAGAACTTATTATACTTAGAGAACGTATTGTTTTTTTCTCTAAGAAATTTATTCTCATATGCGTGTATACGTGTGTGCATGATGTATTCATACATTGCCAAATAAAATAATAAACAAACTGAAAGAATTTTTGTTTTCACAAAATGTATGTGCAAATAGCCTGTGGAAAACAAATATTACCGTTTGTTTTATTGTAGGGTAAGAATATGTGTTTTATTGTTGTAGAAATGAAATTATATCGATTCGCACCGAATTATATATTACAATTCAATTATGTATGTATGTATTTACCATATGTGTCTATTTTTGTATAGAATGAAGTTGTAATAAAAGGAATGCTTTTTTGTTTAGTATTTATTAAATTTATTTATCATTTTAATGGTTCAAAATTTTAACTTTTTCCATACTGGATAATTTGAATTTGTATGTTTCCAATGTGGAATGCTTCCGTAGTAAAACAACAATTAGTAAATTAAGCATCTCCATTCTGTGTTTATAACATTCGTTATTTTCATCAAACCAAAAGGAATAAATTGTATTTTTTGTGCAACTTACAAATGTTTTTATGCTTTTTATAGATTTATTTTCTAAAAAAATTTTTTCGAAGACTTATATGAATTTTGCAAACTTCAAAAAATAAATCAGATGGAGCGATGGATTTGCATGAACGAACATTTCTGAAGGATATGACAAAATTTGCGCTGGTTTGATTATATCCACACGACATTTAACGCAAGATATTCGTTGAGCTATGTAACCAACAAAATATCGACTTGAAGTTAATTCAATTGGCACATTGTTGGACGTAAAACAATCGGTGCCTTCATTAAAATATTCTTTATTTTCATCGTATATATCTGCGACATCTATATCAGGGGTATGTGTACTTTCTGATATATTTCCAGTGCTATCAATATCTTCTAAAAATATGATTTATGATTTTAATTATATATTATATTTATTAAACGTTTTGTTTGAGCATGCACTACAATTTTTAAATTCACACTTTTTATAAAACAATTTTTCATTTTTTCAGTTTCAAATGTCCACACAAAATGTGGATTTTTTATTTCGGTGCGAATCGATATAGTTTCATTTCTACAACAATAAAACACATATTCTTACCCTACAATAAAACAAACGGTAATATTTCTTTTCCACAGGCTATTTGCACATACATTTTGTGAAAACAAGACATCTTTCAGTTTGTTTATTATTTTATTTGGCAATGTACAAGCACATACGTATACACGCATATGGGAATAAATTAGAGAAGAGAACAATACGTTCTCTGAGTATAATAAGTTCTCTGAGTACAATAAGTGGCAGTAGCCGTACTGCCATCAACAAATTTGGCACTGGCAGTACAATGTATGGCAGTGCAACATCTTCATATATTTATAGTCTTTGATCTCATCGCGATGAGAGCAAAGAATGAGAGCAACGCATTGTTACGCTCTTCGTTTCTGTTTACTTCCCTCCTATCTTTCCCCCCGCGTCATGAAATATTTTTGAAAAATATTCCAAAATATGTTAAGATGCACATTCTTTATACTTTATTTTCTTTGATGCAACCCAATAATTTTGCCTAAGAATTGTCATCTCAGCATATTGTTAATAAATGAGGCTCATCACGCGGCAATGCACAGCGGTGTTAATTCGGTATTAGCACTCTTAAGAAAACGTTTTTGGATTGTAAAAGTACGACAACTAATAAAAAATATACTTAGCCGGTGTGTGACCTGCAAGAGACTTCATGGAAAAAGCCTTTTAAAACTTATATAAAAGTGTTCTTTTTATTTGGAAAACCATAACAAATTGGCTACGAGGTGAAACTGAATTATAAGTGCAGATACAAGTACAAACGCTCGTCATGCATGCTACGCAATTTAATCAGTTTTTGCAGCAACAACAAAGTCTGCTGGTACAAATGCAGCGAATGATAGAACGCCATGGTGAAAACGCAGTACAAGTAATACGGTACAAAATAATACTGTAAACGCCGCATTGTTGCCAAATTTCGAAACATTCGACATAACCAAAGAAATCTACAAGAATTATATACAAAGGTTTAAAAATTACGTCGAAATGAAGGGCATTTCCAGCAACAAGGAATATTGTGCAAAACTTTTGTTAAACTCCATCGGTGCAAAAAAAATTTTTTTTTGAAGCGTTGGCTTCACCGAAACCACTTAATACAATTGCCAACGATGAATTGTTAGCTCTTTTGGAAGGCCATTTATCGCCGAAGAAGAATGTGTTGGTGGCACAACACCAATTTCTGTCCAAGTAAAAAAGGAAGGTCAATCCGTTTCAGAATTCGTAGCAACATTAAGAGCTGATATAAGTGAATGTGAATTTTTGTCACCATGGGTATGCGGTGCATCAGTGGCCGATCTGTTTTTACGCGCCCAATTTATTAGAGGCATAACCAACAACAATTTGCGAGAACAACTATTACATTCAGAATCTACAAAATTTGGAGAAATTGTGTCGAAGGCAATAGCTTTGGAGGCCGCAAAAGCAGACGCGAGGGAAATTACGTTGAAAACATCAGCAACATCAGTAATTAACAAGGTTTCAGTTCGCAACCCGATAAAACACAAAAACGAGTCGCGTGCAGAAAAAATCAACAAAAGGAAAACTGCGGTTATTTATAAGAAGTTGGGTATAGAAGGGTTGTGCTTGAGATGCGAACGAAATAACCATTTTGCGAAGGAGTGTCGATCAGATAGGAACAAACTCAAATGTACGGGCTGCAACAAACAAGGGCATGTCGTGAAGGTATGTATTTCCACATTACAGAAAAAAATGTCAACTAGTAGGACAACGTCACCAGGACGAAGTTGAACAAATCATTTGCAGAATGTAGAATATGAGGACTATGGCGTATACAAGGTTGTCAATGTGTATTAAAACAGTTCAGAGCGTAAAACAGATACAGAACAGTATTATGCTGAAATAAATATCGAAGGAAAAAATGTGAAATTCGAAGTGGATTCTGGCTCAGGATATACATTCCTGCCTAGGAGTCAATTTAGGCAACTGAAAATTAATACACCACTACTTCCAACAAAGATCGTTTTCCGTTCATACACCCAAACAACATTTGTACCAGATGGTAAAATTATAGTACGTGCAAAATATAATAATGTTGAAATAACCGATCATCGTACGTGATTTCTGTTCTGCATTGTCAGGTCGTTCTTGGATCGACTGGGAATCAATTTAAATAATTTAGACATCATTACAACAAATGTTATTAAACAGGTGAGTGCAATTGATGATATTGTTGGAGAATTTCCTGAGGTTTTCGAACAGAAAATAGGATGATTTCATTGAAATTGCGTGAGAACGTTCCCCAAGTTATACCAAGGAGCGAACAATTCCGTACTCATTGACCCAACGCGTTGATAAAGAGTTGGATGAACTGGAAAAATCTGGTATAATTTCAAGGACAATAAGTAGTGACTGGGGCTCGCCACTGGTCGTTATACCTAAGGCTGATGGGGGTGTAAGGCTTTGTGTGGACCACAAAGTAGGAGTGAATGAACGTCTTATGGATTCACACTATCCCATTAGAAAAATTAGTGATATTTTTCAGTCTTCGTGACGCAAAATTTCTTTGTAGACTTGATCTTTACAAGGCGTATTTGCATACAGTAAAATCTTTTTTTACACGGTCTTTTTTACACGATTTTGAAATAACACGGTTCGTCAAGAAGAAAATTTTAATTTTTTTACACGCTTTTTTTGGTTTAACACGTCAAAGTGGGCAGAAGTGGGAATTTGTAAATCTGCACCAACATCGTTTTCAACAATACAGATATTGCAAAATATTTTTTCAAAGAATGGTTTTCCGAATGTAATGGTTTCCGATAATGCAACGATTTTCACAAGCCTGGAATTTAGAACGTTCTGGAAAAATAGTGGAATTTTTCAAAAATTCATTGCCCCAGGGCACCCTGCTACTAACGGGTTAGCCGAGAGGAACGTTCAAACCTTGAAACACAAACGAACCACAATGGAGAATGAAGCGCTGTCGATTCAGAAGAAAGTTCAAGAGATACTCTTCAGATATCGAGCCACACCTTTGATAAATAACAGAACACCCTCAGAATAATATTTAGGCAGGCAGGTTCGTATACGGCTCGACGCTCTCAAACCTGTCAAATTCAACAAAACTAAATTTCCCACTATTATGGCAAGACAATTAGTCGAGGGGGTGAGGGTACAAGCCCGTTACTATACAAACAACAACAACAAATTGGAAACTTGGTACAATCACTAAAAAGCTTGGCAATCTCCACTATATTGTGACGCTAGATGACGGCTTCGTATTTAAAAGACATATCAATCAACTTCATTCCACTGAAGTGCAAAATCCGGTTGCAGATGTTACTCACGATGAACACATACATAATTGGTCATTACAACCCTTCAGTCAGGATTATTGACCTACTTTCTCACACCACTTATGTTGTGTGTGTTAATTTTATACATAAGTGGCGGAACCTACAGTTTAAAGTCGACTCCGAACGACAGATTTTTTTGAGAAACTTTTCATGGCAATTTTTTTTACTCTCAGAGTTTTTGCCAGAAATCTGCTGAGAGGAAATCGTTTTGATGTCTGGCCTGGGGCTCGAACCCTGGCTTTACGTCTAATAAGCCGACACACTACCTACTAGACTACGGCGACGATGAACATCCTGCTAGTATTAATGAACCAAACAATAACAATGAACCAAATATAGGATACTTAGTGGAAATAACCAATAACACGACTCATACAAATGCACAACAACCTTTTATACCAAACCAACCATCTACATCTACGAGAAGCACACAACCTTCTATACCAAATCAACCATCTACATCTACGAGAAGCACACAACCTTCTATACCAAACCAACAATCTACATCTACGAGAACCACACAACCTTCTATACCAAACCAACCATCTACATCTGCGGCAAGTGCGCAACCATCGACAGCAAATAAACCAATTCCATCCATCTCTAGAAGAAACGCATCAGCGGCTTCAAACCAACTTTTACCACAACAGACAACAAGAGTATCAACAGTAAGTAAAACTCCCAAGCTTTTGCGGATTATATTGTAGAGTTTGATTAGAATGTTATATATTTAGATTATATGTATTTTAGAATTATAATTGTTAGAGGCCGAAGTGTTGCGAATTCAACCTGTTATATTATATACCTTGAATTTGTTTTTACTAATATGTTATAGTATGCTTAGAATTTGTCATTATTACTTTTTCAATTAATATTTTATTCATTCGTCAACTTGAACTCATAAAATAAAGACACCGTTTTATACAAATTGAAAACACGCAATTGAATCACTTATAGGTTATGGGCCCAGTGCGACCTTAAAGCGTGTTAAACATATTCATTCGAAAGAAAAAGTTAATTGGAAGTAATTGAGACTATGGCGGGCTCTGTGGTACGCATTGAACCATTGAATGCTGAAAATTATGACACATGGAAACTTCAAATGAAGGCAGTTCTAATTAAAAATGAACTGTGGTCATATGTCGATGGATCAATTCCTTGTCCAGCAGCAGAGGCAGATGCTAATAAGTGGAGGCTGTTTGACCAAAAGGCTTGTGCGGATATTACGTTATCCATATCTCCATCAGAGCTGAATCAAATTGCAGAATGCCAGTATTCGAATGCAATGTGGTTGAAATTGAGGGACACGTTCGAGTCAAAGGGACCAGCAAGAAAGGCTACCCTCTTGAAACAGATTGCATTAGCGCGAATGTCCGAGAGCCAAAATATAAGGGAGCATTTAAACAATTTCTTCGATGCCGTTAAGAAATTAAGGGAGATCAACGTCATAGTAGGTGATGACTTACTTGCAATATTGTTGTTGTACAGTCTTCCCACGTCATATGAGACATTTCGTTGCGCTCTTGAGACTAGAGATGAGCTTCCGACTCCGGAAATTTTAAGAGTGAAAATTTTAGAGGAAAGTCAATCACGCAAAGCAACTGAAGAGCGGTCGGAACAAAATGCGTTATATGTCAAATCGGACAAAGGTGGCAAACATTTTTCAAAGGCTAACAAAGCGGATCACAAACGCAGCAACAACAAAAGACAGTCGATGAATTGCTACAAGTGTGGCAAGCCAGGCCATTTTGCAAGAAACTGCAAAACAAACGCAACAGAGAGGCAAGGTGGTAATGTCAGCGAACAGCAGTCAATGTTCAATACAGTAGAGGCTGCATTTTTTTGTAAGAAGGACGACAAAAGTTATTGGTGTCTAGATAGCGGCTGCACAACTCACATGAGCGCAGACAGGAAAAATTTCATTGATTTTAAACCATTATACAAAAAGTTGAGTTTGGCGAATCACGAAGAAACGAAAATAACAGGTGTAGGCAACGTCAACATTGTAGTACGAGCAAAAGGCTATGGATCAAAAATAAGCCTTGATGAGGTAATGTATGTCTCTGATTTAAGAACGAACTTGCTGTCGGTTTCTAAAATTACAGATAAGGGATACGATGTGCTGTTCCGTAAAGATGGCGCTGTAATAATGAAAAACGGTCGTCATTTGTACACAGCAAATAGAATCGGAAACCTGTTTTATTTGAAAGACGAACATGAACGAGCCGCAGTTGTTAAAGAGAAATACGGCAATATAAATACATGGCATCAGCGAATGGGACACCTCAACGAAATTGATTTGAAATTGATGATGAGAAAAAATTTGGTACATGGAATGCAATTCTCAGAGGAGGAAAAATTGAATCCATGTGGAATATGTATTTCACAAAAACAGACACGAGAAGCATTTCCGAAATGTGATGAAAATAGAACATCTGATCTTCTACAAATTGTCCATAGCGATATTTGCGGACCTATGAGGAGTAATTCCATCTCCGGCGCAAGATATTTTATTACTTTTATCGACAATCAATCCAGATATTGTGAAGTGTTTTTCTTGAAACACAAGTCAGACGCTTTGGATACTTTCAAAAGGTATAAAAACGGTGCTGAAAATATTACTGGAAGGAAGATAAAATATCTCCAGACTGATAATGGAACGGAGTATGTCAACAAGGAGTTTAACAAATACCTCGAGACATGTGGTATAAAAAGACGTCTAACTGCTCCTCATACCCCCCAACAGAATGGCATATCTGAAAGGATGAATAGAACTCTCGTCGAGATGGCCAGATGTATGCTGAAACAAGCAGGGACACCCCCGGAATTTTGGGCTGAGGCTATCAGTACAGCATGCTACATTAGAAACAGATGTCCAACCAAATCCTTGAATGGCCAAGTGCCATTGAAAATATGGACACAGAAGGTTCCAAGTGTGTCACATATGAAGCCTTTTGGCTGTAAAGCTTTTGTGTTGATCAAGGACAAGTCAAATGGAAAATTTTACTCAAAATCGGAGGAATGTATTTTGGTTGGGTACTCAGCAGAAGCAAAGGCTTATCGTTTATGGTCTCCGAGCAAAAAGCATATTATTATCACCCGTGACGTTAAATTTTTGGACCAAATGTTCTTTGAAAGCGAAATTGGCGAGACTTGTCAGAACAAGCGTAAAGATTTAGAGTCAGTGGAATACCTTTTTCCTGTCAAAGCGATTATGGAAGTTGATGACGTCACAGTTGAGACACACGCAGATACATCAGGTGAAGAACCAGCGGCCACCGAAGAGAAAAGAGAGCCGAGTGTTAGAAGACCTGGTCTACGTCCAAGAAAACATGGTAAATATGCTGTTGATATGAAAGAAGTGGATCACAACGGCCAATCCTATGAGGATGATACTTTTGAAGATTGTGAGATAGCAAATGTGGCAATGACAGATGACCCATTAAGCATAAATGAGGCTTTTAGCGGTGATGATCGTGAATCATGGACTCGTGCCGTCGAGGATGAATATTTGGCGCAGATAATCAACAAAACTTGGGAGATAGTAGAGCAACCAAATGACAAGAAATTAATAGGTAATCGTTTTGTCTTTCGTACCAAAGAAGATGGCAGAAAGAAAGCACGTCTAGTGGCCAAAGGGTATTCGCAACGTCCAGGGGAGGATTTTGGGTCAACTTATTCCCCGGTAGTAAAATCCTCATCAATTAGAATTTTATCGGCTATAGCGGCGGAAATGAATTTAAGAATACATCAAGTGGATGTCGTTACTGCATACATCAATGGAGAACTTAGCCATAACGTTTTTATGAAAATTCCAGATTATTTGATGGAAGTCTTGCAAAAGCTTAAAAATGGTGCATCACTGGGGTCATCGGTCAGTAAAAGTGACAAGGCTAGAGAAACCGCCTTGAAATGGTTGCAAGAAATTCAGAAGTGCGAGAAACCAGTATGTAGCCTAAAGAAGGCTTTATATGGCTTACGACAATCGGGATTGGAATGGTATCAAAAACTCACAACAAAGCTGAATGAGGCTTCGCTCGTTGCTTCTAAACGTGACCCCTGCCTTTTCACAGCGCGTAGAGCGGGTAAGATACTAATTCTGGCAGTCTATGTAGACGATATACTTTTGGCGTCCGACGACGATGATTGGGTGGAAGAAGTTAAAACATTTCTTGCAGATTGTTTTGAAATGAGAGATATGGGACACGTACAGTCTTGCCTCGGCATACAATTCAAACAGGACTTGGCCAAACACCAAGTTTTTCTGAGTCAGACGAACTACACTAAGGAATTGTTGCGTAGGTTTTCAATGGAAAATTGTAAACCGGCTCGAACTCCCATGGAGGCTAATCTGAAACTTGAGAAATCCGTCACATTAGATGATAATGTAAGAGGATACCCATATCAAAACTTAATTGGAGCGCTCATGTATCTTTCAGTGATGACACGTCCAGATATCTCCTACGCTGTAAATTATTTAAGTCAATATAATTCGTGTAACAATTTGGAGCACTGGAAAGCGGCCAAGCGGATATTAAGATACCTAAAGGGTACATCAGAATATGGCTTGTTGTACCAAAAGAGCGGTTCTGATTTATATGGAGTGGTCGACGCAGATTGGGGCGGAGACCAAACGGATAGACGTTCATACACCGGTTATGCCTTCATACTTTCTGGAGCAGCCATCAGCTGGCAGGCTCGTAAACAGAGAACGGTAGCACTCTCCAGCACTGAATCGGAATATCTAGCATTATCTGAGGCCGTCAAAGAAGCCTTATATCTAAGAGGAATCTTGAATGAAGTCGGCCTGACCCAAAATTTAGTAAAGCTGTACAACGACAGCCAGAGCGCTCAAAGCTTGGCAAGATCTTTTGGCTATCACTCACGTACAAAGCACATCGACGTCCGACACCACTTCATACGGGAAAAATTGAACTCCGGTGAAATTGAATTAGAATACCTGCAGACGGAGGATATGCCAGCAGACATGCTGACAAAAGCAGTTCCAGCTCGGAAACACCTTAGCTGCTCAATGGATCTTGGTGTCGCTCTTAACAATTAGAGCATTCTGCCCACTTCGAGGGGAGGTGTTAGAGGCCGAAGTGTTGCGAATTCAACCTGTTATATTATATACCTTGAATTTGTTTTTACTAATATGTTATAGTATGCTTAGAATTTGTCATTATTATTTTTTCAATTAATATTTTATTCATTCGTCAACTTGAACTCATAAAATAAAGACACCGTTTTATACAAATTGAAAACACGCAATTGAATCACTTATAATAATTTTTGTAATAAGGGTGAGAGAATTGTGATAACATTTGATCTGGCAGCTTAGTCAAATCAAATAAATAGTCGGTACCCATGTACTAACTGGTTTTTACTTTTGGTTAGACTCTCAAATTTGAATCATGAATCAATTTTGAATCATATAGTATTGGCAACTCTGTTGTGATTGTGTTTATTTTGTGAAGTGCTCTTATTAAAATTTTATTATTTTGATTTTAAAGTGTTTAAAAGTTGTTTTCATTATTTTCTTTTATTTTGCTGTGTATTTTATCTTAAAATTGTAAGTTTTATTTGTTAAATTTTGAAACTAATTGTTTCATTATAACAAAACAAAAACAAAAATTGTCTCTTGTTTTAATAATTTAGTTGTTTTTGTAAGCTGTTACAGTTTCTTTTTTTCTATTTTCTTTCTATCAGTATTCCTTTTTTTTTATTTTTCTTTTTTTTTTTTCTTTTTATTTTGTTATTGTTTTATGTATACTGTTTTGCTTGTAATTCTTGCTTATTTATTATTATTTTTGTTTTTACATTCTAGATATATCTTTAATCTTTTTTTCTTTTATATATAAATAATTTTCACTGTTTGTTTATTTATTTATTTAATTTACTAAAATGAATAATTGTACGGCATCAAAATGCATTGTAAGAAAAGAGGGTGAACGCCAGATTTCTTGCTGGTTATGTGATAATTTGTTTCACATTAAATGTGTTGGTTTGCTTCCTCGCACCACGGACCAATTAGTGGATAGTTCCTTGGGTCTACGATGGTGTTGTCCTAAGTGTAAGGTGGTGGACATCAAATTTTATAAATTTTTTATGAAGACTCGTCGTGAGTTTACTGAGATGCACACTGAATTTGCATCTCTTTTTGCTAAATTTCGTCGGTTTGAGGAATTATTTTCAAAATATGGTCTTTTGAATGAATTGCTCGAATCGGAAAAAGTTCCAGGACCCCTTTCTTCTGGGGCTCCTGAGCATGTGCAAGTTTCTGTGCCAGGGGAAACTTCGACAATCAATACATTGTCCACTGTTACTCCTATTGTGGACATTGGTCCATCTATTGCTGATAACCCAGCTAGTGGTTCTGTACTGAAATCTGCAAATTTAGTTGAACTGGGTCCGAGGTCTACTCTATCTCCTTTACCTTTACCTCTGGGTGATGTCACTTCTCAGCCATCTTCGAAACCGTCTTCTGCTTCGTATTCATCTGTAGTGTCCGCTAGTTTAGATACTTCTGCCCCAGGGGAATTGGTTATAGTTAAACCTAAGAGGACTATTTTTGTGTCTCGTCTTTCATGTGATACTTCAGTCGATGATATAAAATGTTTCGTTAAATCGAAGATTAGGGAACCTTTTGAGTTTGGTTGCTATAAGATGAGGCCATCTTTGGATAGCAGTATTTCTTCGTTTAAATCATATGTTGCCGATGATAAATTTCGTGAAATTGTTAATCCTGCGTTTTGTCCGCAGGGTGTATTGGTACGGGAATTCGTATTCAGGCTGGGCCATCGTAGGAATGGTGCTAATTTGCCTGGTCCTATTTCTCAAAAAAACTAACTTCGAAATCGTCTTTTATTTTCAGAATTGCTTATCAGAATGTTCGCGGACTTAGGTCTAAACTTTCTTCGCTATATAATAGTAGCTTTGATTTCGAATTTGATGGACTTGTTTTTACTGAAACTTGGCTGAATTGTAATATTTTTGATTCTGAAATTATGTCTAGTAATTTTAATATTTATAGACGCGATAGGAAGTCTAAAAATGGTGGTGGTGTTCTTATTTCCATTTGCTCTAAATACAAATCTGAATTGGTTGACTTGTGTTCCTCTGAGGATATTGAGTTTATTTGCGTTAGGGTCTGTAATCGTGGAAAGTCTATATACATTACTTGCTCGTATATTCCCCCCTGTTCTGACATTCATATCTATAGTGCTCATTTCGTTCTGATTTCTAAGGTAATTGATTTAATGGGGCAAGAGGGGACTATAATAGTCCTTGGTGATTTTAATCTTCCGCATACATCTTGGAATTTTTCACCTGAGACTGGGTCGTTGGTGCCATGTTCTTCAGTTCCATTCTATGATGAAATTCTGTCCGCTATGTGTGATCTAGGTCTTTTCCAGGTTAATAGTGTATTGAATTCAACGGGTAGAATTTTGGATCCTGTATTTTTAGACGTTCCAAGTATTTCTTCTTTATTTCGCATTGATCCTGTATCTGTTCCTGAGGATAGTTATCATCCTACTTTGTTACTTTCTATTGAAGTTGATCTTTGTTTACCTCCTGTAATCGATCTCTCATTTGGTGATGAGGGACATTTTAATTTCCATCGTACGGATTTTGATCGTTTATATACACTACTCTCATCTGTTGATTGGTCGTCTGTACTTATTTCACCACCATATGACTCTCTTTCACTTGACAGGATCTTAGATGGCTTTTATGAGGTATTATTTAAATGTTTTAAAAAGTGTGTTCCAATTGTGAATAGTCGTTTGGAGCGTTCTGGTCCTCCGTGGAATTCGGCTAGACTGTCGAGGTTGAGGAACAGGAAATCGAGGTTATTTAAAAAGGTTGTTAAATCAGGTACTGATATTGATTATGCTCTTTACTCTAGGGCGCGTGTGGATTATCGTAGGATGAATCATCACTGTTATGAAGAATATATGATTAAGGTCAGGTCGAACTTCGCTAGTGATCCTAAGTCGTTTTATGACTTCGTTCGAGCTAAACGTAAATCATCTTTGTTTCCCACGGAGATGTTTTATGATGGCGTATCATCCTCTAGTTACCTGGATATTTCGAATATGTTTGCTGACTTTTTTCAGTCTACTTATAGGCAGTTGGACTCGGGCCCTGATTTGAGTTGCGGCTTTTCGTATCCTTATTCAGTGGGAAGTGTCTCTATTTCTAATATATATTCATTTGATGAGGAGTCTGTTCTTGATTCTTTGTCTGGACTGAAACTTACATAGTTGCCAGGCCCTGAAGGGGTACCGGCCTGCATTTTAAAGAAGTGCGCTGTTGTATTGAGTGGTCCTTTGACCTTTATATTTAATGGGCTTCTGAGGGCTGGTCATTTTCCATCTATTTGGAAGAGTTCGTTTATAATTCCTTTGCATTAGTCGGGTAATAGATCCAATATTTCCAATTACAGGGGTATTGCCAAACTCAATGCTATTCCCAAGTTAATGGAGAAACTGGTGACTGATTACCTCTTTTTTAATACGAGATCTTTAATATCCCCTTTCCAGCATGGTTTTTTGAAAGGTAGGTCGACTGTCACTAATCTTCTTGAATTTACTACGCATGTTTTCAGGGGTTTTCTTGCCAGGGCTCGGACTGATGTAATTTATACTGATTTCAGTAAGGCTTTTGATAGGGTTGATCATGGAATTTTGCTTCATAAACTGTCATTGATCGGTATTCCTGATACTATTCATCGTTGGCTAGGCTCCTATCTTTCCCTTAGGACTCAGAGGGTATTGTTTAGGAATGTATTATCTAAGACTGTATATGTTACTTCTGGTGTTCCGCAGGGTAGCCATTTGGGTCCTTTACTGTTTTTACTGTTTCTTAATGATCTTCCTTGTGCTATTTCTGATTGTAATATTCTGAGGTATGCTGACGACGTTAAATTATTTTATACTTTTGATGATGACCATGGTCAGGCTGTTCTTCAGCGAAATATTGATTCCTTTGTAACTTGGTGCGGGACTAATTTGATGGATCTTAACTTGAGAAAGTGTAAGTGCATGGTTTTCTCTCGCGGGGGCGTAGTTTCGTCCACTTATGTGATTAATTCTTGCCCTTTGGAAACTGTTACTTCATTTCTTGATTTGGGAGTATTATTGGATATTAAACTGTCTTTTATTGATCATATTAGTATGGTGATTGGCAAGGCTCGGGCTGTTCTTGGTTTTGTGAAAAGATGGGCTAAGGAATTCATTGATCCTTATATAACAAGACTGCTATACATTTCACTTGTTAGGCCTATTTTGGAGTACGCGTCTGTTATTTGGAATCCATACTATCGTTGTCATAGTGATTCAATAGAGTCTGTGCAGAAGCAGTTTTTATTATTCTGTTTACGTGGCTTAGGATGGGATTATGCCAATGGGTTTCCATTTTATGAGGCTAGATTAGGTCTGATAAAACTTTCAACTTTGGAACGTAGAAGGGCTGTGTTAGGCGTTTGTTTTGTCTATGATCTGGTTAAAGGTGATATCGATTCCGAGTTCTTACTTTGTAACCTAAATTTCAGTATTCCAGCAAGATTTTCACGGCACTATCGTCCTTTTTCCTTAGATTTTTATAGAACAAACTATGGTTGTAATTTTCCTTTTCGTAGATTATGTAATGATTTTAACATGTATTATGATTTTATTGATTTTAATTGTACTGTTTATAATATTAAACGTAGCTTATATGCTGCCATTAATTTGTAAATTATTATAGAAAAATATATTCTCGTTCTTGCCTTAGGTAGTTATGGCTTATTGTTGCTTTATTCAGCTTGTGATTAAGTTCTGTAGCTGATTTATGTTGTCGTTGCCTTTACTTTTCCCTAACCCGCTATAGTCCGGACTGTAGTGTGTACGTGTCCCTACGTAATGGGTCGGGTGAGGGTGGGTTAGTGTGAGGCCGGGGACGTTCGACAAAAAAAAAAAAAAAAAAAAAAAAAAAAAACTTATTTTTTATGAGGTATTAGAAACTTTATTTTTTAAATAAAACAACTTTCTCTAAGTTGATTCGATATACATATAATGTTTTTATTTTATTAATTTTCTTAAAACTAAAGTTTGGAATAACAAATAAATGCTGATACATTATTTTTAATAGTTTAAAAATTATTTAAGAATTGACCGAAAACACCGAACGTAAGTTGCATACTTAAGAGAGTGCTCTCATATTGCCTGCACGCGTAAAAGGAAATTAATTTGATGACACAGTAAGGGTATTCATACGCTGCCAGTACAATATGGACATTCACCCAGCGTTCTTAACTCCTCCCCCTTTTAAATGTCGCTGTTTCGACCTGATTTCTTTACCAATGTCATCTAGGTTCAGTATTGCTTCACGTCGGCATCTGTGTTGGAAACAATACATCAGACAAGCGTCATTTTGTATGCAAACGTGTCCTCTCTGAGTGTTTCTATATGGTAAGTATTTTCCAGATTTAACCTGTGGATATATGGAAGGGTTATATGATCCTCATGACGAGAAGTTTGTAAGTTTAACATTTTCGAGGGGTGTGGTACAACCTTCTTTTCCAAGGTTCTCGTCTTTTCAAAAGATGTCCCATTTATTGTTGTACTGTTTTCGAAGGTTATTACCAAAGTTCCTTTCACCTTTACTCTCTTTTACCCTTTACCATTTCTCCCTCGAATATGCTGGTACATGGAACGTCATTTAAAATTACTACTCCATCGGCTACAGGCCGTATTATGGGGACATCGACATTCCAAAGTTGAGACAGGCATGTGTTTATGGTTTCAAGGCAAATTTTTGATATGCGAACATCAACACAACTTGCCACTGGAAGGATACCGTCTCGGCATTTTGCTGCTTAGTCAACCTCTAAACTTATAATAGAGTTATTATTAACTACTGGATATGTTTTAATAAACTCACAAACATTCTCAAAAATAGGAATTTTAATAATACCGGGTTATTCATTTCGTGGTTTCAAAAGTAAACGTAAATAAAACACATATAAAATATTTTTTTCATGATATTTCTTTTTTATTGTAAAGTTTGAACGTTGACATTATGTATGAAACAATACATCATTTAAATGACCTCCGCGCGAAGTGTTGCAAGCATTGATTCTTTTGAGGTAATTTTCGACCACTTTTTGACACATATTGGGCGGTATCTCAGCCATAACTTAACGAATGTTGGTTTTTAAGTGCTCAAGAGTTGAAGGTTTATCTACATAAACACGGTCTTTCGCGTAGGCCCACAAAAAAAGTCTAATGGTGTCAAATCGCATGATCTTGGTGGTCAGTTGATATCGCCACGACGAGAAATTACGCGGCCAGGAAATGTCTCTTCCATTAAAGCCATATTCGCTCGAATTGTGTGGCATGTGGCACCGTCTTGTTGAAACCACATATTCTCCAAGTCGTATTCTTCAATAGCAGGCAAAAAAAGTCGGTTATCATACGACCATAACGCTCCGAATTGACGGTGACAGTCGTTCCATCGTCGTTTTCGAAGAAGTAAGGTCCAATCACACCTTCGGACCAAAGAGCGCACCAATCAGTGACTTTTTCTGGATGTAATGGCCTCTCTTCAATTACTTGATGATTCTCAGAACCCCAAATACGACAATTTTGTTTATTAATAAACCCACCGAGTGTGAAATGTGCTTCATCGCTGAAGAAAATTTTGTTCGATGCGTCGCTGTGGCAGAATCACCATTTTTGTAGTAGGTTTTGATAATTTTTATGCGTTGTGTGATAGTTAAGCGATCCATTTTCGTCAATGTCAGACTTTCAACTGAAAAGAAAAAAATTGGTTTCACAACTTAGTTTGACAGATGTCGAATTCCAGTCCCATACTTTTGAAACCACGAAATGGATAGCCCTTTATAATAAATCAGGGAATCATTTTACGAAATGGACATACACAGGGTGAACTATGTTCTCCTTTGCTAGAATAATCGACAATGCAAGGTAGTTGAGAAACGACAATATTTCACCGTTTCTCATTACCATAAGTTCAAACATTACCAAATCATAATTCTTCACGGTATTGCTATTTTCATAGTCCTGAATGTTATTCACCCTTTCTGTTAGTTCGCTAATTCTGTCCTGTATTGCGTATTTAATTATTGTTCTGTATTAGCAATTTTATTCGAGTCGTTATTAGCTCCATGTCTTCATGGTCCGGGGTACCAGCAACGAATTATAAGGCAGATCCTAAGAAATTAATTGATCTTATTGCCCGTCCATGAATCCGCAATGTATCCAACAATCTTCTTATTTCTCTTATCTGTGCGAAAAGCATGACGATTTCCCTTGGGTCTGAGAGGTTGTTTAAAAGGTTTTCATTTTTTGTTATAACGTTCTTATATTCTGTCAAATTTGTCCGGTGTATTACGTAATCATTGTTCCTGTATGTTGCCACTTCCCCATCTGTTATTGCTATGAAGTGTGAATCGGTATAATCAAAATTTTTTGGGGAAGCCAACGGTATCAGGGTGAACTGCAGTCTAGAGGCAAGTATAAGCAAAATGAACAATGTGTGTATAATTATTAAGTATTTATCTTAAGTTATTTTTGTGAACTTTCCTACCGTCAATCAGTACAGTAGTGCCTAAGTCTTCTTCTACAATTCCCTGTACAAAAAATTTATCGAACTTGTTACCAAGTTTCTTCTTTCTTCTAAAAAAGACAATATCACCTGGTTGATATTTTTTATTTGACGTATTCTTATTATTTTGAGTAAAAAAATTATCCTGCGCAGTTTGCAGTTTTTCTTTTATCATGATTAGGGAAGTCTATTTAAAATCATTGACTATATCTATGGGTTTTCTCCCAATTACAGAATGAATTGTGTTATTATATTCCAACGCTGAAAGTAACAGTAGTTCGATGGTGTCATCTAAATTTTGCTGAACTTTAATACATTGTGCAATTTCCAAGAGCGTAGAGTGAAATCTTTCCACTTGGCCGTTGCTTTTTCTATGCATAGGTGGAACGAAAAATTGTTGCACATCGAAGTGATCTCTCAAAAAAATTCAATCGTGTTTGAAGAGGATGCTTTTTCATTGTCTGAAACAATTTTTTTCACTCCTTTAAACGTGTTTAATATCTGTAGCAAGGCAATTTTTACATCTACGGAAAATCTAGAATTTATGGGCAAAATAATTGCAAATTTTGAAAATTTATCGATTGATGTAAAAGAATTTAACTTATTTATGGTCAGAATATCTATGTGAAGGATTTCACCAGGATAAGAAGGTATAGGGGTTACTGCTATTCCTATGTTAGGAGGTTTTCTCTGGTATTTATTTTCTCTGCATATTTAACAGTTTGTTATAACATACTTTAATATCTTTTTATTCCTGGAAAGTAGTACTCGTTAATAATCTGGTGAAAGTTCTCTTCAAGTGATCTATGTGCTCTGTTATATTCAATAGTCACTATATCCCACTGATCGTCTTCCCGTATTACATCGATAACAATTTTTTTTTTTGTGAACAAACTTTGTAGATGCAAACAGTAGAAGGAGATCATCCTTGAATGCCAATGTTGGCAGATCGCAATGTCAAACATTCGTGTCTGTTGAATCCACATTGTCTTTTAGATATGCCAAAAGCTTATCTACTGCATCATAATTTATTGTATGACGTATAAACCGTCTGACTACCATTTTTTTGTTTATTGAATAGATATGTATTCGATTTTGAAATTATAAATTGGTTCTTGAACTGATTTACGGGGAATTTAATGGATGTAATGGTATTTGATAGCGATATCTCACTATGTGGAGTCTGATCACTTTCTTCATCCATTTGGTTTATGTATTGTCGCGAAAGAGCATTCGCGACAATATTCTCCTTTCCAGGCTTATACAAAAAAATTTTGGCGAAAACTCTTCTATAAAGGTTCGCCATCTCTTTAATTTAGCATTTCGGTTTTTGTCAGACATAGCAAATATTAATGGTTGATGGTCTGTAAAGATATGAATTCCAGAAATACCATACAAATAGTGCCTAAGGTTTTTAAGGTCCAATACAATTGCTAGTAGCTCTCTCTCATTTGTAGCATAGTTAGTTTCGATGCTTTAAAGTGTCCTTGATATCATTGTAATCAATTTCCCATCTTGTGAAAACACCGTTCCAAGTGCTACCACTGACGCGTCGGTTGTTGAATTTGTCGAATCCTGACTATAGATCCAATGTGGAGAAATATTTTGATTTCCCTAGGTTTGAAAGAATTACAGATATGTCTGGCATGGGCTATATATCACCAACTGTGTTTTCGTTCAATTTCCTGAAATCAATTATTCCTGTGTTTTGGGTTATCAAATTCACCGGTACCCTTCTTTCCTACTACATGCACTTGTAGCATGATTTTACAGTTGTCAATACCAACACAACATTGCATGTGCATAAACAAAAGAATATCTAATTGCATATGAGCAGAGGCCACTTGACTCAATGTTGCTGACCGTCGCTGCTGCGTATGACGCCGCAATAGTAATGCGCACACGCGACGATTATTTGACACTTTGTTGAGTGGTTGCCGGCAGCATTGATATGCATATAATATGCACTATGTGTGTTGTTGTTGTATTGCATAGCAAGTGATCGTGTGTGGCTCTCTTCACATTTTACCGTGGGAATTCTTATGGACAGCGAACGCGTGTCATATGACATCCACTTGTCCCACGATTATATACACACAAACACTTTAAATATAACTAAGTAATGAATATACACATAAACATGTGTTCTAGTATTAAGCCTTTACAAAACTGTATTAGAATTAAGGGGTTGATTTGGGATTGTCAAATCAGCAAAATTTTAGTATAAAAGAAGGGACATTTTCCCTCAAAAAGAAAATTAATAAAATATAGCCAAACTGTGCGTTTCTTGGCGCACTTGGTAAAAATAAAGAATTTGTTTTATCATTCATTACATGGCGATCCTGCCAAATTCTGAAGTGCTACAATAGTTAGAACTCAGAAAATAATAAAATAATCCTGGAGTGCCTAAAGACAAAAAGTCTGCACCCAGAATAACTAAATAAATAGATCCTGTAGTGCTACAGATTTTATCTAGCACACAGGAAACTAATAATTAATAAAATAAAAAGGAGCCTGGTGGATTAGCCAAAAATATCCACCAGCAGCGTTTGAAGGAAGAAGCTGTCCGGCCGATTGACAGCGGGTCCTAAGGATAATGACCCCACCTCTCCCAAAAGAAGGACCAAAGGCGATCTCAATAGAGGAATACCGAGCACGAAATAAGAAGGTGAACAAAACAACAGAGCCCAAGGTACCAATCGTAATAAAAAAGAAGAGACGAGGAGGCCAAATCCAAAGGTTAAAAAGGGAGAAGGCAAATCTCCTTAGACTAATATATTCTCAGCCACCACCATCCTGGGAAGAAGCAGGCACCCTATGGAAAAGGGTGGACAACATCGAAAGGCTTATACTGGTATTGATTAAAGAAAAAAAAAATAATATATAAACTTTTAAATATAAACCAACGTGCTCCTTAAGGGTTGCACTGGAAGTGCCTATAAGCGTTAACCGCTCGAGGCAACTTAGGATTTTGTATAAAAAAAAAATATATAATAAATATATATTAAAATGTTAAATTAAAATTAAGTTAAAATTTAAGGAAATTTTAAAATCAAATTTGAATTAATATCTATATTGTAAAAAAAAAAAAAATTTTTTTTAATTAAGGATCTTTATAGTATGGAAAGAAAAATTAAGCCTAAGAATCCCATTGGGGATAGTAATCATATAGAAGTAAAAATTACTAATAATGACTATTTAATATGGTTAACTGAACACTGGAAAAAGATAGGAATGGATAGATCCCCAACTATTAAGGATGTTACTAATAGGGATTCAATAGAAGAAGAGACTATTAAAACACTAAGACATTTTAAAATTTAAAATTTTTTTTTTTTCTTTCCCCCTATTATATCTCAAATATGTGCAAAACACAAACAAAATTAGATAGGCCAACGGCCAACGTTATTAATGAAATAGAAGTACTTCAAGACAGAATAAATTTGAACAGGATTGAAATTTGTCTTATAATAATTACGATATTGATAGGTTTGAATTTTATGTTGCGTATTTATTCAATACATAATAGGAGACTAAAGAAAAGATATTTAAGTAGGGCCAATGACCTAGACAAAATTTAGAATTAATGGAATGGAAGGACATACTATACAAAGTTAGATTGATTAAGGAACATTTCGACCGTTCATACAAATGTCTGAACATTGACAGACCAACAAAGGACGAAACTATTCAATTTCACATTCAAAACCAACTTACCAGATTTGAACAGATAAGAGTTGTGCTCAACGTAAACTATTTTAGATTGACAAAAGGACATCAGATAGCAGCCGACGGATTCTTTTTGGACTTAAAGACCAAACTATTAAAAATAGCAACCAGGAAAGATTTAAAAATTGAATTACCAAGTACACTGCATGAAAAAGTAAACTTTAATTTGACAGCAAATAACGAAATAACTAGTGAAATGTCACAAACATTAGTGGAATTTTTAAATACAGCTTCAAAGCTGATTACCGAATTTGACGGAAGAGCGGAAAACTTGCGTTCTTTCATTGACTCCCTACAATTAGTGGAGGCAATAAAGGGACAACATGAATCCATAGCCATATCCCTTATCAAAACAAAACTTAAGGGAATCGCAAGAAATCTAATAGGAGAAGAATCTACTATAACAGATATTATAAATAAACTAAAACTAACTGTTAAGGGTGAATCTGTCGAAGTTCTATCAGCAAAGATAATGAATACTAAACAAAACAATAAGACTGCAAATACTTATTGTGCAGAGATTGAATCCCTTACAAAATCGTTAGAAAATGCATATATATCGGACGGACTAACAACTGATTTAGCGAGCAAATATGCCACACAAGTAGCTGTGAAGGCATTAACCAAAAACTGCAACATCGATAAAGTAAAACTTATCATGGAGGCAGGCCAATTCAACAACATGAATGAGGCAATTGCCAAATTTGTTAACAGTTGCACAGAAGCAACTGGCCAGCAAAATGCATTACTATATTTGGGTAGAAAATATAATCGAGCTGGTTACAGAGGAAATAACAACCAATATCGAAGAAAATATAATAATTTTCCCAATCAAAACATTAATAACAACTTCAGACCCCCACAAAGACAAGGAAATAATAGAAATAGACAAGGTTTCAACAGTGGACGTAGAAATGGAAACTACGTAAGAGCCACTGACTCATTCGAGAACGGTTCGGAAAACTCCGACACCCCCCTAAGATAAGCTCAACACATAATAAAATATACAACCTTAATCTCAACTTAAGCTTTTTTGTACATATAGAAATTAATAATACTAACTACATAGTAAGGTTGTTGGTGGACACAGGAGCAGATATTTCAGTTGTAAAAAATAAATTTTCCAAACCCCAACAAATAAATAAAAACATTACTACAACAATAACTGGAATAGGACAGGGATGCTTGAAATCTATAGGAAAAATATTCTTAGAAATGAAATTTAAAAACTTCCTAATACCGCATTACTTTCAGGTGGTTCAGAACAATTTTCCCATACCTTGTGATGGAATTATTGGATTGGACTTCTTGAAAAGATATAATTGTGTGTTGGATTTCAATGAAGAGCATGACTATCTTGTTCTAAGACCCTCTAATCTGCAACATACAATAGACATACCAATAACAAATAGTTATAATGAGATAACACTACCACCAAGATCAGAAGTAATTCGACAAATTAAATTTGAGAATCTTGAAAATGAAATATTGATACCAAATCAAGAAGTAACAACAGGAGTTTTTATACCAAATATTCTAGTTAAATCCAACAAAGCTTTCATTCGTTTTTTAATAATAATGACAGTATAATTTCAATCAAACAAAATAGAATTAAAACCGAAAACATCTCTGACTATAATGTAATTCCACAAAGGTTGAACAAAGTTGCAGATAGACAATCAAAAGTTATGAATATTTTAAAGAAAAACTTCCCAGAACAATTTAAACCCACACTAACGAAAATTTGCAAAGAATATAATGACATTTTTGCTTTAGAAACAGAAACAATAACTACTAACAACTTCTACGAGCAAAAGTTGAGATTGAATGACAAACAGCCAGTATACATCAAGAACTATCGTTAATGATTTTACAGTTGTCAATACCAACAACAACACACATAGTGCATATTATATGCATATCAATGCTGCCGGCAACCACTCAACAAAGTGTCAAATAATCGTCGCGAGTGCGCATTACTATTGCGGCATTATACGCAGCAGCGACGGTCAGCAACATTGAGTCAAGTGGTCTCTGCTCATATGCAATTAGATATTCTTTTGTTTATGCACATGCAATGTTGTGTTGGTATTGACAACTGTAAAATCATGCTACACCTCCACCCTTTACAAGAATGTTCATATAACTTTTGTTCTATGGACATTCTCTTACACAACACAGTACAATGATTTTATGTCTATTTTAATTTATACTTATTTATTAATAAACTTAAATGATATGATTAAGAATATTAATATAAATTTAAAGTAATGCAATGTTAATATTATTTCTTATTTAAATTTTACTATTTATTTTGTTTTTAATAAATGTGTAGTGATAAGTTTACTTAGTTAAAAAAATTTATTATTTTACTCGTTTGGCCAATTGAGTGTATAATTAAAACTATTTGTTATATAGCTTAAGTCTATTCTTATGAACTACTTGTTCTTTATTATTTTTCTTATCAACTATAGTAACATTATTTATCAAATCTATATTTTTAATTTTGTATGGACCTTTATATGATTCTTCTAATTTATGTCCTGAATTATTCCTAAGTAAAACTAAATCTCCTATTTTAAATTTATAATCTAATACGTCCTTATCATAGTTATTCTTTTGCTTGATTTTATTTATTTCTAATAAATGTTTTGCTCTCTTAAGTGCAATTTCTAATCTAAATTTTGCCTCTTTGGCATAATCGTCTATATTGTATAATGGAGTAATTGTGTCTACCTCATTGAAATCTTTGAAACTGTTTGGTACTTTGCTAAAAACCAATTCAAAAGGACAATAATTATGTACAGTTGATGGTGTTGTATTAAAACAATATGTAAAATACCTAAGCCATTCATCCCAGTCATCTTTTTCTACAGATATGTAGGAACGTACATATTCATTAAAAGTTCTGTGACTTCTTTCTATTGTACCTAAGGTCTGGTGATGATGTGCTGTTGATGTTAGTTTCTCGATTTTCAACAGAGAGCACAGTTCGTTCAGGATAGAATTTTTATATTCTGTACCCATGTCCGAAATGAACGTCTTCATTGGGCCATAGGTAAGTACAAAATTTTCAAATATCGCCTTTGCGATTGTCTTAGCCGATTTATTTGTTATTGGTATTGTTACCAAGTATTTAGTTAAGTCACATATTAATGTGACTGCGTACTCATTTCCATGTATTGATCTTGGAAATGGTCCAACTGTGTCTACGTATACTGTATCGAATGGTTTGCTAGGTGTTTCTGTTATTATCATCGGTCCTTTAACGTGTTTGGTAGTTTTCGCTATTTGGCATTTGTGACATGCTTTTACATATTTAGCTATGTCCTTTGTCATACCTTTCCAGTAGTAGTATCTTTTTATTTTCTCTGCGGTTCTATATATACCGCAATGACCTCCTTCGATAGGGTCATCATGATATTTCAGCATAATTTCTAGAATTTCCTTAGAATTCTTTATATCAAGTATCTTTATTTCATTTAAAAGCACTATTTTAATTCTATTTAGTACCTTATTGCCCATATTTTTAAATTCAACCTTTGAGATAAATTCGAAAATCTTCTCACTAGGTGCTACTTGTAATTTATTGATATTTAATTTACTGGCCGCTTTCTCGAGCCTAGAGAAAAATTGTCCTAAGTCAAATTTCTCTTTAGTAAATATATCATTTATATTTATGCTAGCTAATATTGATTTTCCCTTCTTTATGTAGTATTTATTGGGATAAATCTTCAATTTATAATATTTTCTGACGTCACTATTCTTAATTGGTACATATATTTTGGGCTCATCTAATACATCTGTTTTATTTGTTCTATGCTGATTATTTATCCTACCACTATTTTCTTGTCTTCTCATTGACCTTGTTGTGACTTTCAACACGCACGATACTTTTCTATTCATTTCTTTAAAGTCATCTATAGTAATTCGCGATAATGCATCCGCGATATAATTGTCCTTCCCCCTAAAATCATATTCCTGTAAAATCATATTCTTCCAGATCTAACCTCATTCTCGTTAATTTGGAACTTGGGTTTTTCATTGAGAACAGATAAGAAAGAGGTCTATGGTCAGCACGAAATAAGAAGGTGAACAAAACAATAGAGCCCAAGGTACCAATCGTAATAAAAAAGAAGAGACGAGGAGGCCCAATCCAAAGGTTAAAAAGGGAGAAGGCAAATCTCCTTAGACTAATATATTCTCAGCCAGCACCATCCTGGGAAGAAGCAGGCACCCTATGGAAAAGGGTGGACAACATCGAAAGGCTTATACTGGTATTGATTAAAGAAAAAAAAAATAATATATAAACTTTTAAATATAAACCAACGTGCTCCTTAAGGGTTGCACTGGAAGTGCCTATAAGCGTTAACCGCTCGAGGCAACTTAGGATTTTTTATAAAAAAAAAATATAATAAATATATATTAAAATGTTAAATTAAAATTAAGTTAAAATTTAAGGAAATTTTAAAATCAAATTTGAATTAATATCTATATTGTAAAAAAAAAAAAAATTTTTTTAATTAAGGATCTTTATAGTATGGAAAGAAAAATTAAGCGAAGGTGAATTATAAGGAGATCATGATTTTCTAATGACCGCATCTTTTAACAATGCGTCGATTTCTTTATTTACGAAATCTCCGACTGACATAGGATATGGATATGATCTACTACAGATTGGTTCGTCGGTATTTGTGTTTATTGTTGCTTCCGTAAAGACAGAACTTCCTCAAATTCGGCCAAGATGTGTGGTGGTACGTCCGTTTTGTCTATTGTCATGAAATTTATTTTATTTTTTCCTTCGTATCCCAAGGGTATACTTCACCTTTTAATGTCTATGGTTGCTTGAATTTCTTTAACGAAATAGGAGCCAATTATTCCATCAAATTGTCTAAGCTTTGGTAAAATATAAAATGTTGTTACATAACCGAAAATTACCATCTTACCTTTTTCCCTTATAAAATTTGTCCCGTTTACTGACTTCAAATTGAAAGGTTGTTCCAATGAAGTATCTATTGGTTGGATAAAATTTCTTGTCGTCCCTTTATCTATTAAAAGTTTTAACTCCCTACCACTGATTGTCTTCGTGAAAAAAGGTAGGAGGGGGTTTAGTTTAAAAAATTAAGTTGTTCCTCGGCCATTTCCTCGCCCCTTCATCCTGTTCATACTAGAGCTGCAAAACTATCGATAGTCGGCACATTCGGTTCTTTCGATAGTCCGGTATAAAACTATCGATAGTATCGAATTTTTAGAAGAGTGCTGAATTTCCCACTTTTAATTAAAATTTATACAGGCGTACGTATATATATGTGTATATAGTATATACTGGTGGAAAAAATAATAGAAACACAAAAAAAAAATGTATAGATATCCTACTTTTTCCATAACGAAATTTTCTATTTTGATTGTATATAACGGTTCATTTTACAACTATTCTATAAGTTTAAATTACTTTCTAATAGTTGAAGTCCTTAATAAATATTTTTTGAACTTTGTTTCTATTTTTTTAACCTTAACTTTAAAAATGAATACAATTTCCGGTGTCACGTTTTATACGCCGATATTATTTTTTTTGCGTTGAAGCCGTTGCAAAACTGAAAATTGCCGCTTAAATTTCGATACTATCGCTATCGAAAAAAACCATCGATAGTTCATTAAAAATAAAACTGTCGATAGTACTATCGATGGTTTTGCAGCTCTAGTTTATACTCGAACTCGAATTCTCTAACTCTATATAGTTAACCCTCTGAGCCTTTGGAGTAGGAGCCGAATTTTCATATCTACGCTTATTTAAATAATCTTGCGACAGTTGTTGGGGATATTGTTGTCCGACTATATTGGGTGTTGGTCGTGTTTGTTGAGAACACCGTTGACCAAAGTCGGTCGAATGACCACTTGCTTGTGGTTGCCGTTCAGACGAATAGGCTGTTGGGCGCCTAAGCATAGATGAATGGGGTCCATTGCTGTAGGACTAATGTCGCCGCTATATTTCCTCTAGTATTTTGCCCACGTCTAGGCCTATATGATGGGTGTATCGTTGGAAAACCGCCGACTCCTCTGTGCTGAGAGTAATTTGTCATAGCAGAATCTCCTGCCGCAAAAATTGATGGAACATTTTTTTTATATGACTTCAGTTCCTGGGCAGTTGCCAAATCCTGGCATGGCGGAAAAAAGAATATTACTCAGTGGTTGTCGTAACCCTGACGCGTTCGTTGAGTGCATTTACCACTTGTTCATTATTAGAATACGTCATTTTATTTTTATTAATTATCAGGGTCAGATGTTCATCCACTAAGTCATAAAACTCGCAAATAGTCTTTCTTCCCTTCCTTAATATGATTTCATTTTCTAATGCTGGCAATAATCGCTTTAAAATTCAGGACCGTGTTAAAAGATGATAGTTTAGCATTAGCCATTCCTGTTATTTTATTACGAAATATTCCCATGGCTATATAGTAACTCTCCGTTTCTTCAGTGTAATATTCCATTGCAAAATGAGCTGCTTCCCTCCATGCAGGGTAAGCTTGAGCCTCGCCTTTAAAGTCAGGTAAAGATTTCACTAAGTCCAAAGGTGATCCTCTGGAAAATCGTTCAACAGTCACATGGTCATATTTGTCTACTTTTGGCGTCAGACTTTCGAACTGTTTGGTTAACGCATTAATTTTTGCTGTCAAGTTGGTCGTAAGTGCTTGCACTGAGGCAACAACTATGTCAACTACTTGCCCCTTTGTGGTCATTTTACGTCACCGCAACAATTTAAGAAGGATGATTTGGACAAAATAACCCTTCTTTATATGGAAATGTAATAATTTGAATCACGTAATGAGTACTTACAGTTTTTCCATTTAATTTGTTATTCTCGGGCACTCTTCTTAAAATTTTATATATTTTTACAGGTAATGTTTATTTTCTTGATTATTTTTTTAAATTTGATATATTTTTTGCAATTATTTTTGTATTTAATTTATATTTTTTATTTTTATTATTTAAAAAAATTTATATTTTCATAAGAAATTTTTTATTTTCTTAAAAAATATGTTATTTTACTTTTGCTTTTACAAAAAAAGAAATTTTTTTCTCTACCTAAGATTTTTTAAACTTTTTTTACTTTTCTAAAAAATTTTAAATTGATATTTTATTTATGTTTTTACAAACTGTTCGATGTTGGAGTTGTGCTGGTTCTTTTAATTTTGTTTTTATATTTTATTTTTAAATAAAATATATTATTTTTAAATAAAATGCTTTTGTTTTTATTGTTTTTGTAATTTTAATTTGTTTAATTTATTAAATTCAATGTTTAGTTCTTATGTATTTTTCATGTTGTTTTATTTACAAAATTGTTTTTTTTTTATTTTGATTATGTTTAATTACAATTTATGTTTTTATTATATTGTTTTTGTTCACAGTTTTTATTTTATTTCACTTTGCTTTTGTTCTTGATATTTTGGTCACACTTGATCTACTGTCGAAACTAGAGTGACCTTAAACAAATAAACTTTAATGCTAGTTAGCAATGTCAATGTAAACATTGAAAGAATACAAAAAGTGAAGAGAGTAAATATACAAAAAAAAAAAAAGAACCGTTAATATATTAAAGGGTGTTCCCTTAAATTGTGTTAACGTTGAACATTCCGGCCCCCATGACTTGGTGAAGTTTACCACAGGTTTTGAATGGGTCCTGAAAATAAATATCCCAAGGCACTTTTTTCAGCCACAACTTGACCGACTTCTGTATTAATTGCTCAATCTCGACGCATAGCAGAATAAATATCACTGCCAATTTCAACCATAGTATAGGAACGAGGGTCTATATCAGCCAATGAGTTAGGCGTAAAGTCTTCGGTTGGGTCAGCTGAGATACGTCCAGAATATAGCTTCTTTGGAAGTTGATCTGTTACAAGGGCTGCTACTTTGGTCGACCATGAGCGTACTTCAAGATTGTTTTAATCCTGTATTTATTGACGAAAGATTTTGATATTCTGTATGTTGTTAAAAAGTAAAGAAAAATAAAAATATAAAAAAAACCAGTGTTACAACATAACAAATGGTTTGCTTCAGTCATCAGATCAACGATTTATTATCTTCCAAATTTCAAATTTGCCTTAACTGATATAATTTATCCGCAATAATCAAAAATATTGAAATCGAATCACAAAACTATCTACCATATTTTCTTTTATTCAATTTAGCTCTTGAAGATTTATCTTTTGAAAAATTGTACATATAAACAAAATGTGTCCGAAACAGGGACCGTAACTGTTATAACTTTTATTGTAAAAGTCAGAAAATAAGAATTATGTTTTGATCTTTATTTTTTCGAGCAGAAATATAAGTTATTTTTTGACTTATATTTTTCCGAGCAAAAATAACAGTTATTTTTGACTTTTATTTTTTCGAGCAGAAATAAAAGTTATTTTGTTTTAATTCATGATGAATTCATAATTTTTATTAAAAAATTCTTCAAATCAATTAAAGTAAATTATGTTAAACAAAATTAAATTAATTAATTAAACAGAATTAAGTTTTGCAATAAATATTAATAAATATCATGAATTAAAACAAAAATAACTTTTATTTCTGCTCGAAAAAATAAAAGTCAAAAAATAACGTTATTTTTGCTTATTACGACAAAATCCTACAATATTGCACTACCAACCTCAAATACAAACCTTATGATTAATTGGTTTACATTTATAAAGTACATCAGAGCTCATTGAATGTTAAACATACGGTTGGGAGTTCCCAATGACTCAAATGTTTCTAACTCCTATTTTTGTAAAGATTTAAAGAAGGCTACTCGTTACGCAACGTTCATCCGTACTATTGATGCGACGTTGGTTTCTGCTAAAAGAAAGAGGGACAGCAGAGTTGATCACCACAACTGTAAATCATTTTCCAGGAATGCACATAACAACTCAGCAAACACATTGAATCACGTAGAACATCATCTCTTAAAAAATATTTGGAAAGAATAAAATGTACTATTAGGAATCTTAAATCACCTGTCATATCTAAGCCATCTTTACGAAACGAAACCAAAGATTTTTTTATTTTTATTTATTTTATATGACTCATACGTACGGTGACCATTATTTCCAAGAGAAAAAAGCGGACAAATATATAAAATTTAAAAACAAAAAAAATTCATTTATTATAATTAATATTTTATATAAAAATTTTTAAAATACAGACATAAATAGGTACAAATAATATACACAAACTTAAATTTATACATATACATACTCGTACATATGGATATATTTATGTGTATAAATTTACTTCTAATATTTCTCTACGGAATGTATTTTTTTAAGTGTTTGGCCTGTTAGATAAAAATGTTTTAAATTCCGAACAGTCCATTTCAAAATTGTATTTTATGGTCAAAAGAGATTCTAAAGTTTCTAGTCCCATTTGGGATTTTTCGAAAAACCAAATATAGTTAGATATAGACGTTTGACGCTGGCAAAGCAAATGAGAAAACTAGTAATTTCAGGATGTTTTTATAAATAATAAAGAATATTTTTCGTTTCGAAAAATTTGAAAATTACAACCCACTTTTTATCGGGATTTAATGCTGATTGTTTCCATATTTCTATTCGTTCAGCATTTGCATAATTTTATACATAACTCATCAAAAAATTCGTTATTATTTATATTTAAATCATTTCTGATTTCTGTTCCCTTTATTAACGACTTTTCAACTGAAGACCAAGATGGAATTGCATCTACAACATAGACAAAATATAGAGTTTCCAACTCAATTTCATATGGAATTCCAGGTAATATTAGCGATTTTACCAAATTAGTGAAAAAAGTGGACAAAAGCGGACATTTTGGAAAATAAATACTTTTTAGAAGTTACGTGTGGTAAAAGAGTCGAAAGATCCAATAGTGCAAATAGTGGTAAATGCATTAGTTTTGAAATACATTTAAATACAGTCAAAGCTCGGTATAACGAACGATATATTGTCAGGCCCTTTCGTTATACTGAAAAATTCGTTATATCGCAAAGTTTTTTTTTTATCAAAATTTTATTAAAAAATTTTTAATTCATTTTATTAAAAATATATTTCATTTTATTAAAAATATATAGATATGTCCTTAAAATAACGTTTGATAATCAATAAGTGAGTAAAAGTATTAAAAATTATTTAAGTTGATGGAAAAAAATCATTTATAGACGTTTGTTTACAAGTAACTTGAAGACTCATTTGAAGAGCTTCTTCCTGTATTTCTCGAAGTACTAATTGTTTTGAAATATTAACATTATTTTGGGAACCGCATTTTATACATTTATCAAAACATTTTATTACTTCAGAATGCTTTATTTTCGTTTCATTATTAGAAAATTGGTCAACAATTTCAATATTTTCCTCATTTTCGTCATCTCCATCTAAAGTAATATCATTTAAGTCTCTATTGTTCCAAACGTTTAAATCTTCTGTACTAAATGGAATCTAAAATTAAAGAATATATTAAAAAAATGTGGAAACATTAAGGCAAGGATTTAAATTTGCTTACATTTGGAAAAATTGTACTTAATAGTCTGACTCCACGTCTTATACACTGTACTTCCTCCCCTTGAAAAAGTCTAGAAAGGGGGATCTCGTCCTCATCATAAAACTCAAAATTTTAAAAAATTGAATTTTTTCCAACATTTAGATAATGCGTCCTCCTTAACATTGTTCTAGGCGAGACCAATCATACAGGATCCATCATAAAGAGAAAGACTTTTTAAAAAATGTATGATGTCATCTGTTTCAGATGCCACTACTTTTGAAAGGAGGCTATTTCTGTAGTGTAATTTGAGTAAGCGAATGGCGTTTTGATCCATTGGCTGGATAAGAGGAGTCACGTTTGGTGGCATGTACATTGTCCAAATTTTCCCATCTTCTGTATTTTTTACGAGTTCTTCTGCAGGAGGATGACTTAGAGCATTGTCCAGTATCAGCAAAGCCTTCATTGGCAAATTATTTGCTTTTAAATATGACTCGACCTAATAACAAAGATTTATAATAATCTGTTGCAAATGTCTTTTAAGAATGCTTACCTCAGGAATAAACATTTCAAAAAACCAAACTTTAAAAATTCCGGTATTCATCCATGCATTTTTTGAGTGCAGATAATTAACTGGTAAAACTTTATTTCGAAATGATCGAGGTTTTTTCGCCTTCCAATAAGAAGGGGCGTCATTTTCTTTTTTCCTGATGCATTAGCACATATAAGAGCAGTTATCCTTTCTTTGGATAGTTTTCTTCCAGGTGCTGTTGATTCACCAGCATGAACAAATGTTTTGTTTGGAAGCATTTTCCAAAACAAACCTGTTTCATCAGCATTAAATATCGAATCATGTGATAAACCTTCTTCTCGAATAACTCTCTGCAACTTCCTCTTAAACGGATCTACCAAATCTTCTCTTTGACAATTTTTCTCCAGATTCCTTCAGAAGTCGTACACCATACCTTTTCTTAAATCTGGATAACCAGCCATCACTAGCATGAAAACCACCGGTGCAGAACAGGTTTTGAATTTCCATAGCCTTCAATTTTAATGTTGTCCCATTGACCGGAATAAAATTCTTTCTTTGATTAAGAAACCACTGATAGAGTTTTTCCTCCATTACGGGATATTCTCCTTTTCTGAGGGATTGACGGTTTTTTGATCCATTGTTTGTAGTTTCAAGATTTGAAACGATTTTACTATCCATTTTCTTTAATGTACATATGGATGATTTTGATATTTATTTGCAATCACTGATAGCGATAATCCATTTTTGCGCTCTTCTAAAATTTTTATTTTTTCACTTAAAGAAATTCTTTTTCTTTTTCCCATATTTTTATAAAATAAAACTCACAACTTGTTACAAATTGACTAAAATGTTTATGACCACTTGTTCAAAAACACTGTGTGTTTGTATACAATGAAAACCAACGGTACTTTAACGAACATTTTTTGTGTTCTCTTTTGTTACATTCTTTTTGTTTTTACCATTTTTTAAATTATTCGTTATACTGAGCTTGAAAATTATAAAACATTCGTTATATAAGGTAGTCAATGTAAGAAATTTATATGCCGCTGCTATTGGAAGAATATGCTGCTTCATGGTGGATCGGCATTAAGGACGGAGTAAGAACGTTTGAGCAGGCTATTTCTCTCATTCGGAGTACATTTACTCCTCCCGTTCCCGATTGGCGCATATTTGCAAATATATTTGAGGAAAGGCAGCAGAAAAAGGAGCACACAGAGAGTTTCATCTGTAAGAAGAGACTTCTTTTCTCTCAATTGAAGCTGCCTCCAGGTGAAGCCATCCAGCTAAATATAGTGTACAGTCTCCTAAACCTAGGAATAAGAGAGCGAGTTCGACGGGAGAACATAAAGACGTTTGAAGAGCTAATTTCTGCCAGAAGAGAGACTGTGATGCTAATTTTGGAAACCCAACCTGCAATAACGATGAACGAGGGAAGAGAACGTGCTGGTGCAAATCGCTGCAATTTTTGCCGCATAAAGGGCCACTCAATCGAGAAGTGTTTTAAAAAGAAGATAGTTATGCAGAATCCCGAGATAAGGAAACCCATCTTGCTATGGCTGTGGTGCACCTGGGGTTTATAGATCAAACTGTCTTGCCTGTACGAAAAACCCAAATGTGTCAACTAGTCCACAATACCTAGCATTTAATTATATAATGTCTACTGTAATTGGACATTCACTACCAACTACCATCATTGAAATTTTTGGACTCAAGCGTGAGGCCATATTTGACTGTGGAGCCAAGACTAGTGTCGCGAGCCAAGAACTGAAGCGAATACTCAATGCCAACAACTGTGTTTCTCAAGAAGTTTGTGCTGAAGTTACTCTAGCGGATGGTTCAATAACTGCGGGTAAGGTGGTCTCCACAATTTGCAATGTGACAATCGGCAACCGAGTGCGAAGAATAAGGTTCATATACCTACCGAATGCAACGAAGATTAGAACGCTTTTGGGTGAAGATTTTCTTGAACAAGCAGGTATTGTTCTCAACATGGCCCAGAAGTATTGGTATTTTGAGGATGAACCAAGACGAAAAATCAATTTTAAAACAAGTTCAACAGATGCAGCCATTTGCTCCTTACAAATTGGTGAAGCAGTTTCACCGTGTAGAAGAGCTGTAAAAGAGATGTCGCCATTTATTAAATTTGCCGAAGGAATAAAAGCTGTGTCACCTTTACAAAGAACCCCAAAAGCTACAACTAATAGAAATACCTCCCCGACATTACCGAAGACGCCCTAATTCACTAGTAGTAATGAGACATTGGAGCCCTGTTTGGAACATCGGTTGCTCTCCGGAGCAGTTGCCACATCTGAGCAAGAATGGCTCGATAAATTGTTTTCATCACCCGGGCCTGCTCAACATCTACTAACTACTCTCCACATTACATCCAATCGGTATTTAAGGAAACGAAGAAGGCAACCGATAATTCAACTACACCTCAACCACCACCAGCCAAAACCACAAAAATTACTGAAACACCAGATGACTACCTCATTCCGTTATTTTCATTGGATCTCAGAATATTGAAAGAGTCTGATGGTATTAGTCTGACCGATGACGAAAGGAAGAAACTGGATGTATTACTTGTTGAAAATGGAACAATATTCGGTGAACTTAACAGTGTTACACCTTACGCTATCCATCGAATCCACACTGGGGACTATGAACCAATTGCTTTACCCCCATATCGTTTATCGCCAACAATGAAGACTACTCTGAAGAATGAGATAAGAAAAATGATTGATTTCGGGATCATTGTGGAATGTCAGTCCGCTTGGGCCGCTCCTGTAGTTATTGTTACTAAGAAGACCGGTGGGATACGGGTATGTATTGATTATCGACAACTTAATGCCATTACAGAACTTGATTGATATCCGATGCCAAGAATGGACGACATGCTTCATGAGACAAAGGTTACAAAGTTTATGTCAACAATTGATTTGCAGAGTGGCTAGTGGCAGATTGGAGTTCATCCATCTGACTAGGATAAGACTGCTTTCGTTACACCCTTTGGGATGTATAAATTTACCCGTATGCCCTTCGGATTACGGAATGCCCCGGCGACGTTCCAGAGGCTTATTGATCGTTTGAAGACATTTCTGGGTGAAACTATAGTACTAGCGTATCTGGATGATATTATAGCCTGTTCATCTAGTTTCGAGCAACACCTTTGTGATTTAAACAAAATCTTCCGAAAACTTAAGGATTTTGGCCTAAAGGCAAATCTGGCGAAGTGTCGTTTTGCGTGTGATGAAGTTAAATACCTGGGCCATGTTCTAACTCCACGAGGTATACACACAGATCCCGAAAAAGTCTCAGCTTTATACTCTCGTAAGGAACCTAGAAATATAAAACAATTACTGTCGTTTCTGCAAGCATGTTCGTGGTATAGGCGATTCATACCATCCTTTGCCGATATATCAAAACCACTATCCGCTTTGATGAAGAAAAATGCTTTATGGTGTTGGGGACGGGATCAGCAAAAATCTTTTCAACACTTGAAAACCTTGTTAACATCGGCACCAATATTGAAACAAGCTACTGATGGTGAGCCATTTATCCTGAAAACAGATGCCAGTTGTTACGCTCTGGGGGCAGTTTTACTCCAGGGGGAGGGCAAGGATGAACACCCAATTGAATACGCCAGCAGGCTTTTATCTGATGCTGAACGCAACTATTCCACGATTGAGCGTGAGGCTCTCGCCATTGTCTGGGCTGTCCAAAAATATATTGGATATATCGAAGGTGCTCCTGTGAAATTAGTGACTGACCATCAGCCTTTAAAATGGCTAATGAAAATCAAAAATCCGATTAGGAAGATGAGACCTAGAGGACTCTCAAGAAAATGAAGTTTTGTTGATGCCTCACCGGGTCGTTTTCAGCATCAAAGGGGGAGACTGAAGCAGCCCATTATTTTAATTATCTTATTTTTATTATTTAACAACACTTTTATTACCAATTAACCATTAACCATTTTATTATTATTGAATTTAACAACACTTTTGAATACAACCCTATGTAAATATTAACACATTCAAATACAACCATATGTAAATATTGTTACGCATATCGAAACGACCTAATATCGTTTAACATTAACGATAAACAAAAGCTACAAATACATACAAAGACTATGAGGCAATGCGTACACAATACACACGACACAAATACACACTAACGCATACATCAAACTGATTATAAATAAACCAGCTACAACAAGTATTAGAGAAAAAGGGACAGACAAATAAGCAAACGCAACAACAAACAATGTAGTCCCAAAAGAATTCTCGAGAATGCGATACCCGGAACATTCCACTTCGAGAACCATCATCAGACTGATTTTGCGGACATATAAAAAGGCGACACAAAGCAGACAACCAGTTCAGTTATAATTGAGACAGCATTGCGTGAAGTTGCGTGTGAACTAATCAGTCACGGTGTGAAGACAAGTTGCGTACAAAGTAAAAAGCGATTAGTTGTGTGTGAATAAGATGGGACAAGCAATTATTTTTGTATCAGTTAAGTGCGAACAGTGGCACAAAAGTAGTGTGAACAATAAAGAGAGTTTCATTGAAATAAGACACATATTTGTTTTACTTGATTTGCAATTAACGAACTCATATTTAAACGTTTTTAAAAAGGTAAAAACGTAACAATATAAATACATTCAAATACAACTCTGTCTAAATTTAGTATATAAGAGGCGGCATTTTCATGAATACATCGCATTCTGCCTTATACCTTCAAAGCCAACACAGCTTAGTTTAGTACATTGCCGGACGGGCTATTGGCATTGTGGTTAGATTGCTGAGTGTCTGTCTATAAGGAAATTATTTTCTTATTTTTATTCATTGTTCTCCATGAACAATTATAATCTTAGGAAGAAGATTATTTCAATGTCATATTGAAAGCATAAAAATGTCACTCCCTTACAGTAAATTTGTGATAACATATTAACAGAGATATTCTGGAGGGTGATGTTATTGTTAATTCTCAGATTTTTAGCAACGTTTAACATATCATATCATATGGGCATTTCAGTAATTCTTCTTAATATTTAAAAACATATTGATTTATCCCAAAGTCTTAGGCGGTAATTTATTCGGAGATACGACATAATTTGCAAATTGTAAAGATGTTATTTTCAAAGTATCAAATCTTTGAATTATGATCCAATTTTCAAAATGAACGATAGAATCACGATTCTTGAGTGTTCCGAGCTTGATTTCTTTACCTAGTAGATCGTCGCAAGTCTCCATAGTTTCGGATAATAGTTAGTGTTATAATGTTTGTTAAAGACTGATTTTACTTTAAACTGAAGATATAAATGAAATCTTCAATCTAAAGCTAACTGCAGGATTGTACAATTGGTTTACGTTATATAGAAAAAAAAGATATCTCACATGTCAAGTAGTTGCGCGGATGTAAAGTGTAAAAAGTGAGATCTTGGATAGATTAATTACAAAGATAAGGGCTGAAAGGGTGTTTCCAGTTGTAGAAAAATGCGTTGCGTTAGTTTTATTTAGTGAATGTTAAAAATCTTCGAATTTTAACTCCGATTTTTCGCTTGGATCACCGATCTGTCGGGCTTAATAATTCATTTATTACTGATCCAAAAATTCAATTTAACAATTTACTTAAATATTCTAAAGAACCGCTATATATTTATTTACATGTATTTCATAAGTCTATTCCAATAAAGAATTTATCATAGGTTAGAGGACGTGTACTTGTCAACTGTGACAAGTACAGTACCCGGAGGTCGAACTGACCCATTGTACAATCATTATTATCATAAGTAATAGAGAATAAATAATGCTGGTTTACAGTTAGGAATTTAATAAGGGAATTCAATAATTTAGCACAAATTTTCTACATCCTCCGCCCCGACAGCTGCTATCTCTAAGGGGTACAGGAGTTGAATAGGTCTTTTAAAAATTTGTTGATTTTGTAGACGAACGTCACACGCTCTCACACGGCCATCTCTACCCTGATAAGTTTGCTGAACTACTGCTAGTCGCCACAATAATCTGGGCTTATTGTCTTCATGTAGTAGTACCACATCCCCAACTTTAACACTTTTGACCAAATTGTTGCTGTTGTGATGTATGGATCTCAGCTGACATAAATATTCATTTCTCCAACGCTTCAAGTAGTTTTTTATAAGCGATTGACGTAAAACCCAAGACTGCGCTATTGATGAACCATCGGATTTTATATCTGTGGAAGATAAGACACATTTACAATTGGTTAAAAAGTGAGATGGAGTCAGTGGCTCCAAATCATTATGATCGCTGGTGATATAGGTAATTGGCCTCGCATTCACAACGCTTTCAACTTCGGTCAACAACGTCGCTAAATCATCAATATATAATTTTGCTTTCCCAATAGCCGCTTTTAAACAAATTTTAATGCTTCTTACGAGACGCTCCCAAAACCCACCCCACCAAGCCGCTTGCTCTGGAATAAATTTTCAATTAATATTTTGATGGGTGGCCATATTTTGGACTTCGCTAGATTTTAAAAGTTCTTCCAGCTTTTTTAGCTCTAAGTCAACTCTTTTAAATGATTTAGCATTATCGGAAATAATTGTTGCAGGTGTTCCTCTTCTAGCTACAAATTTACGAAGGGCATTGATACAACTTTTGGTACTCATATCTCGTACTAATTCTAAATGAATTGCACGAATGGCTGCACATGTAAACAACATAATGTATACCTTTTGGTCATTATCACCATCTTCGGATTTTACATATAGTGGACCAGCAAAGTCAAGGCCAGTTGTTTCGAAGGGTCGGCAAGTTGCGACTCTTTCGGCAGGTAATACTGTCCACGGCTCCATTGCACTTTTCCCATGAAATCGTAGACAAACCACACAACGCTGAAGAATTTTCTTTATTAATTGACGTGCCTGCAAAATCCAAAACCTTTTCCTAACATGATCTAAGACGGCTGAAATTCCACAATGAAAAGTTTTTCGATGCGCATCTAATATTATAAGTTTACTTAGATGTGAGTTTTTAGGTAGAATTATTGGGTTGCGAACATCGCTGGAAAATTGGTCTTCAGGTAGTCTGCAATTCACTCTTAGTACACCATCAATAAGACTTGGATGTAAAGACGATATTTTTGAATCAGGTAGAATTTTTTGGTGGTTTGCTAAAGCTGTTATTTCCTTGCCATAAAATCGCTTTTGCTCGGTTTTTATTAAGTATATTTCTGCGTCCTGTAACTCACTCACTGCCAGCTCACTATGTTTAATTTCCGTTTTCAAAATTGTTGTTTTTATGCACTTTTTGAGTCGCTGGATAAACCTTAGCACATAGGCAGTGGCTCTTAAAAGTCTTGATAGGTTGCTAAATCGCTCAATAGATATTACTGAACAAAACTGTTCGGTTTGGTCCGTTGAATCAGTCGAGGCTAATAAATTTGATGTTTTATCAATTATAATAAAATCCTCAGGCCAACTTATTTCGCTTTGCGATAACCATGGAGGTCCTAGTTTCCATAAATTCGATTTAATTAATTCGTTAGCTTTTATACCTCTTGTTAACAAGTCAGCTGGATTACTTTTGTCGTCACAATGCCTCCAGTCATACATATTAGTTAAATTATTAATTTCGTCCACCCTTGCTTTCACGTATGGCTTACACTGTTTACCTTGGCCATTAATCCAACCCAATGTGATTGATGAATCTGTCCATAATGTTACTGAATGAACTTCGAAATCTAAAGCCCTTATAAGGAACTGTTTTAATCTCGCTGCTATCAGTGCTGCCGTTAATTCCAATTTTGGCAAAGTTATGTCTTTATTTTCTTGTTTTATTGGACTTACTCTATTTTTTGAGCATATTAAATTTGTTGTTATACTTTCACCACTTGTTACTTGTCGAATATATGCTACCACGCCAAAGGCTTTAGGGTTTGCGTCAGCAAAGATATGCAGCTCTTTAATTGATTCATTAGAATACGAAAAACATCGTGTTACACTAAATTCTTGCAAAACATCAAGTTCGTTAACCCAATCTTGAAAATTATCAAGGATTTCACCGCTAAGCAGTTTATCCCACTCGATGTCTTCTTTCCATATAGTTTGCAGTATTAACTTTATCCTTACAGTAAATGGTCCTAAGAAACCCATTGGGTCATATAGTTTTGCCATTGATTTCATAACATTTCTTTTTGTGGGTTTTAAAGCTTTTAAGTAAGGTAGTGAGATAACTGTGGAATGTAACGTCGTTCAAAAGTCCACCAAATATTCTCTGGTGGAGCGCATCAGAAATATTCAATTTTCAATATCTCGATGGCATTGGGTAATAATTGGTTTGAGGACCGCTGTGGTTTGTAGCTTATACGCAAACACCTACAATTTAAGAAAACTCAACAAGAAAAAGTATAATGGGTAAAACCACTTCACTTTCATGTGAGATAACTATACAGAATATCCAACGTAGCATGTGCTGTATGGCACCGTAACAACTAGTGACACTTTCGGGAAGCAAGGGAAGATCTTGGATCCCATGTGGATTTGTATTCAAATTGGACAATTTTGTTTCTTCACGTACCCATTCAACCAAACCATACCGTTTCGCTGATTTTTCTTTGAAAACTAGGACCAGCTGTCTACTGGTCCAAAGCCCATTAAACTAACACACGTTGTTGTCTATGATCGTTTACCTTCAATTCCAGGGTCAGTTATATTATGCACGGATGAAGGACCGTTTTAAAAGTCCATCTTTCCCCTTTCCAACAAAATTTAAATTTTGAAAATCAGGTCAGAAATGTTTGAGTAATTCAGACATTTGTGCGTAAGGTCAGAAAAAACAGTTTTTGTCAAATAAAACAAGTTTGGAGGGTTCGAGAAATATAAAAAAGGTATTTGTTCTACTCAACTAACTGAACAACGTGTAGTTACTCGGGTGTATTTTCACCGTCGCACCGTGTTATTATTAATTTTACTTAAATTTGAAAATTCAATAAATAAATTGCATGAAAAATGTTTTTTTTTCTTTCAATTAAGTAATGTTAAATTGTTCTTAATAACGTAAAACTAAAAATTAATAAATGAAAATATTTATATGTAGTGTGTAATGAAAACTCTAACAATTAACTGAATGTTTAAGTCTAAACAAAAACAATTTTAAAGCTACAATAATATATGTACGTATGTTATCTTTATTTTTAAAAATGTTGCGCAAATGTTCTCACAATATTTATGATACGACTAACAATTTTCATGTTATTACACAATGTTTTGTTGGTATACAAGAATACGTGTTACAGTTTTGTTTGCTACTGTTTAATGGTGTAATGTTTTAATGCAGAATGTACAAATTGTGAATCTGGTGCATTTTATTTTCCTTCTTGTTTAGATAACAAAGTTTTTGCTTTTCGATTGTAAGACTTCATTTTGCTAAACGAAAATAATTTCCAATGCGCATGTCTTGACAAACTACAATTATTTTCGTCTTGAAAATTATATTTAAAATTTATGGCATTACAGTTTACGAATTCATTTCACTCTGAAACATTATTAAATTGAGGTAGAGGTATTTTTCAAAGGTCGTTAATGTGAACTTCTAAACGAAACTTTAAAAAAATTAATTTTTGTGTTTTATATTTTTATTTAAATTAACCCGCCATATAAGAGAAGTTTTTAAACGCAATTGTTCACATAATTTCAATTAATTTCTTCAAGGCTGTTGCTGATAGTGTCTGTGAATGTGTGTTAATGTCAAGAAAGACTAATTTAATTAAAACCAAAGTAGCATATCTGTTATTGAAAGAATAACATTCTTAGATATTTATATACATATATAGTTCTCAATCGTATTGAGACGACAATAAATTTGTTTAATTAGACCAAATTTAAATTTATTATTTACATCAAAACAAAATGTATTAAAAAATGTAAAATGTTAAATTAAAACACACAATATTGTTTTCTAAATAAATCCAATATATAAAAGAAAAGTGAAACTGACATAAATTCGAAAAATAAAATATAATAAAAAAAACCATCAATATGGAAAAACTACATGAATACCAAGGCCTTACCGGTCGATTGCATCAATGGCGTGACAGTATAAAGGAATGGCTTTCAAATTTCCGCGAACAGAATCCGAGCAATATTGTAGATTTAGCCAAAACAACAGCAGCTGACCAATTAAAGGGCAATACTAGTGCTAATCAAGATTATTCTCATATTTATAGGTAACACATTATTCACTTGCTAACACAGAACTGATTAAACAACAAATAACTAAAAAATCATTACATTTTTAGTAAAAGGTCGAAAATTTTTGTACAAATATTTCTCAGTACTAACAAAATGTTTATTACAAAAAATTTCCATAAAAGAAGAAACCATTTAACAATTCATGCGCTTTTCGGTTTATATATATACATATATATGACTATATAAATTCAAGATTTTAACGGCGGTTTGTGTCCGTTATGCAATTGATTTTTATATATTAGAAAACTACTTGACGTTTATATGGAAGTGCTTAATTTTGTTTTAAATAATTTTTATCTGGCCGCTTAATTACTTTCCACCAAAGACGAATATACTCGACATAAACGGAGTAAAATATTTCTGCCCGTAAACGTAGGCAATTATGAACAAAACTCAAGCGGTGGTGCGTGTTGGTTTTTTAGACATACTTACATACATACATAATTGGTCATTAAAACCCTTCAGTCAGGATTATTGACCTAGTTTCTCACACCACTTATGTTGTGTGTGTTAATTTTATACATAAGTGGCGGGACCTACAGTTTAAAGTCGACTCCGAACGACAGATTTTTTGAGAAACTTTTCATGGCAATTTTATTTATTCTCAGAGTTTTTTCCAGAAATCTGCTGAGAGGAAATCGCCGAAGAAATACTTTTTGTATTTTGTTTTGATGTCTGGCCTGGACTTCGAACCCTGGCTTTACGTCTAATAAGCCAGGAACACTACGTACTAGACTACGGCGACTTCTTGGTTTTTTAGAAAATTTGCATTATTTGTTGTTGAAAAAAAAAATTTATTAAGTATTTATTATTACTATTTGTATTTGTATTATTATTATTATCATCTCTTTATTCTCAATTCAAACTGATTGGATACAATAAAACTTAAATTCTAAATCATAAATTAAAATATTAAGTGTGAATTTTAAAAAACTGCACAGATTAATAAAAATCACAGCGCCATCTTAATAATATATATAATACTTATATCTAATTTTGACTTGATTTAATTTACTGAATTCAATTCCCCATAAATTTTCGGACAATTCGTGTTGTCGCCATTATCACCGCCTTCTGCATTATCTGCCATAGCTGTTCCGGCATCCTAAGCTCCTTCAGGCTATTGTATAAAGATTTTGGAATCAGACCTGGGGGGTTACTCCGTAACTCGAAACGAAAATTAAAATGTACGTATTCGAACAAATTGTAGGGAAATTTTCGAAAGTGCTACCAATTTTTTTTTTCTTTTCGTACGAACAAAAAACAACTAACTCTGTATTACGAAAACGAGCATAAAAAGCGTAGTAAATATTCGAAAATTTTTCGTTAGCAATTGTGTTAGTGACAACTAATAATGAGTTTAAAATCTAACTAAATTAATACAAATATGTATATTGCAAAATAAAATAATATTTTTTAAATAATCTCAAAGGAGTGTGTCCAAAAGAATTTTATATACCATCCAAAAACAATACGAAACTATTGTGGGCCGGATGCAAGAAAGAAATTTCATAACCTGTGGCAAAAACTAAGAAACGATTTGGATTCACTTGGTCCACCGCAGCGAGATGTTAAAGGTTGGAAAAAAGTAAGCTTAGATAGATTTAACCCTGGACGGTTACTTTTCGTCGAATCGACGAAGCTCATTTACAATTTGTCATATAACTCTTTTATGTTTGACCAAATTTCGCTCTTTTTTTCAACAACGTTATTTGATAATAAAAGCTTGCAGTCAGTAGACGAAAAAAATTTTTTTTTTTGTTTGTCGATTCGACGAAGAGTAACCTTACTGTACAAAAATGACCATCCAGGATTAAAAAATTGGGTGACCCGGGTACGTTTACTCACTACAAGCTTTTGTAATCAATCAAGATTGTTTATAAAAAGAGTGAAATTTGGTCAAACATAAAAGAATTATATGATAAAGAGTAAATGAGCTTCGTCGATTAGACGAGCAGTAACCAATTAGGGTGAAAGTGTTCGTCGATTCAACGAAGAGTAAACATAATGTACAAAATAGAAGAGTAACCGTCTAGGGTTGAATATTTGACTGCGGTTTTTCGCAGGGTTATTAAACATTTTAATTTTTATTAGGTTTGGGCCGACTACAAAATTATATCAAGGCTAAATGCAGTAGATTTAAACTAGGGATGACATATAGCGGTAGGTCTTTTTCTAGGCTTAAGGTCGCTTTTAATACTTTCTAAGACATATACAAAAGATTTTTCGCTTAGACGAAATTTTTTAATAAAACTAAAAATGGAAATATTTCTGAATTTTTCAGATCAATTTTTTTCCTACCTCTTATTATCAATATTCATAAAATCAGATATATGTATCTCTTATTAGCCTACTTTTAACTCTCTCCTCTATAACCTGATCAGAATCCACAAAGCCACACAATCCATTATAACACTAACAAATATTTTTGAAATTTTAACTTTTAATTTGTGGCAATTTTATAATTAAAATTAAAAATTTTTTATAATTAAAACTTGTAATCATCAAGTACTGCCAAGTTTATTTTTGATTTTTCCATAAAAAATTTCGAACGATTTACAGAGTACGCTTTTATTTACTTATCGAAAACACCTTTCGAATACTTTTACTTTTCGAATCGAGTTACGGAGTAACCCCCCTGTACTTGAAATTATGACTGGTATAATCCTCACTGAGTTTACGTTCCATTGTCGCTTAATAGGCTCAATCAGTGTAATGTATTTACTTATTTTTTCCTGGTATTTCGTTTTTAAGTTGTTGTTGTTCGGTATAGCAACATCGATGAACCATACCATCCGCTACTCCTTATCCATCAGCGGTCAAGATCGTACGATCCCAATAAAATCGGTATCCAGCGTTTTCCAGTACAGCATCAGAATTGTATCTGTAATACGGTACTTCTTCTGCGGGACTCAAGGAGTGCTTCAGTGCAAGTTGTTGGTGTATAATTTTAACAACAGCGTTGTGGCGGTCAATATATTCCGTCCCGGCTAAACACGTACACCCTATGTTATGTGATGTATCGTTTCACTTGAACTGCAACCATATCGACAGGAATCATCAACTACAGTTTTAAGATAGTTCCTCGTTGCTATTACTTGATCCTGGATCAAGGAACATTCGTCCTGCAATTAGCCAATAGTTCGAGGATTTTGTGTCGGCATGATCTTGATTAGCTTCGTAAGGGTGCCTACCATGGAGTGGTTTACTCATCCGTCGAAAGTAATTCATCAGTGTGGTTCTGACTGAGGAGAAGATTTGTAGTGTGATCTACACACCGCACTATGTAAGGGAAATGTTGCGGCCTTTTCTACAATAAATTTCCGTAGACCATCAATCTGCTGCTTCATGTGATTATTAATGTCTGTTAATCGCCTTCCACCCATGCTTCTCGTTAACAGTGTTCTCTCAATTGCTGATTTTGGATGGTGTTTACGTGCCTTCGTCACTAACACTCTGCATTTACGCTGCAGGGCCTCTATGTCAGTGTTCCTGCAATTTATTACACCGAACGAATAACTTAGAGCCGTAGTTGCATAAGTGTTAATAGCTTCGACCATATTTCTCGCATTCAGGCTGGTCTTTAAGATTCTCCTGACTCTCTTAGTAAATTCTTTGGCCAGTTCCTTCTTCAATTGGCCCTGTTCTATGCGAATAGCTTGCCTCATACCCAGATATTTATAGGTTTCACCATTCATCATTGCTTACATCATTCTTCCATCTTGAAGATCGTGGGGTATTTCTTGCAATTTTCCTCTAATGGCATGTAGCGTTTCGCATTTGTCAATACCAAATTCCATACGGATATCCCTGGAGAACGATTCAACTACGTTAAGTAGACATGTGAGTTGGTATTGATTAGAACCATATAGCTTTATATCATCCATAAATAACAGGTGGCTTAACTTATAAAGGTTCCCACCATTATATTTGATCTCAAAGCCATATCAAATCAAGAAGATTTGAGAGCGGATTAAGACACAGCACAAACTATATCGGACTTAGTGAATCACCTTGGAATATGCCTCGCTTGATTGGAATTTCAGTTGTCTCTATTCGTTCCGTTGGTGTTCTTAGTGTGACTCTAATTCTCCAATCCTTCATAATGTGGCTCAAGAAGGTGACTATTTTGGGATGGACCTTATACATTTCCAACACCTTTAGAAGCCACCCATGAGGCACTGAATCAAAAGCCTTGCTATAGTCTATGTATGCCATTGAAATGTTTCTTTGCTTCCCATAAGCCTGTTCACACAGTACTGAATCAATGGTCAGTTGTTTCTTACATCGCATCGAACACTTTCTGCAACCCTTTTGTTGTTCTGCGACTATATTATTTCGGTCACAATGCATGCTAATTCGTAGTGCCAAACATGATGTTATAAGCTTGTAAAAATTTGGCAGGCAGGTGATTGGACGGAATTTAGAAGGGTCATGTCTGCGACTCGGATCTTTTTCTAACAAGTAAGTTATTCCCTGAGTTAGGAAATAAGGCATCTCGTGGGGTGTTGAATGGCGTTATTTATCATCTCCGTTAGTTTACAATGCACACAGGTGAGTCTTTTTAACCAAAAGTTCTGAAGTTTGTCTAGACCGTATGATTTCCAGTTCATCAGGTTACATAGTATTCCTTGCATTTCTGTTATCTCAATCTGGTGGAAGTCCATAACCGGAATGTTTTGGAGACGGCTTTCCTCTAATTTGATCCAGTCTGCATTAGGGTTGTAACTGATACTCGTGGAGAGTTGCTTACTCCAGAATGTGGAAATCTGCTGAGCTGAGGGATAATTGGACGAAGTAGTGTCATTACCCCCTTTTAGGGTTCTATAAAAGGCTTTCTCAGATCCAAGGAACGTAGAATTATCAGTCTTGCTGGCTCTGCTTGTCCGGTACCTTAAAAGCCTTGTGGACACCACCGATAGTTTTTGTTTAAGAGTATCCAGGCATTGTGTTGGTGTGCTATTTGGTTAGTCCCTTTAGGTATGTCTTTGGTGTCGCCTGATAATATTTGCAAGGTCTTCGTTGAAGTTTTGTGTATCATTTCGATGTCGCCGGATTTTTATATCAATAAATGGAGCTGGGTTAATCGAGTCTGCAGGATTTTCAAATATTGTTTCTTCCTGTAACTCCTCTGTATTCGAAGTGTTGGGGTTCAACTCCAGCTCGTAGCTTATCTGACGATTAATGGCATTCCTTTCAGGTGGAGGGACAAGTTCTTCCTAATAATTGTCCTATACTGGTCAGCAACTCTTTGTACGTTCACTTGAAGTTGGGAACATATCCGGTTAAATTCTTCAAATAATTTCTGCCCGTAACCGATTCTGTCACGTTCACAATGAGTGACACGGATAGAAAAGAAGGAGATTGGTTCCATATCCTTCAACTTTGTAAAAATAAAAAGTAAAAACAAAATAATTCGTAGGAAAAAAACTGTTTCGAGAGTCTTTATAAAAACTAAATAAAATTTTTATAAGCATTAATGCATATTTTATTTCATAAAATGAAAAGCGATTCAAATCTTATAAAAAAGTAACATGCATAAATTTAAAATTATTGTAGTTCAGGAAAATAATATAAGTTGATAAACAAATGGTACATTCACCAATTATTAAAGGTAATTTAAACAAACTAAAAATCATCAAAAGTTCATAAATAAAAAAATTAAAAAAAGTCAGTGTGATGATGAAAATAACAGAATTCTATTTGCTATCATCATCGAATGTTATACGTGATCGATTACATAAGATTGGTTCAGAATAGCTATCAACTCCAACAATATTAGCATTTTCAGTTTGGACAGCACTACGTTTAATAACAAAATCGTTGTGATTCAGTTTTGGACAGCTCTTTGTATAACTCATAGTAACGAGCCATACAAGATTTCAGATTACGTTGAAATTTTCATAAACTTTTCTCAACCGTGCTATATCAAATATCACCGTGTAAAAACAGAATCAATTTTATTTTCTTGACCGTGTTATTACAAAACCGTGTAAAAAAGACCGTGTAAAAACAGAATATATCGCAATTTACCCGAAGAAATCGGCTATTTATGCGACCAGAAGAACAACAAACAGCAAGTTGTAAGGGTTACCGTTTATGTGTATACATAAGACCTATTCTACTATGATGAAACAATGTAGGAATATTTGAGCAAACGTTGAAAAATCTGCACAAGTTGTACTTACCATACGCTACGAAAAGGAGTTTACCTAAAGTTATCCTTTAGCAATATTGAAGTTCGTATTCATATTGGAAAAATTCTTACATGAAAGACTGTAGAAATAAAAGACCAAGACCAAAACTAAACATCTTTATCGGTTTTAAAACCCAAATCTCAAGTAAATTTATAAATATAATATAAAGAGTGGTCCAACTATTATTTATTAATATTAATATATTAATTGTGAGTCACTAGTAAACGTCAAGTTTTTTGCCCAACTTAATTTGACATTTGTTTGTTTTAGCGCTTGACAAAACCAACCATGGGGATTTATACAATTGAGAAGCACGTTATGATTGTTGAAGGCATTTACAAAAAAGGGCATTCAAATCAAAATACATTTCGTGCACTTCGTGTTTTTCTGGTCAGCATAATCAACCAAATCCTTAGAAAAATGGGCTCAAATTTCATCAAACCGGGTCTGTAGGGGAGAAACATGACCCCTGGGGACAACCTGCCTTAATTAAATGTAGCTCAGAACTGTATTGGGAAATTTAAATTAATCATCTTGAAAACAAGGCCGCCGTGCCAGACTGAATCAAAGGCAGCTTTAACATCCAATAGAACCATGCCAGTAGATTTTTGTTGGCTAAAATTTGTTCTCACTAAATTTCTGATTCTTATTAAAGAATGTACTGTGTTATGTTGTCTGCGGAACCCAAGTTGTTGATGAGGAATAATATTTATTATTGGCTTCCATAAAATCAGTTAATATAATTTTAATGACTGTCTCTATAATCTTACTCACACTCGACAATAAACTGATGGGACGGTATGAAGATGGACAATCAGCTTGCTTACCAGGTTTCCTAATTGGGATAAATTTAGCCTCTTTAAACTCTTGTGGGAAATAACAGAGCTTGAGACAGGAATTCACAGTTATTGTCAATAATTTAATGCCTTTGTCAGGAAGTGCCTTAAGGCATCTGTTGTTAATACCGTCGATACCTGGTGAATTTCTATTTTTCAGAGATTTCAAAATATCAGAGATTTGTGAACTATTTATTAAACAAGTATCCAAATGATCACTTCTTAATGATCTACACGATTCCAGAGTATCATTCACTAAAGAAATTGTAGTTGCGTCACCTAGATGCGATGAAATGGAATAATTAGAAGCAAATGTCTGCGCTAAGATTTAACATTTTTATTGATTGGTGGCGTAGCGAGAACCGTTTTGTTTCAAGCTAGGAATATTGTTAGCCTTCTTCCTCAATATTTTCGTCAAATTCCAAAGGGGCGGGGAGCCTCTATCAAGTGTCAACAGTATAGAATCCCAAGATCTATTTCTAAATGAATCTATTTCCTCACGAATTTTCAGATTAAATATTCTCATCTGATAATAATCGTTAAGATCCCCGTATCTTTGCCAATCTCGTCGATAACCATTTCTCCGTTGTATCATAACCTTAATATGATAGGGTAGAGATTTTCCTCTCAATGAGGGGTATGTCTTAGGCACATTACAGGCGATTGCATCATTTAAAACGTTTTCGAAATTAATAATGTTCTGATCTATATGTTCAGGATTCTGAATATTGTCAATATCTGGCAAATTTAAATTCCTATTTAAAAATCTTGAAAATTGGTTCCAATTAGTATTGCAAAAATCATATCTGAAAAAATTTATGTTTTTAACGGGTAAATGGTCCGAACTCAAATCGTTTATAACTTCCGCAGGGAACATTAGTCAGAAAGACGTCCAAAATAGAACCCTGCCTACTAGCGCTTGAAGGTACGTAAGTATTATCACAAGGATGCATAATATGAATATTATATGATTCCAATTTTTCATACAAGATATTTCCCCAGCAATTTGCTCCAATACATCCCCAAAACCGGTGTCTACTATTAAAATCACCACCCAAAAGATATCTTTCGTTGCTACTGAGCCTATGAATGTCAAATGCAAATTGTCGTTTCCTCACGCCATCAGGACCTGGCGAACCACCATGATAATACCGTGAATATATATCGATTGAACCTAGATTAGTGAAAAGTTTAATGCCAATATTCTCTATAACTGATGTGTTAACAATAGGTAATAACTGATGAGAAATATTTTTCCTAATAACACGGTGCGACAATAAAAATACACCCGAGTAACGTTGTTCAGTTAGTTGAGTAGAACTCAAAAATACATTTTTTTTATTTCTCGAACCCTACAAACTTGTTTTATTTGACAAAAACTGTTTTTTCTGACTTTACGCACAAATGTCTGAATGACTCAATCATTTCTGACCCGATTTTCAAAATTTAAATCTTGTTGGAAAGGGGAAAGATGGACCTTTAAGACGCTATACATATATCTATTATTCTATGAGATTTGAGATTTGAACTTTTTTATATTTTTTCAAGTTTGTCCATTCATCGCATTTTCCAAGTTTACCTCATCAAAACTTATAGCATATTAAGTCAAATAATAGATATATGCACACCGTTTTAAGGGTACATCCCTCCCCTTTCCAACAAGATTTAAATTCTGGAAATCGGGTCAGAAATGTTTGGGTAATCCAGAAATTTGTGCGTAAAGTCTAAGAAAACAGTTTTTTGGCAATTAAAAAAAGTTTGGAGGTTCGAGAAATATATAAAAAAATATTTTTGAGATCTACTCAACAAAACTCACAACCTACACTATGTCATTAGCCGGGTGTATTTAATTTTTTTTTATTTTGTCGCATAGTGTAATTATTGCTACATCTGTACTGCTACCACCTGTACTACGGCTAGTTAAAAATTGAAATAATTCTAAATATTTATTGCGAATGCCTCTTGCATTCCATGTTATTATATTAATTGCATTGTTCTCCATTATGATAGGAATTTGCACGCAAGGCTCGTGATGACCTCGAACTAATCTGCCTTGTTTTTACAATTCCTAAGATTTGCAATTAATTCTAAGGTTAAATTCTTAATCTCTTCAAGAGAGTTTAAATTATTAGAGCTGTTATTATTATAAGCGTCATTACTGCCATTGTTGTTAATTATATCTTTTGAAGCTTGTCACTTACTAGAAGTAGTTGGAGTACTTTGGCGCAGTGTATTAGGAAGGCCAGTAAAAGGAACTCCTGCACTAGCACGGACTGTTCGCCTCGATTCTGATTGGGCACATTGCCTAATATTGAGATAATTTATCTTACTTGGGCATTGATCGAAAGTTGATTTGTGAGGGCCATTACAGTTTGCACATTTAAGAGTAGATTCATGGCAATCGGATGTTTTATGCTGTCCAGCGCAGTTTGAACAAAAGGTTTTGACTTTGCAGCGGCTAGAACCGTGGCCAAACATTTGACAGTTATAACATTGATAAATCCGGATTTTTCTGGCTTGTTGAAAATCCCACTTCACCCTCAAATAGTCAATTACAGAATATTTTTGTCTAAGTTCCTTAATTGTTATTGACTGTCTTTTGAAATAAACTACGCAATCCACGTTGTATGTGTTCTTATTAAAAACGATTTTAACATCTAAACATTGGAGTCCCATATCGGTAAGTCTTTTTTTTAATAATTGATGGATCCTGTTTATCAAGACCGAACAGAAGAGCTTTATAACGCTTACCATCTTTGGTGGCATAGCTGAAGAACTCGTACTTATCCTTGAGAACATTAGAAACGGTGTCGTAAACTGATTTCGAATTCAGAAATAATTTCAAGCCAATTGAAATTTTTCTTATAGAATAACCTGTTAATTTGTTCAATTTACAGAGATTGTGAACATGTTCGATTTTGCATTTAAGTATGGTGATTGGAGGTATATGAACCTTCACTGTTTTTTTAATGATAATTTCATCAACATTATCATTATCAATTTTATCATCTTCAATAGTTTGAAGAGGAGAAAAATAATTATAATTTTTTGATGCACTAGGTGCATTATTTGTTTTTGATTTTTTATTCATGTTATTATCACTTAAAGCGTTGACATTGTCACTAGCAAGTGTACGTTTGATTTTGTTTGTATAAATTCCTTGGTTTGAAACCGGTTTCGTTCTGTTTTTGTTTTGAGTCTTAAAGTAAATTGTATTATTCCAGTAACGCAACACAATGTATTAAGCAAGGCTGTCAACGAGAGCGATTGAAAACACGACTCTTCACAACAAGTGATCGAGCTTAACTGAAAAAAAAAAAAAAGTGAAAACAATTAACTGGAAACGATTAAAAAGTCATTGTATACTTAACTTACCATTTCTTATTTCTTATATTGCATATGCTAAATATGTAAATACATACAAATTTCTTAAAAAAAAAACGTTATTCTCAGATGAATTAAAAATTATATAACTTTCTTTTTTTCTCTTGTTGGTTTTAAGAGGAAAATTTTTAATTATTTTACAGTTCTATACGACCAAATGTTTAAAAAAATTTTTTTAATTAAATAAAAAAATTAAACGTACATTGTTTTGCAATCATTTTGATACGTTTTCGGAAACAATGCGTGCAGTTTTGCAAAGATGTACGTTTTTATGAATGTATTATAATCCTTTTAAATAAACCTTATTCTTTTGCCATTTCTTTGTCAATGTCAGTGTTTTCTCGTATAATTTTAGACATAAAACTCGAGTGGAATTAGTTCGTGTGTCTGCTGCTGTAATGGGTATCGAGTTCTCATATGCAGCTGAGACAGCATTTGTTTCACCAACTCTTCTTAAGATTGGTGTTGAGCACCAACATATGACACTAGTTTGGGCATTGTCGCCTTTAGTTGGATTTTTCCTAACACCAATTCTCGGCTCAATGAGCGACCGCTGCAAATTGAATATGGGACGTAGAAGACCTTTTATAATACTCTTGTCTATCGGAGTTTTTCTTGGTAATATAAAAAAAAGGTTAAATAGAATTCTCACTTAATTTAATTTAAACTAATGTCAATTTTATGTCTGTAAATAAAATTAAACAAAACAAAAAGGATTATTGTTGGTACCCAACGGTGAGGATTTAGGTTATTTATTTGGTGACATTGATCCGCATATACAACTCTCTGACATGAATCTAACATTGAATAGTACAAAACCAAACAACATAAATATTTCACCACATCGCACTACTGCATCGCAAACTGAATTGGAGAACATACAAAAGACGTCACATCCGTGGGGGATATTTTTTACAGTTCTTGGTACTGTACTATTGGATTTTGATGCAGATGCTTGCCAAAGCCCATCGCGGGCGTACCTTTTGGACGTTTGCGTTCCTGGTAAGTGAAATCAATACTTTCAACAAAATTTTAAGGTAAAATTGAGAAATAGTTTTGTAATTAAGTAATTACTATTAATACTAGATGACCATGCCAAAGGCTTATCAACATTCACCATAATGGCTGGTCTTGGTGGTTTTATGGGTTACTCAATGGGAGGCATTAATTGGGATGATACATCTATTGGCCGACGTTTGGGAGGGCATGTTAAGGCAGTATTCACTATTATAACATTCATATTTATAGCTTGTGTCAGTTTCACTGTCACAAGTTTTAAGGAAATTCCCCTATGGGTACTAACGTCGTCAAAGGTAGCAAAAGGTATGCAAAATGAAAGAGATCGTTTGCAAGACGACGCCATTAACTATGGAACGTTAGACAATACTGAATACAACACTACTGAACTAAACGATAATTCCGTAAGTGTGCACAATATTTTTAATTATTTAATTTCTATCATATATGAAGATGTTTAATCGGTTATGAATTTTATCAATATTTATTTCACTTATGACTTTATTATGATTTTAATAGCAGAAAAAAATTTTTATTGGCACTATGTGGTTTACATACAGTGCGAAAAACAATACGCAAGAAAAGCAGTGTAAATAAATGGTTTAACGGACAATTACGGGCATTAAAAAAGAATAAAATAGTGAAGTACCATATAGCAAAATGTGAAAATACTACTGTAGTATGGAATAGTTATAAAAATGCCAGAAATATATATAAAATGAAACTAGAAAATGAGAAAAATACATATTTATATTAACAATAAGATAGAAATACCAAAGATCAGAAACAAATGTGGAATAATATAAAAGAATTAGTTCTAAAAGAGAATAAATCTGTGATAAAAATGTGATATTTAATAATGTAGAATATAATAACAGCTCCGATATATGTATGTAGCTAACCTATTTAATGAATATTTTGTAAATAGTATTAAGGAAATAAGACAATGTATAGAAGATGTGCAATACGATAACCGGATAAACGTGATAAGTAATAGATTTATTTCCCATACAGTAACTATTTCGGAACTTAAAACAATTTGTAAGACAATAAAAAAAAACCTGATTATAATAAAGTAAATATATGTTTAATCTTAGATAACTGGCATTTATGTGGAAATACAATGTTGCGAATAATAAATCCATCATTGGATACGGGAGTTTTTCCAGATAATTGGAAAACTTCAATGATTACACCAATTGAAAAAATATCAAAAACAAATAAATGTGAAGAATATCGTCCAATAAATACTTTAAAACTGTGTGAAAAAATTTTAGAGAAAATTGTTAAACAACAACTTGAAGAATACATGGAAAAAAATAAATTGTTATCGAAATATCAATCGGGTTTTCGGAAAAACTTTTCGTGTGAGACAACAGTAAACTATGTAATTAAAAGATGGAAGAGCATTGATGTGAATAGGAAGAGCGTTTGAGACCATTGATAGAGATATATTATTGTGCAAGTTGTATAAATATGGAATTCAAGATAAGGAATTAAATTGGTTTGAATCATATCTATCAAATAAAAAACAAGTGACTAAAGTGAATGATGCTATATCTAGTGCTATAAACAACGACTATGGAGTACCTCAGGGATCAATTCTGGGGGCCCTATTGTTTATTATATATATATAAATGATCTACCCAATATATTAGAAAAATGTGAATTAGTTTTATATGCGGATAAATATGTATAAATAAGGGGTTGAAAATGAATAAACTGAAATTAAATGAAAATAAAACGAAAATATTAGGAATAAACATGATCAGTGAAACACCTTTTAAAATTAATAATAAAATAATTGAGAGAGTTGAAAATATAAAATATTTGGGATTCATAATAGATAAGAACTTGAATTTTAAAGATCATGTAAATTATATATGTAAGAAAATCGGGAAAAAAATTTGATTTTTCAAAAGAATTAGAAATCGATTATCAACGATCACTGCAATTAATATATACAACACGATCATTAAGCCACACTTCGAATTTGGTGCTACAACATACAAATAGATAGGCTACAAAAGTTACAGAACAGGGCTATGAGGTCTATAATTAAGTGCAACAGAATTACTCCAATACAACTTATGCTAGATACGCTAAAATGGCTCAACATTAGACAGAGACTTCAACTGAATACGTTTACCTTTATTTACAAGATGAAAATGGGCAACACACCGGAATATCTAACGCATCAATTAAGATATGAGCCGTTTATTTTGAAAGTGGTTTAAGTCCATTTTTTTAAAAAATTTAGTTAATGATAACAATAATCGTAATCCTATATAATCTTTTATTTTATAAAAAATTGAAGTCTAGTATCATTAAAATTGCTATGATTTGGGGCACTTGAAAATTAGTTAGTTAACGAAATGGAACAAAAATTTATTTTGAAACTGGTTTAAGTCCATTGAAAGAAATAATTTTTTTCATAAAAGATTAAAAAACATTAGCGGCGAACCTGTAAATTGGTTAAGGTAATGTTGGATGCGATTTATAAAAAGTGAAGCCTATAAAATGTTTTATAAAGAATTTATGGAAGTGGATACAGAGTTCAAAATACTTGATTTATTACCTTGTCGGAGAAGACCAAGGAACTTCAATAAAATAAAATTAGGACCACTATACAAAAATGTACGTCCCATTTCAACTCCTAAGTATAAGGATATGACGGAGTTACTAAGGTATATACTACCTAATCACCATGAATATTTTAACAACCTCACACATAATCTAAATGAAGAGAAATAATATGGTAAAATCTTTAATATTATCCTTAATAAACGAATGTTGGTTTAATTTTTTAATAGATGAATTAATATTTATTTTTAAATACATGTTTTTCTAATTACATATGTATATAAAAATCTGTATCTAAATTGAAAGCTTCCCTATTTATTTCAAAGCTATTACATTCATCTACATCAAAAATAAAATATTTACAATTTCTGTTATCTAATATCTTTAAACTAATAATTTCAAGAACTTATCTTAAAAACCTAACTAATTAGAGGAATCACTAGGTATACAATTCTTTTGGATAATTTGTTTAATATTATTGTGAAATTAAAGTATTTTGTTTGCTAATAAACCCCATGTAATAATTATATTGGAATTATATAAACGTAGTGGAGTAACTTTAAGTGAAAAAATTGATTAATAATAATAATTAATAATATTAAACAAAGAATACTAAACGGACTTATTCTCTTTCACAAACAAAAAAGTCATTTTATTAATTTTGAAAGTGGTTTAAGTCCATTTTAGGTTCTGAAACACAGCTTATTTTTCTAGTAAAGTTTAAAAAAAGTATTACGTTATATATTCTACCATGTTTAAGGTTAGAAAGCCATAAAAACAACTTAATACCAGTTAACAATATTTTTGAAACAATTCAAACGCAAACCCTTAAATATCTCAATATAAGAAAAAATGGACTTAAACCACTTTCAAAATAAACGGCTCATATGTCAACGAATGCCAACCTTACAGTCTTAGAAATGCTAATGATTTTAGGATACATCGGGCAACAAACAATGCAATGAAGATGTGTTTATTATATAAAGGACTACAAATATTTAATCAACTACCTAGTAGCGTTAAAAATGCAGGAAATATTAATGTATTTAAAATGAATTGTGTGCACTGTATAAGAAATTGTACTTAATGTAAAGCATTATAGTAAATAAGAAAGTAATTATATACTACTAAATAAATAAATAAATAAAATATTAAATTAATGACACTGTGCGACAAAAAACAAAAACAAAAAATACTCTCAAGTAACTAACTAACTAGCATAGTCTAGCTTGTACATTTAGTTCATCGTTTACCATTTCATAGCACAATTGTGCTGAGAGAACTCACACGCATTCTTGTGTTTTTTGATTTAGTTGTCGATCAGACTGCGACAAGAACACATGTGCGGCGGATGCTTTACCATTTTTTTCAGAATGACACTCAAAAAATATTGTATGTTAAAAGATGCTTTTGATAATATTCAATGCCTTATATATTTTGTCGCATAGTATAATTTTTTTTAAATGCTTTAAAATGCTTGCTTTTTCTCTATTAATAAAAAATGGTTTATTATTTTTTTATTTTTATTTATCTAAAAACATGGTCTAATTTTTAAGCCAAAGTTGGATACCTTTACGATCTTTTAATAAAAAAATGGATTTTTTTATTTTATTTTTATTTATCTAAAATTATTAAGCCAAAGATAGATAGCCTTACATATGTAAGTTGATAAAATGAAAATCAAAATAACGTATATTACAAACACTTTTCTATGGCTGTAAATAAATCAATTCTCTCAATTTATTTTCTCTCTTTTACTCACTAACACATAACCAAAAAATTTTTGGTAAACCCTGATTTAGTTAAATAGAACCAAAGACTCAGTACACTTATTGTACTCAGAGAACTTATTATACTTAGAGAACGTATTGCTCTCTTTTCAAAGCAATTTATTCTCATATGCCTGTATACGTGTGTGCATGTATGTATACATACATTGCCAAATAAAATAATAAACAAACTGAAAGATTTTTTGTTTTCACAAAATGTATGTGCAAATAGCCTGTGGAAAAAAATATTACCGTTTGTTTAATTGTAGGGTAAGAATATGTGTTTTATTGTTGTAGAAATGAAATTATATCGATTCGCACCGAATTATAATGTTATTTTTTAGACTATTCAATTATGTATGTATGTATTTTCCATATGTGTCTATTTTTGTATAGAATGAAGTTGTAATAAAACAAATGCTTTTTTTGTTTAGTATTTACTAAATTTATTTATCATTTTAATGGTTCAAAATTTTAACTTTTTCCATACTGGATAATTTGAATTTGTATGTTTCCCATGTGGAATGCTTCCGTAGTAAAACAACAATTAGTAAATTAAGCATCTCCATTCTGTGTTTATAACATTCGTTATTTTCATCAAACCAAAAGGAATAAATTGTATTTTTTGTGCAACTTACACATTGGTCAACTACAAATGTTTTCATGTTTTTTATAGATTTATTTTCTAAAAAAATTTTTTCGAAGACATATGAGTTTTGGAAACTTCAAAAAATAAATCAGATGGAGCGCACAAACTTCCAAAGTCGGAATCTTTTATATAATTTTTTGCATGAACGAACATTTCTGAAGGATATGACAAAATTTGCACTGGTTTGATTATATCCACACGTCATTTAACGCAAGATATCCGTTGAGCTATGTAACCAACAAAATATCGACTTGATGTTAATTCAATTGGCACATTGTTGGAAAAAAATATAAAATATTCTTTATTTTCATCGTATATATCTGCGACATCTATATCAGGGGTATGGGTACTTTCTGATATATTTCCAGTCCTATCAATATCTTCTAAAAATTTGATTTATGATTTTAATTATATATTATATTTATTAAACGTTTTGTTTGAGCATGCACTACAATTTTTAAATTCACACTTTTTATAAAACAATTTTTCAGTTTTTCAATTTCAAATGTCAACACAAAATGTGGATTTTTTATTTCGGTGCGAATCGATATAGTTTCATTTCTACAACAATAAAACACATATTCTTACCCTACAATAAAACAAACGGTAATATTTCTTTTCCACAGGCTATTTGCACATATATTTTGTGAAAACAAGACATCTTTCAGTTTGTTTATTATTTTATTTGGCAATGTACAAGCACACACGTATACACGCATATGAGAATAAATTGCTTAGAGAAGAGAACAATACGTTCTCTGAGTATAATAAGTTCTCTGAGTACAATAAGTGGCAGTAGCCGTACTGCCATCGACAAATTTGGCACTGGCAGTACAATGTATGGCAGTGCAACATCTTCATATATTTATAGCAGGGCCCGGCAACACTTGCTATTGGTAGGTTGTTGCGAGAGCGAAAAATAAGAAAAGAGAAAATTTGTACTCTTACATTCACTACAATACAGGCATGGAAAACTTAAATTTTTAAATTTGTAAAATTCGTTTACATTTCTTTGATTATATCGATTTAAGATAGCATTTACCCAAAAACAAAAAATGAAATTTTGGAATTGTATTCGATGTTTGGTTCAACTTATATTTGCGAATTCTCATTTTCTTTTTTAAAATTAATAAAAAACCAAAACAAGAAACAATTTATCTGTCAATAATATTGAAAATCTGCTTAATATAAAATGTTGTCCATATTCTATTAAGATTGATGAAGTTATAAACAATACAATATGAATGCGTTACATAACTTTATATATTTTCATATTTTTTAAATAATTCTTCTTTATAATCAAAATTTTAGCAATTTTTTCTTTTTTATAGAATATTTTCAAAAAATTGTTCCTTTTGTATATATAAATAGTTTTTATGAATAGTGAAATATAAGTTATTTTTGGTTTACTAAATTTGTTTTTTGGTTTTAATAAATTTTGAAAATTTTTCTTTTTTATAGGTTTTTGTGAAAAATACTTTTTTTTATATGTACATAGTTTTTATGAATAGTGAAATATAAGTTGTTTTTGTTTTAATAAATTTGAATAATTTATTTTAGAAAAGATTATAATTCTAAAAACGTACACCATACGCTGATGTTAAAAACATTAAGTTTTCCATCCCTGCATTAGTAGATCTTCATGTACAAAATCAAGAAACATGCGACAACACAACCTCTTTCAATGAATGCTGAAAAGAGTCTGAGTGTGTTTTTAATACTTGTGAGTACGTTGTTTAAATTCGCCTTGCACGCGTGCATAGGAATTGCCGGGCCCTGATTTATAATCTTTGATCTCATCGCGATGAGAGCAAAGAATGAGAGCAACGCATTGTTACGCTCTTCGTTTCTGTTTACTTCCCTCCTATCTTTCCCCCCGCGTCATGAAATATTTTTGAAAAATATTCCAAAATATGTTAAAATGCACATTCTTTATACTTTATTTTCTTTGATGGAACTTAAAAATATATTTTCTACATTACTTGAACCCACCAAATTTGTTTTATTTAAAAAACGTTAATTTCAAATATTTTCAAAATTTTTGATGGATCTTTGTTGTTAATCGGAAATTCTATCAATTTCGAGTTTAAGAGACTAGCAGACATTGCGCCATGAAAGCGCTTTTCAATTCAAACCTTCTCTTGATGGAATTCACGCTCAAATTTTTATGCAAACTTTCCGATAAACAATCAAGATTCAACAAAATTTTTTTAAATATTTAAAATGAAATTTCATTTGATAAATAAACACATATGAAAAATATAAACACCTATTCTATATTTTTTTAATAAAATTTTAAAATTAAGAATGGTCAAACTTCAATAAATAACCAACAAAGCACATTTTTGAAGTTTACCCGATCAACTCTCATAACATAGGTATATGTTTGAACAATATTTTTATGTACATAAGCATTAAGCTTGAAAAAGTCTTAAGAAAATCTTGAAAAAGGTTATAGCAAAGAATATGGATATAAAGAATGCGCATCATGTAGAAGTAAAATTTCTTATGGCGGGATGTACCAGTAAGACCCGCTCTCACCAAAATCTCTTTTAAAAATCATTTCTTGAAGAGGGAGGGAAGACAGGAGAAAAATAAACACAAACAAAGAGCGTAACAATGTGTTGCTCTCATCGTACGTATGTATATGCGTATGTACGATTATGTATGTATGATCGTTGTTATTGTTTGACCAAAGACTATAAATATGTAAAGATGTTGCACACAGTGTATTTAAAATTGACAAAATTTTGTGCTTCTTTCTTATGAAAGCTGAATCGTCGTTCTCACTCTCATGTTAACTGAGAGAAAGAAAACAAAAAAGACTCAGTACACTTATTGTACTCAGAGAACTTATTATACTTAGAGAACGTATTGCTCTCTTTTCAAAGCAATTTATTCTCATATGCATGTATACGTGTGTGCATGTATGTATACATACATTACCAAATAAAATAATAAACAAACTGAAAGATTTTTTGTTTTCACAAAATGTATGTGCAAATAGCCTGTGGAAAACAAATATTACCGTTTGTTTTATTGTAGGGTAAGAATATGTGTTTTATTGTTGTAGAAATGAAATTATATCGATTCGCACCGAATTATATATTACTATTCAATTATGTATGTATGTACATAATTACCATATCTGTCTATTTTTGTATAGAATGAAGTTGTAATAAAACGAATGCTTTTTTTGTTTAGTATTTATTAAATTTATTTATCATTTGAATGGTTCAAAATTTCAACTTTTTCCATACTGGATAATTTGAATTTGTATGTTTCCCATGTGGAATGCTTCCGTAGTAAAACAACAATTAGTAAATTAAGCATCTCCATTCTGTGTTTATAACATTCGTTATTTTCATCAAACCAAGGAATAAATTGTATTTTTTGTGCATTTTTTTGCCAACTACAAATGTTTTTTTTGTTTTTTATAGATTTATTTTCTAAAAAAATTTTTTCGAAGACTTATATGAATTTTGCAAACTTCAAAAAATAAATCAGATGGAGCGCACAAACTTCCAAATTTTTATATAATTTTTTGCATAAACGAACATTTCTGAAGGATATGACAAAATTTGCGCTGGTTTGATTATATCCACACGACATTTAACGCAAGATATTCGTTGAGGTATGTAACCAACAAAATATCGACTTGATGTTAATTCAATTGGCACATTGTTGGACGTAAAACAATCGGTGCCTTCATTAAAATATTCCTTATTTTCATCGTATATATCTGCGACATCTATATCAGGGGTATGTGTACTTTCTGATATATTTCCAGTCCTATCAATATCTTCTAAAAATATGATTTATGATTTTAATTATATATTATATTTATTAAACGTTTTGTTTGAGCATGCACTACAATTTTTAAATTCACACTTTTTATAAAACAATTTTTCAGTTTTTCAGTTTCAAATGTCCACACAAAATGTGGATTTTTTATTTCGGTGCGAATCGATATAGTTTCATTTCTACAACAATAAAACACATATTCTTACCCTACAATAAAACAAACGGTAATATTTTTTTCCACAGGCTATTTGCACATACATTTTGTGAAAACAAGACATCTTTCAGTTTGTTTATTATTTTATTTGCCAATGTACAAGCATACACGTATACACGCATATGAGAATAAATTAGAGAAGAGAACAATACGTTCTCTGAGTATAATAAATTCTCTGAGTACAATAAGTGGCAGTAGCCGTACTGCCATCGACAAATTTGGCACTGGCAGTGCAACATCTTCATATATTTATAGTCTTTGATCTCATCGCGATGAGAGCAAAGAATGAGAGCAACGCATTGTTACGCTCTTCGTTTCTGTTTACTTCCCTCCTATCTTTCCCCCCGCGTCATGAAATATTTTTGAAAAATATTTCAAAATATGTTAAGATGCACATTCTTTATACTTTATTTTCTTTGGTTATAGTAACAATTGTAGAAAAATCAAAACGGAACCCTCGTGATAATATTATATGTGTACGATTACTAAAAGCTTATTCTTGCAATTGTAGAATAAGCTTACAAATGTAGTATTATATTAAAGGCCGTGTCACATAGAACTTTTGCTTCGCGTTGCGTTACAAATTCGCTTTGACATTTAAGATAACTGTACATGTTTATATGGCACTTGTCACATAAACAGCTTTTAACGCAACGCAAAGCGAAAAGTTGGGCATCTCTCATCTTTTTGCGCGCTTTGACAATCAGCTGTTGATTATTCTGTATATATTTTTGGCAAATTTGCGCGCACATTTTATGTTTTTTAGTTTTTTTTTAGCAGTACAATTATAAGTATGTCCAATAAATACTCCAAATCCATTTTTAGTCCTTATTTAAACACAAAATATTAAATGCAAAACTTACGCGCCAACCACTTTTAAAAGATAAACCAACAACGCGAGTGTTGTCAAAGTTTTTGTTGTGGCATACACCTTTTGCTTTACGCTTTTCTGTCAAAGTTATAAACGTCACGCAAAGCAACAAAGTTTTATCTGACACGGCCTTAAGTGTTGTATATAAAAGCTTACTCGTCTCAATATTTTCATAAGCTTTTCAACATAAATGTAGAATAAGCTTGACAATAATAAAAAAAAATGTATTTTCTTCAATTTAATATTATTTATATATTTTATAGTGTGTTTTTTTTTAGTTTTATAATTGTTTCGGAGTTTAATTCGATTTTTTGCTAATTGGAAATAGGTATGAGTGTCCTTTATAAACTGGTCCTCTGTTATTCCAAGCAACAAAGTTTTATCTGACACGGCCTTAAGTGTTGTATATAAAAGCTTACTCGTCTCAATATTTTCATAAGCTTTTCAACATAAATGTAGAATAAGCTTGACAATAATAAAAAAATGTATTTTCTTCAATTTAATATTATTTATATATATTATTGTGTTTTTTTGGTTTTATAATTATTTAGGAGCTTAATTTTTGCGAATTGGAAAGAGGTACAAGAGTCCTTTGCAAACTGATCCTCTGTTATTCCAATGGACAATGCTGCACCTATAAATTGTAGATATTTAATAATTATAATATTGTATTTAAAATTTTGTTATTTTTTTAATTTTTACTTACTTCTTATTGCCTTTGTTGTGTTAAGATTTCTTTATGGAACGATTATTTATTACCCGCTTTTTATTTTATTATTTTATTTCAAAAAAACGTCTGTCCACGGACTTTAAAAATTTTCTAATAAATTGACAGGCAAAACAAAACAAAACAAATTTCATGGAAAAAAAGTAACTGTAGCTGTTTATAGCTATCGCGTGCGTAAAAGAAAGACAGCATGACTTTAAAAACTATTGAGAATAATAAGTTTTTTTCAATCGTCAGATTTCTTTAAACATACTTTAGAAACAGTTGTGTTTAACAATAGTTTCTTAAGAATAGTTGAAAACTGCTTGTGAATTCTCATTTTAAAAACATTATTGTAATATTAATAAAAGAAAGCTTGAAAACAACTATTATTATAAGCTTATTCTCAAGTTATATTGCGGGTTGATTGCTAAATGGTATGTTGGGAAATACACACTAACAAATACATCGAACACGTTCCAAGTAAACCAACAACAACAAGCATGAGAGAAAAAGGGATAGACAAGTATGCGAATGCACAGACAACAATGTGTACACAAACAACAATGTGGTCGCAAAAGAATTCGCGAGAAGGCGAAACCCTGAACGTTCCACTTCAAGAACCTTCATCAGACTGAATAAAACGGCAAGACAAAGCAGGCAAGAGTCAGTAAGAATTCAGTCAGCCTTCCGTGAAGTTGCGTGTGAAGAAAACAGTCATGGTTTGAAGATCGCCGTTGTAAAGATCTACCGAACAGTTGTTAGTGCTTAAGAGGACAGAAGTGTAAAGAAGTATAACGAACAAGTAGTTATTGTTGTATAAGTTGGAAACAGTGACACAAAAGATATTGCGGACAATAAAGAGTTTAGTTGAAACTAAACACATATTTGTTTTTACTTTGTTTGCAATTAACGAACTCATATTTAAACGTAAAGGTAAAAACGTAACAATATGTAATATATACACCATTTCCTGGGTGCAAAACTGTGTAATCAACATGACTATGGCGCTCATTTTTGATAATCAAACTAACGTAAAAAGAGGAAATATCTAACATACCGCAACCAAATTTCATGACTTTTATTTTACATGTTTTGGAAAATTCAGTGAAACAAAATTGAGAATTTTTAGATATTTCCTTCCGTTAGGGACCGAAATATAAAAATATAACATTTACTACTGAAACGAGCCTCAGAGGCACATTTAAAGTGATTAATATTTTTTAAAAGTTTCTGATTCTTTATATCCTTAGACAGCATCTTCTATTTATAAAATTGTTTATCTGTCATATACAAAGTAACCTCTCATATGCAGAAATTAATTTTTCTGTTCTGCTTATTTTAAGTTTGGGAAATCCCTTTTTATTTCAATTAAAAATAGAGTAATTCGTATACAGTAACAACATCAGTTGCGTTTAGTGAAAATGTTTGTTAAAAACTATGGGTAAACTTTGTCGTAACAAGAAAGCCGTAGTTTTTATATATGAGCCTTAGAGACTTGTGTTAGTAGCGTTTGTTAAATTTGAAGTCAGTAAGAATAGGGCTAAAGCGGACATCGAGATAAAATTAAATTTAAATGCAGTTTGTCTTTAATTTTTATAATATCCAAACCAAATAGAATGACATTTTATTGTAAATGCTATTGAGTGGCAATAAAGTTGTAAATATGTAGCGCAATTAAAATAATTTGATACTTTTTATATTACGTTTATAACTGAAATAAATAACTTAAATAGATAATATTAATTATTCTACATTTAAGTAGTAAATAATCAAACCAAATGATACATTATTGAAGCAACCATAGTTTGTATCATTAACAGACAGTCAGTTTTCATGAGAAATGTACATCTCTCCATTAGTTATTGAAATATTACAAAATTACTCAGCCATATACACATACAAAACTTGTATGAATTCATCTGTGAGTCCCTATAGCGACGACAATGTAACATTCAGACGGGTGAATATTATCACTAATTTTTACTGTAAAAATGTTTAAATTTTTAACAAAAATTTTTCAAAATCGTATTGTATAGGGTCCGCCAAATAACTTTTTTTTTGAAAACGCTTTAAAAAAAACTACTGAATATTTTCTCAAATTTCTTTTTTTATTTGAAAGTACAATCATTCCGGTTAATAATGGAAAATAATTTCATTCAAATGGCTGCCTCGGCTGGCCATGCAGTAGCCTAAACGATCGGTCCAATTTTTAAGCACATTATCGATTGTGTGTAGCTGTATTTCACCAATGGCTTCACGAATATTGTCCTTTAAAGCGTCAATTGTCTCTGGCTTGTCGGCGTAACACTTATCTTTGACGGCACCCCACAAATAATAGTCCAACGGTGTCAAATCAGCTCTGCGTCTGATAATGCGATCTTCAAAAACAGGGGGCTAAACATCGAGTGTAGCTTCGGCTGTGTGGCACGTAGCGCCGTCCTGTTGAAACCAAATGTTGCCAATATCCTCCTTTTCAATTTTTGTGAACAAAAATTCGTTCAGCATGGCCCGATAACGATCGCCATTGACTGTAGCGGCCACTCCTTGCTCATTTTCGAAGAAAAATGGCCCAATTATGCCTCTGGACCAAAATCCGCACCAAACAGTGACTCGTTTTGGGTGCGTCGGCTTTTCAATGTATGCGTGCGGGTTTTCTGTGCCCCAAACGCGACAATTTTGCTTGTTTACATACCCGCCAAGATCAAAATGAGCTTCATCTGAAAAGATGGTTTTTTTTGCCAAAATCGGCATCTTCTGTAAGTCGATTGCAGGCCCACTTAGCGAAGAGAATGGTTGCGTATACACAACCATATTCGTTCAGCGGAAGGATAAAACTAATTATCTGTCAAATTAGACATGAGCTAAGTGTTTCCATTCACGAAATAAGCACTAGTTGAAAAAAAAAACGTTAGATGGCGGACCCGATACTTCAAAACAGATAGCTAGTGAAAATATAAAAAGAAAAAATTTAATAACAAAGAATATGCAATTATATTCTCATATTTACTATTTTAAGCTAGATTCTGGTAGGAATCGAATTCACAGCGACAGACATTACTCACTAAGGGCACCAAAAACATTTTTATTTCACCAAAGCGTTATAGAAGAAAAATCGTTAATTCTATACAGAATGAGAGCATTGCTCAATTTGAAAAATTGGTTTGTAGTCACCTGACCTTAAATACTAAACTTTTTTATTTCTGGCTCTACTGTAATCTAGCGCTGTGCTACAATATAAATAATTTAAGTTTAAAACCCATCACTCATTTTTTTTTTTTGCTGTACAACTTATTTAAATCTGTTAACTTTTCTACAAATATCATCTAAAAGAAATCTTTAAAGCCTTCTGTAATACAAGTGCTGCTACTGTAAAAAAAATTATATTGAGGCTATAAAAATAAAACATTTTTTTATTTTTTAGTTTGATAAGCTGACGTCAAACGAAACCCAACAGAAATCGGATTATTTTAATAGCAGAGAAAACGAGATGGGGGAGTCTTTTACAGCTAGTGACAGTATTCAACAGCAGCAGCAACAACAGGACACTTATTCCAACATTAATGAGACAGAAAATGCTGCTGCGGAGCAACCTGTTGAAAAGTTGTCACACTATTTATTGTCTATTGTCTATATGCCACACTCTTTGCGTATGGTTTGTCTAACAAACCTCTTTTGTTGGATGGCGCATGTCTGCTATTCTCTGTATTTTACGGATTTTGTTGGCGAAGCAGTATTCAATGGAGACCCTAAAGCTCTCGAGGGCACACAAGCACAAATCTTGTATGAAGAGGGAGTTCGTTTTGGTTGCTGGGGTATGGCAATGTATTCTTTGTCTTGTGCTTGTTATTCATTTGTCATCGAGAAACTAATTCAACGGTTTAAGTAAGTTTAAAGTTGTTTTGAAAAAAAGAGGTATTGTACATTTAACAAACAAAAAAAAGAATTATTCGTACTTGTAATATATTTTGAGTGAGACTAAAACGACTGAAATTGTAGAAGGGTTTTAAAAACAAATCCTAAAAAAAACTTAGTCTATGTTATAGAATAGATAATGATAATAAAAAAAATAAAATTTAAATTAAATTCTATAAATAATTGAGTCAAAATGTAAAATTAATTGTTTTATCACAATTGTTTTTCTCTTTTTAGAGCCAAAATCGTATACGTTGGTGGTCTTTTGTTTTACTGCACTGGTATGATTTTAATGGCACTTACGCGTGCCAAGGCAAGTGTAATTATCTTTAGCTGGGCTGCAGGTGTAATGTATTCGACGCTTTTTACAATGCCATATCTTTTAGTAGCACATTATCATTCCATGGGGACTGTAAGTGAAAAACATGACGAGTTATATTGATTAAAATCTCTTCTTCAGACTTAAGGTTTTTAATATATTCTAAAAGTAATAAGCATAAAAAATTACAATTCAAGTCGACTTTTATACGGAGAAATTATACACAAATATGTATTGTAATATCAGGTATAATTATTTTCATTTCTGGAGATAATACTTTCAAAATTAGTTGCATCAGTGATTAGTCTTACAAAATAAATGGAGCATTTCAATGGTACCAAAATGCATTGTCTCAAAGATTTGTGAATACACCATGCTACTGAATACATACATACATATGTATATTATATTGTATTTTAAAAAATATCAACTCGATTTAAATCAACTAAAGTTTTTTTTTCGAGAGATAAAATAGTGAAAAAAAAAACTGAGGCAACAAGAATTTTGAAGGTATACAACAAAAACAAATAAATCCTAATAAATAGAAAAAAAACAAGAAGTAAGCTAAAAAAATTGTCGGTACAGAAATACGCCACACTCTAACATAAAGATTTTTTTGTAATTTTTATCATTTTCGCAAAATCTAAGAATTCTATCTTATTATAGTTATTCTTTTCGATGGTACAAATTAACACCAGAGTGAGCACTAATAACAAAAATAACCAGGGACCGTAACTGTTATAACTTTTATCGTAAAAGTCAGAAAATAAGAATTATGTTTTGACCTTTATTCTTTCGAGCAGAAATAAAAGTTATTTTTGTACTTTTATTTTTTCGAGCAGAAATAAAAGTAATGTTTTGACTTTTATTTTTTCGAGCAGAAATAAAAGTTATTTTTGTTTTAATTCATGATGAATTCATAAAATTTATTAATATTTATTGCAAAACTTTATTCTAATAATATCTTAACATAATTTACTTTAATTGTTTTAAAGAATTTTTTAATAAATATTATGAATTCATCATGAATTAAAACAAAAATAACTTTTATTTCTGCTCGAAAAAATAAAAGTCAAAAATAACTACTATTTCCACCCGAAAATATAAAAGTCAAAAAATAACTTTTATTTCTGCTCGAAAAAATAAAAGTCAAAAATAAGTGTTATTTTTGCTCGAAAAAATAAAAATAAAAAATAACTATTATTTTTTTTTTCTAAAAAATAAAAATCAGGTTTTTAAAAAGCATCGCATTTTATATATAAAAATTTGGTATAAGACATTCAAAATGGTATAATTGGTTTTGTTCTCCGACATTTCCTTGCGGTTGCTTTTTTATTCAAAAATTCAAAAATAACAGTTATTTTCGGTCCCTGAAGATAATACTCGTAATAACAAAAAGAATAAAAAAAACGTATTAACATAAAAAAATTGGTTGTTAATAGGCATAATGATTTCAAGAATTTGAGGAAATTACTGAAAATATTTCGACACCAAGGTCAGCTCAATATGTGTCAGAAAGGTAACACTTGAGTATTGGGTATTTGAGTATTTTAATTTCCCCAGAAAGTAACCGCGCAAAAATGAAAACTACATTTTCGGAAAAGTAAATCGAAAGCACAGTTTGTTTAAAAAAGCAACAAGCGATACAAATTTATTAAAACGTTTTATTAAGTGCAAAATTCGTACGGAATTTTTTGCTTATGAGAAAATGTAAGTCATGTTTTCCACGTTATAAGTGTTTTATACAGGGTGGGCCAAAAGTCACGAAGGGGTTTAATCGTTTAATCGTTCTTGGAAATCTCGTGGCTTTAGTTCTTGCACTAACTGCAGCTTGTATGGGAAAAGATGTAAATTTCCCTTTAATATTCTGCGTAAAGACCGCCGAGACATTTGCAGCTCAGCAGAGCGCTTTCGAGTTGATGTTTCAGGATTCTCCTCAACACTCTCCAGAACGCGTTGAATATTTGCTTCATTAATTACAGAATGTGGTCTTCCGCTTCGTGGAAGATCCCTTACTGAGCCTTGTTCCTGAAAACGTATCACTAAGCGTCGAATCATTGATTCGGATGGTGATACGATGATCGACGATAGGCTCGTTGAGTTTGAATTATTGATCGATGATGTTCAAAATAAAGTTCTATGATTTTGGTTCGCTGGATAACGTTGTAACCTTCCATAATTAATCACCCAGGTTTATTTTACAAGTCCTAAAAAGAAAAATAAAAAAAAAAAATTAAATTAGAAAAGTTATTAATTTTTCAAATCCCTTCGCGACTTTTGCCCCACCCTGTATTAGACAACGATACAAAACTTTGTTGAGATTATGCCCCAAAATATTATAATAAGCAAGATGCCTTTTGGTCAATAGTTATATTTACAGACAAATACGGATTACATATTTTTCATAAGATGGCAGAAGACTTGTGTGATAGAGTGAAAACACTGAGATGTAGTTAAATAACTTAAAAGCATCTGTAGAAATGGAGGCGGTTTAGTGGTAGTTTGGAGTACAGTAGTCACAAATCGAATTTTTATGGAAATATTGAGGGAGAAATTTATTTTTTTAAATATTAAAAAAAATGAAATGCACGCTAAAAATTAAGCATTACCATACCATACAATTCGATCACGACAATAATCCGAATCACTTATCACAAGGTAGGTAGTTAGGCCAGACTGCCAATGTCAATGCGTGACAGTTTCTCCTCCGACATAATACAAGCCATATACCCAATAGGTGGAGGAACAGTCTCCTATTCTCACTCATAACAGCGGATGGATTTTCTGCCCGTGTTCGAAGCTAACCACAGTTATCTGGTCTACAATTACATGTAATGTCACTGTGTCCTGGTACCCATATGGTATAGACATTATATTGTTTCGCCAGTTCAATTTGGACCCATTAGTGAAGATTTGCATCGAATAATTAACTTTTAATCCGGAATAGATGTCCTAAATTTCATGGAATACAGTTCAGTCGCACAGATACGATTACAAACCTTAGTCGTCAACACCTACCCCCTTATCAAGCGGAAGGAGCCCTAAAATTATCTGCAATGTTAATGTACACGCATTGCGTAAGGCACCACTAATGATTATGTCGACACCATACTAGAAATTCGGAGTTCAAGATAGGTCTACTGAATAGGTCCACTGTAGCATCCGAGGTCTCTTTTTCTCTAACGCTTTGTTACAAGTAGAGCTGTTAGTTTGTTACGTAGAGCTGTTTGAATTCCGATACACCTTCCTCCCCATATAGAGCTCCGTAAAATGCGCCTTCTCCTTGTGTTCCAATTCCGTCCCGTGCAGTTTAAGTGAACGAAAAAACGGCGGCGGCTTGTACTAACTAGTGTAGAGTACCACTTTCGTTTTTTCGAAATTAACACTCATCCCGCGTTCAGTTGGCGACTCGCTTATTCAAAACTAGTTATTTCTTATCTCTAACAGAGTCTTCGAATCCACTTGAAATTGTAGGCTAGGTTAGGATCCCCCTCAAACATTCTCTTGTGGAAATCATTCCGATTTCAAAATAAATCTCGATATTGCAGCAATTTTTATACTAGAGAGCTCGGTTAAATGTCAGAAAATGATAGGTCAAAAACTTCCGTCTTTTTATGACAAGAACACGCTACTGGCATATGAGGTGAAAGTCAGTCTCATTTTTGCAGGAATCATTTGTCGGAGTGCCAAGTTTTTCGGCATGTCTACCGCAAGGACTGTAGCCTGTAAGAATCGCCATTGATCTTAGTACAGTTTCAGTGGACCTGCCTCAAGTGTAGGCGTGTTGAGCGCTACTTGCAACTGTGGGAAAATCGTTGGATCTTTTCTCGACATCCAGAATTCTTTTTTTAAGAAGGAATGAGGTTGGACTATTAGGTCTGATATCAGTCGCAGTTAGGGTTGCCAGCTTGGCTGGATTGTCCAGCTTTTTTGATGCTTGTCCAGTTTCAAGCTAAAATTTAATTTGTCCAGCTAAATAGAAATTTTTTTAGTACACTGCAATAACTTGGGCAATAATTTTCATGTTATCTTTGTCAAATCATGTTAGCCAACACTGATTGTACATTTGTTATACAACTAAGTTATGATTTCCCTCTTCTATCATCACTGACAACATGTCTCAACACTTGAACAGCTGATGTCATAATAAATATTATTGCGAGCGTTAGTCAATTTCTTTACATAGAGCTTTTATTTTTTTGTACATGATTATAATAAAAATAATTTGCAGAAAATCTTGAAATGGATATTGATGAAGAAGCTGGTCCATCAAAAAGACGACTCACAACTTTCTGTGATAGATGGAAAGAGTTTGCAAAATATGCTAATTGGATAAGAAAAAAAGATAATTACACGGCAGAGTGTAAATTATGCCAAACAGACATTATAATCAAATATGAAGGCAGCCGCTCGCTTGATAAACACATAAAAATAATAAAATGGAGATGTCGCAGAAGTTGTCTCAAACTATTTCGAATTTTGTAGTCCCAACAGAGACAAAAATTGTATTTTTTTATGTCCAGCTTTTTTTGTTTTGTCCAGCTTTTTAAAACCCAATGTCCAGCTTTTTGCGAATCGGAATCTGGCAACCCTAGTCGCAGTAGATATCGATTTGTCTCTCGCCACTTATCAGTTACATGTGAGTACTTGAGACAGTCATAGTAAATTCTCTGCAGCCAGGGAATAACCATATTAAATATTTCCCGTATGTCTGCAGATATAATGCCATTAATTCGTGATGATTTAAAACATTTGAATGGGCCAATGGCCCACCGAAGGATGTCTATACTAAAAATAAAGCTAACTTGATGAGCAGATGTGTCCAAACAAGGGAAATCATACTGCGCTCACAACTACTCGTAAAATATGTATCAAGGAGTACACTAAGAGTCTTCTCATTTGACATAGTCCAGGTATTATAACCCGACTTAGTCAAAAGATTGCGGCCAAATTAAATGTGACTTAATTTTTCATTCCCCCACAAAAGGAACTCCAAGACCTTCTTCTCGACTTTCGTGTTACTACTTATTTACTTAACTGTCCATTAAAAATCCAATTAACGGATTTCAGCCTGCCTTAATATATCCTTCCAGGCGCCTCTGCTTCTTGCGCGCCTACGCCAGTTGGTCACACCAATCGATGACAGGGCTGCCTCAATTTGGTCCTTCCTACGCAAGCAAGGTCGTCCTCTTCGCCGACTTCCGCGGTTCCCCGCATCTCCCGCAATACCCGTGTCGTCGGAACATTCTCCTCTATTAGAACGATATGGCGCAGCTGCTGGATGTTAATACGCTGCACAACGTCCATGTCGTTGAGGAGCTCATACAGCTCACCGTTAGATCGGATACGGAAATCATCACCAACTCGCACTGGACCAAAGATCTTACGTAGAACTTTTCTCTCGAATACTCTCAAGACTGCTGCATAAGTGCTTGATAGTGTCCACGCCTTAAAGAAGCACGAGGAGGATGAGCGTCTAGTAAAGTATTAGTTTTATCGTACGAGAGAGGTTTCTGCTACTCAATTGCCTATTGAGACCATAGTAGCAAATGTTGACAAGAGTGATTCTGCGCTTTACCTCCAGACCGACATCAGTTTTGGTGGTAACGGCTGCGTATGCATGCAACTGGACGCTTTTTTTTAATAGTGCCATTGCGATGCACTTCTGCCTTCCGCACAACACTCTTCATGACGAAGTTGAAGAGGTCGCATGATAAGAAATCGCCTTCTCTGAAACCTCGCACGATCTCAAAATGTTCGGGGAGGTTCATTCCTACCTTTACGGAGCTGCAGAAATTGCTCAACGTCATTCTGCATAGTCTTATCAACAGGTAGTCTTATCAAACCTGATGGGATGTCACTTCAGCTTGAATTAATTCATATGTCTTTTGGCATTCTTTTGACCAATGAAATGGAACATTTTTCCGAAGAAGCTCATATAGAGGAAACATTTTCAGGCTCAAATTGCAAATAAACTTGGAATAATAATTCGCCATTCCAATAAAAGCTCTAAGTTCAGAGATATCTTTTGGTATAGGTGCCGACGAAACACTTGAAATACGTTCGTCAGACTTACTTAAACCGTGTTCGTCGATGGTAAAACCAAGAAAACATATTTTAGGTCTAAAAAATTTGCATTTGTTCAAATTTAATTTAAGTCCAGCTAAATGAAGTTTCTTTAATACTAATTTAAGAGTTTCAATATGCTAAAAATTGTTATTTACAGAATAGTTATATCGTCTTTATAGAAACAAACATTCTGAATACCTGATAATAAATTTTCCATAACCCTTTGAAAAATAGCTGCTGCAGTTTTAACTCCAAAACGAAGCCTTTTGACTTTTAACAATCCTATATGAGTGCTCCAAGTACAAAATAATTGTTATTCATCATCTAATACTAACTGATTATAAGCAGACGTCGGCACAAAGAGAACATGATAAAAATGTGAGTGTATTTGTGAGAAGCATGTGTATAACCCAGAGGAAAATTGTTACTAATTTTTGTTTCAAACAGTGTTCGAACAAATATTGTGCTTTTTAATGGTATTTTTCGTACAAGTTTTTATGGATTTGCAGCAAGAGTCATCATTACATATTTCAGGTACCTGAAATTCAATATATTTAAAGCAAAAAAATTATGTTTCCCATTTTGGGTGTATAATTGACACACAAAAAAATTTCAAAAAGAAGCGACGAGAACCTGCTTCACTAAATGCTGACAAGCAACTGAATCAGTGATGCCAGGAGATTTTTTCCAAAAATTCCTACATCAATGAAAAAAATCCCTTTTTTCCCTACACCCACTTTTAATTTTCCCTACAAAATTCCCTACGCCACTTTTTCCGTTATTTAATGACTCGATGTGTATTTAAAATTTATACAATTAATTAAATTAGCTTGTAAATGAGATCTTATAATGCAAATAGAATTTAATAACTCATGGCTTAATTTGTTCCTTTTTTTCGTACGTACGTCAGTTACAACAGAAACAATTTTTTCAGCGTCAGCGTTGGCATGTGGCAAACTAAGTAAAATTTTTATAATTTTGGACCAAAATGCTTCAATATCTAATTTAGACAATGTTTGTTTCTCATATTCAAAAAAACTACGTTCTAAAGTTAACCATTCATGTGTAAATAAATTTAAGTCAACTTTATACTTATCACATATCAGTTTAAATTAATAGACACTTTTGTTACTTTTTCCAATGACCACTTCGGAGTATAAAAATTCCATTTCTTTGAAAATTGATTTGTCATTAAGTAGTAGTCTTCTTTGCGTTTCTTCAAGTGCAGTTATGTAGAATTGTAGACAATCAGATTTTACCTGATGAGTAGTGGCTTTTGGAAATGTTTTCAACAATTCTTCACATTCACTGCCGACATAAACGTCTTCTATTGGCAATGAAACATGAGGTGACCTTATGACACAATCAATTTTAAAACATTCTTTTTTAATAAAATGTTGGCCAAGTTTATAAAAAATTTTTGTTGACTCTGAATGCAAAACATGAACCAACATTTTTTTCGACTGAAAAAGTGCATTTAACGAGTTAAAATAATTTAACATAAAAATATACACATTTTTTAATTTATATTGGAAGAAAAATAGTCTTTAGATGCTAAAAATTTGAAATTGAAAAAATTCCCTACAATTCGAAAAAACTAAGAAATCATTCCCTTTTTCCCTACATGTGAAATTTTTGAAAAAAATCGCTACAAAAAGGGAAAAATCCCTACACTTGGCATCACTGAACTGAATGCACTTTTACGCTCATTTTAACGAATATTATTGATGTTCGTGTCCAGCGTTGCCGTTTTGGGCTTTTCCTACCAAATTTGGTAGGATTTTTTTAATTTGGTAGGATGGTAGGTAAAATTGATTTTTGGTAGGTTGGATCAAAAAGTATTTTTTCAGTTTAAAAATGTTATTAGAAATGAATTTTATAAATTATTTTTGTTATATTGTTGTGTTTTGTTGCTTATTAATACATGTACAATTATATGTAATACTATTTTAATAAAAAAGTCATACTTTTTCTCAAAAAAATCTATACATATTTACATTTTATAAAAAACTGGTAGGTTTTCAACGATTTTGGTAGGTTTTGACAAAAATTTGGTAGGATTAAAATTTGTTCAGTGGGAACGCTGTTCGTGTCCTAGCTGCGTAAAAAGCCGAAGATGTTCGGCTCTCGAGAGCATTATTGCCGACGTCTGATTATAAGCATTTGAAAGGTCAAGTTCGGTAAATAGTTTTCCTCCTTCCAATGAAGCAAAAATTTCATCAATTCTAGGAAGAGAATGAATAAAGTTTTCTAAACATTTGTTTAGTGTAACCTTGTAATCACCACAGATCCTTAAACCACCGTTCGGTTTTAAAACTGGACTAAAGGTGTAGCCCATTCTGAATTATCTACCTGCTCAAGAACTCCATCTTGAATTAATTTATGAAGGTGACATTCAATTTTAATTTTGCAAGCAAAAGGTAGCGGTCTAGGTTTGAAAAATATAGGCTTTGAACCTTTAATAAGTTTCAATGATATTTTGCTGCCTTTAAATTATCCTAATCTTTCTTGAAATACTTCTGAAAACTCACTTTTTAATTGGTTTATGATTGAAGAAAAATCTTTTTGAATCGATATTGAATTTATTTGAATTAAGTCATATTTAAATTTTCTTAAAAAAGAACGTCCGAGTAATGGAGGGGTTTTTGTATTAGTAACTACTACAACTATCTTGTTTTCGGTACCTCGATACGATATTAAAACAAAGTACTCACCCAAAAGAGAAATTCTTTTACCACTATAATCAACATAAGGAGTTTGACATGGTCTTAACTTTGATATTTTACCACCAAGACTTCTTTCATACATAGAAAGTGGAATCAACGTACAAGGGGCACCGGTATCACAAGCAATTTTCATCGGAATGCCGTCAAACACAACCTTCAAATAGTAGATGTCTCTAGTAGATTCTGAAGACACACTATAAATAGATAAACCAAATACAGTAGTTTTCGCTTATAGTCCACACCAGAGATCAGCAACGAGTATTCAAAACGATGAGTAGATTCGAGTCATACTTCTAATTTTTGCTACTTATTCATACTTATTTTAATATCATACTCATACTACTCATATTCAAAGTTAGAAATACTCATCGTACTCATACTTAACAATACACACGATGTTGTTGATTTCGACTCTCCGTGGTTCAACATATACACGAAGCACAAAATAAGTATGATTCGAGTACGAACACCACAATACTCGCTAGAAGGTTGTGTGTGTGCTTTGCTTGCTGTCTTTGTCTTTTCTTTTCTCTTCTTTTGTAAATGCAACAATAACTACTACTGTAAATTTTCGAGTGACTCGAATCATTCATAAGTATTATAAGTATTTTTTTAAATTTATGAATCTGAATGAGTAGGCGTATGAATCAAACAATGAATCGAATGTTGTGAGTTTGATGTCAACGTTGTACTAATACTCATTGTAACCTATACTTATAAATCAATGTTGTAGCGAGTACGAATGAATCAGAGTAGTTGAATTTTAATACTCTAGACTCACTCATACTCAAAATTTCATAAGTACCTATGAGTAGCGAAAATACGATTCATTGCTGATCTCTGGTCCACACCCATAGTTGCAAAACAGTTGTGCAATAAGCCAAACGCATATGCCACTTTATGGCATATGCGAGTATGTATCTGTTTTCAATTATTTTCAGTAATCATAATCCTAATATATTATATATATATATTATATATATTATAAATCTTGTATATTATAAATCTTTCTGTAAGTCTGTTTGTTTGTTGGTTTGTTTGTTAGCCAATCACGCCTGAATGCCTGGACCGATTTTCTTGAAATTTGGGATATAGATCGAGCTTTTGTCGGTGCAGGTTATAGGCAATAAATCTTTTCAAAATTTTGACCGAAATGGGAAAAAATGGGACAAAGGGAGAAAAAATTGGCAAATATTAGTACTTTTATACATAAATGCTGTATTTTATCTGTTTTAAAGGTAATTTTTTACGATTTAGCTTGGTTAAGTTTCCCAAATAGCTATTGGAGGTGTTCCGTTTCTAAAGTTGAATCAAAAGGGGTCCAAAAAGGGGAAAAGGGGCCAAAAACGTGCAAATTGAGTGCATAGCCAATCACACCTGAACGTCTGGACCGATTTTCTTGAAAATTGGGATATAGATCGAGCTTTTGTCGGTGCAGGTTATAGGCAATAAATCTTTTCAAAATTTTGACCCAAAGGGGAAGAAAATGGGACAAAGGGAGAAAAAATGGGCAAAAATTAGTACTTTATGCATAAATACTGTATTTTATTTGTTTTATAGGTAATTTTTTACGATTTAGCTTGGTTAAGTTTCCCAAATAGCTATTGGAGATGTTTCGTTTCTAAAGTTGAACCAAAAGGGGTCCAAAAAGGGGGAAAGGGGCCAAAAACGGGCAAATTGAGTGCATAGCCAATCACGCCTGAACGCCTGGACCGATTTTCTTGAAATTTGGGATATTAATCGAGCTTTTGTCGGTGCAGGGGGTGCAAGGAGAAAAAATTGGCAAAAATTAGTACTTTATGCATAAATGCTGTATTTTATCTGTTTTAAAGGTATTTTTTTACGATTTACTTGGTTAAGTTTCCCAAATAGCTACTGGAGGTATTCCGTTTCTAAAGTTGAACCAAAAGGGGTCCAAAAAGGGGGAAAGGGGCCAAAAATGGGCAAATTGAGTGCATAGCCAATCACGCCTAAACGCTTGGACCGATTTTCTTGATATTTGGGATATTGATCGAGCTTTCGTCAGTACAGGTTATAGGCAATAAATCTTTTCAAAATTTTGACCTAAAGGGGAAAAAATGGGACAAAGGGAGAAAAAATGGGCAAAAATTAGTACTTTTATGCATAAATGCTGTATTTTATCTATTTTAAAGGTATTTTTTGCTTGGTTAAGTTTCCCAAATAGCTACATTTTTTAAACTAATCCAAACTACATAACCCGCGCAACGCCGGGTACAATCTGCTAGTATGATTATAAATTGAAAAAAAAATATACATAAAAATAAAAAATGTTTTTATTTAAAAATAAGTGTATTTGCTTTAATTATATGTAGACTTGAACCAGTCTTCTAGTTTATTGACTATGTAATGAAATACAATAAAAAGTAAGTTCATTTTAATATTATAGATATAACTGCTTAAAAAAGTCTGTAATTTTTGCCTGCTTGTTTTTTAAGAAAATTGTTCAAAATATTTATTTTTATTTATTTATTTATTTTATTTTTGTCAAGGACAAAATTGCTCCCAATTTCATTGGCAGAGCAGTATTTCCTTGAAATATCAATAGAGTCTAAAACTTCTTTTGTAGAAATTTCCTTCATATCGGCAAATATTTCAAAATCCGCCTCAGTTTGTTTTTCAATATCATCTTCAATTGTAAAATTATTTGGAGCAACAGATTCCAAAATGTCCTGTTCGCTTAGAGAACCAGAACCAGAATTTTGCGTTTATTACGTTCTATTTTAGTTAATGTTTTTTATGATTTTGGCGATTAATTTTACAGTGTGGACTATATCAAGAATACTTTATATATGTACATTGATATTTATTAACGTGACAAAAAAATGGAATTTATTCCAAATTCGACTATATAAGAAATGGACGAACTACATGTATGAAATTCTTTTTATGACGAAATTAGAAGCATATTTTCTGGACTATATCTGAAAATTAGAAAACTACTGTAAATCATTATATTTATATTATTTTGTGGAGAATTAGAATCTGATACATAGTTTACAGTTCTATTTTGACACAGATGACACATTGTTTTTGTATTTACAAAATCTAGACTCATGGTTGTGCCAACCGCAGTGTGAGCATTCTTTTTTTGTTTTTCTTCACTTCCACCTGCGCCACTGCTATTACCTGCTTCTAGTCCGTCACCCCCAACGCCACTGCTGACTTTTGAACTGAAAGATTGATTGCCTTTATCTTACCTTTTGGCCTTGTGCGTGACTTCATGACAAGATTAGCCATTTCTTCTTTTGCGAGATTTGACATCATTTTTGTTTCCATAATCATAGCTTTTTTTAGCGCTTCAGTAACCGTAAGTGTCTCATCTTCCTCACATAGCCTTTCAAAAATTTTACTAGGCAAGTGAATAATGAATTGATTTAGCACAAACGCTTCCAAATTGTTACCAAACTTGCAATTTAAAGCTAGACCTTTGACCCTGGCATACCATTCAGCTACGCTTTCGTTTTCGTTTTTAACAGAAGAAAAAAAATTATCTCTCTCTAAAGATGATTGATTGTTGGCGGTGTGCAATGAGAGCTTAGAATTTTGCAGAGCTCATCATAATTTTTTGAAATCGGTGAGTTGGTTCTGCACAAACTATGTTAAACACTATATGGAGCAGCACCAATCGACTTCAATAAAGCTACCTTATTTTCATTTTCTTAAGTGCAATTAATTTCACAGAAGTGAATATCCAACTTTTCCTTCCAAATTGAAAAAGTTTCATTGTCTGGAGAAAATTCTGGAACGTTGGACGTTTGAAGCAACGTAATCGATGACTTTGGAGATTCTGTTGTAGTATCAGTCGGCATTTAAAAAAAAAAAAAAATTAATTAATTGTAAAACAATTTAATTAAAAAGAACTGATTGCCCGAAAAATATTTTATGCGTAAAACGACTTAAAAAAAATTTTTTTTTAAATTTTTTAATTTTTTTAGGTTCTTTCGAACGTTTTCTCGTCGCCAATTTGTAATGTATTCTGTTCTTTATTTCTAGAAAATCTAAATTACAATTGAATATAAATTTCTTATATCTTATATACATTGAGTTTTACTTCATGGTAAAGTGTTACCATTGTATTACAGTTTTTAATACTATTTGTTGTTAATAATACTATAATACAATATATACACCAATTATACATACATATATACCAATTCATAGGATCACTGTTTCAGTGTTTCATACTAAGAGGTATGAAAGTAACGAAAAAAATGGTTATAAACTACAGTCAAAACAAAGAACCCAATCAGTGTAGGATTGTATGAGGATTTGTAAACAAATTACCTGTTGAATTACATCTATCTGGTTATCAGTTTTGTGGACCTGGTACAAAATTCAAAAACGATTAGCAAGAGGAGACAAAGAAATAAATTTATTGGATGCAGCTTGTAGAGAGCACGATATAAGTTAAGAACTTTCTTAATAAAAGTTCTAAAAAAAATCACAAGTTTTTTGGTTTGATTTTATTAACTTCAAAATTCGACTTAATCAAATATTTATTTTTCTTACTTACAATACTTACAAATCTAGAAAATTTGTTTACATTTAAATTTTAAAATCTTTATTGCGACATATCGCTTACAATAGAGTCTTGCGACATATCGCTTACAATAGAGAAATTATAAAAATTGCTTACATTATTGATTTGGTTTCGAAATATTTTTTATAACTTATTTTCTTATGACCACACAATTTGTAAGCAAGCGGATTTTAATGCACTTGAGTGTGATGAACTTTTAAGTGGATGGTCTTAATTTTAATTTTGGCGATCTTGCTTTTTTAAGTTCGACGACTTATTAGTGGAATCAAAATTAGGTCAACATAAATCCGATTACTTGCATTTTTATTAACCATAACGTTAACTCTTCCCCTCTTAAATATGTTTGTCCTCAAACATTAGAAGTGGATAATCTAGGGGCTTTAAGTGGACCCGAAATTATAACGAATGGTCCCTTACAAATTTCATTTGAAGTGATTTCTGAAATACAGTCTGCCTTTGGATTAATTTTGATATTTGAGTTATTACAGAACGTTATTTTCCTTTTAGTTTTACAAATGAGCTTGTATAGAGTTAATGTTAATAGAAATATGAAAAGAATAGTAGCAATTAAAAATTTATTAATAGTTGCTTCAGTCTCTAGGTATTCAATTTTGTTCGTATTATTTAAATGAAGTTGATTAAGTTTTTCCAAAGAAAGCATTTCGATATACATATTGTTTTTCTAAAGGACTTTGTTGTATTAATAATGGCGAGTCCAATATCATTGGAGCTTTCAAATTTCGAAAAATTTTATTATGTATTAATAGTTATGGATTCGTTATGAAAATTGATCAAATATGTTCCGTTCATTGATCGACCATTTACCATTCCACGGAAATCATTTAATAAAATTAAACCTGGTTTTAATTCCTCTACCGTTGGGGTATGAAAGGCATCTGAAATGTCGCAGTGTGGACGAGATCCATTCAGCAGCGGAGGAATACAGGTTGAGTTGATTTTCTTTAAATCGCTTCTCTTACAAATTGTGATAGTATTGCCAATAGCACAATTTTTCTTAATAGCTAAAATTTTTTCTCCATTTTTCAAAATTTCCTTAAAATCTATGTTTACAATTTTGTTATATTTTTTTATAGGTTTTATTTGTAGTGATCTACTATCTGGCAACTAACTATGGTTTGGTAATCTGGCAACACCGTCCAAAAATGGAGTTGCAGTGAAGTGCATCTAACTTCATGCATTTTCCTGTTGAAATTAATTATAAAGAAAACGTGGTTGTGAAAACATTAAATTTTGATATTTTCTTATAATTTTCTTCGGAAGTAAGGGGAATCTGAATCACATACAATATTGTAGAATTTTTATATAAAACTTTCACATTAGCAAACAAAAGGGCCTCTTCAACTGACAAAAATGGAAATCTTTCTTTGTTTAATATTTCAGTTACAATATTTAGTTCTTCTTTATTCAACATGACCGAGTTAATTATATTATTTTTCGGCCATTGAATGGCGTATTTAATATTTTCTAATTCTTCTTTAGCTAACCTTAGCCTAGTTTGCATACTTATGCTAACAGCATTGCCAATTGTATCATGATTTCTAATAACTTTATTTATTGCATTAGTATATTCAGTTAGTTTATTTATTCTCTTAGTGAAACTTTCATTTATAATTATTTGTTTATTATTATTGTTATTCAATTCATTAATATTGTTTTTAATCAACTCAAAATCGTCATGATACGGAGCACCAGCTATATATTTCCATGCAGTACCTGTTTAATGTTTGATGTTGTACTGGTTCGTTTTTAATTTTGGTTTTGTTTGTAATTTGTTTTAAAGAAAAATGCGTTTGTTTTTGTTTTATTTATATTGTTACGCAAGAACAAACGAAACGACCTAATATCGTTTCACATAAAAACAATAAACAAAAGCTACCAGCTACACTAACACATGTGTACATCGAACCATACATACACCAACAATGACATCAGTATGAGTATGAGAGAGATAGATAACGCAAGCACAACATAAGCGAACGTACAAGAGGCAATGTGTATACAATACACAAATGCACACTAACAAATACATCGAACATTTTCCAAATAAACCAGCAACAACAAACAATGTAGTCGCAAAAGAATTCTCGAGAAGGCGAGAACGCCAACCTTCTACTTCGAGAACCATCATCAGACTGAAGACGTTCGCATATAAAAGGGCAAGACAAGGCAGGCAGTGAGTCAGTTGTAATTGAGTCAGTCTTGAGTGAAGTTGCGTGTGAACTAAATAGTCGTGTTTGAAGATATCGGTTGCGAGCAATAGTTGTGTGTGAATAATAGTGAACAAGCAATAAATTGTAGTAGTTATTATTGTATCGGTTAAGTGTGAACAGTGGCACATAAGAAAGTGTGGACAATAAAGAGAGTTTAATTAAGATAAGGCATATATTTGTTTTTACTTGGTTTGCAATCAACGAACTCATATTTAAACGTTTTTAAAAAGGTAAAAACGTAACAATATTTAATTTCAATTTATGTTTGTCTTTTTCTTTTGTCTTTGTTCACACTGTTTAATGTTCTATTTATTTTTGTTCACAATTGTTTTTGTTTTCAATTTGTTTCACTTTTTGTTACTTCTACTTATTGTTCTAATTTATGTCACACTTGTTATACTGTCGAAGCTAGAGTGTCTATTAGCAAGAAAACTACAATGTTATGTAGCAATGAAAAAGAAGAATATTGAAAAAATGTAAGATTAAGCAAAAGAGAAAATAAAATATGAAAAAGAACCGTTAATGTTCTACAGGGTGTTCCTACATATGATGTTTAATCGTTAAACATTCCGGCCCTCATGCCTTGGTGAAGTTTACCACAGATTTTGAATGTGTCCTGTTTGTAGGTTGTGGGTCGGTAAGTTGCAAAGCCTCATGAACTAGTGTATTGTGAAGTTGTTGACAGATATGGCACCATGATGTACGTAAACGTATACCGCAAGAAAATTGCCAATGTTTGTGGCGTTGAGATTGTTGGGATGCCATACCTGGAAGTATAAAGTTAGAACAATATTAGTGTATGTAAATGGTTAGGGGTTATACTAATTTGCAAACAAAACCACAATTTTTGTAATTGGTCTGGTGATGACTCCATTTCTTGTTTTGATGTCGACAACTCTACAGTTCTGGTCAGGTCCAAGATATGCTTTGATGATTCGACCCATTTGCCATTCATTAGGCGGCAAGTTGTTGTTTTCGATGACTACCAGATCGTTGATTTTAACGTTGTCCCTCTGAATCTTCCATTTGTATCTGCGTTGAAATTCAACCAAGTATTCGGACTTCCATCTTTGGCAAAATGATGGGTAGATGACCTTCAAGCGTTTCCAGCGGTTGATGAGAGTCAGATTTTCACTGCTTACATCTGGTTCAGCTGGGGTCAATAATGAACTACCAATAAAGAAGTGTCCAGGGGTCAATGGATTAAGATCATTTGGGTCACCGCTAGCAGGACTTAAGGGTCTAGAATTTAGGCACGATTCTATACGAGTAAGAATTGTAGATAGCTCTTCAAACATGAATTTCAAGTTAGGTATCATCTTTTTGAGGTGAGTTTTTAATGATTTTACACCGGCTTCCCAAAGGCCGCCCATGTGTGGGGCTCCCGGGGGAATAAACTTCCAGTTAAGATTTTGATGACTAAAATGATGGGTCACTTGATTTTGAAGAGTTTTTAGGAATTCTAGACGGTCTTTTCTTAGTTCTGCTTCTCCGACGAAATTTTTCCCATTATCTGAATAAATGAGTGCGGGACATCCACGTCTTCCTATGAAGCGGGAAAATGCTGCTAAGAACGATTGGGTCGATAAATCGCTTGCTGCTTCAAGATGTACAGCTTTTGTGGCGAAGCATACAAATATGCAAATGTACCGTTTTGTGATAAGACACGCTCGGCCTGTGAAATTTCTGTGTCAAAGGGTCCTGCGTAGTCTAATCCAGTTGTAGCAAAGGATCTTGATAAAGTTGTCCGTTCTGGTGGTAATGAAGCCATTATTTGATTTTGTGTCTGTTTTTTGTACAAAACACACATTTTACAGTTGTGAATTACTCTTTTGACCAAGGGTTTCAATCTAAATATCCAATATTCTGTGCGTAGGACTCGAACCATTAGCTGGTTTTCTCCATGAAGAGTAATTTTATGTGTAAATTCCACTAGTAGTTGTGATAGCTTCGAGTTATGAGGTAGCAATATTGGGTAACGCTCATTGTAGGTTAATGCAGGTGATTGAGCGAGTCGCCCATTGGCTCTAATAATGCCATGGCGATCCATTAAGGGATTTAAGGTCAAAAGACTGCTAGTTGGGGATATTTTCTGCTTAAGTTTCAAATGTTTGTACTCATCTGGGAAATGATTTTGTTGAGTCCATATGATGAGTCGATGTTTGACGAAATCTATTTCTTCTCGGGTGATTTCTGCGGAAGATACGCGAAGATGGGTTCGGTTGGTTCCAGTATTTCCCCATAATCGTATGACATAAGCAAGCACTCGATAAGCGCGTGATAGGTCTGAAAATCGATTTAATGGGCCTTTGCGTGTTGTGGTTGTAAATGCTTTTACAGTTTTAGCTTCTAAGTTTGTGTCATCTGTTTGTGTTGGTATCGACCATTGATTTTTAGGTAATTTTAACCAAGAGGGTCCCAACCACCATAGGTTGTGGTTTTCCAGTTCTTGTGGAGTACATCCTCGGCTGGCTACATCTGCTGGGTTATCTTTTGAATCGATGTGTTGCCAATTTTGATCTCCAACCTTATCTAGGATTTCAGAAACACGATTTCCAACGAAAGTGTTCCATGAGCAAGGGGGTTTCTTTAACCAGGACAGCACGATTGTTGAGTCGGTCCTGTCCGGTGTCGCTGAATAGGCTTTTTGTGAAGCGTCACTGAAACCATGAATTTCCACATTACAATTCGGGCTAAATTGGATCCAAAGGGGAATTTTCAATATATTTATTGCGGGGCAGTTTTTTATGAATTTTTGTCATTGTAGACAAGTCAAGGGTTTTAGTATGTCATCCCAGTCAACTTTATCTAACCAAATCTGTTGCATAATTAGTTTTGCTTCAACTATTATTGGGGCTATCCATCCACAAGGGTCAAAGAATCTGGCAATTGTAGACAAAACTTCTCTTTTGGTGTAGTTTTCCTTTAATTTGACATCTGGTGCTGTAAATGTAAATAAGTCTGAAGAAATGTTCCATTTGATTCCAAGAGTTTTAGTTCCAGTGTTTTCTGACAAATTTAACCAATCGAGAGGTAGTAGGGTCTCATTTGGTAGATCTTGTATAACTCGTGGGTCATTTGATGTCCATTTCATCAGATCAAATCCAGCGGATTTTAAAACTGTTGTAAGTTATTTTCTCGATTTGATGGCGTCTATTAATGTGTGACCACCTGCTAAAATATCATCCACGTACATGTTTTGTTGTAGAGTTTTTGATGCGAGAGGGTGAGTTGATTTTACATCTTCTGCTTGTTGAAGAATGGTTCTAATGGCCAGAAACGGGGCGCAGTTGACTCCAAAAGTTACTGTCAGGAGTTCGTAATCCTCAATAGGATCCTTTTCTGTTTGCCGAAATAATATCCTTTGATATTTGGTTTGAGTCGGGTCAATGAGTATCTGTCGACACATTTTTGTGATATCTGCGTTGTACACAAAACGGAAGAATCTCCACTTCAGTATCAGAAGCACTAAATCCTGTTGAAGTATGGGTCCTGGATATAATATGTCATTCAAACTCTTCTTGTTTGAAGACGGGCTAGAAGCGTTGAAAACTACTCTAAGTTTCGTTGTCAACCGTTCGGGTTTTATTACTGCATGATGCGGCAGGTAATAATTTGGGTTTGTGTTGATTTCCAGGGGAGAAATTTTACTCATATGTCCTAACTCGAGGTACTCAACAATTACTTGGTCGTATTGTTTTTTGAGTTCGGGTTTCTGCCTAAGCGTGCGTTCCATTCTCAAGAACTGTGCCATCGCTATGTTTCTCGAAGTTCCTATTTCTTCGCTATTTTTAAAGGGTAGGGTAACTATATACCTTCCTTTGTCGTTTCTTCGTGTCGTCGACGTGAATTTGTTCTCGCAAAATGTGTCCTCATCTGACCTCAAAGGTGGGGTCTCCTCCACCTCCCACCTGTTGAGTAATGACACTGTTGTACTAGGTTGTGTTGTTGTTGAAATTGGTCCCCCCACAATCCAGCCAAATACTGTTTTTTGTGCCAAAAGGGATCCAATAGACCGCATCGGTGTGTCCATGCAATATATTGAGTGGCCCAAGTCGAGGCCTATAAGCAAGTCGATGGGTCTGCTTTGGTTGAATTGAGGATCTGCAAGTTCTAATTTAGCAGTCTCATTGAAATGTTGCAAATTTAAACAATGTGGTGGTAAATTAGATGGAAGAGTCTTCAGGACTGGTGCCCAGACTTCTAATTTAAATTGTGAATCCACCTTGGAGCAAAGATTGAATAAACATGCTTTGGTTGAAGTCTCTGAAACTGTTTGACTCAAGCCTGTAACATGTACTAAATTTCTCTTGGTGGGTAAATTTAGTTTATTTTTCAACTTTTCTGACATAAAAGTTGATTGTGAACCAGGGTTGATGATTGCTCTTGCCTGGTACTTTTCGCCTCTAGTTTCGATCAGTACAATTGCAGTAAATAACAAGGTTTCCTTCTCATTGGGAGATTGATTGAGATGTTTGCTCTCTTGCAGTGTCAAGGAAGTGATATTTGGGACGGCAAAGTTTGATGCTGATGTGGACTGTATATTGGTGTTTTGTGTTGCGATGCTCCTGCTAGATTGGGTTGCGTCACAATTCTGAACTAAAGTGTGGATTTCTGATCCCTTATGTAACAAAGTGTTGTGTCTTTGCTTACATAATCTACAACTGAATTTACTTTTACAGTCCTTAACACTGTGATCAATAGAGAGGCAATTGTAACATGAATTTGTGACCTTTACAATGTGAATTCTGTGCTTAACATTCTTCTGTGACCTATTTGTTTTCAAAAGTTTTATATTTTTCGACCCAGTTTCATTTTGAGTCGTGTTTATGTGAAAGGTGTGAATTTGTGACCTCAGGGACATTTTGAGTAAATTTATTTTTCGAAACGATATTTTCTACGGACTCCAAAGTTTTGAACTTGTGGGTCAGAAATTTATCGAATTCAGTCCAGGTGGGGATTTCCGCACAGTCTTCCCGAGAATTCTCAAACTCCTGCACCAAACTTCTCGGAAGTTTTTGAGAGCAAATATATATCAGGAACGACTCCCATGTTCCTGTGTCGACGCCTAACATTTTAAGGGTCTGTCTACAATCATTTATTGTGCGCTGTAGTTTTTTAATTGATGGACCTGCGTTTACAGTTGCATGAGGGAGGTCTAAAATTATCTTATATTGTTCATTAACCTGCATCCATTTGTTCTCGTAACGGTCCACCAAATTCCTCCAAGCTAGGGTGAAGCCGTCATTTGTCAAGGGTGCGTGAGCAATTATCTCCCTTGCCTCGCCGCCAGTTTTTTGGGTCAAGTAGAATAATCTCTCGACATTACTGATTCTTGAGATTTTGATGTATATAGCCGTAAATAAATCACGAAAACTGGGCCACAATTTATAATCGCCAAAAAATATATCTGTGTCGCAGGGAGGGAGTCTTACTGACAAACTTTCATTTTCCTGAGGGATGGTCGATTGACGTTCTGTTTGCCCTACGGAGTCAGCGCCTAAATTTCCGCGTTAATAGACGACAGACACCTTTTGTATGCCGATAGAGTCTGTTGGTATCTTTCCCTAAGTTTCTTCTTATCCATTGGTTTATCACCTTCCATTTCTATATCTCTACATTCCTCATAGGACCTTTTCACTTGGGTCCAGAGCGAGTATAATTCTATACGTAGAACTTGTAATGCGTGAACATTATCCTCAGCATGACTTGCCGAAAAAACACTCTCAAATTCGATTAAATCGTCAGTGCAATTGGAAAATTTTTAAAGAGCAATCTTGAAATATTTATTTAAGGAGAGGTGATAAAATTCGGGAATAAAATTGGGTTAAAAAATGCCCGCCAGCGATTTTACAACAAGAATTATAAAAAATAATAATTAATTTCAAGATTGATTATTAATATGGAGATATTTTATTTCCCCAGAAATTTATCAAAAGAAGAATGGGTGGTAAGCTCTTTTTTTTGTTCCTTTTTTTACTTCTTATTTAACAGCGACAAAAAATTTTAAGAGAGAACTCCCGCACTAAAGAATTTGTGTTTCTCTCTTTTTTATATTTGATTTTTTGCACTTACTTGTTGTGTCTTCTTTGCTTGAACCGCTGCTTTTCAATCTGGGTCTCTTCTTGTTGCTTGTGTCTGTCTATTGTTGTATTGTTGGGTCTTTTTTGTTTGTCCACTTCACTTGTGGATTCTATTTTTTTTTTTTTTTTCTTTAAAAAAAATTTAACTGTTCTTACACCGTTAGTATTTTGTGCTTTAAGCAATTTTTTGTTCTTGTAAAATGCACTTCACTTTATTCCACTATATACGGTACGAAGTGACCAAAAAATGTTTAATGTTTGATGTTGTGCTGGTTAGTTTTTAATTTTGTTTTTGTTTGTAGTTTGTTTTAAAGAAAAATGTGTTTGTTTTTGTTTTATTTATATTTAATTTCAATTTATGTTTGTCTTTTTCTTTTGTCTTTGTTCACACTGTTTAATGTTCTATTTATTTTTGTTAACAGAATTGTTTTTGTTTTAAATTTGTTTCATTTATTGTTACTTCTACTTATTGTTCTAATTTATGTCACACTTGTTATACTGTCGAAGCTAGAGTGTCTATTAGCAAGAAAACTACAATGTTATGTAGCAATGAAAAAGAAGAATATTGAAAAAATGTAAGATTAAGCAAAAGAGAAAATAAAATATGAAAAAGAACCGTTAATGTTCTACAGGGTGTTCCTTCATATGATGTTTAATCGTTAAACAGTACCAATTATGTTTATTGATCGTTTTTTTCTTGTTTCCTCCCTCAACCGCAATGATTCCAACATCTGCATAGCTTGAATCAACTCATGTTCCAAGGATGGTATGAACATGCTTTGAGAGTGATTATTATTATTGACGAATGACTTTATTTTATCAAAGAAGCCTTGATATTCGTTTAAGTTTATTATGTGCACAATTCTAAATGTGCCATCTTGTATTTTTGCTACTCCTTCCGTCAAAGTAACAATGTGAGAGAGTGTGTAATTAATGATTTGGAGTTCAGCATAGGAGTGGGATGGGATGTTTGTGTAAAGGAGGAGGAGGAATAATATGATCTTCATTGTTGTCATCCTTCTCTACTTCCCTTTTCGTCTTCCACTCTAGATGATTGTATTGGATAGATGGCTGGTACGTAAGACCGTCCTTTTTGCTTTCGTTGCTACTAAGGGGCCTCACTATCACCAGAAATTTTTGTTGATTGTTATTATTATATTTTCCTTTTTTTATTTTTGCACTTTTTGTTTTACAACGTATTTTTATCAAATTATTTTTTAAACAAAGTTAAAGGATAAATAATTCAATAGTTTTTACGTTACTGTTAGGAAAATTTTTATTTTTCACGGGATAAATAATTCAATAACTTTTTAATTACGTTAGTAAATTACTTATTTTTCACAGTATAATTACTGTTAAGAAAAAATTTTTATTTTTTACAGGATAATCACTGTTGAAAAAATTCTTTTTTATCTTTTCACAAGATCTTTTACTGATTTTTCACTTTATTTTATTTCTGTCGCCAGCTATGCCAGACCGATCAAGCTGCTCGGTCTCCATTTAAGAACTTTCTTTATAAAAGTTCTAAAAAAAAATCACAAGTTTTAGTTTTTTAGTTTGTTCCGGTCTATGACCGTACTTTATTAACTCCAAAATTCGACTTATTTAAATTTTTATTTTTCTTACTTACAATACTTGCAAATCTAGAAAATTTGTTTACATTTAAATTTTAAAATCTTTATTGCGACATATCGCTTACAATAGAGTCTTGCGACATATCGCTTACAATAGAGAAATTATAAAAATTGTTTACATTATTGATTTGGTTTCGAAATATTTTTTTTTTTCGAATTATTTTTTAATAGCATTTCGAAAAAGCTCTATACATTGTGGTCTAACCGATGTTAAAGTTCATCTCAACTCAGAGTCGTATCCCTACGATGATTTAAATCTTAAATTTGCGTGTGAAGAAAACAGTCGTGGTTTGAAGTTCGCCGTTGTAAAGATCTACCGAACAGTTGTTAGTGTTTACGCGAGCAGAAGTGTAAGAAGAATAGCGAATAGTTGTGTGATAAGAATAACGAATAAACAAATTATTGTTGTATCGTCAAGCTGTAAATAGTGGCACACAGAATTGTGTGTACAATAAAGAGTTCAATTGAAACTAGACACATATTTGCTTTTACTTTGTTTGCAATCAACGAACTCATATTTTAAACGTTTTTAAAAAGTTAAAAACGTAACAATTGGTGTCAAAAGTGGGATTGCAAAATCCGAAAGTAAAAATAAATAAAAAAAATAAAGAAAAAAGAAATAAATAAATAAAATTAAACTCACCGAGCTAGGAGTGGAACGGCTTAAACGAGAGTTGGGTAAACTAGAGCTGCCAACAACTGGAACGAAGAATAAACTCCAAAGGCGGATAAGGGAACAACTGCAGTTCAGGGCATTGACATCGAATCCTAAGAGTTCGAGGATGAAGAAGAACGTGAGTTACAGGCTCCTGCAACGCCTAGCGGTGTCGACATAAATTCGTTGCTAGCCGCTATGATGGAAAAAATGCAAGTATTAGCTGATAAACAAGATAGTGAGCAAATTATGCAGAAAATGTAAGTAGCCAATCAGAAACTTCTGGCTGATGTACAAGAAACTACTAGAGCTTAAAATCGCAAAATGCAGGAAGAGAACAAAAAGCTATTGGCTGATGTACAAGAAGCTTCTAGAGCTGAGTCTCGAAGAGAAAGTGAACAAATGGTGGAAAAAATGGAAGTAGCAAATCAAAAGCTATTCGAAGCTTCTGGAAACGAAAATCTGAAACTTTTGGCGGAGTCTCGAAAAGATAGTGAACAAATGATGAAAAAAATGCATGCAGCAAACCAAAAGCTATTTGAAGCGACAACAGAGAAGCTGCAGGAAATACGGGAGTCATTCAGCAAAAGAATTACCAGTATCGAGGTAAAGGTGGCAGATTTGGAAAAGACCGTTGACACAAAAGTGAACGATTTGGGAAGGACCGCCGACGGAAAACTCGTAATGATGGAGGAAAAGATCATCAACCTCCAGAGCCAGCGACCAGAACCAGTGCGAGTCGTGTCAGAAAGTACCGGCAGGATAAGACTACCTTGCTTTGATGGTAGCTCACCCCTATCCGTGTTCAAATTCCAATTTGAGACAGTAGCCAGCAGAAACGGATGGGATGATGGAGAGAAGGCGTTGGAACTAATTTTGGCGTTAAAAGGTGTCGCAGCTCAGATCCTAGAAACCATGCCAGCCAGCTGCAGAAATAACTACAACGACTTAATGGTGGCGTTACAGAGTAAATTTGGCGACGAGCATAAACGAGAACTGTACCGCATGGAGTTAAGGTGCCGAGCGCAAAAGGCTAATGAATCACTTCAAGCCTTTGCAATGGAGGTCGAGAGATTGGTGCAGCTTACCTACCCAGGAGAAAACCACCCGTTGATAGACAACATTAAGACCGAGGCGTTTGTCTATAGTATACGCGACCCTGACATTAAACTAGCAGTATGTTCTACGCAGAAGACAACCTTTGCAGAGACTTCGTACTAGCCCAAGAGACCGCTCGCACAATTTCAAGACCACAAGTGAACAAAGTGCGAAAAATGGAAGTCGTGGAGGAGGAAGAAAGCCTTTTGAATAAATTTAAAGAGATGTTGAAGCAAGTTTCGGAAGAAAAAGGACAAAAGGCTAAACTTAAATGCTTCAACTGTGGAAAGGCTGGTCATTTCCAAAGAAACTGCAAAGCTCCACGTAAAAGATCCAGATCCGTCTCACCATCAAGGAATAGTAAATGGGCGAACTACCAACCATCTTCATAAGAGTCCCCGTTAAACTAAAACGAGCTTGCACTGAGGGGTAAGTGCTGGCTCCCACAAGCGAGGGCCCCACAATCTCAATATCAGTTATGCTACAAAACAACAGCAATCTTACGGCGTGCGGGTACATAAATGGCAGACAACACATCTTCACTATAGACACCGGTGCTACGCAGTCTATCATCAGACCAGATGTCGTGAAGGGGAAGTGTGAGGCACTTAGCAATGCAAGACTTCGGACAGCTACTGGAGAGTCTGCCACCGTCCACGGAAAAACAGAGGCGAAGGTGACGATAGCCAACATTAGTGTAAGCCACGTCTTTATTGTTGCCGATATTGTGGACGAGGTTATCATTGGTGCCGACTTTATGATAGCTCATGGTATCAATTTGAATATGGGGCAACAGATAATGAATTGGCGAAATGTGGAGATACCTCTTGACGTCGGATATAAGCATCATGTGCACGCCAGAAGGATAGTTACAGTCCAACCACTCAAATTATCACCTCAGAGTGAATTATTGATATGGGCGCGTATGGAGGGAGATTGTGAGGAGTACCGCTTGTGGGTTGTTGAACCAGCAAAAATTCAGACGGACTTGTTATCAGCAAAGGCCCTCGTCATATCTAACGAACAGAGAATAGTCCCGGTAAGAGTGATAAATCTATCAGACCATGAAAAAGTCATTAGTAAAAACTCAGAGGTGGGCCAATGTGTTCCAGTAGAGGCGGTAATGAACAGCGAACAATCGCCGCAACCTGCCGAAATGTCAGCCAAGGATCAACAAGAATTTAGTGTAAGTGTGGAGAACTGGGAAGCAGGCTTAGCAGCTCCAGATAGAAATAAAGCCAAGAAGCTGCTAAAGAGGTATGCTTTCGCTTTCGCCACGAACAATAGAAGACAAGGAATAACAGCTATGGTCAAGCATGAAATTGATACGGGCGAAGCGAGACCAATAAAACAGGCACCCAGAAGCATGCCGCTGGCGAAGCGTAATGAGGTTAAGGAGTTAGTCGACGAAATGAGGAAGAGCGGTGTAATCGAACCATCATCGGGTCCGTGGAGCTCACCTGTAGTCTTAGTCAAAAAGAAAGATGGCAGTACGAGATTCTGCGTAGACTACAGGAAGCTGAATGATGTCACCAAAAAGGACAGTTACCCGCTACCGAGAATTGACGACACACTCGACACGCTAGCCGGAATGAAGTGGTTCTCCACATTGGATCTACAAAGCGGATATTGGCAGGTAGAGATTGCAGACAAGCACAAAGAGAAAACTGTATTCAGTGCGAACGGCGGGCTATGGCAGTTTAAAGTTATGCCGTTTGGACTCTGTAATGCTCCGGCCACATTCGAGCGGCTTATGGAACGTGTACTCAAGGGACTGCATTGGAAGACTTGCCTGGTGTACCTCGACAACATCATAGTGATGGGGCGAACTTTCGACGTACACATCAAAAACCTGGGAGAAGTTCTGCAGCGAATAACAACGGCTGGACTAAAATTAAGCGTAAAGAAATGTGCATTGTTCCAAAAACAGGTGAAATATTTGGGGCATCTTGTAACAGCAGACGGAATATCTACGGATGAAGATAAAATACGAGCAGTAAAGGACTGGCCTCGTCCCCAGAATCTTCATGAACTACGGTATACGGTATTAAGAAGACTCGAACGACGCTACTTCACCCACAGTCACACGGAATGGTAGAACGGTTTAATCTAACCCTGGAGGAGTACTTGCGGAAAGTAGTGAGCGAGCAACTGGGACGAACACATTCCGAGGTTTCTACCGGCGTACTTGCGGTCCATGATTCGACATCTAGACCACCCGCCAAGGTTATTTTTGTGACTGAGATAAAACTGCCTGTTGACTTAGAGTTTGGTGTTAAGCCCGCCACAGAGAGGGATGCCGTATAAAAATGGTCAGTGATAGAATGAAAGCCAGGTAAGATCGTGCAGCAAACACGGAAGGCTTCCACGAAGGACAATTGGTTCTACTCTACAACCCGAAGTGGAAGAAGGGATTATCCCCCAAGCTACAAACCAGCTGGGATGGACCGTATAAGATAATTAAACGGTTAAACGATGTCGTGTACAGGATACAGAAAGCTAACAGCCCCCGAACAAAAATGAAGGTCGTACACATAGAGCGACTGGCAAAATATGGGAGAAGAGATAATGAGCCTATTCGGGACGAACAGGCTTAAGTGGGAGGCAGTGTTACGAAAATGGAAACAGTGTAATATTGTTTAACATTAAAACGATAAACAAAAGCTACACTAACAAATACATCGAACTTGTTACAAGTAAACCAAAAACATCAGTATGAGAAAAGGAGATAGACAACTAAGCGAACGCAACAACAAACAATGTGAAAAGAATACACAATCAACAATAAAGTCGCGATAGAGTTCTCGAGAGAGTGAAAACACGAACATTCTACTTCAAGAATGTTAGTTAGACTGTTTACGTAAGCCTATAAAAATACAAGACAAAGCAGACGACGAGTAGTAAGAATTCACTCAGTCTTGTGTGAAGACGCGTTGCGTGTGAAGAAAACAGTCGTGGTTTGAAGATCGCCGTTGTAAAGATCTGCCGAACAGTTTTTAGTGGTTACGCGAACAGAAATGTGAAGAAAAATAGCGAACTAAGCAAATTGTTGTTGTATCATCAAGTTGTGGACACTAGCACATAAAATAGTGCGAACAATAAAGAATTGATCTAAAACTAAACACAAATTTATTTTTATTTGCAATCAACGAACTCATATTTTAAACGTTTTTAAAACGTAACAAGGTAAAAACGTAACAATATATATCTTGAATATATACATGCTGAAATGAAATAAAAAGACAAAGTTTTCTTTTTTTGAACTATAATTTTTATTGCCCTTGGCTGCTAAACTGTTTTTAATATTTTGCCTAGGATATTGAGTATAAATTAAGTTCTTTTCTAACTTGTAAAACACTTTAATTTGGTTTTTTCAGTATTTATTTTAAATTCATATTTTTTTTATTTAAATATTTATAAAGTTTTATTCTTATATTAAAAAATTAAGTTCTTCTCAGTAGTTACAAAAATTTGCTTTCCTTACTGATGAGGATTGCTTAAACTCTTTCTTAAAACTAACCTTAAACTGAATTGCGAAAATATGTAAAGTAATAATTAAAGAATACCGTAAATAAAGAGAGTAAAGATTAAGAAATACAGAATTAGAATATAAAGAATAAAAATTGCAAAATGAAAATAATAATTATAGAAATAAGTCGAATAATGTAAGTGCTACCTTAACTACCCTCTCTCTTTAAAACCAATCGTCCTCGATTGTTTTTGATAATTTGACTAATTAATTAGTTTTTTGTAAAAATATTCAAAATTACTTTAATAAAGATTTCCATATACCTATAACAATGTCAAATAAAAAATCAGTTACATAGGAAAAAAAAAATATAATAATAATAATTTTACTGTAAATTGTCCTTATGAACAGGTCGGTTATCTATCAGCACATAACTTCCCATATCCTACATAGCGTTTACTAAATTTATTTCCTAATCTTCGGTTAGTTTTCACAAATACCCTCTCTCCTGAGGAAAAATTCCTTGTCCTTCTATGAACGTTATGATAATTTAAATTTTTTTCCTGAACTATACTTAGTTTTCTCTTTATAAAAAGTCTTAATTCCTCAGAAATGCCGTGAATAATATCAACGGGCCTAAGTCCAGTTGCCGAATGTATTGTTCGATTATATTTAGACACAGCAACGAGAACCAATTCCCTAGAGTCGACATACCTTCCCTCTGCTTTCAAACACCATGCGATTTCTGCTAAAGTACTGTGAAATCGTTCGACTTGGCCATTAGTAGTACTATGTGCAGGTGGAACCGTAAAAATTTCAACTCCAAAGTAATTTGCAAGGACATTTCTTATCGTTTCCGAATTAAAAGCTTTCTCATTATCACATACTATAGTTTTAGCTTTTGGAAAAGAATTTATTATTGACAATAAAGGAATTTTAATATCTACTACTGATCTTGATGCGATAGGAAAAACGATAGCGAATTTACTAAATTTGTCGACACAAGTAACAAAATGTAATTTATCGGTAGAAAAAATGTCGAGGTGTAATAGTTCACCTGGATTTTCAGGAATGGGAGAATTTCCAATTCGAGCTGGTTTGGGATGTCTGACATATTTTGCCTCCCTACAGGTTTTACAAGTTGAAACTATTTCTTCTAATTTTCTTCGAATTCCTGGAAAATAATATTCCCTAAGGATTTGACTAAGATTCTCCCGAGTATTGTGGTGAGCCCTGTTGTGCTCCTTAGTAACGATTTCAAGCTGATCGTTAGGATCATGGATATCTATGACCATATTCTCGCTAAAGACAAATTTGACAGACCGAAAGATTCTAATAATGTCATTTTGAAACTGTCCAAGAATATGACGATCGCAATGAATGCAGTTTACAACACTTGGATTTAACTTGGATTTTTTTTAACAGTTTTATAATGTCCGCAACTTTACTAAAATTAATGAGGTTTCTAACTTGGTTCACAAAAATGGTTTTAGAAAATAATATTGATTCCGATGCTTCGATAAGAATAAGTTGATTCTTGAAACAGTTGATTGGGTTCACGACAGATTTAATAACTGCTGTGGACGATCCCTCACTATGTATTGTTGCCATGGTTGATGTCTCTGATGCTGTTAAAGTATCAGAACCGCCTGTTGCTTCGGATGCTGGCAAAGTCTCTAAACCAACAGTAGCGTCCAGGCTCATTGCGTCACTTTCCACGTAATGCATATGCTGACGCGATAAGGCATCCGCAACTATATTATCTTTCCCTGGTTTATAGTAAAATTTCGTAGAAAACTCCTCAATAAATGCTCTCCACCTTCTGATTTTCGTGTTATAATTTCTTTCCGAAAGAGAAAATGCGAGCGGCTAGTGATCCGTATATATATTAACATTTTTTGCACCATAAAGATAATTTCTCAACTTTTGAAGTGACCAGACTATGGCTAACAATTCACGTTCATTTGTGGAGTAGTTTTCTTCAGTTGGAGATAAAGTTCTTGAGATCATTGTTACAGGCTTTCCATTTTGCGCCAAAACAGCACCTATTGCCCTCGACGACGCATCGGTTGTAAGTTCAAATGGCTCATTAAAATTTGGGTGAAGCAATAAAACATCCTCCGATGCCAATATATTTTTTATTTTTATAAATGCGCTAAGCGCTTCTCCGTCTAGACAAATTTTTACATTTCGGGAACTTCTTGCCGGCACATTACCATTTTCCCCGCGTAGGTATTTTGTAAGCGGTTTTGTAATAAGGGCATAATACTTGACGAACCTGCGGTAATAGCCTGCCAACCCAAGAAATGACCTTAGGGCGCGTAATGTTTCAGGGACCTGGTAGTTTAAAATATCATTGACTTTTTCAGGGCAGGTTCTAATACCATCTTTTGAAATAAGAAATCCTAAAAACACCACAGAACTTTTAAAGAACTTTGATTTTTCAACTGAATATTTCACCGCAAATATTTTCATATTTGACTTATATAGTTTTTGAAGAATTCTATCTACATCGAAAATATGATCTTCAGCAGATGGCGAGAAGATAATAATGTCATCTATATAGACATGACATGACTTTCCAACTTCTTCACGCAAGATATCGTCTATTGCCCGTTGAAATATACTTGGGCCATTTTTTAAACCAAAGGGTAGTCGACAAAATTCGAACTTACCGTTATTGACACTAAATGCCGTCTTTTCCCTATCATTTTCCGCTAGGTTAATTTGGTAAAATCCGGACTTCAAATCAATGGTTGTGAAATACGCAGACTTTCCTAAATTTGATAAAATGAACGATGTGTCGGGTATAGGGTACCGATCGCTTGTAGTTTTGGAATTTAGTTTTCTAAAATCAATTACAAGTCTTTTCTTTGGCCTTCCTGTCTCATCGAAACCCTTCTTATCGACTATCCATATAGGATTATTATATGGAGAGCGAGAGGGCCTGATAATGACATTTCTTAATAAATCTGCTATCTCCTTATTCACGAAGTCATTCAAAGCTAAGGGGTAGGGATACGATTTTGAATATACTGGCTCCTGGTCATCAGTTCTAATAGTGGCGATTACCTTAGTCACAAAGGGAAGAGATTCTATTGGATCAGCAAAAACTTTCTTGTTAGCTTCAAGAATACTGTTAAATTTTCCAATCAAATGGGCTGGCGCATCACACGTCTTAAGACTGACAAAATTATTAACTTCATTGCACCGTAGGAACGACAACTTCTCTTCGCCATTTTGATATCTTAGTATTCCCGCCTTGCAGTCAATCTGTGCATTTATTTGGTTCAAAAGATCAAAGCCTACTATTCCATCAAAAGTAGTCAAATCCGGTAATATAAAAAAATTAGAAGTTGTGCCTAGTAAATAAGCTAAACATTTTAAAAAGATTTTTGAATTGCCATTCACCGAACGAACTAAAAAAGGTTTTACAAGGGGTTTTATTGATCTTAAAAATTCAAGATCCTTAATATAATTTTTCGATGTGCCGGTGTCAATTAAAATTTTTAACGTCCTTCCTCCGAGTGATCTTTCTATGTACGGCAGGAGGGACCCAGCTCTAAAAAATTAACTTCGTCCATTATGTTATTTTCCTCAGCATCAAGCTGTGGTGGAATAAAACATGGTTGGGGCTCTGGTGGAATATACTCTAAGCCTTTGCCAAGAGATTCACTATAATCATATTCCATACTATTCTCTGTTGACTAAAATGATTAACCCGTTGAATTTTAGAAATATTTTGCCGCAAACTATTAGGTGGTCTCTTTTGTTGATTGAATCGATTGCTATCAATTTCCATCGGCTCAATATTTTGACGATAACTTTTTTTTATAACTTTTCGGTTGCATCCTATTGTCATTTCTACCAAAGGAGGGGTTCTGATGCCAATTAGAAAAGGTATTGTCAAACCTGCTGCCATTTCCACTGATATTTGAAGCTTGATGTAATCGTGGTTCATATCTATTGTTCAGAAAGTTTCCGGAAAATAAATTTTGTTGTACTGGACTATTATTAAATTGAGGTCGTCCAACAGGTTGATAATGTGGTGAATTATAATGAAAATTTTGGTTCGAGCTATTCCAAAAGGTTGTTGCAAAGTTATACCTCGACTGGTTAGTTTCAAATTCCTGCGCAAGAGCGAGAGCAGAAGGCATGTCCGGAGGGTTGCACGAAAACAATACATCCGACATTGGACGCCGCAACCCAGAAATGAACACACGTAAAGCGTTTTCCCTATATTTATGACTAAGGGTCTCAATCAACGTTGTATTACCTTCATTTGTCATAATTACCTTGTTTAATATAAGAGCTAATTTCTTTTCGACTATGTCATAAAATTCAATAATTCCTCTGGAACCTTGCTTCAAAGTGGACAATTCCTGTTCAAGTGTAAATATAGATCTTTTATCTCCAAATGAAAAATCCAGCCTAGATAATATTGCCTTAAAATTTAATACGGTATTGTATGAGCCCAGTACCGAATCAGCAGCTCCTACAACCTTATTTCTTAAAATTCCTACTGCCTGATAGTAAGTAGAGCTACCTTCATAGGGTTCATACAATTTATGAGCAGTCATTGCTGCTTGACGCCATGACATATATTTTTCCGCGTCCCCATTGAATTCCGGAACAGATTTTACTATATCCAGAGATTCACTACACCTTGCTCCTACTCTAACAGTTATAGCCTTATACTGCTCAACTTGTACTGGGTTTTCAAAGGCCGCTAATCTTTTTGTCAAGTCATCAATTTTATCTTGAAAACATTTACGTGCCTGCCTCTGTTGCCTGATTTAAAGCAGTACTAAGCATAGCCTGCATTACATTAGTATCCATCTTTCCCGATATAAGAGCAGTAGTGTCTGTGCCGATTTTAACGTTTCGCAAGTCAGAGATTAAATTTTCTATGCTCATAAGGACGGATTCTGTCAATAGAAATAATTTACAAATTTAAATTATTTCTAATTTAATATTCAAAAAGGAAAATTAAATATTTTAAATAAAGATAAAGCTTATTATAATTTGCCAATCTTATTTTAACTCATAAGAAATTCTTTTAAATTTAGAAAGAAATTAATACAACAGAAAAAAACAATTTTAATTAATATTAACTTTATATATTTTCTTTTTTCTATATTGAATACTTAAATTAAATTCTGCGTTTTTTGTATTAAGCCATCCACCAATGATTGTTACGGCCTCCTTTTAATTTTATTTACCCTTTGCCGGAATTTCATATTCTTCTCGGTACAATCTCTTGTGTATTTTAACTTCTTATATGTTTTGATTAATAGTTGTGTTGATTTTAGCGTTTTGTTGTCTGTTCTTTTTATTTTTTTGAAGTGTTCAGATTTATTTACTAATTGTTTCTTTATTTCTTTTGTTTAAATTATATTTTCTTTTAAGTTGACTTGCTTAAAAATTCATTTTAATAACTGTTATTGCTTTGAACTTTTTGTCAGATCAATTTGTTCTTCTTTATGTTACTTTAATTCTACTTATTTAATTTAATTTCTTTTTAATCCACTTTTTCTACATTACATCTTTTTTATTAATTTTCTTTTGAAGTGAAGAATTTCGTTTTGCTATTTTATTATTTCGTATTTTCTGTTCTTCTAGTTTTTCCTATTTCATTGATCTTCATATTTCTGCATATTTGATTGATTTTTAAATTTCTTCTTTTTTGGAAGAAAAAAAAATCTCTTAACATCGATAAATTCCGTTACGATCACTAATTGCTGTTGTTTTGTATAATCACGAGTATAAAATTTAATATGCCTTTGTGTGGTATTTTTTCTTAACATTAACATGTGCCAGCTAAAATTTTCAGTTAATTAATGTTTTTTTTTTTCTTTTTGGTATTTTTTTAAAATGTCTTTTTTTATTATTGCTAGTATTTTATTTGATCCATGGTGTTTTAAATTTTTAATTTACAATTTTTCATTTTAATTATTTTAAAAAACCAAGAAAAAAATTTTATTCACAAAAATAGAAATTAATTAATTACTTTTAAGAGTTTTGCTTTAGCCACTATGGGCCCCACGTTGGTCGCCAATTAGGTTCTTTTCTAACTTGTAAAACACTTTAATTTGGTTTTTTCAGTATTTATTTTAAATTCATATTTTTTTATTTAAATATTTATAAAGTTTTATTCTTATATTAAAAAATTAAGTTCTTCTCAGTAGTTACAAAAATTTGATTTCCTTACTGATGAGGATTGCTTAAACTCTTTCTTAAAACTAACCTTAAACTGAATTGCAAAAATATATAAAGTAATAATTAAAGAATACCGTAAATAAAGAGAGTAAAGATTAAGAAATACAGAATTAGAATATAAAGAATAAAAATTGCAAAATGAAAATAATAATTATAGAAATAAGTCGAATAATGTAAGTGCTACCTTAACTTATATACATATAATTATTGAATAATAAAGTATATGTATACTACAACGTAAATAATATACGAGAAAATCTAATGATTTATAATTTACAGTTCGATGTTCTTTGGGCTCTTTCAGTGGCGGTTGCATCCTCTCCCTTGTCAACGAAGGACCATCCCAAATTGGGAGTTTTAGGCTCTGAGCTATTGTATTGCTTAAATAGGAATTTTCCCGTAATGACCCCATATAAGCAGTACATAGAACGTTAGATTACCTGCAACTTTTTGCAAGTGGAATTTCATCCTTTTAACAACAGTCTCCCAGAGGGAGGATAAGGCATCGATAATTGATTTTTCACAGTTTTTTAAAGGCGTTGTAGGTCTTAATGCTTAATGCTTAACACCTAATAAATTTCTGTCATTATTGGAGAACATTGTTTTCGGTAGACCTTTTACGACCCAGACAAGAAACCCAACCGTTGATAACTCCGAGCATACTTTGAGGTGAACTGCTCGAGGAGAGAAACAAACAAAAACTGCTGCATATCCTTTTAAAAGCTTTCCATGCCGCAAGTTGAAGGCTTTTAATGTAAATGGATCGGCAAAATAGGCCTCGGTGTAAGTGAACGGTAAAGAAAATGTAACATTCTCACGTGGAAGAACTCCCGGTATTTGATTTTGTAATTTATGCGTATATATTAAAGGTCTGCACAAATGTATTTGACTTCAAAAAGTACATAAGATCTAGCATACATGTACACTTATCCGAAGTATCCGAAGAAGAAAAGTACTCTTTTTTGAGAACAACAAAATTATCGAATAACTTCTTGTTGTTATTTGACTGCGTTCGCTTCATACAAATACATGTTCAACTTTCCTTCTTACTCGAAAATACCGGCACAAAACATGTCGAGTACAACGAGTACCACCAAACTTCACGTAGTACTTCAAATACCAATGAGTACTGCAAATACCACAAAGAAGTTTGGCAAAGAAAAGATCTACACCAAAGACTATAAATATGTAAACGTATTGTTCTCTTCTCTAAGCAATTTATTCTCATATGCGTGTATACGTGTGTGCATGTATGTATACATGCATTGCCAAATAAAATAATAAACAAACTGAAAGATGTCTTGTTTTCGCAAAATGTATGTGCAAATAGCCTGTGGAAAACAAATATTACCGTTTGTTTTATTGTAGGGTAAGAATATGTGTTTTATTGTTGTAGAAATGAAATTATATCGATTCGCACCGAATTATAATGTTATTTTTTAGACTATTCAATTATGTATGTATGTATTTTTCGAAGGCAAGAAATCTTATTTCTGAGAAGAGGTCTGCTCTTGGAACTAACGGAGCTACAATAAACAAAATAATGTTTATGAATAAAACAAAAATATACGAAGAAATAGAAAGAATAGAAAGTGATCTCTAGTTTTGAGTTTTATGGACATGAATTTTTAGTTTTTTTTTTATTTAAGGATTAATGTTTTTATGTTTTGTTTTTCTTTTTAAATAAATTCACAAATATTTAAGTTTTTAAATTCCTTCTCTTCTATATACATATACTTAACTTTATTTGTTACACTTATTACTTACATACTTTTATCATTTTAAATGATCTCTGAAAATATGAAATATAAACTATGTTTTTTTACGTTTTAGTAATTTTAAGTGATTTTTTTGTTATTTTAATTGTTTTTAGTTCATTGAAAATAAAGAATTTTTTAAATCAAAAAGCGAAAAAAAATATTTTTCAAAAAAATTTACTATTTTCGATTTCTATTTTCTTATTTCAATGATTAATAAATATATGCCTAACATGTCGTTTGTTCATACACATAAGCACTTATATATTGTTACGTTTTTACCTTTTTAAAAACGTTTAAATATGAGTTCGTTAATTGCAAACCAAGTAAAAACAAATAAGTGTTTTATTTTAATTAAACTCTCTTTATTGTCCACACTTTCTTATATGCCACTGTTCACACTTAACCGATACAACAATAATTACTTGCTATTATTCACACACAACTATTGCTCGCAACCGATATCTTCAAACACGAATATTTAGTTCACACGCAACTTCACTCAAGACTGACTCAATTACAACTGACTGGTTGCCTGCCTTGTCTTGCCCTTTTATATGCGAACCTCTTCAGTCTGATGATGGTTCTCGAAGTGGAAGGTTCGCGTTCTCGCCTTCTCGAGAATTCTTTTGCGACTACATTGTTTATTGTTGCTGGTTTATTTAGAAGATGTTCGATGTATTTGTTAATGTGTATTTATGTATTGTGTACACATTGCCTCTTGTTCGTTGTGCTTGTGTTTGCTATCTCTTTCATGCTCATGGTCTTTGTTTTTGTGGCTTTTGCTTATTGTTTTTTTTTTATTGTTAAACGATATTAGGTCGTTTCGTTTGTTCTTGCGTAACACTGCCGCCCACTTAAGCCTGTTCGTCCCGAATAGGCTCATGATCTCTTTTCCCATATTTTGCCAGTCGCTCTATGTGTATGACCTTCATTTTTGTTCGGGGGCTGTTAGCTTTCTGTATCCTGTAAACGACATCGTTTAACCGTTTAATTATTTTGTACGGTCCATCCCAGCTGGTTTGTAGCTTGGGAGATAATCCCTTCTTCCGCTTTGGGTTGTATAGTAGAACCAGTTGTCCCTCATGGAAGCCCTCCGTGTTTGCTGCACGATCATACCTGGCTTTCATTCTATCGCTGACCATTTTTATTCGGGTGCGCACAAATTGGTGAAGTTCATTTAGGCTTTCTTCTTTTCCAGTGGCATCCCTCTCTGTGGCGGGCTTAACTCCAAACTCCAAGTCACCGGGCAGTTTTATTTCAGTCCCAAAAATTACCTTGGCGGGCGATCTAGATGTTGAATCATGGGCTGCAGATCGGTAAGCCAGTAGAAACCTCGGAATGTGTTCGTCCCAGTCCTTCTGTTGCTCGCTCACTACTTTCCGCAAGTACTCTTCCAGGGTTCGATTAAACCGTTCTACCATTCCGTCAGACTGTGGGTGAAGCGGCGTCGTACGAGTCTTCTTAATACCGTATACTTCACACATTTCCTTGAATACAGCTGACTCGAAATTTCTTCCTTGATCGGAATGTAGCTCTATTGGAACCCCGTAGCGGCATACCCAGTTGTTCACAAAAACGCTTACTATTGTGCTCGCCTCTTGATTGGGTATGGCATACACTTCCGGCCATTTGCTGAAATAGTCCATCACCACGAGAACATATCGGTTTCCGGCATTGCTGACTGGAAAAGGGCCTGCTACGTCCATCGCTATCCGCTCGAAAGGTGCGCCTGTTGCATCTGACCTCGACTTCTTCTTACTAGACCTTTAGCTGCAATGCACTGGGTACAGTTTGCTATCCAGTCCGCCACAGCTTGCTGACATCCAACCCAATAAAAGCGTTGTTTTAGCTTTTCCAGCATCTTTGTCACTCCAAGATGTCCTCCGCTGGCTCCATTATGGAACTCCTTTAACACATCTTTCATTTTGGAGGAAGGCACTACCAATAGGTTGGATGAGGTCTTGCCATCAGCGCTTTCCCAAAGTCGATATAGGCACCCATTTATGATCTTTAAGCTGTCCCATAGTGCCCAATATGATTTTGTAAGAGGACCTTCTGCGGATATCACATTTCTTGTTGGTCGTTTATCCTCCTCTTTCGCTGCTATTATCTTCGCCAATATTGGGTCACTCCTTTGTGCTTGGGACCAGTCTTCGTTGTCTTCAATCCGCGTTAGCCGGATATCGACGATGGATTCCTTTTTCTCAGCTTTCACGCAATGTTTACACTCCAAATTACAAGGTCGGCGTGAGAGAGCATCAGCATTACCATGTTTTATGCCTCTTCGGTGTTCAATGCTGAAGTCGTAAGTCTGGAGGCGCTCAATCCAACGTGCTAACTGTCCTTCAGGGTTCTTGAATTGCAGCAGCCATCTCAGGGCGGAATGGTCAGTCCTTAACAGGAAATGTTGGCCATACAGGTACTTGTGATAATGTTTTATGCACTCCAGCACTGCAAGTAGTTCACGTCGGGTCACACAATAATTCCGTTCCGGCTTCGACAGTGTGCGACTATAGTAGCCTACTACTTTCTCCGTCCCATTGATCACTTGGGAAAGTACACCACCAATACCATATCCGCTAGCATCACTGTCCAAAATGAATTTTTCTCCTGGGACTGGATACGCCAAAACTGGTGCAGCACACAATAGATCTTTTAGTGTCTGGAACGCCTTTTCTTGTGACTCACCCCATTGATACGCTTTCGATTTCTTGGTGAGTTCGTGCAAGCTTGTAGCCACGCTAGCAAAGTTAGGCACAAAGCGTCTGTAGTATGTGCATAGTCCCAAAAAGCTGCGTAGTTCATGAAGATTCTGGGGCCGAGGCCAGTCCTTTACTGCTCGTATTTTATCTTCATCCGTAGATATTCCATCTGCTGTAACAAGATGCCCCAAATATTTCACCTGTTTTTGGAACAATGCACATTTCTTTACGCTTAATTTTAGTCCAGCCGTTGTTATTCGCTGCAGAACTTCTCTCAGGTTGTTGAGGTGTTCGTCGAAAGTTCTGCCCATCACTATAATGTCGTCGAGGTACACCAGGCAAGTTTTCCAATGCAGTCCCTTGAGTAGACGTTCCATAAGCCGCTCGAATGTGGCCGGAGCATTACAGAGTCCAAATGGCATAACTTTAAACTGCCATAAGCCGCCGTTCGCACTGAATGCAGTTTTCTCTTTGTCCTTGTCTGCAATCTCCACCTGCCAATATCCGCTTTGAAGATCCAATGTGGAGAACCACTTCGTTCCAGCTAGCGTGTCAAGTGTGTCGTCAATTCTCGGTAGCGGGTAACTGTCCTTTTTGGTGACATCATTCAGCTTCCTGTAGTCTACGCAGAATCTTGTACTGCCATCTTTCTTCTTTACTAAGACTACAGGTGAGCTCCACGGACCCGATGATGGTTCGATTACACCGCTCCTCCTCATTTCGCCGACTAGCTCTTTAACCTCATTACGCTTCGCCAGCGGTATGCTTCTGGGTGCCTGTTTTATTGGTCTCGCTTCGCCCGTATCAATTTCATGCTTGACCATAGCTGTTCTTCCTTGTATTCTATTGTTCGTGGCGAAAGCGAAAGCATACCTCTTTAGCAGCTTTTTGGCTTTATTTCTCTCTGGAGCTGCTAAGCCTGCTACCCATTTTTCCACATTTTCACCAAACTCCTTTTGATCCTTGGCTGACATTTCGGCAGTTTGCGGCGATTGTTCGCTGTTTATTATCGCCTCTACTGGAACACATTGACCGACTTCTGAGTTTTTACAGATGACTTTTTCGTTGCCTGATAGATTTAGCACTCTCACCTGGGCTATTCTCTGTTCTGTGGATTTGACGAGGGCCTTTGCTGATATTAAATCCGTCTGTATTTCTGCTGGTTCCACAACCCACAAGCGGTTCTCCTCACAATCTCCCTCCAAACGAACCCATAACAGTGATTCACTTTGAGCTGGTAGTTTTTGTTGTTCGACAGCAACTATCCTTCTGGCGTGCACTTGATGCTTGTATCCGACGTCAAGAGGTATCTCCACATTTCGCCAACCCATTATCTGTTGCCCCATATTCAAATTGATACCATGAGCTATCATAAAGTCGGCACCAATGATAACCTCGTCTACAATATCGGCAACAATAAAGACGTGGCTTACGCTGATGTTGGCTATCATCACCTTCGCCTCTGCTTTTCCGTGGACGGTGGCAGACTCTCCAGTAGCTGTCCGAAGTCTTACATTTCTAAGTGCCTCACACTTCCCCTTTACTACATCTGGTCTGATGATAGACTGCGTCGCACCTGTGTCTATAGTGAAGATGTGTTGTCTGCCATTTATGTACCCGCTCGCCGTAAGGTTGCTGTTGTTTTGCTGCATCACTGATATTGAGACTGTGGGGCCCTCGCTTGTGGGAGCCAGCACTTGCCCCTCAGTGCTAGCTCGTTTTAGTTTAACGGGGACTCTTGTGAAGGTGGTTGGTAGTTCGCCCGTTTCTTATTCCTTGATGGTGAGGCGGATCTTGATATTTTACGAGGCGCTTTACAGTGTCTTTGGAAATGACCACTCTTTCCACAGTTGAAGCACTTAAGTTTAGCCTTTTGTCCACTCTCTTCCAAAACTTGCTTCAACATCTCTTTAAATTTATTAAAACTGCATTCTTCCTCCTCCACTACTTCCATTTTTCGCACTTTGCTTACTTGTGGTCTAGAAATGGTGCGAGCGGTCTCCTGGGCTAGTGCGAAGGCCACGGTCTCTGCAAAGGTTGCCTTTTGTGTGGAACATACCGCTAATTTGATGTCTGCGTCGCGTATTCCATTAACAAACGCCTCGGTCTTAAAGTTGTCTATCAACGGGTGGTTTTCTCCTGGGTATGTAAGCTGCACCAACCTCTCAACTTCCATTGCAAAGGCTTGTAATGACTCGTTTGGCTTTTGCGCCCGGCATCTCAACTCCATGCGGTACAGCTCTCGCTTGTGCTCATCGCCGAATTTCCGATGTAAGGCCACCATTAATTCGTTATAGTTGTTTCTACTGCTGGCTGGCATGGTCTCTAGTATCTCTGCTGCTACACCTTTTAACGCCAAAATTAGTTCCAACGCCTTCTCTCCATCGTCCCATCCGTTCCTGCTGGCTACTGTCTCAAATTGGAATTTGAACACGGATAGGGGTGAGCTTCCATCAAAGCAAGGTGTTTTTATCCTGCTGGTGCTTTCAGATACGACTCGCACTGGTTCCGGACGCTGGCTCTGGAGGTTGATGATCCTTTCCTCCATCATTACGAGTTTTCCGTCGACGGCCTTTTCCAAATTGTCCACCTTCGCGTCAACGGCCTTTTCTAAATCCGACACCTTTACCTCGACACTGGTAATTCTTTTGCTGAATGACTCACGTATTTCTTGCAGCTTCTCTGTTGTTGCTTCAAATAGCTTTTGATTTCCAGCATGCATTTGTTTCATCATTTGTTCACTATTTGCTCTAGAAGTTTCTTGTACATCAGCAAGAAGTTTCTGGTTTGCTGCTTGCATTTTCTCATTTTCGGCTCTAAAAGCTTCAAATCGCTTTTGATTTGCTGTTTCCATTCTCTCCACCATTTGTTCACATTGTTTCTGATTTTCAGCTCTAGAAGTTTCTTGTACATCAGCCAGAAGTTTCTGATTGGCTACTTGCATTTTCTCCATCATAGCGGCTAGTATCGAGTTTATGTCAACACTGCTAGGGGTTGCAGGTGCCTGTGACTCTCGTTCCTCTTCATCCTCAAACTCGTAGGATTCGATGTCAATGCCCTGAAGCTGCAGTTGTTCCCTTAACCGCCTTTGCAGTTCATTCTTCGTGCCCGTTGTTGGCTGCTCTAGTTTACCCAGCTCTCGCTTAAGCCGGTCCACTCTTAATTCGGAGAGTTTCATTTTATTTACTTATTTTTTTTTTTTTTTTGTTTTATTAATTATTTTCACTTTTGGATTTTGCAATCCCACTTCTGACACCAATTGTTACGTTTTTACCTTTTTAAAAACGTTTAAATATGAGTTCGTTAATTGCAAACCAAGTAAAAACAAATAAGTGTTTTATTTTAATTAAACTCTCTTTATTGTCCACACTTTCTTATATGCCACTGTTCACACTTAACCGATACAACAATAATTATTCACACACAACTATTGCTCGCAACCGATATCTTCAAACACGAATATTTAGTTCACACGCAACTTCACTCAAGACTGACTCAATTACAACTGACTGGTTGCCTGCCTTGTCTTGCCCTTTTATATGCGAACCTCTTCAGTCTGATGATGGTTCTCGAAGTGGAAGGTTCGCGTTCTCGCCTTCTCGAGAATTCTTTTGCGACTACATTGTTTATTGTTGCTGGTTTATTTAGAAGATGTTCGATGTATTTGTTAATGTGTATTTGTGTATTGTGTACACATTGCCTCTTGTTCGTTGTGCTTGTGTTTGCTATCTCTTTCATGCTCATGGTCTTTGTTTTTGTGGCTTTTGCTTATTGTTTTTTTTTTATTGTTAAACGATATTAGGTCGTTTCGTTTGTTCTTGCGTAACAATATAAAAAAACATCAGTTATGTGGTGTTTTATGCTGCGAGTATTTGAAGTACCACATGAAGTGAACATAATTTTAGGAGTACTTGTTTTTGCGGATATATTTTTCAATGAGTACTCTTTTTACGGAACATAAGCAGCTTCGGATAAATACTTACTCGTATTTGTCTTGCACACATTCTCTTCTCTTCACTGCTTGAGCTGTTGAGCAACGAGTTGCACACATGAAGCAAAAAAGTTATTCGTTGCAGACCTCTATTATATATACAAGTTTTGCAGTTTCAAAAAAACTACCGAATAAGATTCTTCAGCTTCGGAAATAATATCCCCGTCGAAAGTGCGCAAACCATTTTGGTCAAGAAAGAAATTTAGCGAAAGAATTCGACATTTCCTATTTATGAGTCGATCGTTTTCGAGGCAATCGTGTTCTATATAAAAATGAACTCGTTGCGGATATATTATTACAAAATTTTTGATGAGTTGTATTTCAGCGGTGGTAATGTGTGTCTGTATCTCATATGGAATTTTAATCTCTTCGTTAAGCAAAATTTAGCTATCTAGGTGTTTTAATAGATAAAATTTATGGCAGAGCCCTAACCAACATAAAAGGTCAAATTATTTGGCAATGGTAAATAAAATTTGTTGTTTAGTGGTGGATGGTGTATATCCTATTGTTTCTGGTACGTAGTAGAAAATATCTTCTTTGACATTTAAACCTACACCTCGGATTTTTAGTGAGCTGGAGTTTTCAAATTTTAATAAATCTTCTTCAAGAAGATATTTCCGGGACAAATTTTCCAAAAGAACATTGTAATTGCTGGTTATTTTCTTCAAGTTCCCTGCGGAGATCAACACTTTAGTAATTACTATTAAATCTCCTCCTTTAGAATTGAAGAAGCTTATGGGTATGGGACTTTACAATCTTCGCTTAATTCAAAAGATATCCTTATTGCTATATACGGTTTACTATTAACCTCAAAGGTTACTGAAAAAGGTTTAATTGAAAAATTTTAATAGAATGGTTTGATTTTACTCAAAATGTATGTATGTATGTATGTGTATTATGTAATATCTCCATGAAAAAAATTATTTGCATGAGGTCTGCTTTAAGGGCATCGTTCAATGAAAATCGACTACAATTTTTCTTAGATGCGTTAAACACAACATGCATTTTCGTTTGATTTCAGGACAAAAGTAAAAAAGGTAGAAGAAAAGGGAAATGTTTTGTCGTTGAAGACTCCTAATGAGTTTCTTCTCCATCTGAAAGTACTGTACGTAGGTTGTGCTTTTCGATGAAACCAAAAAGATTTCTGTAGAAAAGTTATCCATAAAAGGTAGTCTTACCATGTACCTTCTCTCTGGTTGATGTTTAACTGTGTTTTGAGAAAGATTTCACAATATACATTCTGCTCCGAGTCGACTTTTTATTTTTCTAGCTCCTCTAGTTCACAAAACTTTTTCAATTGCTCATGAACGGTAGTTTCTCCTACCGCTGCAACTATTATAGAAAATGAATAATAATTATGCCTGGGCTCAGAACCTAACAAATACCACCCGAAGTGCGATTCTATTGCGTCTCAAGCGCTCTTGATATTAAATTTTATGCCGCTTAGATTGATGGATTATAACTAATCACTTCCCTTTATGAGATCAATTGGAACTGCTTGTAAAAATAAGAATCCGCTAAATCTAAAGAAACAATATCCTGAGACTTAGGTAGACAATGGGCTAATTTCGGTGCAATAATTACTTTAATTGTAATTAAGAAATTGGACCTTCTCCTAAACCAGAAATCCTTATATGATATGTTTCTACGGGAATCGATAGTTGTTGCAAAACTCTTCTCCTACTTACCAACTTAAAGAAGCAGCCGAACAGTAAATAGTTCACCTACTTGTTTATGTAGATTAGAACCATAGGTAAAATTATTGTGCGCCCGAAATAACTTTGCTTTTTCGTTACGAATTACCCGTGTGTTGTATGAAATTGTTTTCCCGTTCTATGGAGAAATTTCCTTGAGTACCCAAGTGTTTCATCTTCAACATGAAGTAAAGTTTGATATTTTCTTTTCCAGTGAAAGCAAGCCCCTTTACTGGGACATTTGGATTTGAAATGAGTAGGAGACAAACAATTTTGCCCTACCTCCGTCCGGTTGGGAGTAAAGCACCTTTGATCTTGACTCCGAATTTTTCTTCTTTATCGGAAACTGTTACCAATATCTCGATCCTGGATTTCAGGTAACTTTGAAGAACAAATAATTATAAGTAAGGATAGGGTCCCTCGGTGAAAAAAAAGTTCCAAAATTCCTTTTAAAAACATCAATAGTGTTCAAAACTAATCTGATGATCCTGAAGATTCCTGCTGAGCTGTTTGAATTGTCAAAATCTGTTCTATTTGTTGATTAACTAAAATCTTTGCGTTCTCAAACCGGCTTTACGACGCTTCGTAGGCTAAATCAAAATCCTGCCCAACCAAACCGAATCTTTTTACGTTTTGGGAGGCATCCCCCCTTACTTTGTTTCCCAAGTACTTGTGATATGTTCTTATTTCCTAACATTAAAGACGAAAACATATCTCTAAATTCCGGCCATTTTGAATATCCGCTTTCGAAAGTTGACATGTCACTTAGGGGTAACCTCAGACCTGACCTAAATTGCCTAACAATCGTAGATTTATTTGTAATCCTGTCCATTAATTTAGTCTTCAGATTTTGGTACATGTCCAAATCATATTTATGTAGGGTTGTGTGTATGTCTTAAAATGTTTCTTCGTATGTTATGGAGAGGATATGAGACAAGGACAGTCTTAAATGAGATATCTATCGAAGGACGCGAGGGTATAATCGTAATAATTGACTAGTACACAAAGAAGACAACTAGATCCTAATTTGAAAATGATAAAGCAACTGCAGCAGTATGGCTTCCGAGCGTAAGCAATATACCTCCGATGATAAATAGAATGCGTTATAATAGCAATGCTTAAACTGCAGTATATAGTCTCTATATATACTACAAAATTCAGAGCTATATAGGCTAGGTTGAATTAGCGGCCCCCTCAATGGACATAATTTTTAAAGTATTGTTGTAACAGCGATATTACTCGGTCCGCCATATAATTTTAACTCCTGGTATATCCCAAAACGGTTGTTATTTTACTCAAATCTCTTTGGCAGGACGCCTTCTGTCAATAAATTCTGATTGCCCAAAAATTCTTCTTCTTCTTAGTGGGCAATGACAGAGAAAATGTTTGATGGTATCCTTTTCTTCCCCGTCGTTACAGCTTCTGCAGAAGTTGTTATGAGGTATACCCAATTTCCTGGCATGCACACCTAGATGTCAGTGTCCCGTTATAACTGCTATGAGGCTATTAAGGTGGATTCTGATGAAGTTAAACACCACCTCTCTTTCACAAATAAATGAAGCTTGTGAGATAAAATTTGTTTGCTCTTCTGTAGTATAACCGGCGAAAGCCACATTATCTCTTCTAGAGACTCCTGGTATTCTTGGAGAATCTTAAATGGAATGTACACATTATCTAAGGGTCTCATTATCGCATTCCGAACCACTTGTTTTTCCAATATGTCTTGTGGTAGCAAATTAAAGATGGTAAACAACCCTTACAAAATAAATAATCGGAAGGCAACCTGTTATCGTGACCGCCAACATTCTTATAATCGCTAAAAGCGGGTTTGATAATTCTTTTTTTTCTAAAGCCAACCACCCCGAATAATAGAGTTGGTTTAATTACAAAATCGTAAAAAGCAGTTCCCGCCTTAGTGGTTCTGGATTATGTATTGTCTTTCAGTTTAGTTTGCTGCTGTCCAATATGAGTCAGAGATATTTCGTGCTATTGGTAAAAGCCGTTGATAATAGTATTAACTCGTTTTTGATTGAGTTAACTTGAAGTCTACCATTGCGATAGTATACTCAGTGCAGTTTAAAGCATTTCCGAAATGAAAATTGCATGCAGCTTGTTCTTGTTGTTTGTGGTTCCATAGCAAAAGTGAGGGTATAATTCCTTGTGATGTCTATCAAGCTGCCACTTTTGAAACACTTGAGCACCCAAACTTGACTCGATTCATGGCGTAAATAACCGACTCCAGTTTAGCGTTACTGAAAACCCTTCTATACCAAGAAAAGCAGTCAAATTATATCCCATGTAGCGCAGTTTCGGTAGATTTACTCTTCGTGTTGGGGTGCAGCACAAAAAATCTTCAGAAAGTGCCGTCTGGTTCTTGGTTCATTCATTTATTTACAATTTTGTCGACCTGTGTTATTTTATAATCAGTATTGTTATTTATTATTACTATTGTTACGAAAATGGAAATGGTGTTATTAAAATAATAAACAAAAGCTCCAAAAACAACACAATGGACTTGTTCACGTGATCAACGAATAAGTAAGAATATAGCAACAACATCAGTATAAAAAAAAATATAAGGGATAAAGATGTAAACAGCCAACAACAAAGTGCAGCGGAAAAAGAAGTAAACAAGCAAAAACAAAGTGCAGTATAAAAAAAGGCAACAACAAAATGCAGTATAAAAAAAGAGCGGATAAACAGTAAACAAGACACACAAACAACAATAATGAAAACCACTTGTTTACATTTTTAGATATTTCTCGAAGGCAGTCATTCTCCTTCGAGAGTATTCATCATACTATTGATCCAGCGATATAAAAGGCAAGACAGAGCAGGCAACGGGGATTCAGTTAGAATTCAGTCAGTCGTGTGTGAAGACGACACGTGAAATTCAGTAAGAATTCGGTCAGTCGTCTATGAGACACGTCAGTCTTGTGTGAAGATCTCCGTATTGTTGCTTACAAAAAGGTTGTAAGCAGAGAGAGAATAACGAATAATTGTTATTGCGTACGCGGAAGAGAATCGTGGTTTGAAGTTCTAACGAACGAGTGTGAAAGAAGAATAACAGCTAAAGTAAATTGTTATTGGTTAAGTCAAATCATTAAAGGTGGCACACGGAATTGTGCGAACAATAAAGAATTGATTTAAAACTAAACACAAATTTATTTTTATTTTATTTGCAATCTACGAACTCATATTTTTAACGTTTTTAAAAGGGTAAAAACGTAACACTATTTTAATTATTTTATTATTTATTATTGTTGTTAATATTACCAATTTTAATAGTTTTAGATTGAAAGACTGTGAGATGTTATATTTTTATTTTATATTACAATTATCTTCTTCTTATCCTTAGATTGTATTGTATATGTTATATTGTACACTGTATTTTTTTTTTTTTTTTGTTTTTTTTTAGTTTGAGTTGGATTCAGATGGCAGTGCTAAACTTGGATCATCCGTTAGAGGACTGGGGACAGATGTAGCCATTGTCAGCAGTATGGTATTTTTGGCTCAATTTATATTGTCGATATGCATGGGAACCATCGTTTCGATATCAGGAACAACGACAGCTGTTGTAAGCACAGCAAGTTTTCTTAGTTTCTGTGGTGCTCTATCTGCAACTCAAATAATGTATTTAGATTTATAAATTACTTTGTTTAAATAGTTCAGTTGTAACATATACATATGTAAATCCGTACCTATTTATTGTATATCATTTAGTCAATTCACACAAGCCGTTGTATCGTTGTATTGCGTGTATTGTTGGAAGATTATACAACAGTGTGTGCTTGTTGTTGATAATTTTCATTTAAAAATCCGATACACTTATACACATTTTTTTCATAAGTTTTTAAAAGTTGTATTGGTTTCGTGCTATCAAATTGTGTGAATAACAAAAAATACATTTGGAATACACAATACAGCATAGCATTGAGCGTTCACAAACAACCAAGTGTATTCAATACAACATACAAGATACAAAGTCGTGTGAATTGCCCAATTATTAATGTTACAAAGATACATTCCTACATTTTAAATATTTGTAAGATACGATAAATCTTTGCAATGCGATGTGTCAAATATACAAACTGGTAAATAAATTTTAAAAATTAATTAAATGATGCAAATATTTATTGAGATCTAATACAGTTAATGTAGGTGTACTTTTTATTATTATCAGCCACAACAGCACTGCTGGCGACATCCTTAAAATACCATCGAGATAAAAATACAGATCTGGCCCGATATGGATATACGCAAAACAAAATTTGCGTTAAATTTAACCACACACCACATTTATGGAACCTCATAGCAGTTATAATGGATCACTAGCCTCTGGATGCACACACTTTTACAGAAACTGTAATGGCGAAGAAGAAGACGGGACGACATAACATGTTCTTTGTCATTGTCTGCCACTTGCGAACTTATAACGAGAGATTTTTGGGCACCCAAAGTTTGCTGAAATAACTTGTTTAGCCAAAGGTGCTTTCAAAAGAATCCACACCTTCATACATATATCTACCGGAACAGCTGAGAGATGCCAGCTAGAAGTTATAATTGTATATACATAATTGAATTAATTCAATTGGCAACACCGGTAATTACAACAGAAGCTTATAGTGTTTTCACACCTAAAGTTGAAACCACAATGTAACGACCAATTAAGACCAACCAAAAAGTCACATTAGTTGGCCCCTAAAACAAAGATATTCACAAAATTCTGTAAATAAACAACATTCTGTACCATCAGAGTCAAATAAGTTAAACTTTTTTTTTTTTTTTTATGAAATCAACACTCAGGGGATGGCCCCTACTCATGCAGTGCATTGTGCAGTAAAGGTGGAAAGGGGGAAGATGCGAACGGCAAGGAAACTAGTTGCTGCTAGGTGACTATAAAATGGCCAGTGCTATACCTTCACCATTAGACAGTCTACAGGCAATCGTCCCCAAGAAGCCCGCAGTTTCTCACACCACTTATGTTGTGTGTGTTAATTTTATACATAAGTGGCGGGACCTACAGTTTAAAGTCGACTCCGAACGACAGATTTTTTGAGAAACTGAGAAGAAATCGCCGAAAAAATACTTTTTGTATTTTTTTTATTTTTTGATGTCTGACCTGGGACTCGAACCCTGGCTTTTACGTCTAAAAGCCTACCTACTAGACCACGGCGACCACTTTGATTCTTCGCTTCACAAAACTTTCAACCTCTAATTGGTCGTTTGCATAATTAGTAACATCTACTGCCGTTTTCCGATGGTCAACTTTTACTAGTTTTACCATTTGACGGTCTTGGCGGGCAGTAGATTTATGAAGTCGACCACTTTCTCATTCTTTCCACATTATTTGTTTGACGATATCGCAATGAAATGCGACAAACCGTTGATTTGTTGATTTTAAATTGATGAGGAACTTCATTCATTGATTTGCCTTCTTCCAAAGCCCTTATAATGGCAAATTTGCTATCTGCTGACAGGTGTTTCTATTTTAAAATTCACAATTTGCAAAGTTTTCATTAAACTTTTATTTTAATTACTCTAGTTGATCTCCTTTTACCTTTAACACATTGCGTTGCATTTTTTTCTCGCTAAATTTGTTCACTTTTTTTTATAAATCTAAAAAAATTAGTAGAAAGAGAAGCAAACAACGCTTAATGATATTTTTTTATTAAAATTTAGAAATCAACGAATAAAAAAAAACAAAAGTGGAGTGGAATTGGATAACGTTATAAGTTTCGAGCCTCGATTGAATATCATATGACATAGCGTTGCATTTTTTGTGCTCGCTACTGTACATCTATTTTCTTTGTAGTTTCAAAAAGTATGTATACCAATGTACCAAAGCATGTATGCCCATTTTTTGCTGTGCAGACGTGATAAAGAGATAAAAACAAACGTGATATAAAGAGAGAAAACGGTTGTCGTACGATGTAATTCAACTTATTTATTACAATCACTATTTGGGCACAAGTGCTCAGGAGCTATCAGAGAGGTTTTCGGTATCAAGAAGAACTATTTACAATGTGATTAATCGTGCTGAAAAGGGGGTAGGTAAGAACTAAAACGTGGAGGTGGTCCACAGAGCGCTTACTTATAAGAAAAGTTGCCCAGGACCCAAAAATTTCAACAAGGACCCTTCGAAGGAGCTTAAAGAAGAATGTGATGTTGTTGTTTCCCACGAAACTGTTCGGCAGGTCTTGTTAAAAAGACAAATATTCTTCGAGTTCAACCCTTAAAAAATCACTGCTTACCAGGCCGCTCAATGGATCCTCGTCAACGATGCTCCTTTCACTCGCATCTCGGTCTTTTCTGATAGTCAGGCCGCGATAAGATCTCTATCGGGTTTCGTGAACAACTCTAGGATCGTTATGGAATGTCGCCGCTGTCTCGACCTTCTTTCGGGGCGCTTCACCAGTGTCTTTCTGGTGTGGGTCCCCGGGCACAGTGAAATTCCGGGAAACTGTAGGGCCGACGAGCTCGCCAGAGCTAGTGCGCTCTTTCCGGAATCCTCTTCTGTTGAATTGGGTATGCCACTTGCCTCGGTCAAGTTGACCATTGCGCGGAAGTTCTTTCGGGACGCCAACCTATCCTGGATCAATGAGGAGTCCTGCTCCACCGCTAGACTCACCTGGCCCTTGATGGATAGAAGTCGTACCAACCGATTACTTGGTCTTGTTCGTGATGTCATCTCGACTACAGTGGCCGTGCTTACAAGTCATTGCGTCATGGGTAGACACGCGGAAAGAATGAGGCTCCCTTTTAACGACTTCTGCCTTGGATGCAGGTCCGCTGAGGAAGAGGAGACTGTTGTTCACTCTCTTTGCCAGTGCCCGTCTCTTGCTAGGTGTAGATATAGGTTATTTAGCTCCCCATTCCTTGTTAGCTTAACGGAGCTATCATCTATTGACATCAAGGATATAGCTTCATTCATCAAACTTTCAGGCTGGTTTTCCAGTGCGGGGTAGTCGTGCTTTTGTTGTGCAGCCCTTGCGCTGACCAACTTCTTCCTTTTCCCTGATTTTGGTGGAACCTGGTTAGTACAGGGACTGCGTTCACCCGTGGCATCACAACGGGCCGCTATGCGTGCTCAAGTGAGCTTTGTGATATCAGAGCTACCACTCCGACCTAACCTTACTTTCCGCAGTAAATAAACAAAGGCGTTTTTCATTTGCTATTAACAACATTTCACAACCTGTAACTTATTGGGGCGACGTAATATTCTGCGATGAGACCAAAATCATGTTACACTGTAACGATGACCCAACAAAAGTCTGGCGAAAGCCGTTAACAGCGTTAGAAAACCGAAATATAATACCAACTGAAATATCGAAAAATTTCGATCATGGTTTGGGGTTGTATTTCGAGTAAAGGAGTAGGAGATTTGGCCTTTATATGTAGATATAACAATGGATGCGCAACAATATTTGGACATTTTAAAGACAAATTTAAAAAAGCGCAACAAAATTCGGCTTCATGCAGGAAAATAAAACAAAATTTAAATTTTATCAAGATAATGACCCCAAACATAGGTCGCATAAGAATAAGAATGTGGCTTGTCACAGTTATATGATAAAGTCATAGACATTCGTGCCCAAAGTAAGGATTTAAAATCCATTGAAAATTTGTGGGTTTATTTAAAAAAAGGCTATCTAAACGTCAAACGAAATATGGCGGCTCTAAAAGCTGCAATATTGGAGGAATGGGTGAATAAACCAGATCACTACGACTTGCAGAAGCTAATCCACTCAATGAAGACACGATTCCAATGTATGGCAACCGCAAAGGGTGATCATACAAAGTACTAAAGCCGAATAATTCTTGTTTATTAGTTATATCGGGTCCGCCATCTAACGTTTTTTTTTTCAACTAGTGCTTATTTCGTGAATGGTAACACTTAGCTCATGTCTGATTTGACAGATAATTAGTTTTATCCTTCCGCTGAACGAATATGGTTGTGTATACGCTTGAACAACGCTGAGAAATATTGCGACATTACTTTGAAAATCATGGTAATATTGCAGAATGTGTGCGGATTTTGGAAGAAGAGAAGCATCGTCAGCTCCGTATGTTCGTTATCTTGTGAAAAAAGTGAAAGAAACTGGCATTCTCATCGATAAACCATTACGAAAGTGTGCGTGAAGCGCCATCAACATCAATTCACCCTCGTTCTCAACAATTGAACATTTCGGAGACATCATTGAGACGAATTTCGCATAAAGACCTTGGTGTGACGCCATACAAAGTCCAATTGGTTCAGGAGTTGAAGCCAATTCACCATCCAATGCGTTTTCGCTTTGCTAAGTGGGCCTGCGATCGACTTACAGAAGATGCCGATTTTGGCAAAAAAAAACATCTTTTCAGATGAAGCTCATTTTGATCTTGGCGGGTATGTAAACAAGCAAAATTGTCGCATTTGGGGCACAGAAAACCCGCACGCATACATTGAAAAGCCGACGCATCCAAAACGAGTCACTGTTTGCTGCGGATTTTGGTCCAGAGACATAATTGGGCCATTTTTCTTCGAAAATGAGCAAGGAGTGGCCGTTACAGTCAATGGCGATCGTTATCGGGCCATGTTGAACGAACTTTTGTTCACAAAAATTGAAGAGGAGGATATTGGCAACATTTGGTTTCAACAGGACGGCGCTACATACGAACCTACACTCGATGTTTTGCGACCTGTTTTTGAAGATCGCATTATCAGAGCTGATGTCGTTTGGCCACCTCGGAGCTGCGATTTGACACCGTTGGACTATTATTTGTGGGGTGCCGTCAAAGATAAGTATTTGGCCGACAAGCCAGAGACAATTGACGCTTTAAAGGACAATATTCGTGAAGCCATTGGTGAAATACAGCTGCACACAATCGATAATGTGCTTAAAAATTGGACCGATCGTGTAGGCTACTGCATGGCCAGCCGAGGCAGCCATTTGAATGAAATTATTTTCCATTATTAACCGGAAGGATTATACTTTCAAATAAAAAAAGAAATTTAAGAAAATATTCAGTAGATTTTTTTTAAAGCATTTTCAAAAAAAAAAAAGTTATTTGGCGAACCCTTTATAATGTAATAAAAATTAATTTGTGAAAAGAGTTTTTTGACAGTGAAATATTTGAGTATTAATCGTTTTTACTAAATTATTTCTTATTTTTTGATCAAAGTGACTTTTTTTGTTGTAAACCTTTTTAAACAGTATTAATAATATGAATAAATTAAAAAAAAATTTTGTTTTAAAATAAGAATAACTTTTTTTTAATGAAATAACACCAAAATTATAAATTTCTTTAATGTGAAAACTCATTCTTGACATACTGTACATACATATTTTGTGTTGAGATCTTAATTTATGCTAAGTGCTCTCATTTAACAATATAGAACAGTTGTCATCTTAACGGTTTCGGTATTTTGGGTGTATTTATATTCCAGTTTAATTTACTGTATGAAATGATCCCGAGATATTTGGTGTTATTGGATAGAAATAGCTACTACTTGTAACTCTATCTAGATAAGATAACCGCAACAGTAACCTGCCTTGAAGATGATCAAAAGCCATAGTATGAGGATATCTTATGGTTAGCTGTAAATTCGTAAGAACTTTTTACATTGCTATAAAATCCTTCCAGGATTATCTCTTTGTCTTCCGGTGTACCCCAAGGAAGCATCTTAAGTCCTTTATTATATTTAGTATATACCTCAGATATGCCAACATTCAGCAGTACCCTTACCTCGACTTTCGCTGATGAAACAGCCATCCTTAACATCGATGAAGATGCACAGGCAGCATTTCGGTATTTGTAATAAAGGTCTGCACAAATGTATTTGACTTCAAAAAGTACATAAGATCTAGCATACATGTACACTTATCCGAAGTATCCGAAGAAGAAAAGTACTCTTTTTTGAGAACAACAAAATTATCGAATAACTTCTTGTTGTTATTTGACTGCGTTCGCTTCATACAAATACATGTTCAACTTTCCTTCTTACTCGAAAATACCGGCACAAAACATGTCGAGTACAACGAGTACCACCAACCTTCACGTAGTACTTCAAATACCAATGAGTACTGCAAATACCACAAAGAAGTTTGGCAAAGAAAAGATCTACACCAAAGACTATAAATATGTAAAGATGTTGCACACAGTGTAAAAAGTAACATGTACCAAAGAAAATAAAGTATAAAGAATGTGCATCTTAACATATTTTGGAATATTTTTCAAAAATATTTCATGACGCGGGGGGAAAGAAACAGAAGGGAGGGAAGTAAACAGAAACGAAGAGCGTAACAATGCGTTGCTCTCATTCTTTGCTCTCATCGCGATGAGATCAAAGACTATAAATCAATGATTACCATTTCATAGCACAATTGTGCGGAGAGAACTCACACGCATTCTTGTGCTTTATTTATAGTATAAATATATGAAGATGTTGCACTGCCAGTGCCAAATTTGTCGATGGCAGTACGGCTACTGCCACTTATTGTACTCAGAGAATTTATTATACTCAGAGAACGTATTGTTCTCTTCTCTAATTTATTCTCATATGCGTGTATACGTGTGTGCTTGTACATTGCCAAATAAAATAATAAACAAACTGAAAGATGTCTTGTTTTCACAAAATGTATGTGCAAATAGCCTGTGGAAAAGAAATATTATCGTTTGTTTTATTGTAGGGTAAGAATATGTGTTTTATTGTTGTAGAAATGAAACTATATCGATTCGCACCGAAATAAAAAAATCCACATTTTGTGTGGACATTTGAAACTGAAAAACTGAAAAATTGTTTTATAAAAAGTGTGAATTTAAAAATTGTAGTGCATGCTCAAACAAAACGTTTAATAAATATAATATATAATTAAAATCATAAATCATATTTTTAGAAGATATTGATAGGACTGGAAATATATCAGAAAAAACACATACCCCTGATATAGATGTCGCAGATATATACGATGAAAATAAAGAATATTTTAATGAAGGCACCGATTGTTTTACGTCCAACAATGTGCCAATTGAATTAACATCAAGTCGATATTTTGTTGGTTACATAGCTCAACGAATATCTTGCGTTAAATGTCGTGTGGATATAATCAAACTAGCGCAAATTTTGTCATATCCTTCAGAAATGTTCGTTCATGCAAAAAATTATATAAAAGATTCCGACTTTGGAAGTTTGTGCGCTCCATCTGATTTATTTTTTGAAGTTTGCAAAATTCATATAAGTCTTCGAAAAATTTTTTTTGAAAATAAATCTATAAAAAACAAAAAAACATTTGTAGTTGGCCAAAAAAATACAAAAAATACAATTTATTCCTTGGTTTGATGAAAATAACGAATGTTATAAACACAGAATGGAGATGCTTAATTTACTAATTGTTGTTTTGCTACGGAAGCATTCCACATGGGAAACATACAAATTCAAATTATCCAGTATGGAAAAAGTTAAAATTTTGAACCATTAAAATGATAAATAAATTTAATAAATACTAAACAAAAAAAGCATTCGTTTTATTACAACTTCATTCCATACAAAAATAGACACATATGGTAAATATGTACATACATAATTGAATAGTCTAAAAAATAACATTATAATTCGGTGCGAATCGATATAATTTCATTTCTACAACAATAAAACACATATTCTTACCCTACAATAAAACAAACGGTAATATTTGTTTTCCACAGGCTATTTGCACATACATTTTGCAAAAACAAGACATCTTTCAGTTTGTTTATTATTTTATTTGGCAATGTATGTATACACACACGTATACACACATATGAGAATAAATTGCTTAGAGAAAAAAACAATACGTTCTCTAAGTATAATAAGTTCTCTGAGTACAATAAGTGTACTGAGTCTTTTTTGTTTTCTTTCTCTCAGTTAACATGAGAGTGAGAACGACGATTCAGCTTTCCCTGTTACCTACCCCCCTCATAGGAAAGAAGCACAAAATTTTGTCAATTTTAAATACACTGTGTGCAACATCTTTACATATTTATAGTCTTTGGTCAAACAATAAAAACGATCATACATACATAATCGTACATACACATATACATACGTACGATGAGAGCAACACATTGTTACGCTCTTTGTTTGTGTTTATTTTTCATCTGTCTTCCCTCCCTCATCAAGAAATGATTTTTAAAAGAGATTTTTAAAAGAGAGCGGGTCTTACTGGTACATCCCGCCATAAGAAATTTTACTTCTACATGATGCGCATTCTTTATATCCATATTCTTTGCATGTACTCAGAGAACTTATTATACTGAGAGAACGTATTTATTCTCATATGCGTGTATACGTGTGTGCATGTATGTATACATGCATTGCCAAATAAAATAATAAACAAACTGAAAGATGTCTTGTTTTTGCAAAATGTATGTGCAAATAGCCTGTGGAAAACAAATATTACCGTTTGTTTTATTGTAGGGTAAGAATATGTGTTTTATTGTTGTAGAAATGAAATTATATCGATTCGCACCGAATTATAATGTTATTTTTTAGGCTGTTCAATTATGTATGTATGCATTTATGTATGTATGTATTTTTCGAAGGCAAGAAATCTTATTTCTGAGAAGAGGTCTGCTCTTGGAATACAATAAACAAAATAATGTTTTTACACTCTAATATGAATAAAACAAAAATATACGAAGAAATAGAAAGAATAGATAGTGATCTCTAGTTTTAAGTTTTATGGACATGAATTTTTAGTTTTTTTTTTATTTAAGGATTAATGTTTTTATGTTTTGTTTTTCTTTTTAAATATATTCACAAATATTTAAGTTTTTAAAGTTCCTTCTATTCTATATACATATACTTAATTTTATTTGTTACACTTATTTCTTCTTACATACTTTTATCATTTTAAATGATCTCTGAAAATATGAAATATAAACAATGTTTTTTTACGTTTTAGTAATTTTAAGTGATTTTTTTGTTATTTTAATTGTTTTTAGTTCATTGAAAATAAAGAATTTTTTAAATCAAAAAGCGAAAAAAAATATTTTTCAAAAAAATTGACTATTTTCGATTTCTATTTTTTATTTCAATGATTAATAAATACGAGTATATGCCTAACATGTCGTTTGTTCATACACATAAGCATTTATATATAAAAAAAACAACAGTTATGTGGTGTTTTATGCTGCGAGTATTTGAAGTACCACATGAAGTGAACATAATTTTAGGAGTACTTGTTTTTGCGGATATATTTTTCAATGAGTACTCTTTTTACGGAACATAAGCAGCTTCGGATAAATACTTACTCGTATTTGTCTTGCACACATTCTCTTCTCTTCACTGCTTGAGCTGTTAGAGAGAGAGCAAGTACTCTATTTATCCGACAACGAGTTGCACACATGAAGCAAAAAAGTTATTCGTTGCAGACCTCTAATTTGTAAGGCCATATGGTGCAGCTGGATGCTTGGTTAAAGCAATGGAGAATAAAGGCCAACGAATAATAATGCCCTCACGTAACATTCACATTATGTAGGGAATCATGCCCACCTGTTGAAATAAACAGCGAAATAATACCTCAGAGAACGGGGGTTAAATATTTGGGCTTATATCTTGACCGGTGACTAATGTGGAAGAATCACATAGATGTTAAGTCAGCACAGATTAAATTAAAGGTGATACAGTTAAGTTGCAAAATTAACAGAAACTCGGTCCTTAGCTTAGGACTGCAAGCTTTTTCTATATAATCCAATATTAAAACCAATCTGGTGCTACGGAGTACAGCTATGGCACACTGCTTCATCTTCAAACATTAATAGAATACAAAGGCGCCAAAATAAAATTCTGCAACTGCTGACGAACACCCCTTGGTACATAAAAAATTCGAACATATGTACAAAAAGATCTAAACATGTCTACGGTTAGAGAGGAAGGCGCGAAATATGCTCAAAAGTATCTAGAGAAGCGTATGTGTTAGTAAGTTCATCTTGTATCTGTTAGTTCCGGCAAAGAATATGGATATAAAGAATGCGCATCATGTAGAAGTAAAATTTCTTATGGCGGGATGTACCAGTAAGACCCGCTCTCGCCAAAATCTTTTTTAAAAATCATTTCTTGATGAGGGAGTGAAGAAAAATAAACACAAACAAAGAGCGTAACAATGTGTTGCTCTCATCGTACGTATGTATGTATATGCGTATGTACGATTATGTATGTATGATCGTTTTTATTGTTTGACCAAAGACTATAAATATGTAAAGATGTTGCACACAGTGTATTTAAAATTGACAAAATTTTGTGCTTCTTTCCTATGAGGGGGGTAGGTAACAGGGAAAGCTGAATCGTCGTTCTCACTCTCATGTTAACTGAGAGAAAGAAAACAAAAAAGACTCAGTACCAGTGTTGAAAAATTCAGTACTTTAGTACTTTTTTCAGTACTTTTCCATTTAAATAATACCGCAGTACCCCCTCGACGCTTTCAGTACTTTTTTATTATTACATATTTGATGTCTAGCGCTTCTGAACTATTAACGTATTAGCAACGTAATGCTAAAGCTAGAATTAATCTTTAGCCACGGTTAGCCAAACGTCCACGGAACGTATGTTTGTTTTTAGAATACGAACAACAATGAGAACTCTTGCCGAACTGTAATGTAATTTCGATAAGCATTTACACTGCTCTTCGTATGTTGAAAACGAACGTATGTATGTTCCATTAGGTTCCATCGACGTTTGACTAAACGGAACTTTTACGTTTTGTTGCGTTTAAAATCAGCAGTTTTTGTTTTATATGTGAGGAACACGTATAAGTCGTTAGTTTTTCTGTTCCGTTCCGTACGTGTATTAAGTATAAATAAATAAATAGTCTAGCAGGTAGTGTGCGGGCTTACTAGACGTGAGCCCACGGGTCAAACCCCATGTCAGACATCTCCAAGAAAACGAAAAATGAACAAATTATTTCATCGGCGACCTCATTCTGTCAAAAACTGTGGGAGTAAATAAAATTCCCATGAAAAACTTTCTCAAAAATCTCTCGTTCGGAGTCGAGTTTTAACAGTAAGTCCCGCCACTCATGCATTAAATTAACACACACAAAATAAGTGGTGTGGAAAGCTAGGTCATAATCCTGATACGATTTGATGCGAAAAGGTACCTTTTCAGTTACAGTTCAGTACCATTTCATAATTTCAATTTTGCAACACTGCTCAGTACACTTATTGTACTCAGAGAACTTATTATACTTAGAGAACGTATTGTTCTTTTCTCTAAGCAATTTATTCTCATATGCGTGTATACGTGTGTGCATGTATGTATACATACATTGCCAAATAAAATAATAAACAAACTGAAAGATTTTTTGTTTTCACAAAATGTATGTGCAAATAGCCTGTGGAAAACAAATATTACCGTTTGTTTTATTGTAGGGTAAGAATATGTGTTTTATTGTTGTAGAAATGAAATTATATCGATTCGCACCGAATTATATATTACTATTCAATTATGTATGTGTATATGTGTCTATTTTTGTATAAAATGAAGTTGTAATAAAACGAATGCTTTTTTTGTTTAGTATTTATTAAATTTATTTATCATTTTAATGGTTCAAAATTTTAACTTTTTCCATACTGGATAATTTGAATTTGTATGTTTCCCATGTGGAATGCTTCCGTAGTAAAACAACAATTAGTAAATTAAGCATCTCCATTCTGTGTTTATAACATTCGTTATTTTCATCAAACCAAAAGGAATAAATTGTATTTTTTGTATTTTTTGGCCAACTACAAATGTTTTTTTGTTTTTTATAGATTTATTTTCTAAAAAAATTTTTTCGAAGACTTATATGAATTTTGCAAACTTCAAAAAATAAATCAGATGGAGCGCACAAACTTCCAAAGTCGGAATCTTTTATATAATTTTTTGCATGAACGAACATTTCTGAAGGATATGACAAAATTTGCGCTGGTTTGATTATATCCACACGACATTTAACGCAAGATATTCGTTGAGCTATGTAACCAACAAAATATCGACTTGATGTTAATTCAATTGGCACATTGTTGGACGTAAAACAATCGGTGCCTTCATTAAAATATTCTTTATTTTCATCGTATATATCTGAGACATCTATATCAGGGGTATGTGTGCTTTCTGATATATTTCCAGTCCTATCAATATCTTCTAAAAATATGATTTATGATTTTAATTCTATATTATATTTATTAAACGTTTTGTTTGAGCATGCACTACAATTTTTAAATTCACACTTTTTATAAAACAATTTTTCAGTTTTTCAGATTCAAATGTCCACACAAAATGTGGATTTTTTATTTCGGTGCGAATCGATATAGTTTCATTTTTACAACAATAAAACACATATTCTTACCCTACAATAAAACAAACGGTAATATTTCTTTTCCACAGGCTATTTGCACATACATTTTGTGAAAACAAGACATCTTTCAGTTTGTTTATTATTTTATTTGGCAATGTACAAGCACACACGTATACACGCATATGAGAATAAATTAGAGAAGAGAACAATACGTTCTCTGAGTATAATAAGTTCTCTGAGTACAATAAGTGGCAGTAGCCGTACTGCCATCGACAAATTTGGCACTGGCAGTGCAACATCTTCATATATTTATAGTCTTTGACAGTGTTGAAAAATTTAAATTTTGAATACTGAACTCTAACTGAAAGAGTACTTTTTCGCATCAAATGGTACTTTTGTAAAAAAATACCTGCATACATTACAGCCCTTCAATCAGGATTATGACCTTCTCACACCACTTATGTTGTGTGCGTTAATAATTTTGTACATGAATGGCTGGACCTACAGTTTAAAGTCGACTCCGAACGAGAAACTTTTCATGGCAATTTTATTTACTCTCAGAGTTTTTGACAGAATGAGGTCGCCGAAGGAATATTTTTTTAATTTTTCGTTATTTTGGAGATGTCTGACATTGGGTATAAACCGCGGGCTCACATTTATTATTCAGCACACTACCTATTAGACTATTTTTTTTCATATTTAATGCATGTACTGTACGGAATAGAATAACTAACGACTTAAACGTGTTCCTCACATATAATACAAAAACTGCTGATTCTGAACGTAACAAAACGTAAAAGTTCCGTGTAGTCAAACGTCGACGGAACGTTATGGAACATACTTTTGTTTATAGCATATGAAGAGCAATGTCATTTGTCGGTTCGACAGACGTTCTCATTGCTTTTTGTATTCTAAAAACGAACGTATGTTCCGTGGACATTTGGCTAACCGGGGCTAAAGACAAATTCTACCTTTAGCATTACGTTGCTAATGCATTCATAGTTGAAAAGCACACGACATAAAATATGTAATAATGAAAAAGTACTGAAAGCGTCTCGGGTGTACTGCGGTATTTTTGAAATGGAAAAGTACTGAAAAAAGTACTAAAGTACTAAATTTTTCAACACTGGTCTTTGATCTCATCGCGATGAGAGCAAAGAATGAGAGCAACGCATTGTTACGCTCTTCGTTTCTGTTTACTTCCCTCCTATCTTTCCCCCCGCGTCAAGAAATATTTTTGAAAAATATTCCAAAATATGTTAAGATGCACATTCTTTATACTTTATTTTCTTTGGTTCCGGTCATTCATATCTTGTAGGGATCTGGTTATGTTTATTGTGATTAATTTTATTAACATTAAGAAAACAAAATAATAATTAATTATTGTTTTTTTTTATTATGGCACAGAATTTTTCCTGCGCTGAAGACACTTCCGAGAGAGTAGTCGTTTTTCTTTCTTTCTTCTTCGAACAATAGCACTGAAACTCTAGAAAACAAGACGAAAACAGATACATGTGTATTTATCTTTCAAATATTTTTCAACAATGACCAAATATGGCAAATATGTTTGACGCTTTTTGATCAATTGAGTCCAATATTTGCCAGATGTGACTGTACGTTTTGTAAATATGGTTTATTAATTTTTTAAGTACATAATGTAATTCGAAATTCAAAATGTGCTTGTGTTTGTTATTGGAACATATCCCACTATCTAAAGGTACGGTCACATTGAGAAAATATTTGCTTCAATTATGTTTGTTCATCTTTGCCTTAAACTTTTTCTGTAGTTTGTTTGGTCGTCACATTGAGGTCAAACATTTGACAAAGTTTATATTCCCAAATAGCAGTCAAACAGCGGCAAATACATCTTGAAGCAAACATGTTTCCCAAGGCAAATTCATACATAAAGTGGCCTTAAATTAACAGCTGCTGAGTATAGTCGTTGTCAAAAAAATTTTTGTTTCTTGTGTATTTTGTTTCGATAATCAATTTCGTATTTATATTAGGCATAGAACCTCATATGCACCTCATGTATACTTAACGATACGCACTCTAGAAATTCTTCAGGATTGCTATTTTTAAGCCAATTATATTAAAATTTTTGCAAGATGATTAACAATATTTAAGCCTTTAACACTAAATACATATGTATATCTTTTACGCTACAACCTAGATTTACTATACAGTAGGACCTTGATTATCCGTGATTCGATTATATGGAAACATCAATTATCCGGGATGGAAAAAGAAAATTTTTTGCATCGACTTAATTTTATTTTGGATCGACTTAAATTTTTCTGCACCCTTTAACCGTGATTACCTCTATTATCCGTGATTATAAGCAAAAATTTTTTTCTATTATTTTGGACAAACAAGCGAAAAAGGGGAATTCTCTCTTTAGAATACGAAATCCTTATATACTGTTCACTGTTTTCTGGCAAAATTATTTTTTTTATATTTTTGAAACATGTATGTATGTAAAATCCTTGAATTATTTAGTTTTTATATAAATATGTACAGATTAATTTATTAACTAATAAAAATATCGTTAGTATAATTCGCAAAGACGCTAAGTCACCTTTTTTCCAAAATTGAGATTTTAATGCAAAACGGTAACATTATACATAATACATATTTTACAACAAAAAAACATGTCATTATATAGTTGAAAGTTGTTGTAATTTTGTGGTTTGCAAAAGCGCTAAGTCCACAAAACTACGTAAATATTAATATTATTAATTAATTAATAACAATAATAATAATTAACATTATTAGTTATTAATATTATTATTATTTTGTAAAAATAATTGCGTTTAAACAGTTTAAAGCAAGGTGGCTTTGATGGAAGCTCACCTCTATCCGTATTCAAGTTCCAATTTGAGACGGTAGCCAGCAGGAACGGATGGGACGATGGGGAGAAAGCTCTGGAACTAATTTTGGCTCTAAAAGGCGTCGCAGCTGAGATCCTAGAAACTATGCCAGCCAGCTGCAGGAACAACTACAACGAGTTAATGGTGGCATTACAGCGGAAATTCGGCGATGAGCACAAACGAGAACTGTACCGCATGGAGTTGAGATGCCGAGCGCAAAAGGCAAACGAGTCATTACAAGCCTTTGCAATGGAGGTCGAGAGGTTGGTGCAGCTTACATACCCCGGAGAAAACCACCCGCTGATAGACAACATTAAGACCGAGGCCTTTGTGAGTGGTATACGCGACCCTGACATTAAACTGGCGGTATGTTCTACGCAGAGGACAACATTTGCAGAGACCGTAGCTTTCGCACTAGCCCAGGAGACCGCTCGCACGATTTCTAGACCACAAATAAGTAAAGTGCGAAAAATGGAAGTCGTGGAGGAGGAGGAATGCCTGTTAAATAAACTTAAAGAGATGTTGAAGCAAGTTTCGGGAGAAAACGGACAGAAGGCTAAACTTAAATGCTTCAACTGTGGAAAGGCTGGGCATTTCCAAAGAAACTGTAAAGCGCCACGGAAAAGATCAAGATCCGCCTCACCATCAAGGAATAATAAGCGGGTGAACAACCAACCATCTTCACAAGAGTCCCCGTTAAACTAAAACGAGCTGGCACTGAGGGGCAAGTGCTGGCTCCCACAAGCGAGGGCCCCACAATCTCGATATCAGTGATGCAGCAGAACAACAACAATCTTACGGCGTGCGGGTACATAAACGGCAGACGTCACACCCTCACTATAGACACCGGGGCAACGCAATCCATCATCAGACCAGATGTAGTGAAGGGAAAGTGTGAGGCACTGAGCAATGTAAGACTTCGGACAGCTACTGGAGAGTCTGCCACCGTCCACGGAAAAACAGAGGCGAATGTGACGATAGCCAACATCAGCGTAAGCCACGTCTTTATTGTTGCCGATATTGTCGACGAGGTTATCATTGGTGCCGACTTTATGATAGCTCATGGTATCAATTTGAATATGGGGCAACAGATAATGGGTTGGCGAAATGTGGATATACCTCTTGACGTCGGATACAAGCATCAAGTGCAGGCCAGAAGGATAGTTGCTGTCGAACAACAAAAACTACCAGCTCAAAGTGAATCACTGTTATGGGCTCGTTTGGAGGGAGATTGTGAGGAGAACCGCTTGTGGGTTGTGGAACCAGCAGAAATACAGACGGATTTAATATCAGCAAAGGCCCTTGTCAAATCCACAGAACAGAGAATAGTCCCAGTGAGAGTGCTAAATCTATCAGGCAACGAAAAAGTCATCTGTAAAAACTCAGAAGTCGGTCAATGTGTTCCAGTAGAGGCGATAATAAACAGCGAACAATCGCAGCAAACTGCCGAAATGTCAGCCAAGGATCAAAAGGAGTTTGGTGAAAATGTGGAAAAATGGGTAGCAGGTTTAGCAGCTCCAGAGAGAAATAAAGCTAAGAAGCTGCTAAAGAGGTATGCTTTCGCTTTCGCCACGAACAACAGAAGACAAGGAAGAACAGCTATGGTCAAGCATGAAATTGATACGGGCGAAGCGAGACCGATAAAACAAGCACCCAGAAGCATACCGCTGGCGAAGCGTAATGAGGTCAAGGAGTTAGTCGATGAAATGAGGAAGAGCGGTGTAATCGAACCATCATCGGGTCCGTGGAGCTCACCTGTAGTCTTAGTAAAGAAGAAAGATGGCAGTACAAGATTCTGCGTAGACTACAGGAAGCTGAATGATGTCACCAAAAAGGACAGTTACCCGCTACCGAGAATTGACGACACACTCGACACACTAGCTGGAACAAAGTGGTTCTCCACATTGGATCTTCAAAGCGGATACTGGCAGGTGGAGATTGCAGACAAGGACAAAGAGAAAACTGCATTCAGTGCGAACGGCGGCTTATGGCAGTTTAAAGTTATGCCATTTGGACTCTGTAATGCTCCGGCCACATTCGAGCGGCTTATGGAACGTGTACTCAAGGGACTGCATTGGAAGACTTGCCTGGTGTACCTCGACGACATTATAGTGATGGGCAGAACTTTCGACGAACACCTCAAAAACCTGGGAGAAGTTCTGCAGCGAATAACAACGGCTGGACTAAAATTAAGCGTAAAGAAATGTGCATTGTTCCAAAAACAGGTGAAATATTTGGGGCATCTTGTTACAGCAGATGGAATATCTACGGATGAAGATAAAATACGAGCAGTAAAGGACTGGCCTCGGCCCCAGAATCTTCATGAACTACGCAGCTTTTTGGGACTATGCACATACTACAGACGCTTTGTGCCTAACTTTGCTAGCGTGGCTACAAGCTTGCATGAACTCACCAAGAAATCGAAAGCGTATCAATGGGGTGAGTCACAAGAAAAGGCGTTCCAGACACTAAAAGATCTATTGTGTGCTGCACCAGTTTTGGCGTATCCAGTCCCCGGAGAAAAATTCATTTTGGACAGTGATGCTAGCGGATATGGTATTGGTGGTGTACTTTCCCAAGTGATCAATGGGACGGAGAAAGTAGTAGGCTACTACAGTCGGACACTGTCAAAGCCTGAAAGGAATTATTGTGTGACTCGACGTGAGCTACTTGCAGTGCTGGAGTGCATCAAACATTACCATAAGTACCTGTATGGCCAACATTTTCTGCTAAGAACTGATCATTCCGCACTGAGATGGCTGCTGCAATTCAAGAACCCTGAAGGACAGTTAGCACGTTGGATTGAGCGCCTCCAGACTTACGACTTCAACATTGAACACCGAAGAGGCATCAAACATGGGAATGCCGATGCTCTTTCACGCCGACCTTGTAATTTGGAGTGTAAACATTGCGTGAAAGCTGAGAAAAAGGAATCCATCGTCGATATCCGGCTAACGCGGATTGAAGACAACGAAGACTGGTCCCAAGCACAAAGGAGTGACCCAATATTGGCGAAGATAATAGCAGCGAAAGAGGAGGATAAACGACCAACAAGAAATGAGATATCCGCAGAAGGTCCTCTTACAAAATCATATTGGGCACTATGGGACAGCTTAAAGATAATAAATGGGTGCCTATATCGACTTTGGGAAAGCGCTGATGGCAAGACCTCATCCAACTTATTGGTAGTGCCTTCCTCAAAAACGAGAGATGTGTTAAAGGAGTTCCATAATGGAGCCAGCGGAGGACATCTTGGAGTGACAAAGACGCTGGAAAAGCTAAAACAACGCTTTTATTGGGTTGGATGTCAGCAAGCAGCGGCGGACTGGATAGCAAACTGTACCCAGTGCATTGCAGCTAAAGGTCCAGTAAGAAGAAGTCGAGGTCAGATGCAACAGTATAACTCAGGCGCACCTTTCGAGCGGATAGCGATGGACGTAGCAGGCCCTTTTCCAGTCAGCAATGCCGGAAACCGATATGTTCTCGTGGTGATGGACTATTTCAGCAAATGGCCGGAAGTGTATGCCATACCCAATCAAGAGGCGAGCACAATAGTAAGCGTTTTTGTGAACAACTGGGTATGCCGCTACGGGGTTCCAATGGAGCTACATTCCGATCAAGGAAGAAATTTCGAGTCAGCTGTATTCAAGGAAATGTGTGAAGTATACGGTATTAAGAAGACTCGAACGACGCCGCTTCACCCACAGTCTGACGGAATGGTAGAACGGTTTAATCGAACCCTGGAAGAGTACTTGCGGAAAGTAGTGAGCGAGCAACAGAAGGACTGGGACGAACACATTCCGAGGTTTCTACTGGCGTACCGATCTGCAGTCCATGATTCAACATCTAGATCGCCCGCAAAGGTAATTTTTGGAACTGAAATAAAACTGCCCGGTGACTTGGAGTTTGGAGTTAAGCCCGCCAGAGAGAGGGATGCCACTGGAAAAGAAGAAAGCCTAAATGAACTTCATCAATTTGTGCGCACCCGAATAAAAATGGTCAGCGATAGAATGAAAGCCAGGTATGATCGTGCAGCAAACACGGAGGGCTTCCATGAGGGACAACTGGTTCTACTTTACAACCCAAAGCGGAAGAAGGGACTATCTCCCAAGCTACAAACCAGCTGGGATGGACCGTACAAAATAATTAAACGGTTAAACGATGTCGTGTACAGGATACAGAAAGCTAACAGCCCCCGAACAAAAATGAAGGTCGTACACATAGAGCGACTGGCAAAATATGGGAGAAGAGATAATGAGCCTATTCGGGACGAACAGGCTTAAGTGGGCGGCAGTGTTACGCATATCGAAACGACCTAATATCGTTTAACATTAACGATAAACAAAAGCTACAAATACATACAAAGACCATGAGGCAATGCGTACACAATACACACGACACAAATACACACTAACACATATGTGCACCGAACCATACATAAAGCAACAATAACATCAGTATGTGTATGAGAGAGATCGATAACCCAAATGCAACATAAGCGAACACAACAAGAAGCAATGTGTACACAATAGACATTAACAAATACATCGAACATCTTCAAAATAAACCAACAACAACAAGCAATGAGAACGAAGTACACGAACAACAATACAGTAGCTATAGAATTCTCGAGAATGCGAAACGCGAACCTTCCACTTCGAGAACCATCATCAGACTGAAGAGGTTCGCATATAAAAGGGCAAGACAAGGCAGGCAACCAGTCAGTTGTAATTGAGTCAGTCTTGAGTGAAGTTGCGTGTGAATAATAAATGGTCGATATCGGTTGCGAGCAATAGTTGTGTGTGAATAACAGCAAGTAATTATTGTTGTATCGGTTAAGTGTGAACAGTGGCATATAAGAAAGTGTGGACAATAAAGAGAGTTTTATTGAAACTAAACACATATTTGTTTTTACTTGGTTTGCAATTAACGAACTCATATTCTAAACGTTTTTAAAAAGGTAAAAACGTAACAATATGAATAAATAATGGAAGAAGATCGTGAATAAAACATTATTGTGTTAAGTTGCAAAGATTGCCAAAAAATATTATAAATTCCAACCATGGTGAAATTACTTACATATAAGGTGTGAGCAGTTCTACAACAAACCAAAAACAACTTTCAAATTTGTTTTTTCCTCTTGCTGGCTGATAGTGTTTTCACTATCTAGTTAAAACCTGCTTTTAACATTTAAACCATAATCAGCTGATATCGCGTTCACACTATGTTTTCTTAAATCTGGTTTTAACATTCATGACATTTATGACTGTGCAACAACTGTTTTTGTTTAAGAAAAAATAAAAAATAAGAAAAATTAAGAAATGAATAATAAATTAAAAAATATTGTAAATATTGTAAAAGAATACTTTAAAATAGTGGACCTATTTATAAAAAGTGAAGAAGTGCAATGTTGGTACCTCTGATTTAGTACATCAAAAACAAGGTTATATTTTATAAAACCTACTTAAAACTAATTCAAACAAGATTTTAAGATGGTTTTAACACAATAATTTTGTATGGTAAAACCAGATTTTAATTATGGTTTTAACGTTAAAACCAACTTTTGCATTAAAACCACTCAGTGTGAAAACACTATCAAAATCATCTGATTGAAAATTCACCATGAAGACAAATTTATAAAAAAAAATTAAATAAAAACAAAGAAATTGATTTTTAAACTAAATATTCATTTGTATTAATTACAAATTACGAAAATAATAATAAAATTGTATACATATACATAAGTTAAATATAGACTCAACGGTTGAGTTGTTAAAATAAGATTAATTTTATTGAAATTAAAAAATTACATTCTACTTAAAACTCTAAAATATAAAAATGAAGTGTTTGCATTTTATAAAAAGAAAAAAAGAACATTCAACGGAAGAGTGTCACATAACTCCAACAAATGCAGTTGCTCGTGTAGTTGCAGACGCTTACGTCAGCAGTAAATGCACGCGCTACACACTTAGTTAAGGTATGTTATGTATGTCACTCCTCCCTTCATCAGAAATTTCAATGTCCTCATTGATCTTTTTTACAAATCTGTTTCGAATAACATTAAAGAGCTTTGTTTTTTGCAGTATCATTATTACTAAGATTATTACAATAATAGCGACTATAATATAGTTCGTTTCTTTTACTGCATATTTCTTATGATAATTATTTCTTAATTCTATCTTAGTTATATAATCTTTATTATTTTTAATTAAATTTTCGGAATTCTTTTCAAATGGTATAATGTTTATTTGTGGGTTATGTATTTTGCTCTCGGCTTCAAAAGATCCAATTTTAAGTTTACAATTACTAAAAGTTACTAAATTATTTCCGATAATTGATATATTTAAGTCGTTACAATTTTGGATTATAGTTGTTTTTTGCAAGTTTTTAGTTAACACCATATTGGGTGGTACAAAAGATATACTTGTTTCTTTGTTTGTTTTAAAAGTACAATTAGATAGTTCGTTATTCAATAAATTCTCCAAACATGAGTCAAATAAAGGTTTAATTTTTTTGTTTTCCAACTCAAATATTTTTCCATCTTTCTTTACAAAATCCACATTCAAACTAAGTACTAGCTCCTGATCATCGCCATCAGGAAATGGCAATATCTTAAATCTAGGATACGCTGTTAAATTTTGAAGGATGGTCAACACAAAATATACCAAATTTTCTTTAATCCAAACAGAGGTTTTGATTAATTCAAACTGTTCTGCACTTAAGTGTGATACAGTTTTAATGTCAATAAGTTTCGGATTTATGATGCCCAACTTGGCCAACTGCATCCCCATCTGAATATCTTGAACATGCTCCAAGTAGGTTTTAACGTTATCAAGAAAGGTGTCGGCTATAATTTTAGTAACAAGTGAATTTTGAAGGGTATTTGTTGAATTTCTTAGTTCATTCAAAAGTGCATTTCCAGCGTTTACGTGTTCAATGATAATATTTCTATTCATGTCGCTGTTATCAATTCTGCTCCTTATATCAATTATAGATTTTTCTATTGTGTCCCTATCCTCACTGTCAAGGGTTCCAAAAAGGAATTTTAGACCACTACCTAATGCATTAAAAAGACCTCGTTTATGCCTCTTAACGAACAACTGTTTCTCTTGATCCGCCATATTAAGATATTTGGTTATGATGGCGGACTGTAAGTACTCATGACTATTGTACTCATTCCACAATTCATTGAAGGATTTCTCCAGTTCGGTTGTATTAATCTCAACGACCTGATTACTATACCCAGTAGGAATCGCAATATCTCCCTGATCGACAATTACATATCCAGAATTATCTTTAATTTTATTAACTCCAATAGTTTGTGCCACAAGTCCAGGCATCAGGCAAAACAAAACCATGGCTGTGACACGCATTCCGGCAACTCTAATTTGAATGGTATGTTCCAGAACTCTCTTCCGGAGATGCTGCTTCAACTTGATTCCTGCAATCATTAATATTCGTTACTCTATTTCTCTTAAAATGGCTTTTATATTTCCTAACATTTCTATCCCTAAATTTTACCACAAAATGTTCCCCATCGCTTTCTTTTTTCAATACTTCTGCCCTTTTAAAAGGATTATCTATTTTATTTAGCCTTTTTCTTTTATTCTCTGCGTTTATATATTTTATATTAATTGGATTCTCGATTCTATTCAAATTTGCTTTATTGATTCTAGTTATCTTTTTGTTTTGCATATCTATCAATGGTTGGGCTTTATTATAAAACATGTTGTACGGCTTTTCTCCGGTACTAGAGTGATTGATAGTATGGTTGTAGGTAAAGATAGCTTGTTCGACGCTCATGTAACTTAGTTCCTTATCGCCTGATGTATTTATTATTCGCAGTTTTTCATTCAACGTCTTATGAAGCCTTTCAATGTCTCCTATGCCAGTCTTACCAGTCGTTATCTCCAAAACTATATTCAATTGTTGACACCATTGCTTAATGTTCACATTGTTCATACCCTGATCCTGATCGATTTTTAATATTTTCGGCGGTCCCATAACATTAAACACCCTTAACAGTGCTCGTTTCGTTTCTAGCCAGTTCAAATTTGAAACCTTCTCTGCCATTGCGAACTTTGAATAAAGATCAATACACGTTAAATAGTTCTCCCTATTCCATTGCCAAAAGTCGACAACAAATTTTTCGCAAGTTTCATATACTGGGGGTGTCAGCTTAAAGGGCAACTTATGAGCTATGTGATCGGATTTGCACAAGTTGCACAATTCACATGCATTTATGATTTTTGAGATTTCCTTTACGTAGTTTGGATAGTAATATTTTTTTGAAAATTCTTTAACAACCTTTTCTATTCCCTGGTGCATACCTTCCAAATGTAGCTCCACTACAATAGTTTTAAACCTAGAGTATTCCGTTACGTTTTCTAATTCTCTCATTGCTCTCGTCAGTTCTGTATTGCCCGACTGTATTAAGTCCTTATACACGTCTTGGAAACGAAGAAAGTCCGCGTTATTTGGCATAAAAATTGCCGATTTTTTTCCCAGCAAATGCTGCTTTATAATATGCTTAATGTCGTCACAACTCAATTCTATGTAATATATAGTTGTAACTGTATTTGAAAATACCTTTTGTTTGACAGTCCCATTAGAATCATTTCTAATTAGTCTTAACTGATTTCTAAATGTATTTAATGTTCTCTCGGAGATGGGAATATAATTAGCGTTATCCTCTTCCGCTGAGTGAATGGTGGCCATATCAGAGCTAATATTTTCGTTCATATTGCATTCATCAATTTTTATTCTGGAGAGGGCATCGGCAACATGATTTTCTTTGCCTGAAATATGCTTTATGTCGAAATAAAATTCATTAAGTTTGATTTTCCATCTCTGGAGTTTGGTATTCGCCTCTTTGAGATTATGTAGCCACTGGAGGGGCTTATGGTCACTATTTACCAAAAATTTTCTGCCAAATAGGTATGGGCGGAAATATTTTGTTGCCCACACCAAAGCCAAAAGTTCACGTTCGATGGTCGAATAATTAAGCTCATGTTCATTGAGCGTTCTGCTTGCGAAACATATTGGCTTATCTTCTTGGCTCAACACAGCGCCAAGAGCAACATTCGAAGCATCTGTGGTTAGAGTGAAAATTTTGTCATAATTCGGGTATGAGAGAATTGGTTCTCTAGTGATCATAATCTTTATTGTTTCAACTGAATATATTAAATTCTCTATCATTATAATTTATTTTATTTCCCTTTTTTAAACAGGATGTCAAAGGCTTGGTAATTCGGGCAAAGTCTCTGATGAACTTTCTGTAAAACCCAGCCAAACCTAAAAATTGTCTTATTTCTTTTTCCGTTTTTGGTATTGGATATTTAATAATGGCATTTGTATTTCTGGGGTTTGGTCTCACCCCCTCAGGTGACACCAAGTGACCCAAGAACTCGGCTTCTCGTTTCAAAAACTCGCACTTGTCGAGCTGAATCTTTAAATTTGCTTCTGATAACCTCTTGAACACTTTGTCGAGCGAATCGATGTGCTCCTGCAGAGATGCACTAAACACTATAATATCGTCAAGATATACGAGGCAGTGCCTCCCTACAAGGTCCCCCAACACATTGTTCATCAACCTTTGGAAGGTTGACGGGGCGTTTTTAAGACCAAAGGGCATTCTTAAAAATTCAAAATGGCCGTATGCCGTTGAAAATGCCGTTTTTTTCTGTCAGCAGGGTCCATCTCTATTTGATGGAAACCCTTGGCCAGGTCGATCGTTTAGAAATAGAGACACCTTCCCAACTTATCCAATATGTCCTCAATATTGGGTATCGGATATCTATCAGATATTGTGATCTCATTTAATTTGCGGTAATCTACTACCATCCGCCATTTAGCCCTCCCTGAGGCATCAGGCTTTTTGGGGACCACCCATATTGGTGAAGAGTAGGGAGAAGTACTGTGGCAGATGATGTTCTGCCCCAACATCTCTCCTATTTGGCGGTCTACCTCTCTTCTGTGGACCTCAGGGTACCTATACGATTTCGTATAGATTGGGTCCTCATGAATAGTTTTAATACAATGTTTCGTTTCATGAGTAAAGGTCAAATCATCATCCTCCTCATAAAACGCATCTTTGTATTTACGCAATAACTTAACTAGGGCCGTACGCTCCTCCCAATTGAGGTGATCCATGCGAAACCTATCCCTACCTTCATCTATTTCAATTTCATGTATATTTAATTTTTGTTTCGTGAGTTCATAGTTACTCTCACTAACGGTGTTATTTCCTATTACATATTCGAAGCCACCCAACACCATTTTCTTTCTACCCACATCGATCTGTGCATTCAAAAGTCGCAATACATCGTAACCCAATAATCCCTCATAGCTATATGAAAAATCGTACACATATAGCCCTATACGCTCACCATGAACAAAAATGTACTGAATAGAATTTAAAACAACTGAACCTGTTGCTGTTCTTAAAGAAATTGGTTTTGTTTTTTGCTCTATTGTTGATAAGATGTTTTTTCTAATGATACTAACTGATGACCCTGTATCAATAAGAAAATTAATTGGTTTATTCTCTATACAAAATGTTACCATCGGCAATTTTCCGAGGCACGTAAATGAAAATTTGAGTCATCCTGCTCCATTGGAACAGGAGCTCCGTATCGTCTGATTCTAGATTGGTTCGAATTATTCCATCCTGGTCCTTTAGGACCTGTCCATTTCCACTAAAATGATTCTGTCGTGAAAGATTGCTGTTATCGAATGGTACATAATTATTGCCATTAGTCTGATTAAAATTACCCGTTTGGTAATTTGGATATTGTTGTCCGGGACTGCAAAATTGGGGAGTGTTTGTTTGATATTGGGATGGGTTGGAATAATGGGGCATTCCCCGAATATGGGATATTGGCTGAAACTTTTTTTCTTGCGTATAATTATTATGATCAATGCTTCTATTCTTTTGGAATTTATTTTCCTTATACTCAAAAAAATATAAACCACTCTCCCTCAAAATTTTGAGCGCCGATTTAAAATCCGATACAGGATTGGCATTAAGTATGGCGGCAATATGGTAAGGTAATTTTTTTCTTAAAATCTCTAAACCAAATCTGTTTACCTCCAATCTATATATACTCTTTCTAGTTTCAGTTTCTTCACTCAACTTTATACAATCTTTTATTTTACAAATAGCACTATTTAACGTTTCACAAAATAACTTAACACTATTAACAAACTTTACATTACCCAACTCCAGTATCTGTGTTGAGATGTCCTTTTTTTCGCCAAATTCCTCCACCATCTCTGACTTTAGTGTCTTCCAGTCGCTGGGGTTTTCCCTTCTAAGAAGATCTGCAGCAGGTCCCACCAGCTTCCTTTGGATTGCGTTAAAGAATAGTTGTTTAGCTTCGATTTCAAGGCCACTTATCGTTGAGACAATGGAGTCTATGTGTTCAATAAATATCGCCAGTGTGTCGACATTTCCGTCAAATGGTTCAACAAAATTCAAATTTTGCAGAGCAAATTCCCTTTTTTCTTTGTTGTCCGGCATATTGGAGATTTTGCAATTATTCAACAGTTTATTTATTTCGTCAATTGCGTTATTCTCTGTCATTTATTTAGTATTTTCAGTTTTTGTTAAATTTTTGTATCACTTCATCAAAAGTTTATTTATTTATTCAGTGATTTTATTTGTTTAGTCAGTATTTTATTAAATTTATTAAATAAAATTTTTATCACTTTTTTACTATCACTTATCACTACTGTTAATTACTTTATTTCTTACTATTCAAATTTTTAATACTAATGCAGGTTCGTTTGAACCGACTGCGCCAGTTAAATATAGACTCAACGGTTGAGTTGTTAAAATAAGATTAATTTTATTGAAATTAAAAAATTACATTCTACTTAAAACTCTAAAATATAAAAATGAAGTGTTTGCATTTTATAAAAAGAAAAAAAGAACATTCAACGGAAGAGTGTCACATAACTCCAACAAATGCAGTTGCTCGTGTAGTTGCAGACGCTTACGTCAGCAGTAAATGCACGCGCTACACACTTAGTTAAGGTATGTTATGTATGTCACTCATATATAAATGTGTATATAGCATAACATTGTGCAAGGACTCGCAAGTCAAAGGCAAACCAATGATGGCATTTTTGGCCTCTTCATTGGAAAAACTGTTTGAATCCATCAAGGCAGGGACAAGATTCTCTAATTAAGGCTAAACAATTTTTTGATTAGGAATTGAAAAAACTTACAACCACTAAAGAGAAAAGAAAAAAGCTGTAAAATCTTTCCTCATCGTCTCCCAAGTCAAACATTAGGCGGCAACACATTTCCCTTAAAGATGAGTTTGTACCCGAAAAGGAAAAATGCTAGCTTGCTCAACACTAATGCCGAATTCTTCCTTTAAACGTTTATAATCAGACGTTGGCACCCACTTTGGTACTTTTTTCAGTACTTTTTCATTTCAAAAATACCGCAGTACCCCCGCAACGCTTTTAGTACTTTTTTATTATCACATATTTTATGTCTTATGCGCTTTTCAACTATTAATGCATTAGCAACATGTAGAATTAGGCTTTAGTCCCGGTTAGCCAAACGCGCACGGAACGTACAAGCGTTTTAAGAACACGAAAAGCAATGAAAATGCTTGCCGAACTGTAATGTTATTTTCGGTAAGCATTTGCATTGCTTTTCATATCCTAAGAACGACAAACATTACACTCCATCGACATTTGACTAAACGGGGCTTTTACGTTTTTTTATGTTCCGAATCAGCTGTTGTTGTCTTGTATGTGAGATACACGAATAAATCGTCTATTCCATGCCATGTATTGAATATAAATAAATAAATAATCTAGTAGGTAGTGTGCTGGCTTACTAGACGTGCGCCCACGGTTCATACCCCATGTCAGACATCTCCATCAAAATGAAATATGAAAAAAATATTTCGCCGGCGAAATCGCCTTCTGGCAAAATCGCTAAGAATAAATAAAATTGCCATGAAAAAGTTTCTCAAAAGGTCCCACTACTCATATATAAAATTAACACACACAAAATAAGTGGTGTGAGAAGTTAGGTTATATTTAAGGTTATAATTTGACAACGTAAATCGAAACAACGTTAATCGATACGCCGTAAATCGAAGGATTACTGTTGGAAGGGTTATAATGACCAATATGTATGCATGTATGTATTCTTTTACAAAAGTACCATTTGATGCAAAAAAGTACTCTTTCAGTTATAGTTCAGTACCATTTGAAAATTTCAGTTTTGCAACACTGGCACCAATGTCTCCCGGGAGCCGAACAAGTTCGGCTTTTTACACACATAGGACACGAACATCAACAATATTTGTTAAAACAAAGAAAAATTCAATTAAAATGTGAAGAAAAACTGGGAAACATAATTTTTTTGCTTTAAATATATTGAATTTCAAGTACCTGAAATATGTAATGATGACTCTTGCTGCAAATCCATAGAAACTTGTACGAAAAATACCAATGGCATTAAAAAGCATAATAGCCCAATTCACGATCTAGTGTAAATGGTCTTGCATCATTGCATTTGCAAAATGGTTTAGTATATTTTTACACTACAATAACAAAATATACAGAAATACTCTTGCTACAGTTTATAAAATAAACAATACTCAAAACCATAGTTTATATTTACTCAACATTTTGCAACACTCACAGCTGACAATTTATTTATTAAAAATAATAAATTTTGTTGACGAATGGAGATCCAAAATATAAAAAAAAGAATAAAAAGGGATAAACCCAACAAAAAATGGTCCGAAGAGGAATATAATCTCTTCGGTAGCCTCGTCTATTAAAGAGTCCAATATTTGTTCCTTCACACTTCCATTAGACATTTTTATAAATTGTTAACAAATATCATAAAATTAAAATCAAATATTTATTTTTTATTTTTGACAATCAGCTGTGTATTTGTGTTTTACAATTAGTGTTGCAAATGTAACCAGTAAAATTTGTTCACAATTAATAGGAAATATTTACAATTGCATAAATACAATTGCAAAAATACACGAGATTGTGAATTGGGCTAATATTTGTTCGAACACTGTTTGAAACAAAAATTAGTAACAATTTTCCTCTGGGTTATACCAAAGAAAATAAAGTATAAAGAATGTGCATCTTAACATATTTTGGAATACTTTTCAAAAATATTTCATGACGCGGGGGGAAAGATAGGAGGGAAGTAAACAGAAACGAAGAGCGTAACAATGCGTTGCTCTCATCGCGATGAGATCAAAGACTATAAATATATGAAGATGTTGCACTGCCAGTGCCAAATTTGTCGATGGCAGTACGGCTGCTTCCACTTATTGTACTCAGAGAATTTATTATACTCAGAGAACGTATTGTTCTCTTCTCTAATTTATTCTCATATGCGTGTATACGTGTGTGCTTGTACATTGCCAAATAAAATAATAAACAAACTGAAAGATGTCTTGTTTTCACAAAATGTATGTGCAAATAGCCTGTGGAAAAGAAATATTACCGTTTGTTTTATTGTAGGGTAAGAATATGTGTTTTATTGTTGTAGAAATGAAACTATATCGATTCGCACCGAAATAAAAAATCCACATTTTGTGTGGACATTTGAAACTGAAAAATTGTTTTATAAAAAGTGTGAATTTAAAAATTGTAGTGCATGCTCAAACAAAACGTTTAATAAATATAATATATAATTAAAATCATAAATCATATTTTTAGAAGATATTGATAGGACTGGAAATATATCAGAAAGTACACATACCCCTGATATAGATGTCGCAGATATATACGATGAAAATAAAGAATATTTTAATGAAGGCACCGATTGTTTTACGTCCAACAATGTGCCAATTGAATTAACATCAAGTCGATATTTTGTTGGTTACATAGCTCAACGAATATCTTGCGTTAAATGTCGTGTGGATATAATCAAACCAGCGCAAATTTTGTCATATCCTTCAGAAATGTTCGTTTATGCAAAAAATTATATAAAAGATTCCGATTTTGGAAGTTTGTGCGCTCCATCTGATTTATTTTTTGAAGTTTGCAAAATTCATATAAGTCTTCGAAAAATTTTTTTTAGAAAATAAATCTATAAAAAACAAAAAAACATTTGTAGTTGGCCAAAAAATACAAAAAATGCACAAAAAATACAATTTATTCCTTGGTTTGATGAAAATAACGAATGTTATAAACACAGAATGGAGATGCTTAATTTACTAATTGTTGTTTTACTACGGAAGCATTCCACATGGGATACATACAAATTCAAATTATCCAGTATGGAAAAAGTTAAAATTTTGAACCATTAAAATGATAAATAAATTTAATAAATACTAAACAAAAAAAGCATTCGTTTTATTACAACTTCATTCTATACAAAAATAGACACATATGGTAAATACATACATACATAATTGAATAGTAATATATAATTCGGTGCGAATCGATATAATTTCATTTCTACAACAATAAAACACATATTCTTACCCTACAATAAAACAAACGGTAATATTTTTTTCCACAGGCTATTTGCACATTCATTTTGTGAAAACAAAAAATCTTTCAGTTTGTTTATTATTTTATTTGGCAATGTGTGTATACATACATGCACACACGTATGCACGCTTATGAGAATAAATTGCTTAGAGAAAAGAACAATACGTTCTCTAAGGGCCATTATTACAACTTGCCGTTAACTAAAGGGAGGATTTTAACGGGCAGATAAATTGTTTTTCATTATTATGAGTACCCAATAAGATAGAAGTGATCGTTAAGCTAAAGGGAAGATCATCCTACCTTTAACATTTAAAGGTCACTTTATGTTTGAACTTGCCATATCATATACTATTTTCGATATGGCAGCTTCAAATTTAAACAAAATGAGCGTATACAACAAAAAAACGAAGTCCGCTGTTGCCACTGCGTTAAAAAAAAAACTTTTTTAATTGAGCAGTTTTATCGACTTTGCTCCGGCACTGCCATATTTTAATTTTATTTTATCTGTAAGTTGTAATAACGAAAATAAGTTAAAGGTAACTTTGCCGTTCACTTTAGCTAAAGGTACCTTTAACTAACCCCAACTTTAACGGGAAGTTGTAATAATGGCCCTAAGTATAATAAGTTCTCTGAGTACAATAAGTGTACTGAGTCTTTTTTGTTTTCTTTCTCTCAGTTAACATGAGAGTGAGAACGACAATTTAGCTTTCCCTGTTACCTACCCCCTCATCCTAAAGAAGCACAAAATTTTGTCAATTTTAAATACACTGTGTGCAACATCTTTACATATTTATAGTCTTTGGTCAAACAATAAAAACGATCATACATACATAATCGTACATACGCATATACATACGTACGATGAGAGCAACACATTGTTACGCTCTTTGTTTGTGTTTATTTTTCTCCTGTCTTCCCTCCCTCATCAAGAAATGATTTTTAAAAGAGATTTTGGTGAGAGCGGGTTTTACTGGTACATCCCGCCATAAGAAATTTTACTTCTACATGATGCGCATTCTTTATATCCATATTCTTTGGTTATACACACGCTTCGCACAAATACACTCACATTTTTATCATGATCTCTTTGTGCCGACGTCTGTTTATAATCATTGTTTTTTGCGTTTGTTCACAGAAATGCATTTTTCAAGGCGAATTCATAGAAGGTGGCCTTAACTCTACAATAAATACAACAATGCAAAAACAACAGGCATTTTGTTTTTGTTAAAGAGTAATCATCTTGTCAAAAAAATTAACCCTCAAACCTCCATAGGAAACTAATAAAAGCAATTAAAAAAACTAAATAAATTTTATATATTGAAAATTCTTATGATTTTTATGTCATTATTCAAATCATTCAAATGTCAAATTAAAAAAAAAAATATTTCATGCAGTCAATAACATTTCTACTTTACTGTTTTTATATGGCCATCGAGAAAATGGCAGCTGCAAACGTTATTTCTTATTTGTCATAGTTTAGGCACCTAGCTGGAGAGACCGAATTCTTTTTTTTTTGGTAATTCACCATTCTTACAATTATTTTAAAGAACTTTGCGACAAACCTCAAGGAAAATGTAAATAAAGTAATTCACAAATGTAACATTAAAACACAACTTACACGACTTACACAATGTCGAAACTACAACACAAAATTCAATTTTTATGGATAACACTCTTGAACAGGAAATATTTAATATACTGAATAATTTAAACATTAAAAAAAAAGTGCTAGACTTGATGGAATACGAACAAAAGACATCAAAAATAATGCTGTAATCTTAACACCTACAATAACAAAACTAGTAAATTCAAGCCTGAATAATGCTGTGGTGCCAAAAATGTTGAAAACATCTATAACAAGACCAATATATAAAAGTGGAACGAAATCAGACTATAATAACTGTCGGATAAGATCGCCACCAATTTATTTTTTTATATTTAATTTAATTTTAATTTATTTAATGTTAATTTGTTATAATTATTTTATTACGGACCACCCTAATATAAACTTGTTACATAGGCTGCTTTCCTAAACGCAGGTTGCTTTGCAGTGCGACAATGTCACATATTCCTAAACGCAACTGTGCAAATGTTGATAATGCAGTGAATTCCTAAAGTCATAAATTTTTCAGCTGCAAAGCAAACAAACGCAACTAGTGCATCATTTAAATTGGTTACACTTTTTATAAACAATGGCGGAAAAAGAGGTAAACAAATAATTTTAATTGAAAAATTAAATTTATTAAATAAAATTATTTAATTATATATTTTTTAAAGTGTTAAATGGACATATGAATATAAAAAGCTGCTAATAGATTGCCGGCTTTCAATGGAGCCAGAATTTTCTTCAAAAAATAAAAAACGTACAGTTTTGTGGGGGCAGGTGCTCCAAAAGATGAAAATGTCTCATTTTCTCGAGATGACATAGCACGCAAATATTTAAATATGATGACCACTTACAAGAGAATAAAAAAACGAAATAACACAACAGGGGAGGCTGCAACGAAGTGGGATTTCTTCGAGCAATTCGATGAAGTTTATGGTTCTAGGCATGATGTTGTGGTCCCAGAAACTAATTTGGATGGTTCCCTAAACTCATTATTCTCCGATTTAACAAATGACGGTACGGATCCTAGTGAAGATGTTCCTTTAGAACCAAAGCCTACCCCACGTAAGCGCGCTCGAGTAGATATTCTCGAATTTTTACGTGCTGAAAGTGAGTCCGATAAAAAATATTAGAATATGTATTAAAATGCGAAAAAGAAAAAATAGTGTTGGAACGGGAAAAGTTGCAAGAAATAAGAAAATTGCGCGAGGCTTTAGAAGCGACCAATAAATGAATATGAAAATATTATTTTTAATATCTTTATTATTTACTATAATTTTATTACTTACCATTAATATAATATTTACTGAATTGTGCCTTTTATTTTTATTACTTACTATTATATAATACTTACTGAATTGTGCCTTTTATTTTTTAATAAAGAAAATTTGAATTTTGAAAAATAAAAGTAATATATTAATTTTTTTTAATTTCTCGTCGTTCACGTTTGAGCCTTGCTTCCTCGGTTTCGCTTTCATTGGGTGATAAATTATTAATCTGTGTTGAACTTTCGGTTCCAGGATCAATGTTTATGACACCAGAACACTCTTCATTGTTTAAAATGAAGTTATGAAGTACAACACATGCCATTATTATAGTTTTTGCCTTTTCTACACTGGAAACCTCTAAGAAGGACAATATTTGAAACTTCTTTTTCAGTATTCCAAAGGCTTGTTCCACACATACTCTGGTTGAACTTAAGATGGTATTATATTTTGTTTGTGCTGTCGAAAGAAATCCGTTGTCTCGGTAAGGAACCATCAGAAAAGGTTCTAAGGGATACGCTGCATCTCCAAGCAAGTGACACTCAGGAGGAAAGTTAATAAGGCCATTAGCAATAGCTCGTCTTAATGGGCTCGCTCGCCAAACAGTGGCGTCATGACAACGATCAGGGTAGCCAACAAATATATCTAAAAATCTAAGATTACTATCAACCACAGACTGAAATGGAAATCGAACTGATAAAAAAAATAAAATAAAGTTAAGTATTTTTACCTGTGCTATTACGGAATATGTACCCTTATGATTAAAGTAACTGATACTATTTCTTGGCGGCTGCAATATTTTAAAATGTGTGCAGTCAATACATCCCAAAGGAAAAGGACAAAACCTTAACGACTCGAAACCTTCCATAACTGTCCTTTGGCTTGCTGCCGTATTTGGAAACTGAACTATTTGTTTTTGTTTAGATATTATGGGTACACAGCGAAAAAACTTCTATAACAAGATCCCATTCCAATATTGAAACGGTCACTCACCTCGCGAAAGCTGTTTTGGTTTCCCAGTTTCCATAATGTAATATAAAGGCTCATTTTGAATGATATTCCGGAACGGCTTGTATGACTCTTCATCCAAAATGGGGCTAGCAAGGAATGCAATTTCTAAAAGAAGATGTGTTTAATTATGTTGTACAAAATAATAAACGTCACCTTACCTGGTAGGTCGCAATATTCATTCTGAAGTGACTAAAGAAAACATCGTCTGGCATTTCTTCAATAACAGAAGAAAAATTCTTGTTTTTTGGTATTCTCCTTGGAATATGTTGTTTAAGTAAAAAAAGCACAAAACGTTTTCTTTTTAAAACATGTCTAGCATCAATTATTTGGCTCCTGGAGCTATTTCCACAGCACAAATCCAAAAAACTTTCAAAAATAATTTTATTTGCTGACATTGTTTATTTTCTCAAATTCTCTATAATAATGCAAAGCAAACATATGTTCCTAAACGTCAATAGTGTTACAAAGTTTAATATGACAATGCAATTTGCTTTTCAGTGTTGCAAAGTAGTACTGCTTGACTCTGACTTTGCGTTCAGACGCTTAGGAAAGCAGCCATACTCTTATTTGTTCTTTCGTTGGATCAATATGATTGTGTGTTGTTGTTGGTTGTTCTATTTTTGATCTTCAGTAAACGCATATAAAAGGGAGAATGACAATAACGATAGCAGCGCAGTAGCAGTTGTTTACTCCAAATCTTCCATTCAGCCACTGCATTGTTGTTGTCATACCTTTTGCTTAAAATTAATGCCGTTAGTTTTTGTTTTAGAGTTTGTGGTTCGATAATAAGTAATTTTGTAAAGCATAATCAGTTGACAAAAAGACATATATTTGAAAGGTAATAAAGTGGCTGAAGTGTTTCGAACTCGAAATTTAAATCGGTTTTTTATTTGAAAATATTAGTGAGCTACCTAAACAAAGTTTCTGTCAAACATTTTGGCGACCGTGACAGGACTCTGTAATAAGAAGTGATAATCCGTGAGCCGTGAGCAGTGATTTTATTTCTCGTCGAGCTACTTGAAAGAGGACAAATTTTATTGGGTTGTCATCGGTGCTGCACATTAATATTACAAATTTGTTGCTCGAGTATAGTGACAATTTTATTGAAACTTTATAAGTGTGGTGCATCGTAATTTCAAATTTGTTGTTCTTTTAATGCGCTTATCAGTTGCTGTTTTTGCGGAGTTTTGGGCTATAACTTATTACAGCCGACCGAATATTTGTGGAAGAAAATTACAATTGGTAATTTTTTAGGCGGAAACTTTTATCGTCGTTAGTGGTTCATAACATTTTCAAAATTTTTCAAATTTGTTTCAAAAGTTGTACATAACCTTAAAGCGTCGTATACATTCCTGGTCCGTTAGTTTTCATATAACGGTTTTTATATATTGTCGTTCAATTCGTGAACGACAGTGGCCAACAACAACGCTGATGGTGTAATAGAAGTGCTGCGAGCTCAGAGTTAGTAATGCTAAAACAACAACGCAGCAACATGAAGAGAAACATCACCAATATCCAGAAAAAGGTAGATAAAGATGGCGACAATGCTCACTCCACCATTTTGGAATGTCGGCTTCAAATTTTGGAAGCATATTTTAAACAGTTATGTCACATTCAAGGGCAAATCAAATAATGGGTTTACTGAACAAACAACGTGGCTCTATGCAAATGGATCAAACATTATTCAACGCTTCAGCTTCTTGTACCCCACATCATACTCGTTTGCCTTCGCTTAAGCTGCCCTAGTTCGATGGAAAATATGGTGATTACAAACGTTTCATCACCACATTTTTTTTTTTTTTTTATTTAATTTAATTCAATTAAAAATGTATACAAGATCGAATAATGCCTCAGCGCCAGAAGGCATTGGAGAGGCTAGTTGGCAACAATTAATTCAAATTAATAAATACATAGTAATCAAAGGATAGCTTAATAAAGTTAACAATAATAAAAAAAAAATAATATATATTTAGATATATATATATAAATAAATAAATTATATTGAGAATAAAGTGAAAAACAACATGGTACATGAAAATTCTTCAATAACTGGCGTCGACAAATTTAATTATTTATTAAATTGTTTGTCGGGTCCAGCTTTAGCAGTTGTGGAACCATTCCAGGTAACCGAGGAGGATTACCCAAAGGCGCTAAAGAGGCTGGAGGACCGATACGATAACAAGATGCTCATATTTCTGGAACATATTTCCACGTTGTTCAATATTACTTCGATATCCAAGGGTGACAGTAATTCACTACGAAACATTATTGACACTGTTGCAGCAATTCGTGGTTCGCTTCTATCGCTCGGGTCAGAGATAGATGTTCTTAATGGACTTTTGACTCATATTGTTTTATCAAATTTGGACGCTGATTCTAAAATGAGCTATGATGAAAAACAAGGCTTCAAATCGTTGCTTTCGTGGGATAGCTGCTATGATAATTTAAGCCATCTCTGTCAGTTCTTAGAAAGTCATGGAAAAAAGGTTGAAGTACATGACAAATCTAAAGTTACAACCCCAAAGCCAAACACCTACAAGTCGTCTCACACCTTTGTAAACTCAAATTGTGCATACTGTAGATCTTCGGACCACAATATATCAACATGTTCATCGTTTTCATCGCTTGATGTTCCAGAAAGATTTAATTTTATAAAAAGTAATAACTGCTGCATTAATTGTCTTCGTAAAGGTCATATGGTGTCGAAATGCTTATCGAAATCTCGTTGTCGTGTGTGCCACTCTCTGCATCATAGTCTGTTGCACAAATCTTCGGGTTCTGCGCATGCTGATAATTCAACATCGCAAGTGCAACCTCAAACATCTTTTGGAAATCAAAACAACCCGTCTCATTCGCAGTCCGCTCATTCAAACGAGTAATCATCCCCACTGCTGTTGTTCTTTTGAAGGATTCCAGTGGCACCTTTCATCCGGTAAGGGCTCTGCTTGACTCGTGTTCCGAAATTAATTTCATTTCCGAGGAAACTGCAAAAAAGTTCCGATTGAAGTCTCACCCATATCATCAAGAAGTTTCTGGAATTGGCGAAGTGCGCACAAACATTAAATCATCGGTGTGTGCTACAGTAGTCTCGTGTGAGTTCATTGCAGTGGTCCTCTACCTTTGCAGTTACTAAATCAATATCAGCCCGGCAGCCTGGTGAGTATATTCAAACATCTCATTGGAAAATACCACAAACTTTAGAATTAGCAGATCCTTTGTTCTATAAACCACAACATATTGATCTGTTAATTAGTACCGAAATATTTTTCGAGTTGCTCGATAACCGAATTTCATTGGGAGAAGTTAAGCCGTGTCTCACCAATACAGTATTTGGATGGATAATTGGTGGTACGTTTAACGTGGGAGCAAGATCTTCAGTGGCTACATGCAATCTCGCCACTAAATATTAAATCCATGTTGGCCAAGTTTTGGGAAGTTGAGGAGTACGCTGTTTCTCCAGCAAAATATACACCGGAAGAAGAATGCGAACGTCACTTTATGGAAAACGTGCGCATAGATTAAAACTACAGAATTAAAGTTCGTTTGCGGTTCAAGAAGCTGCCCGAAACACTAGGAGACTCATTTTAAATGGCTCGTAGACGTTTTTTGTCGCTCGAAAGACGATTGGAACGTGATGCAACTCTAAAATCAATGTACGCCGAGTTTATGGACGAATATTTATCCCTTAGACACATGTCGCCCTACAATAAGTCGTTGAGTGGTCCGAATTATTTCATTCCACATCATTGTGTTCTGCGGCCACAAAGTACTACAACCAAAATCCGAGTCGTCTTCGATGCGTCAGCTCAAACTTCGACGAATCGTTCGCTTAATAATATTCTAATGGTAGGCCCTACAATTCAGCAGGACCTTATTACAACGCTCTTTTCGTTTCGCTTAAATAAATTTGCTCTCACCGCTTATATATCCAAAATGTATCGCCAGTTTCGCGACGATGAGCGTGATTTAAAGTATCAGCTCATATTGTGGAGAAGCAACAAAAAAGAAGAATTAAAAGTGTTTCAACTGAACACTGTCACTTATGGTTTGTCGTCGTCTCCCTTCCTAGCAATCCGTAGTTTAGTTTTCATTGCAGAAAAATATGGTAGCTCTCATCCGCTTGGCTCGCAAGTTCTTCGTAATGACCTCTATGTCGATGACGTTCTTACTGGATTGAACGACGTGGAAAGGTTGCTAAAAAAGAAATACGAACTTTTGAAAATCCTGGAACTACATGGTCTGGAGTTAGCAAAATTGAACAGAAACTATAGCAAAGTCACTAAAACATTAGGTATGTCTTGGAAACCAAAAATTGATATGTTTTGTTTTCGATTCCAGTTACCCAAGGTAGTCGCCCCCACGAAGAGATCCATTTTGTCAGTCGTTGCAAAAATTTACTACTTACTTGGACTTTTTAGTACATTTGTTGTTCGTGCCAAAATTCTACTCCAGGAAATGTGGGTCCAAAATTGTAACTGGGATGATATCATCAGTAATCCCCTTAAATCGCTTTGGCTACAAATTCAAAAAGATCTCGAAAATATAGAAAAAATTGAGGTACCTCGATATGTGCTTACTACCCTAGAACACCGCGGAGAAATTCATGGTTTCGCAGACGCCTCTCAACGAGCATACGGTTCTTGTGTTTACTATCGCGTTCGCATTGATGGTGTTTACAAAACTGCTCTCTTGATTGCACTTCGTCGCCTCGAATTATGTGCCGCTGTTTTGTTAAGCAAAACACGGCACAAAATCAAACCAAAAAAAAAAGATGAAAATTTCGTTTCATCAATCTATTTTTGGACAGACTCAAAAATAGTGCTACAATGGCTCAAATTACATTCTTCAACTTTACAATGTTTCGTTGCTAATCGAGTTTCAGAACTACAAGAAAACACTAGAGGTATTTTTTGGAGACACGTTCCTTCGAAAAGCAAGCCAGCGGATATCGTTTCCCGGGGTTGCAGTGCTCAGGATTTACCCCCTACAATTTGGTTCAAAGATCCAACTTTTCTTCAGGAACGCAATTCAAATTGGCCACCTACAGAAGAAGACACATCCATTAGCCCATTAGAATGCAGAAAGGCAGCTGTTTTTAAATACTCTGACGCCACATCAAGCATCATAGAAGGCGTTATCGATAAGCATTCATCATATTTTAAAATTATTCGAATAATTGCTTATATTTTTCGTTTATTCAACAGATGCCCAGTAGACCGTTCATTGAAGCCCAGGACCTTGTTCATACTCAACCTATCGAGCTAGACCACATTTTCTTCAGAATCGTTGCTCACATTCAGCGATATTCTTTTACAGATGACTTGAATGCTATGTGTAAAGGAAGAATTGTTCATCCATCGCTTCAAAAATTATCCCCTTTTCTCCATGAAACCAATGTTGGCAACGGCTTCGTCAATTTAATTCGAGTTGGTGGACGACTATCAAATGCTCCAATTCCGTACGACGCACGCTTTCCAGTTTTGTCGCCTAAAAACCATCGTTTCGTGAAATTAAATATTGAACATTTGCATCGAAGCCAAAGGTTTTACTGGGCATCTTGCGGCAGAAGGTCTGGATAATCAACGCTAGGGACGTGGTTAGAAAAGTTGTTCGTGACTGCGTTCACTGCTTTCGTTATAAACCCAAATTGTTAGAGCAAATCATGGGTAATTGCCAGCTGACCGCTTCAGAGCTCAACGTCCGTTCATAATTACTGGCGTGGATTTTTGTGGCCCTTTTCTAATGTCTTATCGCATTCGAGGTAAAGTTCCATACAAAACCAACAATTTCATTTTGTGCCTAAAACGTTTCATTGGTCGCAGAAGAATACCATAGAAGCTTTATTGCGATAACGCAACTAATTTTGTTGGAGCTCACAATAAGCTACATGAATTGAAGCAGTTGTATTTTCGTGAAACCATGGCTCACGAAATACTAACATATTCATCACAAACCGGATTTGAATTTTGTTTTATACCCCCTCGTGCTCCACACTTCGGTGGCCTATGGGAGGCTGCCGTGAAATCTGTAAAAACGCTCCTCGTAAAAAATGTTGCCCAAGCCTACCTTACTTTCGAAGAATTGCAGACCCTCATCATCGAAGTCGAAGCAATTTTGAATTCACGCCAAATTTGCCCACTGTCAGATGACCCTAATGACGGCGAAGCGCTCACACCAGGCCATTTGCTTATTGTCTCGTCGCTAGTCGCTTTACCAGATCAAAACTTCGATATCGTCGTAATGAACACATCATCCATGCGCGGATAAACAAATATTTTTTTATTGTGAATAATGTAATAGCAAACAAAGAAATATTTTGTTTTATTGTGAATGTATATTTTATATTTTGTGTGTGCATATATGTATATTTTGTGTGTACATTAGAGATGAGCGATATTTTCAAACCTGTGATTTAATTACGGTGATTGATAATTCACTGGTAACTACAGTGATTGAAATTGCCAAATAACAGGTACTAATAATGTCGTTCTTTCAAAATTGTTACATACTCAAATTTATTTCATTTTGTTTTGATTATTTACTTTTGTCTTTTATACATGAACTTTCTGTGAAACTTAATTGTCAAACTTCATATAAAAAAAAATTACATTAAAAATAATAACATTGATGACACCACCAGTGTTGCCACGAAAAAAAAAATATTGTAACCAACATTTGTGAAAAAAATCACCAAATAAGAAAAAATATAACCAAAACTAAATTCGCAGTTTTTTTATTTTATTTTTTTCAAATTTAAATTACAATTAATACAACAGAGTAAGAAAAGAAACAAAAAATAACAAAATAAAATTTTAGTCTTACTAATTAATACATTTCTACAAACAAAACAAAAGCTCATTTTATAAGAAAAATAAATAACCAAAACCGGAAAAATCTACACATTGAACAAAAAAATAACCAATTTTGTTTAGAAATAACCAAAACCGGCAACGCTGGACACCACTTTGATTTTGTTTAGTAGCCTTTTCGTAGTATGTATTTAGTTGTCTGAGAACAACGTTCTTCAAAAATCACTGGATCGCTCAACTCTAGTGTACATATATATTGTGTGTGTATATTTCATATTTTGTGTGTCATCCGATGAAAACATTTTACGAAACGAAATCAAAATGCAAATGATGATTGACGAATTTATTTGAACGTCTCCTTTTAAACTTCAATCACACGATACTTACACATATGTATTATTTGATGAAATTATTTGATCGTCTCCAGGCGCCTTTAGATTTTGTGGTTCGATAATAAGTAATTTTGTAAAGCATAATCAGTTGATAAAAAGACATATATTTGAAAGGTAATAAAGTGGCTCAAGTGTTTCGAACTCGAAATTTAAATCGGTTTTTTTATTTGAAAATATTAGTGAGCTACCTAAACAAAGTTTCTGTCAAACAATAACTATAGGCCAATTTCAATTCTACCTGTGTTAGAGAAGATTCTGGATTAAGTAGTGGATAGAAGACTAAAAAATTCAATATAATTAATAGTAATCAATGTGGCTTCCAAAAAGGAAAACATATTAACAATCTATTATGAAATTTTGCTAATTATATAAATAACTGATTAAGTAATAAAAAACATTGCCTTGTATTGTTCATTGATTTCAGTAAAGCCTTTGACTCTTTGTCACATACCAAACTTCTTCAAATTCCTGAAAGAACGGTATTAGAGGTAATACTTTACTATGGTTTAAAAACTATCTTGAATGTAGGTCATATCGAGTAAAAATAAATAATGAACTAAGCGAGGTACGAATAGATTGTGGAGTGCCACAAGGATCCAAACTCGGTCCAATTCTTTATATAATGTATACCAACGACATGCTCAACGCTTTGCATAATAGCCAAACTTTTGCATACGCTGATGATACGGCAATTGTGGTATCGAGGGAGTCTATTCAAGATGCTACAGAGGTAATGCAGAACCAATTAAATATTGCATCCAAATGGTGTCACGATAACGGTCTTATCATAAACGCCCAAAAAACAAAACTTATGCATATAAAACCATAATGTTAGAGTCAGACATTGTAATTAAGTTTCATGATACAAATTGTCTGCATAATAGCAACAGCAACAATGATACATGCGTCACTCTAATAGAACTTGTGACATCTTACAAATATCTGGGAGTCTACGTTGATAATAAATTTAAATGGAATATTCATGTCGATTATCTCCAAAAGAAGCTGCCGAAAGCCGCCTTCATGTTATATCATCTAAGCAATTGTGCCACCTATGATGTTTTAAGGCAGGCGTATTTCGCAATTGCAGAGTCGCACATAAGGCATGGGGAAGTGCTACCCACTGTAGATTACTACAAAAAACTCAGGATAGGCTACTAAAAATTCTGAAAAAAAATCAACGCTTCAACATAAACAATAATAATTACACCGCAAATAACATCATCGATAATAATAGCATGGTCAGCAACAACATAGTTCACAACAGCAGCTTCATCAACAACAATAACAAAAATTTTAATAACCATATAAATAACATTATCTACACCAACAACTTCCTGCACAACATCTACATAAACAACAGCAACAGAATCAACTACAATGCCAGTCATAACAGTACCAATAGCAACAATATTAGTACCCACAATTACAACAACAATAATAATATCGCCAATGGATTCAGATACCTCAATTACGACAACAGAATAATCAACAATACAGTTGAAAATAGTAGCCTAGCAAAGGAACAGCGTATATTAAATATTAAATCTATTTTTTTATATAACATTAGCAACTGAATTCTATAATGATTCAAGGTTTCTCAAAATGATTGATCATCAGTACAACACGAGGCGATGAGCGACAGGTAGATTTAAAACTGGTAGCTTCCATAATAATTACGGCAAAAACACATTAGAAGTAACTCTACCACAAATTTTCAATATGTTACCAATAGAACTTTTAAATATTCAGGACAAAAAAAAAGAAAAAAAACTTTTGAAAAACTTTTTCATAAGCTCGTAAGGTTAACTTATGTTACCACCTTCTTATTTTATTTTATATAATTTTTATTTTTTTCCATTTAGTTAATATTTTATTATTTACTTCTTATTTTATTTATAAATATTACTTTTAATGGCAAAACCTATTTTTTTTAATACTTCTGCAGACAAGCTATATTGCTTCGCGGAACTAGTAAATAATAAATAATAATATTATATTTTTTAATAATTTTTCAATAAAAGAGCAACTTTAATGCTCACAGAATTAAAAAAAAAATATCGTCTAAACATATATAAATATTGTAAAACTAGGTTGTAGCAAAGAAAATAAAGTATAAAGAATGTGCATCTTAACATTTTTTGGAATATTTTTCAAAAATATTTCATGACGCGGGGGGAAAGATAGAAGGGAAGGAAACGAAGAGCGTAACAATGCGTTGCTCTCATCGTGCGTTTTTGTTGTTTGACCACTTTTTTATTAAATTTTCTGAAATCACTTATTCTGGTCAGTGTTGCCACGAAAAAAAATATTGCAACCAACATTTGTGAAAAAAATTACCAAATAAGAAAAAATTAACCAAAATTAAATTCACAGTTTTTTTATTTTATTTTTTCAAATATAAATTATAATTAATACAACATAGTAAGAAAAGAAACAAAAAATAACAAACTAAAATTTTAGTCTTACAAATTAATTCATTTCTACAAACAAAATAAAAGCTCTTTTTATAAGAAAAATAAATAACCAAATCCGGAAATTTTGGTTAAAAATAGTTAAACGGCAACACTGGTTGTGATTAGTGAGCAAGAGAGAGAAAATAAGTTGAGAGAATTTATTTATTTACAGCCATAGAAAACTGTCAATAATATACGATACTTGATTTTCATTTCATCAACATACATATGTAAAGCTATCTATCTTAATAATTTTAGATAAATGAAGATAAAATAAAAAATCCATTTTTTTTTTTTATTAAAAGAACATAAAGCTATTCATCTTTGGCTTAAAAATTATACCTAGATTTTTTAGATAAACAAAAATAAAAAAACCCATTTTTTATTAGCAGAAAAAATAAAAAAATTAAATACGGCCAGCTAATGATATAGAACATTTTTAACATAAAATATTTTTTGAGTGTTATTCTGAAATAAAATGATAACGCATCCGCTACACATGTGTTCTTGTCGCAGTCTGATCGACAACTAAATCAAATAACACAAGAATGCGTGTGAGTTCTCTCTGCACAATTGTGCGGGTAGTAATTTTGAACAAATTTTGGTGAGAGCGGGCCGTACGCCTACAACCCGCCATAAGAAATTTTACTTCTACATGATGCGCATTCTTTATATCCATATTCTTTGGTTGTAGCAAAGAAAATAAAGTATAAAGAATGTGCATCTTAACATATTTTGGAATATTTTTCAAAAATATTTCATGACGCGGGGGGAAAAAGATAGGAGGGAAGTAAACAGAAACGAAGAGCGTAACAATGCGTTGCTCTCATTCTTTGCTCTCATCGCGATGAGATCAAAGATTATAAATATATGAAGATGTTGCACTGCCCAAGGTACATCTAACAGGTAACCGCAAGTGTACAACAAGTACAACAATGCAAAAACAACAGGCATTTTGTTTTTGTTAAAGCGTACGCGTAATGTCAAAAAAATTAACCCTCAAACCTCTATAGGAAATTAATAAAAGCAATTAAAAAAACTAAATACATTTTATATATTGAAATTTCTTTTGATTTTTATGTCATGCTTAATTACGCAATAGTGGGGCACCTATAAATTAAAAAAAAATTATTCCATGCAGTCAATAACATTTCCACTTTATCTAAAGAACATGTTTTTATATGGCCATCGATAAAAATGGCAGATGCTAACGTTATTTGTTATTGGTCATAGTTTTGGCACTTAGTTGGAGAGACCGAAATCTTTTTTTGGGTAATTCATCAGCCTCGTCTAAATAAATATAAATATAGTAAATCTAGGTTGTAGTTTAAAAGATATATGGATTTAGTGTTAAAAGCTTAAATATTATTAATCATCTTCCAAAAATTTTAATAAAATTGGCTTTGAAATAGTAATCCTGAAGAATTTCTAGAGTGCGTATCGTTAAGGATACATCCGGTACATATGAGGGTTTATAAATGCGAAAATGATTATCGAAACAAAACAAACAAAAAAACAACAAAATTTTGACATTTAAAAACGCGTCAGCTGTTGACATAGTTTTACCTGTTAGATGTGCCTTGGCACTGCCAGTGCCAAATTTGTCGATGGCAGTACGACTACTGCCACTTATTGTACTCAGAGAATTTATTATACTCAGAGAACGTATTGTTCTCTTCTCTAATTTATTCTCATATGCGTGTATACGTGTGTGCTTGTACATTGGCAAATAAAATAATAAACAAACTGAAAGATGTCTTGTTTTCACAAAATGTATGTGCAAATAGCCTGTGGAAAAGAAATATTACCGTTTGTTTTATTGTAGGGTAAGAATATGTGTTTTATTGTTGTAGAAATGAAACTATATCGATTCGCACCGAAATAAAAAATCCACATTTTGTGTGGACATTTGAAACTGAAAAACTGAAAAATTGTTTTATAAAAAGTGTGAATTTAAAAATTGTAGTGCATGCTCAAACAAAACGTTTAATAAATATAATATATAATTAAAATCATAAATCATATTTTTAGAAGATATTGATAGGACTGGAAATATATCAGAAAGTACACATACCCCTGATATAGATGTCGCAGATATATACGATGAAAATAAGGAATATTTTAATGAAGGCACCGATTGTTTTACGTCCAACAATGTGCCAATTGAATTAACATCAAGTCGATATTTTGTTGGTTACATAGCTCAACGAATATCTTGCGTTAAATGTCGTGTGGATATAATCAAACCAGCGCAAATTTTGTCATATCCTTCAGATATGTTCGTTTATGCAAAAAATTATATAAAAGATTCCGACTTTGGAAGTTTGTGCGCTCCATCTGATTTATTTTTTGAAGTTTGCAAAATTCATATAAGGCTTCGAAAAAATTTTTTTTGAAAATAAATCTATAAAAAACAAAAAAACATTTGTAGTTGGCCAAAAAATGCACAAAAAAATACAATTTATTCCTTGGTTTGATGAAAATAAGGAATGTTATAAACACAGAATGGAGATGCTTAATTTACTAATTGTTGTTTTACTACGGAAGCATTCCACATGGGAAACATACAAATTCAAATTATCCAGTATGGAAAAAGTTAAAATTTTGAACCATTAAAATGATAAATAAATTTAATAAATACTAAACAAAAAAAGCATTCGTTTTATTACAACTTCATTCTATACAAAAATAGACACATATGGTAAATACATACATACATAATTGAATAGTAATATATAATTCGGTGCGAATCGATATAATTTCATTTCTACAACAATAAAACAAATATTCTTACCCTACAATAAAACAAACGGTAATATTTTTTTCCACAGGCTATTTGCACATACATTTTGTGAAAACAAAAAATCTTTCAGTTTGTTTATTATTTTATATGGCAATGTATGTATACATACATCATAGATGCCCATTTCATAGTGCTTTTGCGCAAACTAAAAACACACATATTCTTATTCTCTTTGGTTAGTCGTCACTCAGACAGCGACGAATGCACATGCGTGGCGGGTGTACGATTTTTTAATAATATTTTTTGCGTAAAGCACTGAAAAAAATTTACTATGACTTACGAAACATTTTATGATAAAAAATGCGTTTGGTGATGCTCAATGCATTTTATGTTATAAAATATTGAAGGAATGTAGAGAATATGCTTTTAGAAGGCACTATTGTTCTTATCATAGTAATATGGATGATTTTAATGATTTATTTTGTAAAAATAAAAAAATTTATTTGGAAAAATTGAATTAGTGGTTACTTGAAGAAGAAAACAATGAAAAAACCTCAGAAAATAAAATGGAGTTATCAAGCTTAATAAGCTTGGATATTGTTAGTCATGGTAGACCATTTTCTGATGAGGAGTTCATTAAAAAAATTTTAAATAAATGTTTTCAAAAACTTAATTTTAAGCTTATCGAAAACCTTCCATTGTCACGCAGTAGTGTTATTCGGCGCACTGATCAATTGGGGGCATCTTTAGAAGCCGCCATTGTAGAAAAATTTCTATTCCAAATTTTATTGTAAATTCCGCTTTTTGGATTTTTTCCGTATATTTTATTTCAGTTTACACAACTTTTCTTTCAGTGCAGTTCTCTCTCGCTCACCAATACTACTACAGTTTTAGCTTTGGGCATCCCTGACATACATGCACACACGTATACACGCATATGAGAATAAATTGCTTAGAGAAAATAACAATACGTTCTCTAAGTATAATAAGTTCTCTGAGTACAATAAGTGTACTGAGTCTTTTTTGTTTTCTTTCTCTCAGTTAACATGAGAGTGAGAACGACGATTCAGCTTTCATAACAAAGAAGCACAAAATTTTGTCAATTTTAAATACACTGTCTGCAACATCTTTACATATTTATAGCCTTTGGTCAAACAATAACAACGATCATACATACATAATCGTACATACGCATATACATACGTACGATGAGAGCAACACATTGTTACACTCTTTGTTTGTGTTTATTTTTCTCCTGTCTTCCCTCCCTCATCAAGAAATGATTTTTAAAAGAGATTTTGGTGAGAGCGGGTCTTACTAGTACATCCCGCCATAAGAAATTTTACTTCTACATGATGCGCATTCTTTATATCCATATTCTTTGGTTGTAGCTTAAAAGATATACATATGTATTTAGTATTAAAGGCTTAAATATTGTTAATCATCTTGCAAAAATTTTAATATAATTGGCTTTAAAATAGCAATTCTTAAGAATTTCTAAAGTGCGTATCGTTAAGGATACATGCGGTACATATGAGGGTCTATGACTAATATAAATACGAAATTGATTATCGAAACAAAATACACAAAAAACAAACATTTTTTGACAACGAGGATACTCAACAGCTGGTAACTTAAGGCCACCTTCTATGAATTCGTCTTGGCATTTTTTTTAAATTTAAAAATTTAAACTATCAAAATGTAAACATAAACAAACAATAATTTGACAACAACATAATCACCTGACGAGCTAACCACACTGATAAGCACCGAGTAACCAGAGTTAACAATTAGTTTGAAAACCGCTAAAATCAGCAGCCTGGCGGATAAATTAGAAAAATTAAATGTAAATAAACATTTGGGCAATTCACACGACTTTGTATCGTGTATGTTGTATTGAATACACTTGGTTGTTTGTGAACGCTCAATGCTATGCTGTATTGTGTATTTCGTATTCCAAATGTATTTCTTTGGCATTCAAACAATTTGATAGCACGAAACCAACAAAACTTTTGAAAAACATATGAAAACATATACATATTTTTTTCATTCACACAATTTGATAGCACGAAACCAATACAACTTTTAAAAACATATGAAAAAAATTTGTATAAGTGTATCGGATTTTTACATGAAAATTATCAACAACAATCATACGCTGTTGTATAATCGTCCAACAATACACTCAATACAACGATACAACGGCTTGTGTGAATTGCCCAAATTATTTTGTGTTAAAAAGGGAAAATTTGGAATATTTTTTAATTTCTTCAATGAAAATATTAAATTACACAGGCCTGCGATGGTTTTCCCCTTAAAAAACTAATTAGCAATTTGGATACGTATTAGGTACTAAGCCACGAAAAAAATACTAAAAAAATCCATCACGTAAGTTTTCTGAGAAAATTACATTCTTAATTTTTCGGTGCATGCTAACAGTACTAAGATCTTTACATATTCATCTACCATAGAAAGTCATTCTTTGTCGCGATTAAAATCATATTGCGACTTGCATTTATAGGCTGTGTCGATATTTTTGTGTGGAAATAAATAAGGCAAATGGCTTCTCGCAAATGTAGTAATTCTCCAGATAACTTCTGCTACATATGTGGAAGTTATGTAATACGGAAGCAATTAAAAAATATTTCTAAGTCTATCGAAGAATTGTATGAAAGTTATTTCAAAATCAAGATAAAATACCAAGACAAGAAATGGGTGCCGCATAAAATGTGTTCTACTTGTGTTCGTAAACTACGTGTTTAATGTTCTAATTTCACTAGTTCGTTTTTTAATTGTTGTAAATTCAAGTTCTATAAATTTTTGTTGATTTTATTTTGGTTTTTATTTAAATTCAATTTGTGTCTTTATTTTATAGTTTTTGTTTAAATTTTAAATTCACATTTGTTATTTGTCCTATTTGTTCACAACTTATAAAAAATTCACAATTGATCTGAACTGATTCACTGTCGAAACAAGAGTGAATATATACAAGAAAATCTCAATGTTAGGTAGTAATGAAGAGAAGAATATTGAAAAAATGCAAGACAAAGCAAAAGAGCACAAATATAAAAAAAAGAACCATTAATATTCTACAGGGTGTTCCTTTAAATGATGTTAACGTTGAACATTCCGGCCCCCATGAAGTTTACCACAGGTTTTGAATGGGTCCTGAAAATAAATATCCCAAGGCACTTTTTTCAGCCACGACTTGACCGACTTCTGTGTTAATAGCTCCGTCTCGACGCATAGCAGAATAAATGTCACTGCCAATTTTAATTTCCACCATAGTATTGGAACGAGGGTCTATGTCGGCCAATGAGTTAGGCGTAAAGTCTTCTGTTGGGTCAGCTGAGATAGGTCCAGAATAGAGCTTCTTTGGAAGTTGATCTGTCACGAGGGCTGTTACTTTGATCGACCATTTATTGTTGTCATTGTAGGATCGCCTCTCAAAGACAGCAAAATCATGAGCATACTTCATGATTGTTTTAATCTTATATTTATGGACGAATGATTTTGATATTCGGGATGTTGTTAAAGGTAGATTAATGATAGCCCGTGTGCTGATCCAAGTAGTAAGACTATCAGTGTGAACCTTAATGGAGGCGGTTAGAATGAAAACCAAGTTCCAATTGAAAAGGGGTGTTTCTGGGTCTGCTCGTCTTGATGGTTGTGGGTCTTTTAACTACATTGCATTATGTAGCAATGTGTTGTGGCTTCTCTTGCAGATATGGCACCCTTTTCCATTTCTGCACTCTTCTGTTTTGTGGGATCGTGCAAGACAGCTCAAACAATAGTTTTTGGCGACCATGAGTTCGTATCGTTCAGTTGGGTTGTAGCTCAAGAACTTTCTACAAGTGCGAATGGGGTGGTCTTTGAGACAAATTCCGCATGAAAATAGCCAATGTTCGGGTCTTTGTTGTTGTTGGGATGCCATACCTGTAAGTATAAAGTTAGAACAATATTAGTGTATGTAAATGGTTAGGGGATATACTAGTTTGCAAATAAAACCACAATTTTTGTAATTGGCCTGGTGATGACTCCATTTTTTGTTTTGATGTCTACAACTCTACAGTTTTGGTCAAGTCCAAGATAGGTTTTGATGATTCGACCCATTTGCCATTCATTAGGTGGCAAGTTGATGTTTTTGAGGACTACCAGATCGGTGATTTTAACGTTGTCCCTCTGAATTTTCCATTTATATCTGCGTTGAAGTTCAACCAAGTACTCCGACTTCCAGCTTTGGCAAAATGAGTGGTTGATGACCTTCAGGCATTTCCAGCGGTTGATGAGAATCAGATTTTCGCTGCTTACATCTGGTTCAGCTGGGGTCAATAATGCACTACCAATAAGGAAGTGTCAATGGATTAAGGTCATTTGGGTCATCGCTAGCAGGACTTAAGGGTCTAGAGTTTAGGCACGATTCTATATGAGTAAGAATTGTAGATAGCTCTTCAAATGTGAATTTCATGTTCGGTATCTTCTTTTTGAGGTGTATTTTGAATGATTTTACACCGGCTTCCCGAAGACCGCCCATGTGTGGGGCTGCTGGGGGAATAAACTTCCAGTTAAGATTTTGATGACTAAAATGATGGGTCACTTGATTTTGAAGAGTCCTTATGAATTCTAGACGGTCTTTTCTGAGTAGTTCTGCTGCTCCGACGAAATTTTTCCCATTGTCTGAGTAAATGAGTGCGGGACATCCACGTCTTCCTATGAAGTGGGAAAATGCTGCTAAGAACGATTGGGTCGATAAATCACTTGCTGCTTCAAGATGTACAGCTTTTGTAGCGAAGCATACAAATATGCAAATATACCCTTTTGTAATAAGACACGCTCGGCCTGTGAAATTTTTGATGTCAAAAGGTCCTGCGTAATCTAATCCAGTTGTAGTAATGTGGTAATGAAGCCATAATTTGATTTTGTGTCTGTTTTTTGTACAAAACACAAGTTTTACAGTTGGGAATTACGCTTTTGACCAAAGGTTTCAATCTGAATATGCAATATTCTGTGCGTAGGACTCGAGTCATTAGTTGGTTTTCTCCATGAAGGGTAATTTTATGTGTAAATTCCACTAGTAGTTGTGATAGCTTCGAGTTATGAGGTAGCAATATTGGGTAGCGTTCATTATAGGTTAATGCAGGTGATTGAGCGAATCGCCCATTGGCTCTAATAATGCCATAGCGATCCATGAAGGGATTTAAGGTCAAAAGACTGCTGGTTGGGGATATTTTCTGCTTAAGTTTCAAATATTTGTACTCATCTGGAAAATGATTTTGTTGAGTCCATATGATGACTCGATGTTTGACGAAATCTATTTCTTCTCGGGTGATTTCTGCTGAAGATACGCGAAGATGGGTTCGGTTGCTTCCAGTATTTCTCCATAATCGTATGACATAAGCGAGCACTCGATAAGCGCGTGATAGGTCTCAGAATCGATTTAATGGGTCTTCGCGTGTTGTGGTTGTAAATGCTTTTACAGTTTTAGCTTCTAAGTTTGTGTCACCTGTTTGTGTTGGTATCGGCCATTGACTTTTAGGCAATTTTAACCAGGAGGGTCCAAACCACCATAGGTTGTGGTTTTCCAGTTCTTGTGGAGTACATCCTCGGCTGGCTACATCTGCTGGGTTATCTTTTGAGTCGATATGTTGCCAATTTTGATTTCCAACCTTATCTAGGATTTCAGAAACACGATTTCCAACGAAAGTGTTCCATGAGCAAGGGGGTTTCTTTAACCAGGACAGCACGATTGTTGAGTAGGTCCAATAATATGCCTTGATATTTTGAATTTGAAGATTTGGTATAACTCCACATGCAAGGTTTGCCAATAATACGGATCCACACAGTTCTAAGCGGGGCAAAGATATTTTCTTAATGGGAGCTACACGGGTCTTTGAAGCCAGAAGAAATGTGAATATTGAGTTTTCTGATTGTGTTCGAACATAAATGGTCGCTGAATAGGCTTTTTCTGAAGCGTCACTGAAACCGTGAATTTCCACATTATAACTCGGGCTAAATTGGATCCAACGGGGAATTTTCAATATATTTATTGCGGGGCAGTTTTTTATGAATTTTTGCCACTGTAGACAAGTCAAGGGTTTTAGTATGTCATCCCAGCCGACTTTGTCTAACCAAATCTGTTGCATAATTAGTTTTGCTTCAATTATTATTGGGGCTATCCATCCACAAGGGTCAAAGATAGATAATAGATAGGCAATTGTAGATAAAACTTCTCTTTCGGTGTAGTTTTCTTTTGATTCGACATCTGGTGCAGTGAATGTAAATGAGTCTGAAGAAATGTTCCTTTTGATTCCAAGAGTTTTAGTTCCAGTGTTTTCTGATAAATTTAACCAGCGCTCGAAGCGTTGAAAACTACTCTAAGTTTCGTTGTCAGCCTTTCGGGTTTTATTACTGCATGATGCGGCAGGTAATAATTTGGGTTTGTGTTGATTTCCAGTGGAGAGACTTTCCTCATATGTCCTAACTCGAGGTACTCAGCAATTACTTGGTCGTATTGTTTTTTGAGTTCGGGTTTCTGGCTAAGCATGCGTTCCATTCGCAAGAACTGAGCCATCGCTATGTTTCTCGAAGTTCCTATTTCTTCGCTATTTTTAAAGGGTAGGGTAACTATATACCATCCTTTATCGTTTCTTCGTGTCGTCGACATGAAGTTGTTCTCGCAAAATGTGTCCTCATCTGACCTCAAAATCTGTTTTGGGGTCTCCTCCACCTCCCAAAAGCGTGTGAGGATTCGGTCAAGGGACAAAGTGTTGAGTAGTGACACTGTTGTTCTAGGTTGTGTCGTTGTTGAAATTGGTCCCCCCACAATCCAGCCAAATACTGTTTTTTGTGCCAAAAGGGATCCAATAGACCGCATCGGTGTGTCCATGCAATATATTGAGTGCCCCAGGTCGAGGCCTATAAGCAAGTCGATGGGTCTGCTTTAATTGAATTGAGGATCTGCAAGTTCTAAGTTAGCAGTCTCATTGAAATGTTGCAAATCTAAACTATGTGGTGGTAAATTAGATGGAAGAGTCTTCAGGACTGGTGCCCAGACTTCTAATTTAAATTGTGAATCTACCTTGGAGCAAAGATTGAATAAACATGCTTTGAATAAGCATGCATTTTCGATCAGTACAATTGCAGTAAATAACAAGGTCTCTTTCTCGTTGGGAGATTGATTGAAATGTTTGCTCTCCTGTAGTGTCAAGGAAGTGATATTTGGGATGGAAACGTTTGATGCTGATGTGGACTATATATTAGTGTTTTGTGCTGCGATGCTCGTGCTTGGTTGGGTCGCGTCACAATTCTGAACTAAAGTCTGGGTTTCTTATGTAACAAAGTGTTGTGTCTTTGCTTACATAATCTACAACTGAATTTTCTTTTACAGTCCTTGACACTGTGGTCAATAGAGAGGTAATTGTAACATGAATTTGTAACTCTTACAATGTGAATTCTGTCGTTAACATTCTTCTCTAAGAACTTGGGGCAAGACCACAATTGGTGAGACTCTTTACAATATTGGCATTTGTAATTTGAGTCATTTTTTCGTGCCCTATTTGTGTCTAAAGGTTTTATATTTTTTGACCCAGTTTCATTTTGGGTTGTGTTTATATGAAAGGTGTGAACTCGTTTTGGCTTAGATTTGAAATTATCTCTTTTTGGTTGTTCTGATTTTGAATTTGATTGTGTGATGGCCGCTATGGATTCTAGAGTCTTAGAATTGTGCGTCAAGAAAGTGTTGATTTGTTCCCAAGTCGGAACTTTTGTAATTTCTTGAAGTGAATTTTCAAATTCCTTTAAAAGAGTCCGAGGGAGCTTTCTTGAACAAAATGGGTCCCACGTGGCGGTTTCTACACTTAACGCCTGAATACATCCATTAACTGTTCACTGAAGTTTTTGAATTAATGAGCCTGAGTCTTCAGCTACGTTCGGAAGGTCAAATAAAATTTTCAATTGTTCGTTTACTTGGATCCGATTATTCTCGTATTGGGCTACAAGGTTTTTCCAGGCTATGTCGAAACCTTGGTTGGTCAATGCGGCATTTGAAACTATTTTCCTAGCATCTCCTCCAGTCTTTTGTATTAGATGAAAAAGTTTCTCAGTTTTACTAAGTCTAGAATTATTTATGTATAATGCTGTGAAAAGGTCGCGGAAGGTAGGCCATGTCACAAAATCTCCATAAAATGTGTCCGTATCGCAAGGTGGTAGCCGCACAAATGAGATGTCATGATTTTCCTGTGGTTGATTTTCAACAGCAGAAATCCGCTCTTTTCTTTGGATTCGATAGGGCTTGAATTTCTGGCCCTAAACACGTTTTGTAGGCAGAAAAACCTTTTTTATAACGATCTCGAAGCTTATCTCTATCGATGGGTTTTCCTTTAGAATCTTCTTTTGTGTCCCGACACTCTCCATACGCCCTTTTAACTTGTGTCCATAGAGAATCAAGTTCGACCCGAAGTACCTCAAAAGAGTGAGTGTTGTTTCGGCCGCACTTTGTGTATACTCTATTTCAAAATCCAAAAGGTCATTTATACAATTTACAAATTTATCAAGTGCCATTGTTTAATGATGGGTTAAAATACAATTCGATAAAAATAAGGGTCAAATTGAGTCAAAGAAGTCCCTGCTAGCGATTTTATAACAAGAATTATCAAAAATAATAATTAATTTCAAGATTAATTATTAATATGAAGGTATTTTGTTTCCCCAGAAATTTATCAAAAGAAGTATGCATGGTAACCCTTTTTTCTTTTTTTTCTACTTCTTATGTAACAGCGACAAAAAATTCTAAGGGTGTGAACAGAGTGGGCGCTGATGCCGAGCGGAGCCGAGCCGAGCTTATTGACCCATATTTTCATGCGAGAAGAACAATTGAGTATAACACAGTGAATGAGAGAAATCAGCGCTGAAATTCTGTTTATTGCATGTGTTTTGCTTTTATGTCATTTAGTCTTGGTGTTCATTTGTGTTTATAAAATTGCTGTACACTGTAATGGATTCCTCTGATGAAGAGTATTTTGCTTCTCCTAGTGTGATTAATGCAATTATTAACAGAAAAGAATTTGGAAAACATCTAATTACACTAAAAAGGAATGAATTTGGTGAATTTCATCATTTATATAATGATTTAAGAAAATTTCACTTATTATTTGCTCGATATCCATTTTTTTTTATTTGAAACCATAAAAAACACGCCTGCACACTAAAAAGTAAACATCAACAATGCAAACAAGCGCGCAAAACGCTTTGAAACTGTTTTCTCGCACTCATCGGCTTTGATCTCTGCTTTTGTCGGCGTTCACTGTGTTATACACAAGCTTATTTGTATTGACTTGTATGTAACCAGTTTTATCGCACTGAGAATCTCGGCTCGGCTTTCAGCGCGCACTCTGTACGCACCCTAAGAGAAAACCCACGCACTAATGGGTTTGTGTTTCTCTTTATTGTATTTGATTTTTTGTACTTACTCGTTGTTGTTGGGTCTTCTTTATTTAAGTCGCTGCTTCCCAAGTTGGGTCTCTTCTTGTTGCTTGTCTCTATTGTTGTATTTTTGGGTCTTTTTTGTTCTATCACTGCACTTGTGGATTGCATTTTTCAAAAAAAAAAAAATTCAACTGTTTTTAGACCGTTATGTATTTTGTTTCTTTTAATATTTTTTCACTTTTTAAGAAATTTTTTGTTCTTGTAAAATACACTGCACTTTATTCGGTTATTATTTAAACTCAATTTGTGTCTTTATTTTATAGTTTTTGTTTTTTGTTTAAATTTTAAATTCACATTTGTTATTTGTCCTATTTGTTCACAACTTATAAAAAATCACAATTTATAAAAAATTCACAATTCACAATCACAAACTGATTCACTGTCGAAACAAGAGTGAACATATACAAGAAAATCTCAATGTTAGGTAGTAATGAAGAAAAGAATATTGAAAAAATGCAAGACAAAGCGAAAGAGCACAAATATAAAAAAGAACCGTTAATATTCTACAGGGAGTTCCTTTAAATGATGTTAACGTTGAACACTACGTAAATGGTCACGGGGAGATAAACATACTTTTATTTTGAAAACTCCAATGGTTTGGGTGGAACCGCAAAACCATATAGAAGATTGTTACTTTTGCTGTACAAACACCAAAGGCTTTAATGGTAAAAATAAAACCCATATAGCTTATCCTAGCGTTCACTCTGTGATTTTACCTACACTTCAAGAATAAGGAAGTAGAAAAATCCCAGATTATGAAAATATAGTAAATGATATGCTCAACAACTTCCATAAACTAGGTTGCAATATGACTATAAAGTTGCATTATCTGTATTCTCATATTGACTTCTTTCCTGAGAATCTTGGTCCCGAAAGTGAAGAACAAGGTGAGCGTTTCCACCAAGATATTATGGTTATGGAGAACTGATACCGAGGAAGGTGGAACGCAAACATGATGGCAGACTACTGCTGGATGTTGAAGAGAGATGAACAGGATAGAAATCATAATAGAAAGATATTGAAGAGGAGTTTTGAGGGATGCAGAATAAAATACCATAAATAATTTTGATTTACTTAGCGTGTTTGGTGTTATTTTTAACTAATACTGATCATTTTTGAAGTAAAACTTTTATTTTAAATCATTTAACTTTTGTAATTTCATGAAAATCTTTAAAAAAAATTCTATAACACGCATGTCATCAATAAAAAAAATTCGCTGTGCTAGAAAAAAAAACAAAGTTGCATTTTAATTTAACATACCTAGATAGTTAAAAAATAGCATAATTATTGGAAGGGGAAAATAAAAGTATAATTTCGCAGGCCTGTGTTATTAATGGAAATGTATGTGGTTTTTAGTCGCAATGAATATAGTTTTATTTATTTATTTATTCATTCAGGCGTAAATACAGTACAACAAGATATCATCTTATTTAATAGTACTGCTAAGGATATAGGCATAACAAAATATAAGAAAATACAAAATAATAACGTTAAAAATAAATTAACATAACAAATGTTATTAAAAACAAAATTTATAATTATATTAAAAAAATATGATTGATTAATTACGTATGTGCATTATGTTCATTCAAAAATTTAATTATTGCAGTCTTGAAATGCTTAGCATTGCTTAGTAATTGTATGTTGTTTGGGAGTTCATTCCAGAGACGAATTGCATTGATGTAAAAGTGTCTCTCAGATATCTGCCTGCGGTATCTAACGCTATTAATTCTCAAGCCTCTATTAGATCTTGAAAAAACTAATCTATCAAACAAATAATGGGGTTTCCTAATATAGATGATTTTATGTAGGTACACCAGAGTACGGCATTTCAACAAATTCCCAAAAGATGTGTTATAGATTCGATATGAGAACTCAGATATCCTACTGTACCTTGTACGACCAAAAACATATCGAGCAATACTGTTATAAGTGACCTTGAGCCTGTTCCAACTTACTGAGTCGCAACTAGAAAACAGTTCACATCCGTACAGCAGAGTGGGGATGAGATATGTTTTCGCGAGCAGCATACGAATATCAAACGGAGTAAAATATTGCGTTAGCCAAAGACTTCGCAACATGGCAACCGTTTTACCACAGATAGAATTCACATGGTTGGACCAGTTAAGGCTGTTATTAAAGATAACTCCTAGGTTCTTAACACTATGTACAGTCTCAATAGAAGTATTATTAATCTGTAATGGTGTAAGCTGTGCCGTATAGTTTACCTTGCCTATTATTAAAGCTTTTGATTTCCTCGGATTGAGGCAAAGACCATTAATCGACGCCCATTGAAACACATTATGCAGATCACAATTTATTTTCCCTATACAATTTGTAATATCAGATGGCAAGCAACTAATGATGAACATCATCTGCGTACATTTGTACCTTGCAAAACTTCAACTTAGTTGGCAGATCATTAGAATATATCGAATATAAAAGTGGACCAAGAATCGAGCCCTGTGGTACACCTCTAGATATTAAAAAATTGTCCGATTTAGTACCATCATGATACACAAATTGACTTCTATCACGTAGATACGACGAGATTAGCTTGACAGCAGTATTCGAAAAATGGCACATTTGTTCCAACTTTTGGCAGAGAATAGTATGATTAACGGTGTCAAAAGCCTTAGAATGATCAAGTAAAACCAAAAATGATGTCATATTGTCATCCGCACTTAATCGCAACTCTTCCGAAACATCAATGAGCGCAGAAATGCAGCTGTGATTAGGTCTGAAACCAGACTGCCTCTCAGAAAGCACGCCATTGTCATATAAGTATCGGGTCATCTGCTTATAAATTAATTTCTCGAAAATTTTCGATAAGTATGACAATATTGCGATTGGTCGGTAAGTTTTATTTTGTTTCGGCACTGGTATTATCTTGGCACTTTTCCACATTGCAGGGTAAGTAGAAGATGTAATTATCGTATTCATTAAATGAGTCATACACGGTAGAACATATGGCAAAATTAATTTCACAAATTTGGGATCAATTCCATCACTTCCTATGGAGTTAGACTTAACTGCCAAAATGCTCTCAACAACGTCATACTGTGCAAAAGATATGTAAGAAGCTAAATATATCAAGATCAAATAAGACATATTGCTTATAAAATTTTTTCTCGTATTACTTTGTGTATTTGACCAGTATTTATTAATTTCTTGAATGAAAAAGTTAAAATTCGGTATTTTTTCATTATTAATCGAACTCTTAGGACTGAAAAAAGTTCCGTGTGCAAAAGGTAAGTAAAAATAAAAATATATGCTCATAACTTTTTGTTTCAGGAATTTGTGAATATACCTCTAAATTGGTTAAATACAAAGTTAGTGACGATCGATGAAAGGTGTCATAAAAAATACATTAGTTCCGAATTACGTTTCCCCAATAAAACGGTTCATCTCCGTTCAAAATTATTCTAATATTCTACAAAAATATCATAAATTTCTACCAAAATAGAATAATAAAAACCCACCCCGAAATCTAAAAAAAAAAACATAAACAAAACAGACAGACAATCAGAGAGGGACAGAAATACTTTTTGGTAATATTTGCTGTCCCTTTCTCAGTACAGGGTTAACTGTCAAAATCCCGCCTGTCGCCGTAGTCCAGTATATAGCGTGTTGGCTTATTAGACGTAAAGCCCGGGTTCGTATCCCAGGTCATGCATCAAAACGAAATATGAAAAAAAAAAAATATTTCTTCGGCGACTGCCTTTCAGCAGATTTCTGGCAAAAAACTCTGAGAGTAAATAAAATTGCCATGAAGAACTTCTCAAAAATCTGTCGTTCGGAGTCGACTTTAAACTGTAGGTCCCGCCACTCATGTATAAAATTAACACACACAACATAAGTGGTGTGAGAAGCTAGGTCGAAATCCTGACTGAAGGGTTGTAATGACCAATTATGTATGTATGTACATATGTCTTATTTGATCTTGATATATTTAGCTTCTTACTTACCTTTTGCACAAGAAACCATGTACATATATTCATTGCGACCAAAAACCACATATATTTCGATTAATAATTAAATATTTACGAATTTTTAAAATTTTCATTGAAGAAATTAAAAAATATTCCAAATTTGCCCTTTTTTAATACAAAATAAATGTTTATTTACATTAAATTTGTCTACTTTATCTGCCAGTTTTCACTCTGTATTGGTTGTTTCTAACACATTTGCTTCGCAAAACTTATAACATTTTTTTCTCCCTCTAAAAGTGTTTTCACACCAAAAGTTAAAACCTGATTTTAGCATTAACACCATAATCAGCTAAGTTTGCGTTCACACTGCAAGTTTTCTTAAATCTGGTTTTAAATTCATGACATTTATGACTGCGCAACAAATGTTTTTGTTTTGATTTTGTTTTTTCGGTGGTTCTTACATCATTGCAAAATCCAATAGTTTTTTTTCTTAAAAAAAGGTGGAAAATGACACAGGTGGCATATTATGGTCACCTTAGAGACATTTCTGTTTGATAGCAAACAAATTTGTTTTCCCAAAATCTTGTTTGCACCCCTTAAATATTTTATGGTCACATTAGAGCATAGAAAAATTTACTGTTTAACCTTAAAAAAGGTTCTAATTTTTTAGACTGAGTTCCAAGCATATTTTTTTTTTAATTTAATAATTTTTCGACACGTAAATGAATTTTTTTTTTAATTTTATTCGAAATAAAAACAACATTGTCTGAATTCAAAATATTATTTAGTAATGGGAATAGTTGCAAAAACTTTTTTATTTGTTTATTTTAAGGTCTTAAGTGGTTACGACATTTTTCGAGAATATCCTTTTGAATAATTGTGTAGTCAGGATGTATTTTAAGGACTTGTTGGCATATTTCTATAGCGTCTGCAAATCGCTTACTTTTCATATGATTATAAGCTAGTTTATATCCAATTTGAGGCTTAGATCGTCCACAACATGTCCATGCACTATTGTATTTTTTTACAGCCTCTTTATAAAGTTGAGATTTTTCAGCTATATAGCCCCCTAATTCGTATGCTTTAGCACTCGATTTGTTATGTTCTAAAACCTTATCGACCAAAGTTTCAGCAACATCCAACTTATTCGCGTTGATGTAAATGTCAGCTAAAAGCAACCAACTGCGTTCCAAATATTCTGCCTCTTCGAAATTCCAATTGGTTCTAGATAAACGTTTCAAATGATTTTTAGCTCTTTGAGTTTGTTTAAGCTGAACTAGAGCTGTTGCAATGCCTAAGATTGGTCCAACAACGCCTTGCAACTCTTCTCGGCTTGCTAGTTCTGTGAAATCCTGAAGAGCGGCTTCGATTTGAAACTTTTGCTTCGATGCTAACTTAAGGAAGTTTTGTAGCATTCGATGGTTTAGAGCTTCTGTGTCTAATCCTACTGGATGAGGGCGTAATTCCTTTAGTAATCTGTCAGCTGTTCGAAGAGCTATAGCTCGATCATCACTAAAATCTCCACTATCGCCACTGTCTATCATATCATTTCCATTTGGAATGTCGCCATCAGGATTTATACAAATTTCAATCATGTTAAATATGGCCTGTTGACCCCATTCCAAATCTCTTCGAGCAGCATTGAAATGTCTTAGTGCACTATTTGGACTGCCAGAGTACCAATCGTAAAGTGCTTTACAGTAGCTAAGGCCAGGACCTTGATTTGGGGCTGTAATTGCTTTTTCCGCTCGCTGAACGAATGGTGCAGCATCTAACAAAGAACCGGATCGTCTCATTACCTCAATTAGTCGTGCCAAAGCGGTCCAGTAACAAGGTTGCGACAACAACAATTGTGAAAAATGGTAAGCTGCATTTTCGAAATCCATCTGAAAATTTTTAAACAGAAATATATTTATTTTAAATTTAAATTACATTTAAAAAAATTAACTCACTTTTCGAAAGGATAAATCAGCCATCATTACAGAAGCAGCTTCGTGATTACCGTCAATTTGCAAAATTTGTAAGCAAATATCCCTGCATAAGTCCATTGCATTCATTTGCATGTAGAGCCGACCTAATACAGTCAAAATTTCAACATCATTCGGTGTGTAATTTAAACATTCCTTAAAACAATCTAGAGCCTCGTCATTGTTCCTCAAATTAACACAATGTTGTGCCATTAAAAAGCAAATTCTAAAAAGGAAATTATTGAGAATACTTAGTTTCTAACTTAAACACATTAACAAAGTTCATTCAAATAATCAATCAATCATTGGTAAATATAGGATAGAATTGAATATTTGTAAAATAAAATAAAAAACCAAAAATTAATGATCATTTTAAAATCGAGTGCATGTTCAAAATATATTTACATACTTAGAATCAAAAGATGACAAATAATAAGAGAAATTTTATGACACTTTTATCACTTACATATTTTTTAATTTTAAAACAAATTTAATTTAGAACTTAATGCTAAGGGAAAAAACATTCAAAATCAAAACAATTTAAGCACAACTTAATAGCCCAATTCACGATCTAGTGTAAATGGTCTTGCATCATTGCATTTGCAAAATGGTATAGTAGCCCAATTCACGATCTAGTGTAAATGGTCTTGCATCATTGCATTTGCAAAATGGTTTAGTATATTTTTACACTACAATAACAAAATATACAGAAATACTCTTGCTACAGTTTATAAAATAAACAATACTCAAAACCATAAGCCCAATTCACGATCTAGTGTAAATGGTCTTGCATCATTGCATTTGCAAAATGGTTTAGTATATTTTTACACTACAATAACAAAATATACAGAAATACTCTTGCTACAGTTTATAAAATAAACAATACTCAAAACCATAGTTTATATTTACTCAACATTTTGCAACACCTAAGTAAACTAACAGCTGACAATTTATTTATTAAAAATTAAAAAAATAAAAAAATAAATTTCGATGGCGAATGGAGACCCAAAAGAATGAAAAGGAATAAACCCAACAAAAAATTATCCGAAGAGGATGAACATAATCTCTTCGGCAGCCTCGTCTATTAAAGACTACAATATTTGTTCTTTCAACTTCCATTAAACATTTTTATAAATTGTTAACATATATCATAAAATTAAAATCAAATATTTATTTTTTATTTTTGACAATCAGCTGTGTATTTGTGTTTTACAATTAGTGTTGCAAATGCAATCAGTAAAATTTGTTCACAATTAATAGGAAATATTTACAATTGCATAAATACAATTGCAAAAATACACGAGATTGTGAATTGGGCTATAGTTTATATTTACTCAACATTTTGCAACACTTAAGTAAACGCACAGCTGACAATTTATTTATTAAAAATAATAAATTTTGTTGGCTAATGGAGACTCAAAATAGAAAAAACAGAATAAAAAGGGATAAACCCAACAAAAAATGGTCCGAAGAGGAACATAATCTCTTCGGTAGCCTCGTCTATTAGGTTAGGTTAGGTTAGAGGACGTGTACTTGTCCGTCAAGACAAGTACAATACCCGGAGGTCGAAATTGACCCATTGTACAACGTCCTTGGAGAGGGAAGGAAATAGAGGGAACAGGATGAAAGGAGGGCATAAAGGTAAAGGTTAAGGCCTCGTCTATTAAAGAGTCCAATATTTGTTCCTTCACACTTCCATTAGACATTTTTATAAATTGTGAACAAATATCATAAAATTAAAATCAAATATTTATTTTTTATTTTTGACAATCAGCTGTGTATTTGTGTTTTACAATTAGTGTTGCAAATGTAACCAGTAAAATTTGTTCACAATTAATAGGAAATATTTACAATTGCATAAATACAATTGCAAAAATACACGAGATTGTGAATTGGGCTAGTATATTTTTACACTACAACAACAAAATATACAGAAATACTCTTGCTACAGTTTATAAAATAAACAATACTCAAAACCATAGTTTATATTTACTCAACATTTTGCAACACTTAAGTAAACTGACAGCTGACAATTTATTTATTAAAAATAATAAATTTCGTTGGCAAATGGAGACCCAAAATATAAAAAAAGGATAAAAATGAATGAAATTTTAAATAGAATTGTTCATACCCTCGATGAACATAATCTCTTCGGCAGCCTCGTCTATTAAAGAGTCCAATATTTGTTCCTTCAAACTTCCATTAGACATTTTTATAAATTGTTAACAAATATCATAAAATTAAAATCATATATCTATTTATTTTTTATTTTTGACAATCAGCTGTGTATTTGTATTTTACAATTAGTGTTGCAAATCCAACCAGTAAAATTTGTTCACAATTAATAGGAAATATTTACAATTGCATAAATACAATTGCAAAAATACACGAGATTGTGAATTGGGCTAATGTACTTAGTTTTACACTTTGGGCGATATCTATGATCTCTTGATATTAGTAGAGATATTCCAAGTGAATTTAAGGAGAACTTAATAAATACAGAGAATTGCATTTAACACTTGATAACACTGGACGGAATAGATTTTTTCTAACATTTGGATTGCACGTGATATGAAACGAAATATTTTTCTGTCTGTGCACATCAAATTAGAGAGCAGATATTATTTTGTTACGTGTAGATTGCAAATCAGCTATCCTAATGTCTATCATCATTACCGATGATATCGGTGTACTCGGTGGTATGGGTAGCACAATATATTTTATGAAAACAATATTGTGATATGAACTGTCAAAACTCAGTTAATAAAAAAAAAAAAAAAAAACCAAATAAAAAATAAATAAAAATTTAAGAAATTACTTTTTTTTTCTCTATTTGTTATAATAGATATTTTGTTCTGTTCCTCTATCGACGTTTTCTTTCATATCATTTCAGAGTTAATATGTGAAGTTACATGGCCACACATTCAGTTAACGAATCAAACTCATCTTTTTGATATTGTTTTTGTTGTGTTCAGGTCAGACATCAAACGAAAATATGAAAATATTTCTTCGGCGCTTTCCTCTCAGCAGATTTCTGACAAAAACTCTGAGAGCAAACAAAATTGCCATGAAAAGTTTCTCAAAAATCTGTCGTTCGGAGTAAAGACATGCACAGTTACAACTGTTCGCATATGTTTCTGTGTGTAAAATGAACTGAGTGCATATAGATGAGTGGTTATGTGTTTCAGTTATAAGTTGGTATTGTTATTATTTGTAGCAGTTGTGGTGTGAGTGGATAAAGAGAGAATGAGAAAAACATATTGGTTTTGCTGTATTTCTCACAAGCAAATACTTGTAGTTGATGGTGGAATACAATAACTTATTGTATTTATAAAAATTCTACCTACGAATGGAATATATTGATTTCAAGGCGTATTCATTAATGAATTTACCTTAATTGATTTCAAGCAATGCGCAAAGCTTTCTATTGTCATATTGGCAATTATTCACAGATTTTTTTGACATTTCATTTTGACGTCTGTATTAATTTATCATTTATCAAACTTTCTGGCTGGTTTTCCAGTGCGGGGTAGTCGTGCTTTTGTTGTGCAGCCCTTGCGCTGACCAACTTCTTCCTTTTCCCTGATTTTGATGGAACTTGGTCAGTACAGGGACTGCGTTCACCCGTGGCATCACAACGGGACGCTATGCGTGCTCAAGTGAGCTTTGTGATATCAGAGCTACCAGTCCGACCTAACCTAACCTAACCTGTATTAATTATTCATATTGTAATACAACAGGTTGATGATAGTTGATGGATGTGGCATTAGACTTTCTATATTAAGATTTGGTCAAAATTTATTACCCAAGGATAGCATTAACTTTGAATACTCTCTTAGTCCACTATCTTTTACCAGAGAGTATTGGCGAATGTCTCCAAGCACCCATTCAGTTATAGCATCTGTACAAGCTTTTTTAGCCTCTTGATTCAACTAATTCATTTTCTTTTTTTTAACAATCCGTAACATTTTTATTTAAATTTGATACAGAATTTTTATTATATTTGTACACATTTTTGCAAAAAAAATTAACAAGTTCAATATCATTTTCATCTTTAATACAACCAAAGCATTCCCATAATCTGCTTCTCCCTCTTTTTTCAAAAATTTTGTATATATTTAATACTTTTTTTTTAATTCACTATTATTCATTTTTCTAATATTAATATTTACTTAACGAACCAAAGTCCTCTTGTATATTTGCTTCACCACCAATATTTTTGAAATACTTATGGTTACAACAGTTACTTGAGATGAAAAAAAAGAGCCTATGACATACTCTACTCAAAACAATAAACAACTGTTTTTGTTTTGAAGAGTATGGTGAGTGTACAAAGGGAAAACATCTGTTATACTCATTCTCTCATTTATATCCATTGTAACAGAGATGTACATGGTATAACTGTTTTGACAATACTTTAATTTACACCTTTTCACGTCTATAGTTCGGAGTCGACTTTAAACTGTAGGTCCCGCCAGTCATGTATAAAATTAACACATACAACATAAGTGGCGTGAGAAGCTAGGTCATAATCCTAACTGAAGGGTTGTAATGACCAATTATGTATGTATGTATGTAACTCTTGTTGTATGAGATAGGAACTTGTAAGGCGGGAATTCCCAATACGGCCTGGTACGCCCATTTTAACTGATAGGGATTTCGGAGTGAAGCTCGTAGTTGATCTTGCTTCTTCTCATGCGAATTCTTTAGTAATTTTTGAAAAAATTTTAAATATACATACCTACACTGAGCGCCATAAGTGAGTCAACACCCACTATAATTTTAAATTTTCTATTATAAAAAATATACTTGTAGCACCAATAATAATTGAATTGTTGTTTTTGTTTTAACATTTTATAAGTAATAAATAAACGTTTTTATTTTTGAAAATTTATTCGACTATTCTCATTTACTTTTCTCGCTATCCTAAGATGAATTATTTCAGTGGTGTTTACTCACTTTTGGCGCTCAGTGTATGTACATTTTTTTGCATTAATCTAATTTGACGATGACAGGGTATCAAAATAAATACACTACCATTTTAATTCCTTGAAGAAACAGCAGATATTATATCTTTGTTTTGTTTCAGTTTCATTAATGAATTTTTTCCAACTAAGTAGCAGATTATAGCAAGCCCATCTGTCGCTGCCTAGAAATAACACCCTCTGTGAACATGTGTTGAAGGTAGTACTGAGAACCTTTTGCTGATTGAGATCTACTTCTTCCGCTGCCCTATCTATGTTTGTAATTAATTAATTATGTAAAACAAACAATTATCCGGAAGATTTAGATAAAGTTCACTGAGTACCTTAAATTACTAAATACATATGTATATGCCATAAAAAAGACGACGAATCTATTATGCAGTGGAAGTTGATATTCTTAAGGATAGAGAATGAGTTTAACCTTAGACTGAATATCGAGTTACTTGGGTTAATAGGAACAAAAGGGCTGATTTGTTAGGTATGTATGTAAGCCTCTATGGACGGGACATAATGACAAGAACACAGTAACAATTATCATATGTTACAGTATGATCGGATGTTAGAATACCCAGAAGGTAACTTAAAACAAATAACCTAACATAAAATCTTCTGCGTATAAGCGACGCAATGAATTAAAATAATAATAATGTATGTAATTGCACTTGCGAGTAGGTGTATTTTATTGTTTGTTTAGAATCTATAGTTTCTTATTTCCACACATACATATGTATGTAGTTGATGTTAATATGTACACATACCTCTTAGTTGGAAATTTGATTGCACAAATTGGTTATTTTTATTACAAAGCCTTATGTATTTGACAAGTATTTAAAATCAGTATCAAACAACGTACGCAATACCGATTTCGGATGTTATGTTACGATTACAATAGAACAACTAATAGAATGATTTAGCATAACACACTTTGTACACAATTTTCGAACAACGTATAATTTATAATAAGTTACTTTTCGTTCACATTTAAGTAGTCATTGGGATGTGCTATAACTCAAAAAGCAATAATATGAAACTCTTGCATTTTCTGATAAATAATATGATATACACATTACTATGAACTTATATTTTTTATAATTAGAATTCGATAAATAAAATTAATTGTAAAAATTTAAATATGCAATATTTTGCAAGTTTGTTTTTATGTGTTAAATAACGATGATCAATTTTCGCAATTGTTTAGTGAAGCTACTTCGCGCCTTATTTGGTTAATAACTTCAGCTAGAGCCTGAGGATGAACTCCAGCTTCGATAAGCTTAATGCAGGTGTCCAAACTTTCCACATTTAAGCCGGTATTCAGCAATTGAGATATTCCAAAAATATTGTTGCGTATTACTTGAGACTGTTGCAGTTTTAAGTAGTTACTGCCGTTTACTTGGTTGAATCCTCCATCGAGGGAGTCACCACCTGAATTGTCCGACATGCTGTCAGAGGAATTTAATTGTGATAGCAAATGATATTGCTGTAATCATATATATTTGTTAATAAATTTCCACTTGTACTTTGGTGTGAATGAAAGATGTCAAACTTAATTTAAATACTGCCAGACTTGTAAAATATTCAGCATTAGCAGCTACGAAGTTTTTTTTTTTTTTTTTTTAGCGATTTTTGATCTATGTAATTTTCATAATTTATTCTGTAAAGTTAGAATATTTCTTATGTAAAACAGTAATAAAACCACTCTTTTATTATTAATTTTTTCACAACTTCCGACCTAAGAACATCAAATAAAAAATTTAAAACATTGTGAATTTTATCGTTTAATTCATCTAATTTACATGCAATTATCGTAGGGACTTCTTTAGAGAATGGAAACTATTATATTAAATTTTTCAAAATTTAATGCTATTGTGGACCTTTAAGGTAACCATAACCATTGTTGAGTCATTTATTGCTTTTATTATTGTCGCATTGCGCTACACGATTTATTGCTTTTATTATTGTCGCATTGCGCTACACGATTCAATAGGTTGAACAATATTAAAAAAAAATTGATATTGTGCAATTTTACGTACAATATTATCTATTATTGTTATTGTATAGCATGAAAAAGTAAACAAAACCTACACACATTTCAGAATTAATTCCCTTGATACAAAAAACCTAAACAAATTAAACAATTTAAAAAATTCATAAATTAAGACAATTTTTAGTGATATTTTAATGATGACTATAATGTCTAGTTCTGCTACTGACTAATAGCTATGAGGAAAACCAAAAAATTTTTTTTTAGTGATATGAGTGAAAATAAGTGGGAATTATATTTTTTTAATTATTTAAATATTTTATTACAAATTTTTTTTATTTTTATTGTATGTACACACACGACGTTGAATTTTGATATCAGCTGTTGTGCTCTATTTTGGTGGGAAATAATTATTGTACACAATGTCATCAACAGATTACACAATATTGCGTTTTGCACAATTACAATCAAAACTTACTAATATAAGACGCATTTTGCACGTTCAAAGTACTTTGAAAATTAGTTTGACAAACTCTTTTGCATTTTCTTTTAAACTTTGTTCCGCTTTTGTACGTTCAAAGTACTTTGAAAAGTAGTTTCACAAACTCTTGATATTTTGTTGTTGTATATACAACTATCGGTAGACGACGAACGAAGAACAAACTAAGTTTGAGAGTACATCAAAGTGTGAACTCACCCCCGCTCGTTTTTCCCCTCTCTCCTACAATCTCAAGAGTTTTCAAACTAATTTGAACTTTCAAAAGGCGTCTAATATACACACAGGGAAATTTAGTCGTTTAATGAACAATAAGATTGCGAGTGTATGGGTACCTTTAGAATTGTAAAAAAAAAAAATATTTCATTGCATAAAATCGCTATATTTGGCAACCTATAGCAATTCTGGCCGAATTAGTTTATAATACAATCAATTCACAATAACTAAAATGATGAGTTACATCTGGTAACACTATATATATATATTTTAATGATACGACAACACCGTGGTCATATTGCAATAGTGTTTTACATTACAACAAACATAAATAGTCCAAAAATATAAAGTGTAGTCTGTGTGTTTCACGGAATAAAGTTTTAATGGCAGACGATTTGCAGAATTATAAACTACAGCTCCAACAGGTAAGGTTATAAAATAAAACGATAAGTAATAAATTTATTAAAATGTCATATATAGGTCGAGGCTGCACTATTGACTGATCCAGAAAATGAAGAATTGCTTAAATTAAAAAAGGACTTGGAAGAAGTCATCGAATTAACACGAGATTTAATAAGGACGCAATTAGAGGAACAAAAGAAGTCATCTTATATTGAACCATCTACATCAAAATCATCCACTTCTTATGATGAAATTGAAGCAGCGTTATTAGAAGCAGAAAAACTCATTGCTCCTGGAAAAACATGGAAAATAGGCGACAAATGCCAAGCGAAATGGACAGAAGATGGACAATACTATGATGCGACAATAGAAGGAATCACGGATGACGGTGAAGTCAGTGTCATATTTGATGCTTATCAGAATCGTTCGACAACGCTACTAAAGGAACTTCGAGACCGTTCAACTCGCAATGAGGTATTTCCTTCAAACAAACGGCACAGGCCAAATCAAAAGGAATATTTAAAGAAGCGCAAGCAGAAAAAATTGCAAAGATTTAAAGAGTTAGAAGAAGAAAGAGAACAAGATAAAAATAAGTGGCTTAACTTCACGTCCAAAAATTTTAAAAAGCAAGGAGTGGTTGTAAAAAGCATTTTTGCCTCCCCTGACAATGTTGAAGGTAGAGTGGGAATTGGAACGTGTGGAGTTGCAGGCAAAGGCATGACAGATTTTACAGTTGGAGAAAAATACCGCAAAGGCTTATAATTTTAACAGACCGCACTGCCCCTATCCATATGTCATTAAGTTACTTGTTTTGACTTTTTATATTAACAACAAATTCATAATATTAGATATAATATAAGAGAGAGTATTTAAGAAATATAAATAAACATTAAAACGAATATTTCAAACACTTACTTTGACAATGTTTTGTTCTGTTCTTGAAGATTACCCGATTGGTCCACAGATATTCGTTTTTGTATCCTATATTGATTTTCTTTGGCCGCATTCAGTATTTGCAAAGCAGTTACATTATTGCCGGCTTTTTCGTGCACCCGCGCCAATAACAACAATCGCTTAGTCCTTAACTGTAATTCATCCGTATCCAAAAGTTCTCTGTATATAAAGTATACTTTAATAAGCATTAACATTTAAAGCTATCTCTAAGGAATTACTTTACAACAATATTGTACAATACATAGTACCAGAACATATAAGAAAGAAATTATTTATCAAGCCCTATTATGACATTCCTTTTCACACATTTGACTTTTTGGGATCTTCTTTTCCATCTTAAAATAATCAAATTAAGGTCGCTGCCATAATATTTTATACGAAGTTTTCTGACTTCATTTATAAGATCTAAAAACAAGAAATTAAGCACTAGCTACGTGGCCAACGTCTCTAGGTAACAATTATAAATGACTTAAATAGTAAATGAAAATACAAATTTTGCATAGTAGAATTCTTAATTAAATAAGGATTCCGATTTTTTGATAAAATTGTAGATTTTTAAATGTTAGTTTTCGTAGGAGATTTCAATAGTGAGATAGGATTATGGGAACCAAAAACATCTATCTTTGCCGAGAGATAAAGGGGGCAATCGGGAAAATATTTTAATTTGGTGCTTGTCTATATCTGTGGGACATATAGGCAAATGGATTAATTGTCGATTTTAAAACGGAAAGATTGTCAGTGCAAATCACTGTTTTGCTGTTAGCTTTGAGGGAGATAGATATGGCTTTGGCAATGGCTGAAGCTTCAGCAACAAATATGTATCGAAGTGTAATTAGGAAATTTTTTTAGACATTTAATATTCTTGTTAAAATCAACTATGGCATATGAAGTTAATTCGTTCATATCTTTTAATCCATCAGTAAACAGAAAAGACCAACCGTTTTACAATAAGGACTCTTGTTTTTCTAAATAGAGATTTAAAAATATGCCATCAGGAGTGTAGTGTACTTGTTTCATTTATACTTGTTAAAATTCAGAAATTTTAAATCAGCTTTACCTTTTGTTTTATGTATTTAAAATACAATAATTTATTTTGATTATTAAATAAAGAACTTGTGAAGAATACACAACATATTTGGCGACGAGTAGTGTTGAACCCAGTAAAAGAAAAGTAAAAAATTTATAAATATAAAAAAAAGACAAAAATACACCAAAAAAATTATATAAAAGAATATGTCATTAATTGGATCAATTGAACAATTTGTGTTTGGTGAAGATTTTGGTGAATATTTAGAACGGGTCGAGCAATTATTTATAATAAATAATGTGGAAGAAAAAAAAAACAAAGTGACCTTATTTTTAACATTGGTTGGCCCAGAAACATATAAAAGAATAAAATCGGTCTTGTTACCAGAAAAGCCAACAAGCTTTCAAGGATCTGGTAAAAATCATTTTGCCACATTTCAGTCCGGAAAAAAATATTATTGCCGAACGGTTTAAATTCTATAGTTGCTCTCAGAAGCCCGATGAGCCCATGAGTGAATACATAATAAACTTAAAATTATTATCAGAACGTTGTGAGTTTGGTGCATTTTTAAATGAAGCTTTGCGTGATCGTTTAGTTTGTGGAGTAAGCAGCAGTCAACTCCAGACAAAATTGCTGTCAACATCATCTTTGAACTGGGAGGAGGCGTGCAAATTAGCACAATCGTTCGAGCTAATCAACAAAGAACAAAAAAGTATGCATTCATCGTCGTATGATGTCAACAAAATAAATCATTACCCTCAAAAGTACAAGAAGTATGAAAAATGTACAAAATGTGCATCCAAGCATGCAAGTGGCAGTTGTCCAGCTAAGGAGTGGACATGTTTTCCCTGTGGAAAGAAAGGGCATTCGGCGAAGGCGCGTTTTTCGAAAAAGAATAAATCAAAAAAAAGGAATTTAAGTAGCCAGAACAATGTTAACGAGTTGGAGTTTAAGCTGGGATCGTTGAACTGGGTAAATAGATCGGAGTCACTACTGGTAAAGAGTTTTATCGTAAATCGCAAAACTTTGGAAATGGAAATAGATACCGGAGCCGTCGTGTCCGTTATATCTAATGTAGACTATAAATTTTATTTTAATGATTTAAATTTCAAAAGTGTTAATTTTCCTCCTTTACAAGTTTTAACAGATAAAATGCTGTGAAGGTTCTTGGGAGAATATTGGTGACAGTTGATGGAAAAAGTGACTTGGAATTGGTGGTAGCGAAATCGAACAGGCAATTCACGCCTTTAATGGGACGGAATTGGATAGATGTTTTATTTCCTGGTTTGCGAATTTTTTTTAATGTAACCTTGTGTAAGACAAGTGATATTTTATCTATAAAAAACGTCTGCCAAACTAGTACCGTGGAAGTGTTGAAAAGTACTTTTCCATCCTTATTTTTGGATTGTACAGGCCCCAATCAAAGTTTTTCAGCTGATATTTTTGTCAAGCCAAATTCTCAACCAAAATTTTTTAAGGCGTACACGGTGCCTTTAAGTTTAAAAAATTCTATAGAGGCCAAGTTAGGTCGAATGCGTGACGAGGGAATAATAGAGCCCGTCCAAATAAGTATTTGGGCAACTCCGATTGTTTGTGTCATAAAGAAAGATTCTAATATAGGTTAGAGGACGTGTACTTGTCCATTGTGACAAGTACAGTACCCGGAGGTCGAATTGACCCATTGTACTTCTAATATAAGAATCTGTGGAAATTTTAAAGTAACCATAAACCCAGTTATAGAAATGGATGTATGTATATACATTACCGTTAATTGATGATAATAAAAGGAAAATAAGGAAATAAATAATTTAGACTGTTACGTAAACCATCTTGATAAATGTCTCGAAAACACAATAAAAAAATTTACTTTTAAAAAACTAATAAATGAAAAATATAATAAAATAAATGGTTCAGTAATGATATTAGAATTATGAAAATGGAAAAAATTTTTAAATATCAAAGAGCGATTACTGAAGATACTATTGAGGCATGGGAAAACTATAAAATAATAAGGAATAAATCTAAAGTGACTATCGAGAACGAAAAAAATAAATTTATAGATAATAGAATATGTAATACAAATGGCCAAAAGGAAATGTGGAGCAAAATAAAAGAACTAGTTTTAAGGAAACCCAGATCTGTGATAAAGACTGTGATTTTTAACAATATAGAATATAATGATAATATACAAATAGCCAATGAATTTAATAAATATTTTGTTAATAGTATTAAGGAAATAAATAATTCCATTGAATTTGTGCAATATGAAAATAAAATAGCTGTGATAGACATTAAATTTAAATTTCGTGCAATAAATCTACAAGAAATAAAAATTATATGTAAAGAATTAAATAAAAAATCGGATTACAATAGAATAAATAACAACATAATATTGGATAACTGGGACATAGTAGGCGATAGAATAATGCATATCATAAACAAATCTTTGGAATCTGGAGCATTTCCTAATAACTGGAAGGAATCAATAATTACACCAATTGAAAAAGTGAAAAATACAATGAAATATGAAGACTTTCGGCCTATCAATGGTCTAAAAACGTGTGAAAAAATCCTCGAGAAAACTGTCAAAAACCAATTAGAAGAATACATAGAAAAACATAGAATTTTTTCAAAATATCAATCTGGATTCCGAAAGAAACATTCATGCGAGACTGCTTTAAGTTACGTTATAAATAGATGGAAATATATGAAGAAAAACAATAAAATTTTAGCTATTTTTCTAGATTTCAAAAGGGCATTTGAAACAATCGATCGTGATATTTTATTAAAAAAAACTATACAACTACGGTATACAAGATAACGAATTGAAATGGTTCCAATCATATCTAAACAATAGAAGACAAATTACAAAAATTAATAACGTAAAATCAATGGAAGTAGAAAACGATTTTGGTGTACCTCAGGGATCAATTTTGGGGGAGCACTTTTGTTCATCATATATATCAATGATTTGGAGAAAGTTTTGGAAAAGTGTGAAATAGTACTTTACGCTGATATACTCTGATTTTTTCAGAAGCACCAACAGATGAAATGTGCTATGAAAATTTGCAAATGGACATGAACAGGATTAACAAGTGGCTGAAAATGAACAAATTAAAATTAAACGAAAGTAAAACAAAGATAATGCAAATCAATATGAACAATAATATACCTTTTAAGATAAATGATGTGATAATTGAAAAAGTAAATAAAATAAAATATCTGGGTTTTTTAATAGATAAAGATTTAAATTTCAAAGAACATTTAGAATATATATGTAAAAAAATTGGAAAGAAAATAGGATTTTTTAAACGTATTAGAAATAAACTCTCAATGATGACAGCGATAAACATATACAATACGATTGTTAAACCTCATTTTGAGTATGGATCAACTATATTATATACGTGCTGCACAGATGAGCAAATAAATAGGTTACAAAAATTACAGAACAAGGCTATGCAAACTATTTTAAAATGCAACCGTTTTACTTCAATACAATATATGTTGGACACCTTAAAATGGATGAACATTCGACAAAGAATAGAGTTAACGACACTGACATTCGTCAAGAAAATGGATATGGGCAATGCACCTGACTATCTAGTTGAGCAATTATAATATGTTGGTGATTCTCAACCATATAATCTACGGAATAACAATGAATTCAGATTACAACGATCAGATACTAACGCCACGCAACGTTCACTATTTTACAAAGGACTTAGAGAGTATAACATGCTGCCATCTAGTATAAAAAATGAAGAAAATATTAATATTTTTAGAAAGAAAATTGTGAATTTTATTAGATATAACAATGTTAATTAAATTAGAGCTTTAAATTAATGATTGATTTAAATATAATAAATGTAATGTAAAAGTATTACAAATACTATTAATAACACGGTGCGACAGTGAAAATACACCCGAGTAACTACATAGTCTACGTTGTTCAGTTAGTTGAGTAGAACTCAAAAATACCTTTTTTATATTTCTCGTTTTATTTGACAAAAACTGTTTTTTTTTACTTTACGTACAAATTTCTGGATTACTCAAACATTTCTAACCTGATTTCTAAAATTTAAACCTTGTTAGAAAGGGGAGAGATGGACCTTTAAAACGGTGTACACATATCTATTATTAAACTTAATATGCTATGAGATTTGATAAGGTAAACTTGGAAAATTCCAATTTTTTTCATATTTTTTCAAGTTTGTCCATTCATAGTAGCAAAGTTTAATAAAAAAATATAGGATAAGTGATAATATTCTTAAAGTCTGTTCTATTGTGAAGAGATTGAGTCATCATTTAATCAAATCGGACAAAAATTACCGTAGTTATTATTTAAAGAGTCTAACAGTCGAGTGATATTTTTTATATATGTCATCTTATCAAATGAACTTTTAGTTCAAAAATTTTCAGAATTTTTGATGGATCTTGATTGTTTATCACAAAATGTGTCAAATTCACATTTGAGCGGCCACCAGAAGTTGGCCAATGTTTGCGCAAAGTGAAATAATAATATTCGCAAAAAACACAAACATTAGCCGACTTCTGATAGTCGTGCAAACGTGAAATTGACACATTTTGCGATAAACAATCAAGATCCATCAAAAATTCTGAAAATTTTTGAACTGAAAGTTCATTTGATGAGATGACATATATAAAAAATATCACTCGACTGTTAGACTCTTTACATAATAACTACGGTAATTTTTGTCCGATTTGATCAAACGAAGTGCCAATCTCTTCACAAGATAATGCACTTTCAGAATGTAATCACTTATTTCATATTTTTTAAGTAAAGTTTGCTACTATGAACGGACAAACTTGAAAAAATATGAAAAAATTCGCATTTTCCAAGTTTACCTCGTCAAAACTCATAGCATATTAAGTCGAATAATAGATATGTGTATACCGTTTTAAAGGTCCATCTCTCCCCTTTCCAAGAAGATTTAGATTTTAGAAATCGGGTTGGAAATGTTTGGGTAATCCAGAAATTTGTGCGTAAGGTAAAAAAAAACAGTTTTTGTCAAATAAAAAAAGTTTGGTGGGTTCGAGAAATATAAAAAAAATATTTTTGAGATCTACTCAACAAAACTCACAACCTACACTATGTTATTAGCCGGGTGTATTTAATTTTTTTTATTTTGTCGCATAGTGTAATTAATAAAAAAAAAAAAATATTCTCACAAGTTTGAGGGGTAAAATGTGCTTTTGTATTCCTGATTTGAGTAAGGCTTATTTACAGCTAACGGTAAATAAATCATCTCGTGAGTTGTTAACTATCAATACCCATATGGGATTGTTTCAATTTTGCCTTTTACCATTTGGTGTTTCAACTGCACCTATGATTTTTCAAAGGGTGATGGATCAAATTATGCAGGGCTTAGAAGGCGTTGCTGTATATCTAGATGATGTTTTAGTTTCTGGTAACGGTGAACAAGATTGTAAATCTAAATTGTATAAAGTTTTGAGTATATTGCAAGAATACAATGTTAAAATCAATTGGAATAAATGTAAACTTTTGGTAAATACTATTGAGTATTTGCGTCAAACCATTACCCCTGAGGTATAAAACCTTCAAATTATAAAATGGAGGCAATAATACGAGCATCTGAACCAAGTAATATTGACCAAGTTCAAAGTTTTTAGGGTTAATTAATTATTATTCCAAATTTTTGCCAAATAGTGCTACAGTTTTAGCACCTTTGTATAAATTATTGCGTAAAGACGTAAAATGGAGTTGGGATGAAGAATGCATCCTAGCTTTTCAAAGCTTTAAAAAAGTTATTATGCAATAACAGTTTGTTGGTTCATTTCGATCCAAATAAACCTATTGTAATTGCGTGTGATGCGTCTCCATACGGTGTTGGTGCCATTTTAAGTGTAGTTGTTGATGGTCAGGAGAGGCCGTGTTACATGGTACATTATTCTCAGATCCATAGACGGGCCTTAGCGGTGGTATTTGCAATTCGCAAATTTCATAAGTTTGTTCATGGTTATAATTCTACGGTATACACCGACCACCAACCACTTGAAAAACTTTTAGGTGATCAAAAAGCTTTATCTAATATTGTCTCTGTTCGTTTTCATTGATGGATTTTATTTTTATCAAATTATAATTGTAAAATTAAATATCGCCCTGGTTCAAAACAAAAAAATGTCGATGCGTTGTCACGTCTACCTCTAGAAGGCGAAACTAATGTTAGTAATTTAAAAATAAATTTTTTCAACTTCGTTAATGAAGCGCCAATTTCCCTGGAGGATATTGTCCTATATTCTGAAAAAGACCCTACAATTCGGAAGGTTATGGAATTAGTTCAAAATAATAGTTGGTTAAAAGAAATGAAGTCAAATAGTCTACTAATTCCATATAATAATATAAAAATGTCTTTAGACGTCAAGAATTGTTTATTTTATGGAGATCGCTTAGTTATACCCACAATCCTTAGAGATAAATTTCTATCGTTGCTACACGATACTCATATTGGGATCGTTCGTATGAAGTTGTTAGCTCGTGCTTCGGTTTGGTGGCCTTTCATTGATAAAAGTTTTGAGGCTTATGTTTGAAATTGTCTGTCGTGTCAAAAAACTCAAAACAAGATAAAAGCTTGCCCAAATTTCACGTGGTCTCCAACTTCTTTTCCGTTTGAACGCATTCTGGCGGATTTGTTTCAGTTCCAAAATAATGATTTTTTAATAGTTGTTGATGATTTTTCTAAATGGATTGATATACAAATTGTATATAAAACATCAGCAATAGTGGTTATTGAAAAATTTAAATTTTTATTTAAAATTTTGGATTTTGCGGTACGCTAGTAAGCGATAACACAGCCCTGCAAATTTGGACTTTTTTGTGCAAATAAGATGACTCCAGGTGTTTCCGAAGGCATTTTTTATGATTTTAAAAATAATTTGAAACTCCTCACTTCCATTACACAGCCCTGCATTTGTTTTGCAAATAAGATGACTCCAAAGCAAAGATCAATTGTCAATTTCTGACAATAGCGATGGTTCTAGCACGTCAGAGTTTAGCTCTACAATTTTTCAAAAATGGTCAAAAACGCTATTTTTAGGGGTTTCAACCCTCTTTTTTCGAAAACCTGACGTGATGGAAAGTTTTTGAATCCAGATTCGTGTTCAGCGCGCAAAATGCCTTCTGAAACACCTGGAGCCATCTTATTTGCAAAACAAATGCAGGGCTGTGTAATGGAAGTGAGGAGTTTCAAATTATTTTTAAAATCAAACGGAATAAGTCAGCTTTTTAGTCCTGCTTATCATCCCCCCAGTAATGGTTTGGCAGAAAGAGGTGTTCAAACCGTTAAAAATAGTTTGAAATCGTACTTTCTATCTAACAAGTCAAGTAAACTTTCTGTCCAAAACGTCGTATTAAACTTTTTATTTAAATACCGAAACACTCCATCCACTGTTACAGGTATGTGTCGAAGTGAATTTGTTTTATCATATAAACCAATGTACTCTTTTATCGTACATTAACTTAAAAAAAGACTCAAATACAAAAGTAAATACAACAAACTACAAAGACAAAAAGATGTTAGAGAAAAATATGTTTAAAAAAAGCAAAAAATTTAATATTTCAGTTTAGAAGTTGGTAAAAACATTTTGTATTTGAATCCAGATCAAAATAGTGATGCAAAATGGGTCAAAGGTATCATTTGCAAAAAAAATTTAGTGAAACACTATATTTGATTGAAGTTAATAGGCGACGAAGGGTTGCTCATAGAAATCAATTAAAATTAATGGAAAAAGATGTAATATTATCAAGTACTCCACAAAATTTAGAACAAAATGAAAATGTAAGCGTTGAAAGAGTAAGGAATGAAAAGAGAAGAAGACGAGGAAGAATTTTCTGATGAAGAAAATGTTAGGAACGCAGATGATAATATTACAGAACTACCATTAAAGGCTAGATTAAGAAAGAAGAAAAATATTAAGTACCAATTGTAATTGTAATTAAAAATTTGTTTTTTTATTGTATTTTTGTAATAACTTTTGTATAAACTTTAAATCTAAAATGGGGAAGAAATGTAGTGTATTTGTTTCATTTATACTTGTTAAAATTCAGAAATTTTAAATCAGCTTTACCTTTTGTTTTATGTATTTAAAATACAATAATTTATTTTGATATTATTATTGGTATCTCTGCGGAAGATACCAATACACTGAAGCACATGATGGAAAATCTCGAGCTCTTCCCGTGTCAAGAGGAGTTCCACAAGGTTCTATTGTCGGTCCTCTTTTATTTTCGATGTACTCCAACGACCTTCCAACTATAATAACAGATTGTAAGATATGCTCAACTATGCTTGTGGACGTTCTTTCTCTATGCTAAGAACTATGTGGTCATCTCACTACTGCACACCAATGAGGATAAGAATACTTCTGGCGAAAACATATTTAATTCCCACTTTACTTTATGGATGTGAACTTTTTTCTAATTGTGATTCTTCTAGTAAGAGAAAGTTAAACGTTGCCTACAACAACATTATTCGTTATGTATACGGCTTAAACAGACGCACCAGAATTTCAATGTTCGCAGCTCAATTGTACGGAATTTCTTTTGATTGCCTGCTTAAATTAAAAGTTTTGGTACTTATGCACAAGATAATTTATACCCGCCAGCCGGAGCATCTTTACAATAGACTCTCTTTCGCAAATAGCTGCAGAGGTAGAAGAATAAGATCGTTTGGGTACAAGAGCCTTATCTCTAGTTGGCATTTTTACATATTTGCAACAACTCTCTGGAACTCGATCCCCTACAGCTGTCAAGTATTAAGTAACGCACGACAATTTAAAGCACAACTTATGAAACTGTTTTCAACGTAATAATTTTCTGAAAGTCTACTAAATGTTTGTATTTATCATGCATGTATGTAATTTTTGATATCTAAAATTGTTATACTATGTAAAATTTAAATTATATTGTTATTTAATTGTATGTTAACATTGTTTCTCTTACATGTTAATTAGTTTCATACTGCAATATAAGACATATGGTCTTGTGTATGGAGCTTTTAAATAAATAAATAAATAAATAAATAAACTTGTGACGAATACACAAGGAGTAATTTCTTTTTTAAGTTTCGATCGCAAGATTCAGGGTTGAAGAGCAGGGAGGGATGTTTGAGAGAATAGATTTTGTTTAATTTAGGTATTCCAATAGTTTCCCGCCAATTTCAATGATTCGCAAATATGTAGCTGAGGGGTATCTGTATGTTCTTTTTGCAGATATTTGTTTCTTAACATCATTATCGACAATCGAATTTTTAGGGAAAGATAGTTTTGCCAAAATTTTTGATTTGGATCCATAAATTCGGAAATCGATTGAAATAAGATCTAATTCTGCAAATATGTTGGCTAAAGGTGTAGTGCGAAAACATAAATACTTAATCGAATTCCCCAGTGATAGGGGCCCTTTACGATGTTAATATTTGACTTAGTTGTGTTGCCAACTAAGAAGAGACCGTAATCTATCTTACTTAGTATTAAGGACTTAACGAGGAATGTGTGTTGATGTAAACATAACTACACCTATCCCTCGTTTTACACGGTATTCGTTTTACACGTTTTCGATCTTACACGGTTTTTGAAAATAAAAATTTTTTTAACGAAATTTATTAATTTTGCATTTACACGAAATTATAAACACTAAACTATAATTTGCTTATATCTACAATAACATTTTCATTGTTTTACTGTCAAAATACAACACTACAAAATGTATGTTACAGTTAAGAATTCTTAGTAGTCTATGATGGAAATAGATAAGATGGGAACTTCCCGTTTTATGGTCAAAATTAAATTTTATGTGTGTATAAGCTAGTTTGTTTGAAATACCAAAACAAAGAGCATCGTTGTTTTTAAACTTTGTTTTTAATTAGTGTTTATATATAATTGATAGCGTAAATTTATTCAAGGTGAGCAAATAACAGAATTATTTTTACAAAATCTATAATTTGTAAAAATGTGTTTGTTATTCATCATATTAAAAACTAACAAAAAGGGCTTTTTTATAGGGATTTTCGTTTAGCACGGTTTTTCCACATAAGAGTGAATTTTTCGAGTTAGACGGTTTTTTATGGAACCTATCTTCCGTGTAAAGCGGGGGATAGGTGTACCTTTACTCGATAAAAATCCAATTAAGTTCACTCTTTTTGTACTAGAGATATTTTAAGAGAAATGTAATGCTCCTTCCAAGAATATTTTTTAGTAAAGCGTAGACCCAGTATCTTCAAACATTCTACGTCTCTATTCGTATTATTATTAATGTTGATAAGGAACGAATTATGATTACATATCAATTTGCGGCAAATATGTAGTTTTTTTTGTTTGTCCTTAAAAATTTTTTGCGTCGAATTTCAGACACCAGACTAATACTTCCTGAAGTAAGAGAGAATTCAGAGTTAGAATTCTTTTTGCAGGAAATGTAGAGATCATCAGCATATATACAATGGTCTAAGTGCTTGTAATTATTTATTATTTGACGAATTTGACTAAATGCGATCGAAAAAAGAATTGCTGGCAGAGGAGAACCCTGTGGGATGCCGTTGTGCAATGGATGAACGGATGAGTAAGCCCCGTTCACTCTAAGCCGAAATTTTCGATGTTTCAAAAAGGAACCGATAAATTTAAAGATTTTTGGGCCAACTTTCCATTTGTGAAGAATATCCAGGATGACATGTCAGTCGATTCTGTCGAATGCTTTTTCGAAGTCAATGGAGAGGATTGTTACATGGGTACGAGATGATAGTGCCTTAGTTATATAAAAGTCGATGTGTAATAAAGCGTCAGTTTTAAAGGCAACTTGATTTGATGTTATAAGACGGTTACTTTCCATAAACCAATACAGGCGTGTAGCTACAATTTTCTCTAACAATTTGCTTGTACATGGTAATAGGGAAATCGGACGGTATTTTCTAATATTTAATGAATTTTTTGCGGTTTTGGGAATAGGGATTATCGAAGCTGTTTTCCAATCTGTTGGGATTACACCCGATTTAAAAATGTTATTAAACAGTTTCAATAGACATAATTTTGACTGAATGCTGATGTTTTGTATCATTTGGTATAAAACTCTGTCAAAGCCTTAACTTTAGATAGAGCCGGTTGCAATTCTGACATTGTAATTACGTTCTCCAAAAATTTAGCAGTCTTATTAACACTATTACTATGGTTTCCTGAAATATTGATTGAATGAATAAATTAGAAAATTTCTGATCTGTTGAGTATTTAGACCAGTGTTCAGCAAAAGATTCAGCTATCTGGAAAACATTTGTGATGGTATTATTAACACTTCTTATGGTTAAAATCTTATTAGTTCCATTGCTAGAAAGTCGATTCACTTTGCTCCAAATATCTTTGATCGATGAATTTTGATTAATGGTGGCAGTAAAATTTTCAAAGCTAATTTTTTTATATTTTTTATTTCTCTACGAAAAATGGAATTTTGTTTTTTTACAGTTTTCCGTAGTTGGAGATTTTTTAAAAGTTTTCCAAGCAATTAGTTTATTATCTCGTAAGTATCCTAATTGATTATTCCACCAAGGCACATTTTTGCACTTTTTAACCGAAGACTGAGGGATTGATATATTAGCAGCTGATCTCAGCGCCTTTGTTATTATAGAAGCTTCCTTGTTTGTATTTAACGAATACTGATTATTTGATAACACGGTGCGACAGTGAAAATACACCCGAGTAACTACATACATAGTCCACGTTGTTAAGTTAGTTGAGTAGAACTCAAACCTCCAAACTTGTTTTATTTGACAAAAACTGTTTTTTTTTTTACTTTACGCAGAAATTTTTGGATTACTCAAACATTTCTGCCCCATTTTCCAAAGTTTAAATCTTGTTGGAAAGGGTAGAGATGGACCTTTAAAACGGTATACCTGAAATTGACACATTTTGTGATAAACAATCAAGATGCATCAAAAATTCTAAAAATTTTTGAACTAAAAGTTCATTTGATGAGATGACATATATAAAACACATCACTCGACTCTAGACTCTTCAAATAATAACTATGTTAATTTTTGTCTGATTTGATCAAATGATGACTCAATCTCTTCACAAGATAACAGACTTTAAGGATATTATCACTTATCAAATATTTTTTTTATTAAAGTTTGCTACTATGAATGAACAAACTTGAAAAAATTCGAATTTTCCAAGTTTACCTCATCAAATCTCATAGTATGTTAAGACGAATAAGAGATATATGTATACCATGTCCATCTCTCCCCTTTCCAACAAGATTTAAATTTTGGATATCGGGTAAGAAATGTTTGAGTAATCGAAAAATTTGTGCGTAAAGTAAAAATAACAGTTTTTGTCAAATAAAAAAAGTTTGGAGGGTTCGAGAAATATAAAAAAAAATCTTTTTGAGATCTACTCAACAAAACTCACAACCTACACTATGTCATTAGCCGGGTGTATTTAATTTTTTTTAATTTTGTCGCATAGTGTAATTTATCATCAACTATTTTTACAAATTTTGGTCAATCAGCGCGATCTAATAAAAATTTTCGAATAGAATTATATCTACTTGTTAATTACAATTGGGAAATGATCACCACAGAACGTCTCTTCCAAAATATCCCATGACGTTATGCCTAGTAGAGAAGATGAACAGGTGGGTAGGGCGACCATCATTTATTACGAATAAATCATATAAAAGTATAGCATTCTCTAGTATGTGACCACTGTGATTAGTGACAGCTAAGCCCCAAAGGGTGTTCCATGAATTAAAGTCACCTATGACAAGTTTTGGATTCGTAAGAGAGCCAAATATATGTATTTTAAAGATCCTGACTGGAAAAAGTAAAGATGGCGGATATTATTTTTTATAAATATGCATATGCCTTGTTTGGAAGTTATATTGTTGTTGTTATTATGAAAATAAGTAGTGTATCCCTTAGGAGGTATAGGACCTAAATTATATTTACAAACAGTTTCTTGTAGAGAAATGAAAGCGGGATTATGTTCCCTTTTTAGCAGTTGGAGTTCATTAAAATTATTAATTAAGCCTTTTACATTCCATCGTAGTATCGTGAAACTATCCATTGTAGAATTTCCATGGGATGTTGTATACGGTATTTACAATAAATTATAGGCAGGAGGAGCATAATTAGGGTATTTTGTATTGTAATTAATTTAATTGTGATAATTGATATCTGTGGAGGAATTTGGAATATAATATTCATTTTTTGAGATAAGATCTTAAGTCAAGGTGCTTAGAGGGGAATTTTGGATGGACGAATTCAGATCAGAAAGACTGCCATTTCCTGATCTGTTGTTAGGTAATTTGTTTGAATTTTTTTTGTTTCTTTTGTTTGTTGCTTATTATTTGACTAAAATTGTTTGATGTGGTAGGAATGTTGGAGGTTCATTATTAATAGTTAATTTATTCTGGAGTTTTTGTTGGTTTAGCCGAGTATTGCTTGAAGAAGCCATACTTACATATACAGATGCTTGTTATTTTGCTGTGTTGAGTTGCATGATGGCATATCAGCTTCTATGTCGGTAGATAGTGAAGTGATGGATGGTTCACGTCGGAGAAGTTTTTTTTATTAATATTATTATTCATTGATGTTGGAGGTCGTTTTAGAGATTGATGTGTTGATTGGTTTGTTGAAGTGACTTTTGCAATTGTGAAATATGATTGTGTTGTATTTTGTACAGATCGTGTTGTTGTATTTAATTCATATTTCCGCTTAGCAGCACCATAGGAACATTTTTGATTTTGATTATCGCTTTTTGTTGTATCTGGGACAACTTCTATCAGACGCAGGATATTTTTCAAAACAGTTGGCGCATTGAATTCTAGTACGTTGGATATCAGGATGAAGAGGTAGATTGCAGGTATTACACGTTTCAGGGTTTTTGCACTTATTTTTTGTATGACCGAGAAGTTGACAATTTTTGCACCGCATTGGATTTGGAAAATACATTCTTACTTTAACCTTATACCACGCTACATTATTTTTGGCAAATTGTATAGGTTAAAAGTCAAAACCATGTATCTGGAATAAACTTGTTTCGTGTCATTTGGATTACGATCATCAACAATACAGTCATTGTCCTCCTTAGAATTATACAATTTCTTAGTAAATTTGTAGACAGAAACAACGCTTGAGAGCAAAGTTCTTTCACAATCTCTTCCTTCGACACATCATTGAGACAAGGAGCGTTAATCATACCTTTAGCGAAATTAAGTGTATCATGTAATTTAACAGATCCCCAAAAGGGATTTTGCTTTTAAGAATTTGTCAGCAACGGTGTGATTACGAACCAATAATAATAAATTTTCATCTCTTAGTTGTCTAATGGAGTTAATTAAGGTAGAAATTGCATGTCAGCCTTTATGAATTACAAATGGGCTGTTTTCTTAATTTATTTTCCTCAGATGAGACCTGTATGTATTTGGAATTGGTTGATAGGTTAGGTTGAGCAATTGGTAAAGTAGGAAAGTTGTTTTTGTATGGTTGATCAATAAAATCACTTAGTACAACAAATCTATTTGATTGCCGTTTATCTGGCGGCCCAGGAGCCATAATGTTTTAATTATACTTTTTAAATTTTTGTCTTTTTATGCAAACATTATAAATTACAACAAATAAAGTATTATGTACTCAATAATCACACTCAACGAGAAGAGCAAGAAAAGAATATATACATATTTGTTCGGTTCAGTATTCTGGTGCTTCTTCGTTATTAATTTTTCCTATAAAGTTAATAGTGTTCAGTTTGAGGCTTTGTTCTATGTTAAGTCATTTTAAAGACTCAAGCATGAAGTTAACCAATGTATGTATATCGATTTCACTTCAGTATAATTCTGAATTCCTTATTTTGCAAATTTCTGTAAATGTTCAATCTCGGGCACAGTACAGCATTTGTTTAAAATATGTAGTTGACCCCTATTCGAAATGCTCTTTTAATTACAGTGTAGTAAATATTAATTTTGGGTATAATTGAAATTTGTATTGATTCACTTGCAAAACTAAGTTTTTTGCCAATATTCTTACAAATGTAATCAGTATGGGATTTTAATATTGTTACGTTTTTACCTTTTTAAAAACGTTTAAATATGAGCTCGTTGATTGCAAACCAAGTAAAAACAAATATGGGTTTTATTTCAATTCAACTCTCTTTATTATCACACACTTTTGTGCCACTGTTCACACTTAACTGGTACAACAATAATTGCTTGTTCGCTACTATTCACACACAACTATTCTGCTCGAAACGGATATCTTTGAACCACGACTTTTTACTTCGCACGCAACTTGTCTTCACACCGCAACTTCACGCAAGGCTGACTGAATTCTAACTGACTCCCTCGTCTGCTTTGTCTTGCCCATTTTGTAGTCCAACACGAACAGTACATCGAACGTTCTTGAAGAAGAAAGTTCGCGGTTTCGCATTCTCGAAAATTCTATGGCGACTGCATTGCTTGTTGTTGCGTTTGCATACTTGTCTGTCCCTTTTTCTCTCATACTTGTTGCAGCTGGTTTACTTATAAGAAGTTCAATGTATGTGTTAGTGTATATATATATATAGCACACTATAGCAGTATAGTGTGTGAATAATAGCGAGCAAGCAATTATTGTTGTATCGGTTAAGTGTGAACAGTGGCACAAAAGTATTGTGAACAATAAAGAGAGTTTAATTGAAATAAAACACATATTTGTTTTTACTTGGTTTGCAATCAAGGAACTCATATTCTAAACGTTTTTAAAAAGGTAAAAACGTAACAATATATTATATTGTTACGAAAATGTAAATGGTGTCTTGCTTTTACATCGTTTAACATTAGAATTGTAAATAAAAGCTACAAAAACAAACAAAAAACAATGAACTAGTTTACATGATAAACAAGTAAACAAAAATATACCAACAAAACACTGGTATAAAAAAGTGAAAAACAAGTAAACAAAAATGCAACAATAAACTCAGCAAGAATAAATGTAAACAAAAATACAAGAATAAATGTAAACAACATGTGTACATTTATAGAGATTTCGAGAAGGAGTAGTCAGTCGTAAATTGAATTGAAAGAATTGGGTAAATTAGCGCTGCCAACAATGGGCACGAAGAATGAACTCCAAAGGCGGTTAAGGGTAGAACTTCGGCATCGTGGCATTGATATCGATATTTACGAGTTCGAAGACGAGGAGGAGGAACGAGAGTATTAGGCCCCTGCAACTCTCAGCAGTATTGACATAGATTCGTTGCTAGCCGCTATGATGGAAAAAAAGATATTTGCCGATGCACAAGAAGCAAACCAAAAACTATTTGCTGATGCAGACAAAAATGGAGAATAGAGAACAAAAATTTTTGTCGTTATATGGAGGAAAAGATCAACAACCTCCAGAGCCAGCGACCGGAACCAGTGCGAGTAGTATCAGAAGGTACCGACAGGATAAAAGCACACTGCTTTGATGGTTATTGTTGTTGTAGCAGTTCGCCTGTTGTCTCCGGAAGCTTTTCCCTGTATATAATAAAAAGTTGGTTTTGTAAATATAGTTGTATGCCTGTGTAATTTGGTGGGGATGGGATGAATTAGAGATGCAGGTAATTTGTTGTTTAGTTGTATGTGTACGTTGTCCGATGTTAAGTAGTTGGTAGTCCAAGGAAGTCCGCTGTAGTCGTTGGGTTCAGCCACAGGTCAATGGATTGTAGCTGAGTTGGTGTCTGGCTGTCCTGACCGTTGTCTGATGTAGGGAGCTTTGCGCCTCCCTAACAGACTGAAGGTCAACTATTGATGGTATCAGGTGGGTAATGTCCGGTTTATAAATCGTGAAGTCTCGTCTTATGTGGCGGGGGGAAAGGTTATTCATAACTGTATGATGGTTGGGATGGGTAGGCAGGTAGCAAGCAATAATATTGCTTGGTCAGCAACTCGTTATGTTTCCTGTCAGCAACTCCTCGTGGAGGTGGTCGATACTGGTCATCATCACGCACCCAGTGGCTATTCGCAGGGCGTTATTTTGTGTGGTCTGTAATGCCCGCCATTGTGTGTCACTCAAAAATGATGTCCAAATTGGAGCAGCATAGTTGAGGAGTGACCGTCCAACAGCCTTGTAGGTGGCGATGATGGTTTCCTTTTCCATTCCCCACGTGGAGCCGGCTAGGGCCTTTAGGACCTTATTTCTCTTTCTAACTTTGGCGCCGATGTTAGGCGCATGTGCGGCGAAGTGAAGTAAATTGTCGAAGGTGACCCCGAGAATCTTTGGGTATCGTATCGTGGGGATGATGTTGCCTTCCACTTCGACATTTAATGATCTTCTTACTTCCTTCGTCCATGTCGTGAAAAGAGATACTGACGATTTAGGAGCCGACAGGCGTAGTTTCCTGTTTCGAAAGAAATCTACCAGGGACGTAAGGTAGTCAGTTATTTTAATACAGATGTCATCAACATTTACGCCTGATGCAATCGTCTGCATATGAAACCAAGGAGATGTTCGGTGGTGGTTCTGGGATTGATTTGAGGTAGATATTAAAAAGGATAGGCGACAGGACTCCACCCTATGGCACTCCCATCTTTATCCTCCTGTGAGGGGATTTCTGTCCCCTAAACTCAACGAATGCCTGCCTACCTCCAAGCTAGTTGGAGGTCCAGCGTTTGAGGTCGTTGGGCAAGGTTGAGTTGAGTATGTCTCTCAGGACTATGGAGTGAAGGCCTTTGAGAGGTCAAGGGCCGCAACGACAGTTCGTTGATATGGTCTTTGTTGGTTGAGTCCGTTAGCGATGCTCGATGTTATCTCTGTGAGAGCAGTGGTGGTGCTACGACCTTCCCTAAAGCCATGTTGGTGTTCTGCCAGTGGGAAGTGACGTTTGAAAGCAGGGAGCAGAAGTTCTTCAAGGACTTTTACTACCGGTGATAGTAGGGAGATCGGACGGTAGGAATCTCCCTTGGTCGCGGGTTTGTTAGGTTTTAGGACCGGGATGATCCTCGCAACCCTCCAGATGTCTGGTATCACCAGGCTGTGCATTGATAAATATATCAATCTAGAAAGGAACCTTAGAGCCTTTTATATAGATATATTAATAAAATAAATTTGTATATCGTTTTTTTTTTTTTAATTTTAAGCATAGGGTTTAGGTTTGTAAAAACGTTTTCAAAAGTAGAGCCCTCAAGATGGCATGTAATTCGATTTTTATTACTTTTACCGTAATCTGTGTAAAATTACGCAAATTTTGATACCTCTTGCGAAAGTGTAGCTCAAAAAACTATTTTTGTCATTCAAGGACGGGACAGCCTAACTCATAACTTCGTAAAACCATAGCCAAGAAATATGCAATAGTCATAAGCGCGACTAAAGCTGGTCCATTACAAAGATTTAATCTAAACTATTAGACGATGTCTTAATGAAGATTTCTTACATTGTTGCATCGCACAGCGAAAACCTTTCGCATGCAAAAAAGAAAAAAGTTGAATATAGATTGGATTTAACCAAACAAAATATGGAGAAACAAATGAGTTTTTGGAAAAATATTTTATCGTGCAACGAATCTAAATTTTACCGACGGGGATTAGACGAAAACGGTATGTATGGCGGACAGTTAACCAATACCATAATTCCATATATAAAGGGTGATTTTTCCGCTAATATCTTTTTGGCAACACTGGTTTCAACAGCTCACGCACGTTTCGTGTTTTGTTTCACTATCAAACATCTTCAGTTTGGTCTATAATTCATCGCGCGCTTCTTCCATTTTATGGTCAGTTTAATCGACCCGCTGAAGCGGCTATTCGGGCTATTGTGACTAAATTTCGCACCAAATTTACATTGTTGGACATTAAACCACCAACACGCTTACGTAGAGTGCGAACAGAAGAAAATATCGCAGCTGTATCGGCCAGTGTTAATGATGACCATCAATTATCGATTCGTCGCTCTTCGCAGCAATTGGGCCTCTGTTACTCAATAACGTGGAAAATTTTGCGGAAGGATTTAGGTGTGAAGCCTTTCAAAATACAGCTGGTGCAAGAATTGAAGCCGAACGACCTACCGCAACGCAGAATTTTTGGTGAATGGGCACTTGTAAAGTTGGCCGAAGATCCACTTCTTTATCGAAAAATTGTGTTCAGCGACGAAGCTCATTTTTGATCAATGGATACGTAAATAAGCAGAATTGTCGATTTTGAGGTAAAGATCAGCCAGAAGCATTGCAAAAGCTACCAATGCATCCAGAAAAAGTCACAGTTTGGTGCGGTTTATGGGCTGGTGGCATCATTGGACCGTACTTCAAAGATGCAGTGAATCGTAACGTAACTGTGAATGGTGAGCGCTACCGTAAGATGATATCCAACTTTTTTTGCCCAAAATGCAAGAGCTTGACTTGCATGACATGTGGTTTCAACAAGACGGTGCCACATGCCACACAGCACGCGTAACAATGGACTTATTGAGAGGCGAGTTCGGTGAACATTTTATTTCACGTTCAGGACCGGTCAATTGGCCGCTTAGATCGTGCGATTTAACGCCTTTAGACTATTTTTTGTGGGGCTATGTTAAAACTCATGTCTATACAGACAAGCACGATTCAATTGACGCATTGGAAGACAACATTGAAGCATTTATTCGTGAGATACCGGCCGAAATGTTGGAAAGAGTATGCCAAAATTGGACTAAGCGGATGCACCATTTGAGGCGCAGTCGCGGTCAACATTTGCATGAAATAATCTTCAAACATTAAATTATATGGACCGTACTGTCGATTTAAATAAAGATTTCATGCATTTTTCTGAATTTTATGTGTTTTTTTTTTTGAAAAATTTTCCTATAGCTCTTAAAAAATCACCCCTTACAATCTAAACATTTAGCTATGCTGACGACATCATTAGGGTGTGGGGTGTTTCTTCTTGGCATGATATTTGATCTATTTTGAGGATCAGTTCACGAATGGACTAACTTCTTTACATAAACTTTATACAAAATGTAATGACATAATACGCGAAGAAAATCTCATCGTTAATGTGGGAATTCCTGCACGAGAATGACCCAAAACACACTTCAAAACTTGTGAAAAGTTGCTTATAGGGAAAGAACATAAATATTTTAAACTTCCCATCTCAGACCTCTGGTCTGAATCCAATTGAAAACTTATTTACTGAAGTTGAAAAAAAGGATGAAAAAAAACCCAAAAATTCTGATAAACTGTGGCAAAACATCCAAATATGTTGGAAGGCTATTCCAAGGGATCGGCACTTAGTTCAGAGTTTGCCAAACCAATGTGCATTATCGGGTCCGCCATCTAACGTTTTTTTTTTCAACTAGTGCTTATTTCGTGAATGGTAACACTTAGCTCATGTCTGATTTGATAATTAGTTTTATCCTTCCGCTGAATGAATATGGTTGTGTATTCGCGTTTTCGCTTCGCTAAGTGGGACTGCGATCGACTTACAGAAGATGCCGATTTTGGCAAAAAAAATCATCTTTTCAGATGAAGCTCATTTTGATCTTGGCGGGTATGTAAACAAGCTTAATTGTCGCATTTGGGGCACAGAAAACCAGCACGCATACATTGAAAAGCCGACGCACCCAAAACGATTTACTGTTTGGTGCGGATTTTGGTCCAGAGGCGTAATTGGGCCATTTTTCTTCGAAAATAAACAAGGAGTGGCCGTTACAGTCAATGGCGATCGTCATCGGGCCATGTTGAACGAATTTTTGTTCACAAAAATTGAAAAGGAGGATATTGGTAACATTTGGTTTCAACAGGACGGCGCTACGTGCCATACAGCCGAAGCTACACTCAATGTTTTGCGCCCTGTTTTTGAAGATCGCATTATCAGCCGCAGAGCTGATGTCGTTTGGCCACCTCGGAGCTGCGATTTGACACTATTATTTATGGGGTGCCGTCAAAGATAAGTGTTACGCCGACAAGCCAGAGACAATTGACGCTTTAAAGGACAATATTCGTGAAGCCATTGGTGAAATACAGCTGCACACAATCGATAATGTGCTTAAAATTTGGACCGATCGTGTAGGCTACTGCATGGCCAGCCGAGGCAGCCATTTGAATGAAATTATTTTCCATTATTAACTGGAAGGATTGTACTTTCAAATAAAAAAAGAATTTTGAGAAAATATTCAGTAGTTTTTTTTAAAGCATTTTCAAAAAAAAAAAGTTATTTGGCGGACCCTTTATTATAAATAAAGGTTATCCCAAGAAATATGTATTGGTGATAAAAACAAAAAAATTAGAAATGAAACTAATAAATTTCTTAATTAGTATATGACCAACCCAATAAAATATTTTTTCTTTATAATATTTTAAATTGTCTAATTAACAACTGTATTGGAGATTGTTTAGATCAGATTTATTTAGAACTGAAAAAAAATTTTATTATCATTATGGCTAACACTGTATGTGAACATACAAAAAATGAATACGTGTTACATAAATTTGTGTTGCGTTATATAAAATTTTACTCCAACTATTACTTCGCTAACACCACAAATATATGCAATTAAAATATCCACCCAAAATATATTGAGGAAAAATAAAGAAAATATTATCAAAAAAACCGACAATTCTCTTTGAAATTTGGTCTTTAGTATGAAAAATAATGCGAAGCCATAAAAAAAATTTAAATTCTTCCTCTGGCTGCCATTGAATTACCTACCTTGATGTAAAATGGAATTGTATACCTACATTTGTTTTTGATCATCGTTTTCTTTTAAAGTTTCTTCAGCGCTTTTAAATTGCCTCAATTTTAAATAAAGCTCGGCTAAATTCAAGTTCAAACTGGAGTGATTTCGATTTTTTAAAGCTTCTTTATAAAATTGTATAGCCTTTACATATTGGTGAGTCTTCACGTATGCTCGTCCCAATTTACTACACAAGCGTGTATCATGTGGATTCATTTCAAGTGCTCGGTGATACGCTTCAATTGCTAAATCAGGTTCTGCAAAGATAAAATTAATTAATTTTACTAATTACATAAGTATTAGTAATTACATAAGTATTAGTAAAATAAAACATTGAAATTAATTTTTTTTTAATACATATACATATGTATATGTATTATATACACTAGTAGCAGGAACTAAAGCAACTGACTTAGGGCCATTATTACAACTTGCCGTTAAACTTGGGTTTAGTTAAAGGTACCTTTAGCTAAAGGGAACTGTAAAGTTACGATTAACTGATTTTCGTTATTACAACATACAGATAAAATAAAATTAAAATATGGCAGTGGCGGAGCAAAGTCGATAAAACTGCTCAATTAAACAAGTTTTTTTTAACGCAGTGGCAACAGCGGACTTCGTTTTTTTGTTGTATATGCTCATTTTGTTTAAATTTGAACTTGCCATATCGAAAATAGTATATGATATGGCAAGTTCAAACATAAAGTGACCTTTAAATGTTAAAGGTAGGATGATCTTCCCTTTAGCTTAACGATCACTTCTATCTTATTGGGTACTCATAATAATGAAAAACAATTTATCTGCCCGTTAAATCCTCGCTTTAGTTAACGGCAAGTTGTAATAATGGCCCTTAATATTTTGACATTTCCATAGATATCTGGTAAAAACAAATCTAAAGACCTTAAAGAAAGAAATTTCAAATCTATGAGGTCTTATTAAGTTATTAAAAAAAAGAATTATGGAAAAAATTTTTAAGTTCGAAGAAAATAAAAGAAAAATTAAAATGTTTCAAATTTAGCTGGCAAAAACTAAAGCAACTCATTTACATTTTTTATTTTAATATTTTTTTATTTATCTTAACAATTAATGGAATATCATATATTTTGGAAAACAGTAGCTCATCTGCGAGGTATTAGAGCCATTAATTTATCAATTTCGCTTTCTAAATTGCTTTCCAATGCTGCTTTTGTTTGGAGGAAATAATGTCGACTCCTGACCCCGTTTTATGTTTCGTGCAAAGGGTGAGGTGAATAGTTATGTGTGTGAACACCCATAATGATCGTTGTAGTACTCACAATTATACATTCCTCTTTCTACATTACTGTGTACATGTAACTTTTGATATATTTAGTTCGACTGTACCATTTACTTTATTTATTTATTTCTTACGGTTTTTTAAACCTAGATATATATGTACAATACATTAAATATTTTTACAGTATTCGATTAGAGGTTTCTTAAATAAAATAATATTATCACAATTTTTTATGTTATTCGGCAGTTCATTATACTTTTTAATTCCTTTATATTTTAAACAATTCATATCCCCTGAAGTTCTCATGAATGGTAATCTATAATTATCTTTTCTCCTAGTATTATAACTATGAATTTCATAATTACACTGTAGTTTCTCATTTAAATATTCAGGACATTTTCCAACTCTTATATTATGTATAAATTTCAATGTATGAAAAGTAATAATTTGTTTAAAATTTAACCAATTTAGTTCGCTTAGCATACTCCTTATATTCGTATCATAGTTCTTGTTTAAAATAATACGCATAGCCCTATTTTGCAATTTTTGAAGTTTGTCCATCTGTGTTGTGTTCAAAAGAAATAATATTGAAGGGCAGTAAACAAAATGTGGGAAAATTATGCTGTTATATAGGGCCTGTTCGTAAATGCATCATTGCGCTGCATGTTATGAGCATCGTGTTCATAAATGCAAACCTTGGCTGCACTGCAGCTGTCACGTGTTCGTAAATGCAACATTAAGTGCCTCCGCCACGATCAAACAGATTGGATCAAATTTTGCATATGTGTTGGTAATTTTTGTTTGACTTAGCACAGCAACGCATCAAATTAAAGCCTTCAAATTTCATTTAAAAAATGTCGTGAAGAAGAAAACATCATATGGTTTTCATCGGAAAAAATTCTTTTATGGTTTTCTGTCTTTTTTAGAAAATATTTTTTTAGGTTTTCTCAAAGAACATATGGTTTTTGGTTGGGAGATTTGTTTTTGTTTTTTATTATCGAATTTTTTGCTTTTAATATGGCAAATGATTATGGCCGACTTCCTAAACGCAAGTTGCAATGCATATTTACAATGCATACACTTCGTAAACGCATTTGTAAAGTTATTGGCAACGTCTAATGTTCCTAATCTTTTGGCAACGCATTTTAATGAGTATCAGCAGTCAAAATCGCGCATCATTTTTATTTTGTATGCAAACACTTGAAGTGCAATGGCTAAGTATTTTCTTTTCTATATTTAATAAATTATTTATAATTGATAGATTTTATACACATAATTAAATATTTTATATTATTTATTATATTATTAACAAATCAATGTTTTTTGAAGATGTAGTCTGAGATAATTCCTCAGCATTTGCCAACAATATTGGTAAATAATTTTGTGTTACCTCCATTTTACTATAAACAAAATTTCAATTTAAAAACATGTTTTATGGATGAGTTGCATAGCGACGTTCCTAAATGCCGATAAAATGCAAAAAAATTTATGCAATGCAAGGTTGCATTTAAGGTATGTTTTGCATTGCATACGCATTTTTTAAAATTATGAATTGCAACTTGCGTTTAGGAAGTCGGCCTATTTCATAGCCATTGCCCTGTCGCAGGCAATTAAAAAAAAAAACAAAAAAAGGAAAAAAAAATCAAGAATCTTCTCAATGAACGCATTGTTATGGAAACTTGTGGAGGAATAAACAAGATTTTAAAATATAATATAAAGGCAATTAAAACAAATTATTAAATAGCTTAATTTTTTCGGCTTATAATTAAAATCGTTAATAATTTTGTTAAACAAAACTAAGTTCATAAAACTAGAATAAATAAACAATATCATAAAATTCATAAATAAAAACAAAACTAAATAAAAAAGATCAAAATAGCTACTTTTTTACAATTGTTTTGTTACACACTTTCAAAAACCCGCGAAACAAAGTGTGATGTTACTCATACGAAATCTAGAGAAAAATGAAATTTGAAGTGATTGCCCGCACACGCATCAAATTTGCTTCAATTTTCTGCGGAGCAGGTAGCGAAAATCAAAATATTTTGATATTCTTCAAACTCTTCTCAGCCTGTACGTGTGAGGTCAGTTTTCTGTACGTGTGAGTACAGTTTTACCAATACAATCACAAAAATGTCAATTTGATCCAATCAGTTTGATCGTGGCGGGTCTGCATTAGATCATATTATGAGCAAATTAACAGAAAACACTAATCATAAAAATGGCTGATGCATTGAATGAGTGGAAGAGAGAGAATGAGTTTTAACAGAAAGTTTATTTTTTTCTTCTTTAAATGTCTTCTTTTTTGTGCATTTAACAACATTTTGTCATTTGTTTTATCGTCCAGTTCAAAAATCAAATTTATTAATAATTTTTCCATTTCTGCGGTGTTTGTTCGTTCGTAAATGCAAACAAATAAATCAGCAAAAAGAAGCATCTGCAACGGTGGGGTGTCACAAAGCCATAGGACATAAAGCCATAATGGCTTTATGTCTCAATCCAAACGGACATAAAGCCATAATTTTGATATGGCCTAAAGTCTCATATCAATTTTAGTGAAATGGGACATAAAGCCATTATGGTTATATGTCCCATTTGATGTTTTGAGTTACAAATGCTTTATTTCACTAAATATGCCTATTTATCTATGAAATTAATGATTTAAAAAAATCCAAAATTTCTAGGCTCCAGGAATTACAGCTGCAAACATTTTGTGAAAGGAAAAATCCTTAGTTATCATTGGAAAACATTTTTTTATTCTTGTGACGCACGCAGGAAAACTTTATTCAGCGAAGCCACCTGCCGCGTCCTACTGGAGGAAAAAACCCCTAAGCGCGGCCGCAGGCCGCCACGCAGAAAAACTTTATTATGCGAAGCCAGATTTCAATACTTAACTTTAGTGTCTCAGGAACTGAAATGAGAGATAAAGACGCTTTCTAATATTGCTAATGTGAGCTAAGGCCATGATGGCTTTATCATGCAATCATTATTAAAAATATGGCTTTATGTCTCATTTTCGGAAAAAAATTTATGGCGTTAAATCCCATTATAATGAGACTTAATGGCATATGCCCTTATGTCTCAATGGAATGGGACTTAACGTCATATGGCTTTATGTCCTATGGCTTTGTGACACCCCACCATCTGCAACATGTAATTGGCAACGTTAGAGCAAAATAATCATATTTGCAGCGCAATGTTGCATTTACGAACAGGCCCATACTTTAATTTTATATTTCTTATTTACTAATTTAGTTGATCTAGCTAGTATCAAAGAAAATAAAGTATAAAGAATGTGCATTTTAACATATTGTTACGCATATCGAAACGACCTAATATCGTTTAACATTAACGATAAACAAAAGCTACAAATACATACAAAGACCATGAGGCAATGCGTACACAATACACACGACACATATGTGCACCGAACCATACATAAAGCAACAATAACATCAGTATGTGTATGAGAGAGATCGATAACCCAAACGCAACATAAGCCAACACAACAAGAAGCAATGTGTACACAATAGACATTAACAAATACATCGAACATCTTCAAAATAAACCAACAACAACAAGCAATGAGAACGAAGTACACAAACAACAATACAGTAGCTATAGAATTCTCGAGAATGCGAAACGCGAACCTTCCACTTCGAGAACCATCATCAGACTGAAGAGGTTCGCATATAAAAGGGCAAGACAAGGCAGGCAACCAGTCAGTTGTAATTGAGTCAGTCTTGAGTGAAGTTGCGTGTGAACAATAAATAGTCGTGTTGGAAGATATCGGTTGCGAGTAATAGTTGTGTGTGATTAATAGCAAGCAATTAATGTTGTATCGGTTAAGTGTGAACAGTGAGTGGCATAAAAAGTGTGAACAATAAAGAAAGAGAGAGTTTTTATTGAAACTAAACACATATTTGTTTTTACTTGGTTTGCAATTAACGAACTCATATTCTAAACGTTTTTAAAAAGGTAAAAACGTAACAATTGGTGTCAGAAGTGGGATTGCAAAATCCAAAAATAAAAAAAAAAAAATAAATAAAATAAAATGAAACTCTCTGAACTAAGAGTGGACCGGCTTAAACGAGAGTTGGGTAAACTGGAGCTGCCAACAGCGGGTACAAAGAATGAACTGCAGAGGCGATTAAGAGAACAACTTCAGCTTCAGGGCATCGATATCGAATCCTACGAGTTCGAGGATGAGGAGGAACGAGAGATACAGGCCCCCGCAACGCCCAGCGGTGTCGACATAAATTCGTTGCTAGCCGTTATGATGGAGAAAATGCAAGTAGCCAATCAGAAACAATGTGAACAAATGGTGGAGAGAATGGAAGTAGCGAACAAAAATCTATTTGCTGAGGTAAAACTTCTGGCTGAAGTACAAGAAACTTCCAGAAACGAAAATCAGAAACTTCTGGCTGAAGTACAAGAAGCTAGAAACGAAAATCAGAAACTTCTGGCGGAGTCGCGAAAAGATAGTGAACAAATGATGAAACAAATGCATGCAGCAAACCAAAAGCTATTTGAAGCGACAACAGAGAAGTTGCAGGAAATACGCGAGTCATTCAGCAAAAGAATTACCAGTATCGAGGTAAAGGTGGCAGATTTGGAAAAGACCGTTGACACAAAAGTGAACGATTTGGGAAGGACCGTCGACGGAAAACTAATAATGATGGAAGAAAAGATCATCAACCTCCAGAGCCAGCGGCCAGAACCAGTGCGAGTCGTGTCAGAAAGTACCGGCAGGATAAGACCACCTTGCTTTGATGGAAGCTCACCTCTATCCGTATTCAAGTTCCAATTTGAGACGGTAGCCAGCAGGAACGGGTGGGACGATGAGGAAAAGGCTTTGGAACTGATTTTGGCGTTAAAAGGTGGCGCAGCTCAAATCCTAGAAACCATGCCGGCCAGCTGCAGAAACAACTACAAGGACTTAATGGTGGCCTTACAGCGGAAATTCGGCGATGAGCACAAGCGAGAGCTGTACCGCATGGAGTTGAGATGCCGGGCGCAAAAGGCAAACGAGTCATTACAAGCCTTTGCAATGGAGGTTGAAAGGTTGGTGCAGCTTACATACCCAGGAGAAAACCACCCGTTGATAGACAACTTTAAGACCGAGGCGTTTGTCAATGGTATACTCGACCCTGACATTAAACTGGCGGTATGTTCTACGCAGAAGACAACATTTGCAGAGACCGTAGCTTTCGCACTAGCCCAGGAGACCGCTCGCACGATATCTAGACCACAAATAAGTAAAGTGCGAAAAATGGAAGTCGTGGAGGAGGAAGAATGCCTGTTAAATAAACTTAAAGAGATGTTGAAGCAAGTTTCGGGAGAAAACAGACAGAAGGCTAAACTTAAATGCTTCAACTGTGGAAAGGCTGGGCATTTCCAAAGAAACTGTAAAGCGCCACGGAAAAGATCAAGATCTTCCTCACCATCAAGGAATAATAAGCGGGTGAATTACCAACCTTCTTCACAAGAGTCCCCGTTAAACTAAAACGAGCTAGCACTGAGGGGCAAGTGCTGGCTCCCACAAGCGAGGGCCCCACAATCTCAATATCAGTGATGCAGCAAAACAACAGCAACCTTACGGCGTGCGGGTACATAAACGGCAGACGACACACCCTCACTATAGACACCGGGGCGACGCAGTCCATCATCAGACCAGATGTCGTGAAGGGGAAGTGTGAGGCACTTAGCAATGTAAGACTTCGGACAGCTACTGGAGAGTCTGCCACCGTCCACGGAAAAACAGAGGCGAAGGTGACGATAGCCAACATCAGCGTAAGCCACGTCTTTATAGTTGCCGATATTGTGGATGAGGTTATCATTGGTGCCGATTTCATGATAGCTCATGGTATCAATTTGAATATGGGGCAACAGATAATGAGTTGGCGAAATGTGGAGATACCTCTTGACGTCGGATATAAGCATCAAATGCACGCCAGAAGGATAGTTGCAGTCGAACCACTCAAATTACCACCTCAGAGTGAATCATTGATATGGGCGCGTATGGAGGGAGATTGTGAGGAGAACCGCTTGTGGGTTGTTGAACCAGCAGAAATTCAGACGGACTTGTTATCAGCAAAGGCCCTCGTCAAATCCAACGAACAGAGAATAGTCCCGGTGAGAGTGATAAATCTATCAGGCCATGAAAAAGTCATCTGTAAAAACTCAGAAGTCGGTCAATGTGTTCCAGTAGAGGCGATAATAAACAGCGAACAATCGCCGCAAACTGCCGAAATGTCAGCCAAGGATCAAAAGGAGTTTGGTGAAAATGTGGAAAAATGGGTAGCAGGCTTAGCAGCTCCAGAGAGAAATAAAGCCAAAAAGCTGCTAAAGAGGTATGCTTTCGCTTTCGCCACGAACAATAGAAGACAAGGAAGAACAGCTATGGTCAAGCATGAAATTGATACGGGCGAAGCGAGACCAATAAAACAGGCACCCAGAAGCATACCGCTGGCGAAGCGTAATGAGGTTAAAGAGCTAGTCGACGAAATGAGGACGAGCGGTGTAATCGAACCATCATCGGGTCCGTGGAGCTCACCTGTAGTCTTAGTAAAGAAGAAAGATGGCAGTACACGATTCTGCGTAGACTACAGGAAGCTGAATGATGTCACCAAAAAGGACAGTTACCCGCTACCGAGAATAGACGACACACTCGACACGCTAGCCGGAACAAAGTGGTTCTCCACATTGGATCTACAAAGCGGGTATTGGCAGGTGGAGATTGCAGACAAGGACAAGGAGAAAACCGCATTCAGTGCGAACGGCGGCTTATGGCAGTTTAAAGTTATGCCATTTGGACTCTGTAATGCTCCGGCCACATTCGAGCGACTCATGGAACGTGTGCTAAAGGGACTACATTGGAAGACTTGCCTGGTGTACCTCGACGACATAATAGTGATGGGCAGAACTTTCGACGAACACCTCAAGAACCTGGGAGAAGTTCTGCAACGAATATCGATGGCTGGACTTAAACTAAGCGTAAAGAAATGTGCATTGTTCCAAAGACAGGTAAAATATTTGGGGCATCTTGTTACAGCAGATGGAATATCTACGGATGAAGATAAAATACGAGCAGTAAAGGACTGGCCTCGGCCCCAGAATCTTCATGAACTACGCAGCTTTTTGGGACTATGCACATACTACAGACGCTTTGTGCCTAACTTTGCTAGCGTGGCTACAAGCTTGCATGAACTCACCAAGAAATCGAAAGCGTATCAATGGGGTGAGTCACAAGAAAAGGCGTTCCAGACTCTAAAAGATCTATTGTGTGCTGCACCAGTTTTGGCGTACCCAGTCCCAGGAGAAAAATTCATTTTGGACAGTGATGCTAGCGGATATGGTATTGGTGGTGTACTTTCCCAAGTGATCAATGGGACGGAGAAAGTAGTAGGCTACTATAGTCGCACACTGTCGAAGCCGGAACGAAATTATTGTGTGACCCGACGTGAACTACTTGCAGTGCTGGAGTGCATAAAACATTATCACAAGTACCTGTATGGCCAACATTTCCTGCTAAGGACTGACCATTCCGCACTGAGATGGCTGCTGGCAATTCAAGAACCCTGAAGGACAGTTAGCACGTTGGATTGAGCGCCTCCAGACTTACGACTTCAGCATTGAACACCGAAGAGGCATCAAACATGGGAATGCCGATGCTCTTTCACGCCGACCTTGTAATTTGGAGTGTAAACATTGCGTGAAAGCTGAGAGAAAGGAATCCATCGTCGATATCCGGCTAACGCGGATTGAAGACAACGAAGACTGGTCCCAAGCACAAAGGAGTGACCCAATATTGGCGACGATAATAGCAGCGAAAGAGGAGGATAAACGACCAACAAGAAATGAGATATCCGCAGAAGGTCCTCTTACAAAATCATATTGGGCACTATGGGACAGCTTAAAGATCATAAATGGGTGCCTATATCGACTTTGGGAAAGCGCTGATGGCAAGACCTCATCCAACTTATTGGTAGTGCCTTCCTCCAAAATGAAAGATGTGTTAAAGGAGTTCCATAACGGAGCCAGCGGAGGACATCTTGGAGTGACAAAGACGCTGGAAAAGCTAAAACAACGCTTTTATTGGGTTGGATGTCAGCAAGCAGTGGCGGACTGGATAGCAAACTGTACCCAGTGCATTGCAGCTAAAGGTCCAGTAAGAAGAAGTCGAGGTCAGATGCAACAGTATAACTCAGGCGCACCTTTCGAGCGGATAGCGATGGACGTAGCAGGCCCTTTTCCAGTCAGCAATGCCGGAAACCGATATGTTCTCGTGGTGATGGACTATTTCAGCAAATGGCCGGAAGTGTATGCCATACCCAATCAAGAGGCGAGCACAATAGTAAGCGTTTTTGTGAACAACTGGGTATGCCGCTACGGGGTTCCAATGGAGCTACATTCCGATCAAGGAAGAAATTTCGAGTCAGCTGTATTCAAGGAAATGTGTGAAGTATACGGTATTAAGAAGACTCGAACGACGCCGCTTCACCCACAGTCTGACGGAATGGTAGAACGGTTTAATCGAACCCTGGAAGAGTACTTGCGGAAAGTAGTGAGCGAGCAACAGAAGGACTGGGACGAACACATTCCGAGGTTTCTACTGGCGTACCGATCTGCAGTCCATGATTCAACATCTAGATCGCCCGCCAAGGTAATTTTTGGAACTGAAATAAAACTGCCCGGTGACTTGGAGTTTGGAGTTAAGCCCACCACAGAGAGGGATGCCACTGGAAAAGAAGAAAGCCTAAATGAACTTCATCAATTTGTGCGCACCCGAATAAAAATGGTCAGCGATAGAATGAAAGCCAGGTATGATCGTGCAGCAAACACGGAGGGCTTCCATGAGGGACAACTGGTTCTACTTTACAACCCAAAGCGGAAGAAGGGACTATCTCCCAAGCTACAAACCAGCTGGGATGGACCGTACAAAATAATTAAACGGTTAAACGATGTCGTGTACAGGATACAGAAAGCTAACAGCCCCCGAACAAAAATGAAGGTCGTACACATAGAGCGACTGGCAAAATATGGGAGAAGAGATAATGAGCCTATTCGGGACGAACAGGCTTAAGTGGGCGGCAGTGTTACGCATATCGAAACGACCTAATATCGTTTAACATTAACGATAAACAAAAGCTACAAATACATACAAAGACCATGAGGCAATGCGTACACAATACACACGACACATATGTGCACCGAACCATACATAAAGCAACAATAACATCAGTATGTGTATGAGAGAGATCGATAACCCAAACGCAACATAAGCCAACACAACAAGAAGCAATGTGTACACAATAGACATTAACAAATACATCGAACATCTTCAAAATAAACCAACAACAACAAGCAATGAGAACGAAGTACACAAACAACAATACAGTAGCTATAGAATTCTCGAGAATGCGAAACGCGAACCTTCCACTTCGAGAACCATCATCAGACTGAAGAGGTTCGCATATAAAAGGGCAAGACAAGGCAGGCAACCAGTCAGTTGTAATTGAGTCAGTCTTGAGTGAAGTTGCGTGTGAACAATAAATAGTCGTGTTGGAAGATATCGGTTGCGAGTAATAGTTGTGTGTGATTAATAGCAAGCAATTAATGTTGTATCGGTTAAGTGTGAACAGTGAGTGGCATAAAAAGTGTGAACAATAAAGAAAGAGAGAGTTTTTATTGAAACTAAACACATATTTGTTTTTACTTGGTTTGCAATTAACGAACTCATATTCTAAACGTTTTTAAAAAGGTAAAAACGTAACAATATTTTGGAATATTTTTCAAAAATATTTCATGTCGCGGGGGGAAAGATAGGAGGGAAGGAAACAGAAACGAAGAGCGTACCAATGCGTTACTCTCATCGCGATGAGATCAAAGACTATAAATATATGAAGATGTTGCACATTTCTCTACTATTATTTGCATTATTGTTTATTTGATTTTCCATGTATTTTATTTTCTTTATTTTTATTAATTTTTTATATTGTTTCTTAATAATATTATATTCATCCCTATGACCACTTTGCATCGCTATTCTATGCAAATCATACTTCATTTTATTCATATTTGTAAGTTCATTATCATACCATTTATTCACTAATTTTATTATCACTCTTTGCCTAGTAGTTATACTAGACATTATCTCTATTATTATGTCGTCTAAATACTTTATCTTATTGTCTATATCACAGTTATCGAAGGTACTAAAACTAAATTGACGTAGATAATGCATTAAAGTATCACAGCTATAGTTATTCCATATATTTAAGTTCTTAATCATTCCCATATTCAACGCGTCATTAACAGGTACATCAAAGGCAATGGTTTCATGGTCACTTATCTGATATTCATCAAGTTTATCACAGTTTAAGTTTTTGTCATTAGAATATACTAGGTCAATTCGAGTTGAACTATGTTCCGTTATTCGCGTATCAAACATTACACATTGCTTCATTGCGGCATTAGACAAAATTTCGTTTAATTTATTTGAATATAAATTATTTTTATTAATATCAATATTAAATTCACCAACCAATATATTATGATCACGTAAATGAATGTTCTGATCAATAATTAGACTTAAGTTTTCAAGGAAATCAACACAACTGCCACTTGGTGATCTATAAATTACGCTAAATTTCCAATTCGTAGTCAATTTTTTTGTTTTTACAACTAAGCACCATAAATTGTTTTGAATTGCCTTCTTATATACTTCTTTAAATTCAATCGTGTCATGTATATAAATTATTACACCACCAGTATGTCTACTATTAGAGTCACATCTGACACTCTTGTATGTGTTAATACTAATTTCCGCATCCGTAATATTATCCGTTGCACAAGTTTCAGTACAAAGTACTATACCAAGTTTTTCGATTTCAATAAGTCTTTGAAGCTCTATTATTTTATTTATTTATGTCTATGGATAGTAGTTCCTTACAGACTAAATTTAAATTTACAAACAATATATATAATTAACACTTAATGATTCAAGTACAATATAATTTTTCTCTTTAAAGAATAATTGCTTTCAGAAAGATCAATTAAATGATAAAAATTATTAAACTTTAGACATATTTGACGAAAAGAGTCGTTGTTGGCATAGACTGAGCGATGATATTGTAAATTTAATAAATTAAAATTACGAGAAGGTCTAATTGGAACTTTAATTAATTTTACGTAACAAATAATCAGGATAAACATCTCCACGTATTAAACCCAGAAGAAAAGAGACACTTAGCATTATTCTTCGACTTTTCAGTGTAGATAGCTTAATAAGAGCGAGTCTACTTTCATAGGAAGGGAGAACAAACGAGTTCCATCCAAGTCCTCTCAAGCAAAATAACAGAAAGCGCTTCTGTACAGATTCAATTAAGTTAACGTAAATTAGAAAATGTGGATCCCATATAATAGATCCATACTGAAGAATAGGGCGCACCAAAGATGTATATAATTGTTTTGTTACGTAGGGATCAGTAAATTCCTTTGACCAGCGCTTTATAAATCCTAAAACACCATTTGCTTTGTTCACCATCATTGATATATGTTCAGAAAACGTCAGCTTATGATCTAACAAGATTCCAAGATCAGTTATATTTAAAACCTTTTCCAAGAATTTGTCTTTAAAATGATAAGAGGTATCAAGTTTAAATAAACGATGAAATGTCATATGTTTGCATTTATTAAAGTTTAACTCCAACAAGTTGACTTCACACCATTGACAAAAATAATCAATATCCTTTTGAAGAGTTGATTGACCAGATATACTATCAAGCGAATTAAAAATTTTAACATCATCAGCATACATGAGTATATTAGAATGAATAATAACAGATGGCAAATCGTTTATAAATAATGTGAATAGTACTGGACCAAGATGGCTTCCCTGAGGCACTCCGGAGGGAACATCGATGACTTTCGATAGTGCATTTTCAAATTTCACTTGTTGAGTTCTACTGGAAAGATAAGATTTCAGCCAACGTACTGCATTGTTACTAAAACCCATGCAAGATAGTTTATAAAGCAAAAGATCATGGTTGACTCTATCAAATGCTTTACTGAAGTCTGTATAGATAACATCAGTTTGTTGTCTGTTGATGAACCCTTCATTTACTTTAGTTGTTAATTCCAAGATATTTTATTTGATACTATGCTGCAAATATTAACATATATACACTTAATGTATTTGTTATTATTTAGTCTTCTACCATTGTATATTTTATTGTTTTTTTCCAATCTATTTTCAAAAACCCTGTTATTATCATTTGCTTCAATTAGTAACTGCTAATAACCGATTCGTTTTTTCTTTTCTTCAATTTTTCTTAGGTAAACCGGACACATCCTACTATTTGTCATATGATTAACGTCTAGACCAAGTTTTCTAGATCGTTTGTGGTAACCATAATTATTTATTCCTTTTACTACATGCATGTAACTTTTAATATATTTGGTACAACTGTACCATTTATTTGATATTATGTATTCTTTTTCTATTCTTTTTTAAACAAACATGATTGAGCATGCACAATCTTGCTTTCTTTTGTTATGGTTTTACATAACAACCGTAAACGCATATATAGTAAATGTATGTACATACATACTTGTTTACTTGGCTACATGTAAAAAGAATGTAGGAAGAAAAAGCAAGAAGACATAATAAACAAAATCAAACATGATCGTTTACATTCAACTATAAAATCGGTTACAGAGAAATAAAAAGAATTATTATTGATCAAGCGTTCGGATGGAAAGTATCAAAATAAGAATTTTTCAAATTGTGTTAAATGATTAAAAATAAGAATTATTTGTTAAAATTGTATTAAATAAGAATTGTTGCAAATAAAATTGTGTTAAAACATTACTTAATATGTACTATTACTACAAAAGAATTTATTATTTCTTTAAGTAAATAAAAATATAAATAAAATTAAATAAATTTGGTTTTACTTAAAAACTAAATATCATAACTGTGAATCAGAATATTTCATATGGTTTCCGTAATAAAAAGAAAATAAAGTTTTGCACATGAGTGCGATTTTAATTTAGTCTAACAGTTTGCTAAAGCACGAGCTAAAGTGAAAGACCGTTGTTGTGCAACCATAAGTGGAACTTAAGTGGAAACTGGAGTATTAATTGTATTGCGACACATAATGCTGGCATTGTTCAACATAAAGCCATTTCTTTTTCTACTCTGAATTCAGGTATTTCATCAGAAGCTTTTGATAATTTTTAAAGTAGCACCATGTTATAAAAGTCATTTTTAATTATGGAACGTTAGACCCCAGGATAACAGCGAATGCACATTGAAATATGTTCTCCTATGCTGAATAATAATTCTATGCTCGATAGATAATATAATAATAATATAATAATTCGATAATAATTCTATGCTCGATAGTAGAGTAAAGTAGTTGTACAGTAAAAGAAATTGTTTACTTCTGATTGTTATTTGCTTCCTTATTTAAATAAATCTCTCACTTATTTAACTTTATATTTTAATTATTTTATTTATTTAAATGAACAAAACTTTAACTCATAATACTGTGCTATAAATTTTATTTACAGTCCTTATTAACAAAGATCAAACTTTCTATCTTTAATGGCGCATGGCGACACATCAAATTTAACTGACGTTACTCAAGCATTAAAACAAAGTTTGGTTAAAAGATATGAGGCATACCGTTAACCAAATCTTTCTAGTAATACTGTTGCGTTCTTAGTTCTAGAAACGTTTAGTTTATTTTTACGAAGATTCTAAATTAAATACAAGTAATTGGTTACTTTTTATTGTTAAATCCTTAATTTTTTAAATACCACTGTGTTTCACAACTCTCTGACGTTTTCTGGCAACGTTGTCCATCAGCATTTTTATACAACACTTACTTTGTGGCTGGGAACTTATGGATCTTTCTATGTAGTGTTGTTCTTTTAAAAGTGTGTTAATGTTGTTGTAACAGCTCTATTGCTGTCCATAGTTCCTTCCAAGCGTGGTACAAAATATAAGCAAGAAACTAAGATTTTGTTTATTAAAATAATTAATTGATAGATATTTATTTAATTGTCGTTTCACATTGGTTTGTTGAAAAAATATTGTTATGAAAAAAAATTTCTTCGGCAACTTCCTCTCAGCAGATTGTGTGAGAAGCGGAGTCGTAATCCTGACTGAAGGGTTATCATGACCAATTATGTATGTATGAATGTGACTACGACATTTGTATAAGGCGTATGTGAAAGGCGATGTGAATACACTTGCTAAAAATTCTGACAGCATTACAAAAGTTGCAAAATAAACCCAAAATAAATATGTGGTTTATTATAATTAAATTGAAGGATTTTCAAACAAAATGGCAGATTGGAGTACTGTATCATTCTCCAAGTGCTAATAAGTCAGAATTTTTAACGTACTTAAAAAGTATGGTAGAGACATATTTTGAAGGCTATAATAATAATATAATTGTTGGGGATTTCAACTTCAATATTAATAATGACACAGTTTATACAACGGAATTAACTAATATCTTCTCATCCATGGCCATGAAACAGCTTATAAGTTCTGATACTCGCATTACGGAACTTTCCAGTACAAAAATAGACCTTCTTTATTCAACTTCTGATCAAGTGAAAACTAAATGCTTAAATAGTTTTAAAATAACGGACCATGAGACTATAGAATTCTCTGTGCCGGTGGAAAAAGAAGTAAGGATGAGACTTACAATAAACATTACGTGTTGGGAATATTATAATGAAGTCAATTTAATGGCATTGTTAAGACTTATTAATTTAAACGAGCTAAATTATGGTAATTTGGATGAAAGAGTGGAAAATTATAACGCTGTGCTATTAAATATAATGAATACCCTAACCTATAATAAATATGTGCACAAGAAAATTATTAATAAATGGTATGATCACGAACTAACGCATCTGAATAGGAAAAAATATGAACTCCTTCACATAGCCAAAAGATCAGGTGAATGGACTGAATATAATGCAACAAAAAAGGCGTACAAAAAACTAATAAAAATGAATGAATAAATGAATTATATAGATGGTTATGTCAAAATAAGCTAAAATTAAACTGTGATAAAACTAAGTATATGATATTTAATAGAAATTATGAAGAATGTATTAATATAAGGCTAAAAATTAATTAACATGAAATTGAAAAGGTTGATAAAATGAAATATTTAGGCATCATTATTGATAGAAAACTTAAATGGGACGATCATGTTGATTATGCTGAAATTAACATCGCCAGGAAGATAGGGTTTATGTATCGATCATGTAAATATGTTAGCAAACGGCATAAATTAACTATTTATAGATCGATAATTGAACCTTATTTTGTTTATAGTCCAACAATTTTATTTACACTTAATAATGCCCAAATGATGATGTTTCAAATACAACAGAATAAAATTATGAGATTTATACTAAATAAGGGGTACGATACTCCGGTTGCCGATATGATTGGAAGTTTGAATTGGCTAAATGTGAGACAATTAATAACGTACCACACTTTGAAATTTATTAATAAATTATGGTTAGGTAAATTACCAAGTTATTTATATGAAAGAATTCAATATAATTTTGAGGTACATGATTACAATACTAGAAATAGGAATAATATGAGACTGCCGAGAATGAAAACTGATCTTCAAAGGAGAAGTGTATTTTTTTAAGGGTTCAGGATGTTTAATGAGTTACCAGATGAACTTAAGAAATGTCAGAGTGAAGGGATTTTCAAAAGGCTATTGAAGGAACATTGTTAAACATTTTTTATTTTGAATTGATAAATGTTTTATTTTATTATATAATTAATGTATGTAAAATGTAGTATAAGAAAAATTTGTATCTAGGTCTAGGAGACCGTAATAATAATAAATAAATAAATAAATGCAGTCAACGAAGAGATTTTATCGGTTGGAGCAGGAGCGTCGAAGGCCACAAATATCGATATATATAAACCGAAAATTGTCGAATTTCAACCATCAATAATAAAATTACTTGCAGCAAATAATACCGAGATTAATACCTACGTCGAGAAACGTCTTTCATTGGATATTGGTTTACGGCGCCAGTTTAAATGGTCTACGTTTTTGGTTACATAACTGAATGCAAATCGGATAAAAATTTTCATAAACTTCTAGAACATTTTATAGATTTAACGGATGATTCTAATATCCCGACCATAGCTGCCAGATTGGACGATTTATGCCTTTATTTTGACGATTTTTAGAAATTAAAAATTTATATCATATTATTTATTTTAGTGCATTAAAAGCATACATAGGCATACTGCATTAAATAAATACTGCATTAAAAATTTGAAATTTACTGCTTACTGAAAAAAATTGCAGTAAGCAGTAAAATTTTACTCGTTACTGAAAAAAAAAGAAGTAAGCAGCAAAATTTTACTGGTTACTGCAATTTTTTCCAGTAATCAGTAAAATTTTACTCGTTACTGAAAAAAAAAGAAGTAAGCAGTAAAATTTTACTGGTTACTGCAATTTTTTCCAGTAATTTTACTGATTACTGAAAAAAAAACGAGTAAATTAATTTTACTGATTACTGAAAAAAATTGCAGTAACCAGTAAAATTTTACTGATTACTGAAAAAAATTGCAGTAACCATTAAAATTTCACTCGTTACTGAAAAAATTGCAGTAACCAGTAAAATTATACTGATTACTGAAGTAATTCTTATAATTAATACAAATGCAAAAATTGTATTTTAACTGACGATTGCATAAAAATTTACAGAAATATACAATAGGATATTTTTTTATTAGAATTGTCTTAAGAAATGAAACATTTTTATAGGTTTTTTTTTCTTTTGGTAAATAAATTTTTATTTATTACGATTAAATAAATACACATACATACATAATTGGTCATTACGACCCTTCAGTCAGGATAACGACCTAGCTTCTCACACCACTTATGTTGTGTGCGTTAATTTTATACATGAGTGGCGGGACCTACAGTTTAAAGTCGACTCCGAACGACAGTTTTTTGAGAAGCTTTTCATGGCAATTTTATTTACTCTCAGAGTTTTTGCCAGAAGTCGCCGAAGAAATATTTGCATAATTTCGTTTTGATGTCTGACCTGGGATTCGAACTCGGGCCTTCAGTCTAATAAGCCAACACACTACCTACTAGACTACGGCGATTAAATAAATACTCTATGTTATTTAAGTGATTTTAGACACCTAGTTTGAAAGATATTGTATGAAAAATTTATAATCTTTATTATGTCTTCAATAATTAATAATCTTGGTAAACGCATCTGTTTGAACGACTATTCAACGTGGCCAACTGGGAATGCGTTGTTGTAAAAAAAATCTTCTCTTTTATTATGGGATATATTTTGTTGTAATGGAAAAATGCTAAAATTTCAATGATTAATGCAATACACCTAATTCTGTTTTTACACGATAGATCGTACCTCGAAAACTCGCGTAAAGGAAATCACGTAAAAAAATAGAGTATCCATAAAAAAGACAGGATTGTTTCCACGTAATAATAAGTAATTTAAATTTGTGTTGCTTCATGCACTTATTTTTTTAAACAAAAAACAATAGAAAAGTGATTATTGAATAAAATATTAACAAAAAAAAAAATCAGAAGTCAATTTTTAATCAGTATCGCTCTCTAACAATCGCTTTAGTTTACGAAAATTTTCACTTAAATTGCTGGAAATATTTTCAAAATCGTTTCCATTTGCTAGTGGATTTTTACTCGTTTCTTAAATATTGCAGTAACCAGTAAAATTTTACTCGTTACTGAAAAAATTGCAGTAATGATTAAAATTTTACTGGTTACTGCAATTTTTTCAGTAACCAGTAAAATTTTACTGCTTACTTTAAATTTTTTCAGTAATCAGTAAAATTTTACTGCTTACTGCAATTTTTTTCAGTAACGAGTAAAATTTTACTGCTTACTGCTATAAATACTGCATTAAAAATATAATGCAGTGTGCCCATGTATGATAAAAGCCACTTTAAGCTTTGTATTTGCTTTGCAATTGTTACTTTTGCAAATTTAGGTTAGTGATAACGAGGAGTGAAGTATTATATTTTTAAGTTATTTGCGAACACCGGTGATGATTCTTCTGTATTTTATGCCTTTTTCATAACTTAACCTTTGCACGAAGGGAGTTCAACATATGAATAGTCCGGCTAAAGAACGAAGTTTGTCTGTAATGCGGTGTGCAATCCACTGGCCAATCGATCACATACGGATGTGTTCGCTGAGAAAGACGAGTGTTACGTAGGAATACATGATTCTCGGGAACAAGTCCTCTTATTATGCGAGAGTAAAATCCGTTGTAATCGCGATAGAACAGTGAAACACAAGCCACATTGCAACGATATCCTACCTTCATTAACGAGCAACTTCACCCTCTCCTGTACGCGGTCGAGATGTCTCAAAGTAGACGTTGAGGCACCGGCCTATATATGAGAGTTGTATCGAATATAAGTGGTGTAAATAGTAAGAAGATCAGATGAAGGGAAGTATTTCTTGCACCGTCTTAAGAAGCTAAGGCACTGAAAAATGTGTCGGTTCGAACATCACACTGAATTTTCATGCTCAGAACATCAAGAACTTCTGACTCCTTAATATTTACACCACCAATAGATTTAGATGATGCAATATTATTACTGCGCTTTTGTGTCAATAAACAAAACTGGGAGAGACTGTTTAAACCATAAACAATTTTGTCCTGAAAATTCTCGATGTTTGGAAAACAAAAATCAGAAATGAAAATGAGAGATAGTAGCTTTTAATTTCCAGCCTTGACTAAATTTAATAAAAAAAGTTTATTTTTACAATTAAAGCGTTAAAAGGACGTTTTTTGTTAAATGTGTTTTTATGTTTTGTTTTTGAGCTATAATATGTATGTTTTATTGACTTTATATGTTTTACTACACTAAAAATAATTAAAAAAGAAAACTTTAAATTTATTTATTTATTTTTCTGACTATTTTTTTTACGATTTACGTGAACATCTTTGACGATTTGATGCTTTATTTATCTGGCAGCTATGATACCGACGAAACTTCGAAAGTGAAACATTTCATTATCCAATATCTCAGAAGATTAGATGATTATTGCACGAATAGTTGGAAATTGCGAGGAAAGAATTTGACTTTTCGCTCGACCATGACGATCTAAAATTCAATGGGCTAGTCCTGTGGAGAAAACTGCAAACGGCCTTATTGAACGCTACCACCGTGATTTGAAAATCGTATGAAATGCCACGAAGCGGGCGCAGATTGGACGGAGGAATATAGTTATGCTGGGTCTGAGAACACCAGTTAAGGAAGATATAGATGCATCAGTGGCGGAGATGGTATATGGACAGTAATTAGACAACCAGGCAACTGTAATAGAAGGACCAAATACTCGTACCAACGCAGGTGAATTCCCAACAAAACTCCGACAACTTTTCGTAATTGCGGCCAACCTCCACGACTCATCATGGTAGCGTATAAGTTCCGAAAGAATTTTTGAATATGAGATGAAACAGAATTGTGGCTTATCGATTTTTTCCATACAAAATCACAGAAATAATCGGAGGCAAAAGCAGTTTTGACTGCGTTTTTTCTTGAATAAAATAAAAACAAAAATCAAATCAAACATAAACACAGAAAAGGGATTTAACATATGTTTAAACGTAGTTGACAGTATTTGAAATTGCGGTTGTCGACTTTATTATGGGCCAGTTGGCAAGTTACACTGCCGCATTGGTGGCATTTTACTTCACAAAGTCTTTTATTGAGATCTTATATTTTCAATTTATTGAATGAATTATAATTAAAAAGGCAAAGATGCTTAAATTAAATATAAATAGCGAAACAGCATTTAAAATGAACAAAGTTATGAATACATGTGTAAAAAAAATTGGTTTTGGTTTTCTTATAATAACGCAAATAATTATTTACAATACGATAATAAACCCTCATTTGAATTCGGAAAGTTACAGAATAAAGTAATATGAACTATTTCAAAATGCAATAGCCATACTAAACAAGATATGCTCAAAACATTACATTATTACATGTTATTACAACTTGTCGTTAACTAAAGGGAGGATTTTAACGGGCATATAAATTGTTTTTCATTATTATAAGTGGACAATAAGATAGAAGTGAGCGTTAAGCTAAAGGAAGGATCATCCTACCTCTAACTTTTAAAGTTAAGTTTGTGTTTGAACTTGCCATATTATATATTATTTTCAATATGACAACTTCAAATATAAACAAAATGAGTAAAGACGAGAAAAAAAAGCCCGTTGTTGCCACTACGTTTAAAAAAATTTTTAAATTATTTAATTGAGCAGTGTTATCGACATTGCTATATTTTCGAAAAAGTTTTGACTTTATTTTATCATTAGGTTATAATAACGAAAAGAAGTTAAGGGTGACTTTAAAGTTCACTTTAGCTAACGTCACATTTAACTAAACCCAACTTTAACGGCTTTAACTTTAAGTTGTAATAATGGCCCTAAGTTGTATACACAAAATCAAACATCCTAATTTGATTTTTAGTATTTTTAATACTTTAAAAATCCTTATTGACATTAATTTAATTAACAAAATTTTTATAAAAATTTTTAAATTATTGCTATTATTCTTTACAAAATTTACACATTCCCTCTTAAATACATTATAATATTCTTCTGTTTTAACATCGTCCTTAAGCGTGTTGAATACTTGAAGTCCTTTATAAAATAAAGAGCTTTGCATTCCTGTTGTACTTTCTTCCCTTACATACATAATTGGTCATTACAACCCTTCAGTCAGGATTACGACCTAGCTTCTCACACCACTTATGTTGTGTGCGTTAATTTTATACATGAGTGGCGGGACCTACAGTTTAAAGTCGACTCTGAACGACAGTTTTTTGAGAAGCTTTTCATGGCAATTTTATTTACTCTCAGAGTTTTTGCCAGAAATCTGCTGAGAGGAAGTCACCGAAGAAATATTTTCATAATTTCGTTTTGATGTCTGACCTGGGATTCGAACTCGGGCCTTCAGTCTAATAAGCCAACACACTACCTACTAGACTACGGCGACTTCACTAGACTACGGAGACTTTCTTCCCTTAGCCTTAAGTTTTTCGCATTTCTTATTGATTTGATTGATATTCTTGACAATTACCGTGGATGGTTTTATGTATAAATCTTAGAGCATTCAATTCAAGTCTTTGTCATTTAAGTGTCTCGAGTATATCTCGTATTGTAAGTATAACTATTGCATTTTAAAATAATTCGTATTGCAAATGTTTATTGCAGTCATTATACGAAACCAAAACCAATTTTTTGTTGCATGGCGACCTCTAGATCTATCCTTGTCTTGCTGTAATCAAGTTTACACAGAGCCTCCTCGTGATCTCTCCTCGATGACACACTAGCAATCGCTAGGTGGTAACTAATACGCGCGGCGCAATCCAATTTCCTGGACTTTAAATTTGGGTTGTGCCTAGGGCTTAGAACTCACCACGTAAGAATCACGAGTTTGGATGCGGGTTTGTGCTTAATAAACGACTTCGCCATCTTGTCTCTGGGTTCACTCTTGTGAACGAAAGAATAGCCACAATCCGCATTTTATAACATCAGCCTTATTTGTGGGAAAGCCCCGACGGAAGAAAAGAACGTTAATCTCGACGATATATACGATAAGTGAACGGCCAATAACATCAAAATCGCCCTTGCAGATTTTAATTCGAAAGTCCGCCGGTATCTTTGGCCACATTGTCGGTCTGTTTAGCCTCCATACCTCCAGTGGTATGAAGCTGACCAATTTCGCCGAGGGACTAAACATGGTAGTATATAGGACCAAGTTTCCACACCTCGATATCCACAAAGCCACTTAGTTGTCCCCCGATCTATTAAGATTCAACAAGACTGATGGAAGACACGTTTCCAATATACTAGATGTGCGCACATTCAGAGATCCAAATATCGACTCGTCCAACCGAGTTTTGGATAGCATATTAGCGCTTTGAGGTCTGCGTGATTTAGAATGCATTGCGAAAGCTGAACGTCAAGAAGCTGCTATCAGAAAGGACAGCAAAGCGTTCTCCGCTTAACTCTTTGACAAGTTCCGTCGATTCCCTTTCTAATCTCAACGACATTGGAGGACTGTTGGCCAACATCTCGCTCTCCTGCGGCAACAGTCCTTGGTTTCGGGCGTCCACCCCAACGAATGGTACGATACAAAGTGTCGCTGTGCAGATGAAGCGAAAAACGCCATATACAAAAATACCCGGCCGAGCCATTGTAGAGAACTACCGAGAGAGGAGAAGGTAGGAAAGACTCCTTTTCAGAATCAAGAAGAGGATGCAGGAAAAGCGAAAACGTGAGGTAGTCGAGTTGTGCAGATGAATGAATGATGCACGAAAATTATATCACAGGGTTAAGCGTTTAACCAAAGGTTTAAAACCCAGAGCATCTTCCTGCAAGTAAAAATATATCCTACATCTTTTAAAAATACAATATTTTGTTAAGTGAATAAAATGTCTGACCTCAATATGTTACGATGAAGACATATCAGAAGTAACAATACATGAAATATCAAAAGAAATTCAAACAAGTCTAAAATTAAAGAGTTCTGCTTTTTACCAGCGGAAGCACTAGACATCTACCCTATAATGTTATTATCAAACTGTCCCAGGTCTTTAAAGCTCTTCTTAAAATGCGATATATACCGTCTTTTTATGACAATAATATAATATAATAATATTGTAGCCTTTAGCTAATGTTTTAAGTTGTAGAGATAAGTGACATTACAGCCTATAGTCTCGAAATTATATGAAAATGTGTATTAAACTTATTATCGGCAATAACACTAGTATGTAAACATAAATTTGAAGTCGGTATTGCGCATTTAAAAAAAAGCCTTTTACCCAATATCAAAACATTTTTGATTATGCATGATAAAAATATGTCTCATCACTCGTATTAAAATCAGCAATATCAACACCAACAAGAACAAAATCAGAGCAATTTAATTTCATTAGATAATAAACAAGGAAATCGGGGTCGTTATGAAATTTGATTGATATTATCGTTTTCTTGTTCGAATTAGAATTATTGTTAGAATTTGGTGTTACAGAATCCAATATTATAGTTTTTTTTGACAGAAATATTCCGTAATTGAACAATTGTTTTGTTTTATGAAGGTCTTATACGATGTTAGCCCGTTTTATATGATAATAGAAATTTGAGCCATGAAGTTTATGGTAAGGTTAATGGGAGACAATGGTTTAAAGGAACCAGTAAATCCTAATATTTTGGGAAATGCTCGCAATGTGAATAAGAGTGAAAGGAATATTTTTACCGTATACAGATGGGTCAAGGACTAATGGTGGGACAGGTGGGAGGGTGTTCGGTCACAGAGTGAAATATTTTCAGAACTCATTGGGAAACTCGCGACTTTGTTTCCAAGCGAAAGTTTATGTCATCGAAAGATGTGCTCAATTCAACTTAAACACGTAGTACAGAGTACGGAACATAGAAATTCATCTTATAATCAGGCCGCCATCCTATTACTCAACTGAATCATCTAGATAGAGCTGATATAGATAAAAAAGTTAGCTTCGTCGGCTATATCTCCGATCCCAAAGTTCACCCGACCATAACGAAAACTGTTTTGGAACCTTGATCCAATAGCTATCCAGACCAATTGGTCAGAAAACCGTACCTTTTTAATTTTTATCGATTTTTGCTCAATTTATGGACGGTAAAAATAATTGATTTTCAACTTCATTATCTCCAATAAGCAAATTGTTATTTTTTATATATATTTTTGTTTTTTGTAATGTAATTTAGTTATAACTGTTTTGTAAATATTATGGATAAATAAATGAATTGAATTGTTTTTTGTAAAATTCAAAGGTTTAGCTTCGTCATTCTTTCATTTTTTCTCTAATTTACCACTACTTTTGCGATTTATAATCGATTTTCTTTCCTCCCTTTTCCAAATTTCTCAATTATGTTAAGTTAACAGTGTCTGTTAACAGAACACTCACTGTAAAAAAAAAGAAAATAATTTTCGTAGCTAACTTCACACACATTAGTACGGTCTTTCTTTCTGTGTTATTTTAATTCTACTCGGCTCTTTAAATTGTATAAAACACCATAGCCATAGCATAAAACAACTAATTAAATGAATTGTTGTGTTCAAGCAATAAATAATATAATTACTCGTATATCATATAATATTTAAATATAAATATAATCAAATAATATTTAAAATACCTTGAATAGACATGTAGGCCTCCGCCAAAACCAAATAGCTCTCAGATTCTGGACAAGTTTCCACCAATTCTTTAAAACACTTTGCAAATGCAACGCGATCCTTTCGATATTGTAAGTAAACATTTGCCAAATGAGTTTTAGCCTTAAATGGTGTATAAAATAAGAATAATATATAAAGAAAAAACTTTATAAACGGTATAAAACGAATATAAGATTTAACAAATAACACAGAAAAAAGTGTACACCCTTGTACAAGGCATATCCAATAGGTAATCGCAAGTCAACAGCTGATTATTTTTTGAATGTCAAAATTTTGTTGTTTTTTTTTGTGTTTTGTTTCGATAATCATTTTCGTATTTATAAACCCTCATATGTACCGGATGTATTCTTAACGATACGCACTCTAGAAATTCTTCAGGATTACTATTTCAAAGCCAATTTTATTCAGATTTTTGCAAGATGATTAATAATATTTAAGTCTTTAACACTAAATACACATATCTTTTAAACTACAACCTAGATTTACTATATTTATATTTATTTAGACGAGAGTGATGAATTACCCAAAAAAGATTTCGGTATGTCCAACTAGGTGCATAAACTATGACCAATAACAAATAACGTTTGCAGCTGCCATTTTTCTCGATGGCCATATAAAAACATGTTCTTTACATAAAGTGGAAATGTTATCGACTGCATGGAATATTTTTTTTTTAATTTATAGGTGCCCCACTGTTGCGTAATTAAGCATGACATAAAAATCAAAAGAAATTTCAATATATAAAATTTATTTAGTTTTTTTAATTGCTTTTATTAATTTCCTATGGAGGTTTGAGGGTTAATTTTTTTGACATTCCGCGTACTCTTTAACAAAAACAAAATGCCTGTTGTTTTTGCATTGTTGTACTTGTTGTACAGATGCGACTACCTATTGGATATGCCTTGCCCTTGTAGGTAGACTTTTTCCCGCTAATTTTTTTGTTTCTTTTTCCCAATAATGTCTAGGTTATATTTTTTGCTATTCGTTTTTGTATTCAAACAACGCTATAACACCTTTTTCAATTGGATCAAAAACAAACAGCGGTGTATGTAGACTTTTTCTTTGACTGTATGTCCTACATATTATCGATAGATATATTAATTTTTATACTCATATGAATAGGCATATTGCTATAAAAAGAACAAAAAATTAGAGGTTTTAAAATTCAATACGGTATCACATTTTACAGTTTGCAGATATCGCCTTATTAAACAAGAGTATATTTTATTAACTGAGAAATACAGAAGAGTAAACTAGACTGTATTGGTTTTAATCAGTAAGATATGGTTATATCAACACGTGTGCCATATGCACAAGACGCCCACTGAGGTAATTACAAGTTGCGATAATGTTCATAACCTCCAACCAATCACTACATGAGACAAGAGTCTATTTGCATACACATCAACTTCCCAACGAATTTTGCAAACGATGAATGGTATATACATACATTTGGACATTCTGATTTGAAAAAGTTATTAGATGTCCCAATTTTATCTATATCTCGTAAGCTACTTCGATGACAGCTGTATTGAAGCCATATTACTGTATTTTATCTCTATACTTATTGCTTTAGTATTTAACCGTTAACTGCATAACCAAATCTGCAAGTGGTCTTAATTTGAATATTCTACCATTAGTCGTAGCAAGTATATTAATTTCAAAAAATTAATGTTGGTTTGGGGCATAGATTTCTACCATTAGACGTAGCAAGTATATTTATTTTTAAAGAATGTTGGTTTGAATATCTCGAAATCTATGCCTCAAACCAACATTAATTTTTTGAAATTAATATACTTGCTACGACTAATGGTAGAATATTCAAATTAAGACCACTTGCAGATTTGGTTATGCAGTTAACGGTTAAATACTAAAGCAATAAGTATAGAGATAAAATACAGTAATATGGCTTCTTTCCTACAGTAAAACAAGGAAGTTGTGGAGTTTTGTCTTATTTTATTGTTTGTTATTGTTGAGTGATCTGTGTTGCGTTGAAAGTGTTGTATGGTGTATGTTGTAATGTATTGGTGTTGATATAGTGTTAATTGTGGTGTGAAGTTGTAGTGATTATTGAAGGTGAAATATGTTAAAGTTGTGCAGTTATGTTAGAACAAGTTATGGGAATTGTGTCATTTGAATTTATGTGGCGAAGTTGACCGCCTTGATGGGATAGAGCCACAGGTCGATTGGTCTAAGGTCAGTGGGTGCGTTGGGACATGCGAACTGATGTTGGATGTCATAAGGGCCTTGGCGGAATATTGGGAACTAGTTCAGGGTTTCCGGGATGATGCGCTCCCGGTAAGAGTTCAATATGGAGCTCTATCATAATCTAAGCTGCGACCTGGTATATCTGGGCAGGAGCTTCTCTACGTTAGAGATATCCGGTGAGTGGCCGTCTAGGACTCTATTTGGTTCATATCCATTAATGGTGTCCGTAACTGCACGTTCATGTAGATATTTAAGGGCCTCTACTGATCTGTGAGGGAGGATTTTCATTGACATCATGATTCGGGTGGTCAGGCATGCGGCATGCAGCTAAGTATTGTTTTGATAAGAGGCGTTATGTGCTCTTACTGGAATTATGTTAGTTTCCTCATGGAGGTGGTCTATGCTGATCATTTACATACAGCGGGTTGGAATCCTCAGGGCATTGTTCTGCACGGTCTGGAGGTAATTTGCCAACCATCGCTTGATATCATTAGGCAGTGTGATATCACATATGTCATCTATCGGCATAGCATGGTCGAAAGTTATTATGGGGCGGTGTAGTGTTTCGTGAATAGTCATTAGGGTGAGGCTCATTCTAACAGCAGTCGGCTGTAAATTCGGTGTTCCACTCACTATGTAAGCGTAAGAATGTACGCGTCTCTTATTGATGTAATATTAGGTCTTATGGCGTTATGGCACATAGGTGTTGGCGGGTTTCGTCCTGGTTTTCAGGGAAATCCGTATTATTAGGGAAAGTGGGGGTATTTTGTGAAGGAATGTTGGAGTCAAGGGGATGTGGTATACAGCAGCTGGCTATAAAACTAGCTGACCAATGATTATGGTTGCTAAGCCCTGAGCAGCTACGTAAGTGGCACCAATTATTACACCCTGTGCATTTGACTGATGTTACGTTTGTCGTCATATTCAAATAGCACACCGAACAAGACCCGAGTTTTGCTCAATGCCAGCTCTAATTAGTAATATGTAGAGCAAAATATGTCAGCACCTGTGGAAAAAACTCTTTTGGGACAGATGAAGCTGAGTTGTCAGTCCGCGACCGAGTGGTTCTCGGATCGTTCCGGAACGAAGATCCAATTGTCAATTATATTGCATTATAATTTGTTGTGGATTATTAATTCTTCTCAAGTTAGAATTGGATACTTTACAATGTCAAATTAGAAAAAAAAACAGCTACGTAAAGTTGTCATTCTAGAGAGCATTGGTGAAATAAATTCCTAAAAATTCCACCTTAAAGCATATTTCGAAAACTTTTAAACATAGTTCACTCATTTATATAATTATCTATTCATGTATAGCTAGAAATAAAAAAAAAAACTTCTTTATTTACTTTCCCCCTATTTTAGTAAAGAAAACTTTAAAAAATGGTAAACGCTTTTTTTTAACTGCTTCTGGATTGCAAAAAAATCAATACTACAAATTTATGTTGAAATAATTTATAACTTTTTATATTATTTTTTGTCGTATAATTTCTTTTTTTATATTGAATTTTTATTGGCGTTTACATTCTTTCCTATTCCGATATTCGAATATATAACATAAGTGCCATCCATCAATTAGACTAATAATTTTAAATTTTTAATTTAATTTTTAATTATTTGAAAAATAAATAGGGCCTTTCAATAGCTAGGTAAAGGTATATATTACAATCGATATATAATCAAATTAATAAATTTATTTCACTGTAGAATACTGACAAAAATTAGATTAGAAAAGAAAAAAAAAACTTATCTCTGAATGAACTAACAGACAAGACATTTAAGAAAGGAACATCTGTAAGTCTGGTGTATAGGTAAAAGGATTTTTTTTATATTTATCTTAGATTATAACATTTGAGAAATATATATTATTTAACTTTTGTATGCCTGATACATATACATATGAGTAAAAAGAATTATTTTCATCTTTGTTTTCATTATAATTAGTATCGTATTATATTATTACTATATTAGTATATGATATCGTATTATACTTAGTTATTAGTAAATGTTACCAAATATAATTTTTTCAATTATTAAGTGTAAATATCATACCTGAATGTAGTACGATTGCCCAGGTTTTATAGCAGACAAAAGTTCAATAGCTTTGTTTACATTAGAGTTTTGAAGCATAAGTTCTGCATGAGCTATTACGAGACGACCTTCCTCAGATGTTTCGTTGAACTCTTCCATTGCACACTGCAGTAATCTTTCGCTCTCATACACTCCCTGGGTATCTCCAATATCTTTGTAAGTAGTGATTAACTCTAAATATAAAGTCACCTTATCCGCAATTGTGAAATTACTCAGCAATTCTGTGCGTGCCCTACTGCCCGGTGATTGAATGCGTTCCCTTGAGACCGTTTCCTTTCCGACCAAATGCATAGCAGAAAGAAAACTTTTTTGAGCTTCAATATATTTCTGTTGCTGCCTTTGCCCAATACCCAGTAGCAAATAATATCGAGGATTTTCCCGTACGGCAAAATTATACGAAAGTGCTAATTCTAAAGACTGCAATGCTTTAGAATAATGTTGCTGCTGCATTTGAATCTGTGCTAACAGCAGGTATGCGTCTGTGTAAGTTACATCGATTTCGCTAAGAACTTTTTCCAAGGTCGTAGCTGCCATAGTAAGTTCACCGCACAAGAAATGTACTTTTGCTCTCATAAATATAGCTTGTATATGCGAGGGACAGAACTTGAGAATAGTATCTAAAATATTGATGCAATGCTTTAACGTAATGTGCAGCGTATCCGGCGAGAGATTAAGTCCTTGTTTAATGTGAACCTGAACTGGAGAGTGTAGCAAAAATTCAGATGTTATTTGTAAAAGAAATTCCGGATTCATAATAAGTGCATACATAGGTCCAAATGTGTAACCATCTAACTGTCGTAAATGAATTTCCGTTGCTTTCGTCAATAAATTAATTGCATGATCACTCTTTGGAGTAATTTTTGCTCTCAAATAAAATAGAACCGCTTCATTTTCTGTGTGGCACAATTCGTTTAAAAAATCTATCTGCTGTTGCGCCTGTTCGCTTCCACCATGTTCCAATAACTGGCAAGACGTTAAACCACAAAGGGCTTTAAAATTATTACTCTCGATTTTAATAGCAGAACGAAAACACATTGCTGCTTCTTTTATATTGCCCAAAAGCAATCGTTCATTTCCTAATTCAATAATTAACTCTATATTAGAAGGATTAGCTTGAATACGTTTATCTATAAAACGCAATGTTAACGAAACTAATTCTGAATTGCGCGAGCTTATGCGAACGAAAAGTTGACATATTCTTAAGATTATTTGAACATTGTTTGGCTCAACACGGTCAGTAGCTACAAGTAATTGTTGTAATGTTGAGATTCCACCTTTCATATTGCCTTCACGTATAATCAATATAAATGCCTTTACTTGAAGAGCAGGTATATTTGTTGGCTCTAAATTAATTATTCGTAAAGCTGTTTCGTACGCATGATCCCAATCTAAGGCTGATAAGTGAATATTCATTTTTTCAATCAATGGAATATTTAGTTCTGAAAAGCGTATAGAAAGTCTATTCAGATAGCTGACAGCTGTTTCGTTTTCACCTTTTAGCTGATAGTACCGGACTAAGGCTAATGTGACATCAATATTTTTAGGTTTTTGTTCCATTAGTTGTTCGAGAGATCTCAGTACATTTCCGCTGACGTTTCCAAAATTTTGATATATATCGGTCCACGCTTTCATCACAATGGAAAGAACGTGTTGATTTTCAATTTGTAGTGCTTTTTCAGCATACTCTCGAGCCTTTTCAATTTTCCTCGTTAGGAAGAGAAACATTGATGCATTGTAATAACTATTTGCAGTTCCTCTACATTGAATATCTTTTAATCGTTGCTCGAGGAATGCAACTGCATCACGATCTACAACACTACAATTCTTGTGAGCGAAAATCAAAGCAATTACAGCACCTATGCCGAGATCTAAATCATTTTTCAGTGGATTCAATTCCCGTATACCCTCTTGTACTCTATTTCCAAGTACAAGAGCTATACCATTATACAACCTGAAGACCACATGGGATGGATACCTTGCCAATCCGTCTAATGCTGTCTTTTGCATGGTGTGAAAGAACTCTTCACGTCCATAGTAGAATAAAAGGCTTTCGAAATCTTCACTATTCAACATACTTACTTTCAAATAAAGATACTAGTTTAATACAAACAATCCATAAAGTTGTCGTCCTCAAAATTGTTTTACGGGTATGTTTTATTTTTTAATATACTTTATGTACTTGGGTTCATATTTAGACACAAAATGACGGATAAAAGGGCAATGAATTTCTAACTGCAAATCGTTTTTAGCCACATATTCCAATGCTTCCTAAAAAAAATTAGAAATACGTACGTTAGAACAAATAAACCAATAAACGCTTAAATTTTATTAATGTTATCAAAATGTATTTTCTAAAAGAATGTGAATATATGTAGTAAAAACATATTTATGTGGCCATCTGACCTTAGCTAGTATTTTTCCAATACCCCGACCACTCAATTGATTTGGAACGTCCGTATGTTTTAATATAACTAGTTGATCGTGTCTTTCAAATCTTATACGCGCGACGCCAAGACCAGCAACCTCAGACAAAAATTCTTTACCGACAGGATCATGTTTCACAACTAAATATTTTCCGTGCTCTTGGTTGAACTCAGAAGCATAAGATCTAATGGCAGGAGCGAGGCAGTTGAACACATTTCCCGCAACCGGAAAACTGCTGCCTAAACCGGATAGTTTATATGTATGCATATACATAAAAGACTTATTTGAAATTCTCTCCAAAAGTCTGATCGTCATGAATGTGTTGTTGCCGAAAACATAATGGCGCAAACATTTTGCAATATTTAAAGTACTTATCATTTTTAATTACTGTGCATTTAATAAAGAATTCCAATTTAAAAGATATTTTGAAAAGAAAAATTAGAAATATTGCCGAAAAAAAATACTACGTACCTATGAACAGATTAAACTTATGCAAGTCTCTAGTTGACCAAAACCACAATATAACACCAAAACCACAGGTTACACTGTGACCAAAACCTTATACTGTGACCAAAACAAATTAAAAAAATATTTCGCTTTGGCAACTAAAGGGATAAAACAAAACAAACTTTATAGAGAGTAGAGTTGCCAGAGCATTTGATTACATCTAGTAATATGAACTTCAGCTGTGTGGCCATCTTTGCGATATTTTTCGTATTAGATAACAAAGGATATATATGATCTGTTTTATAGCTCATTTACACTACAGCGAAATCTAGTAGATTAGATTTCAAATCTTGCTCAAAATCTAGATCGTTTACACTGGATTTATTCGACAGTAGCAAGATTTCATTTTAATAACAAAAACAGCTGACTGAAATTTAAAAGAAAATAATATTTCCAAATTTAGTTTAATACCAAACAAAAATGAAAAATATAGGACATTTAGTACCGTTTTCATCAAGACCAAATAAGATTCAATCAGAAATAATGTTGGTGCAAAAAAAACGTCAGCATTTGTAGAATATAAGATTTAAAAAATAATGCAAATGTATTACTACATACAATCGCTAAATAAAGGGTCCGCCAAATAACTTTTTTTTTGAAAATGCTTTAAAAAAACTACTGAATATTTTCTCAAATTTCTTTTTTTATTTGAAAGTACAATCCTTCCCATTAATAATGGAAAATAATTTCATTCAAATAGCTGCCTCGGCTGGCCCTGCAGTAGCCTACACAAACGGTCCAATTTTAAGCACATTATCGATTGTGTGCAGCTGTATTTCACCAATGGCTTCACGAATATTGTCCTTTAAAGCGCCAATTGTCTCTGGCTTGTCGGCGTAGCACTTATCTTTGACGGCAACCCACAAATAATAGTCCAACGCTGTCAAATCGCAGCTCCGAGGTGGCCCAATTATGCCTCTGGACCAAAATCCGCACCAAACAGTGACTCGTTTTTGGTGCGTCGGCTTTTCAATGTATGCGTGCGGGTTTTCTGTGCCCCAAATGCGACAATTTTGCTTGTTTACATACCCGCCAAGATCAAAATCAGCTTCATCTGAAAAGATCGATCGCAGGCCCACTTAGCGAACCGAAAACGCATAATCATTTATTTTCCATTATTAACCGGAAGGATTGTACTTTCAAATAAAAAAAGAAATTTGAGAAAATATTCAGTAGTTTTTTTTTTAAAGCATTTAAAAAAAAAAAAAGTTATTTGGCGGACCTTTTAGCAGAATGGAATGTGTAGATGTTTTTAATTGAACTGTCATTTTTTTCCTGCGCAGCGTTGTATTTTTAAGTACTATTTGGCAAAACACATAGTTGCATTTCTATTTTTATTAGATTTTGCCGAAATTTACTAAATAAGTAGATTTTGTTTTGTATGGGAAATCTAGTTAAAATCAACTAGATTTGGCTCGAAATCTCATAAGTACTAGATTTCGCTGTAGTGTAAATTGGGTTTTAAGAGAAATTATTACTCCACACGAGTTTGACCCATGATCTTGAAGATCGGTCCCTGAGCACCTACGGCGAGCTGCACAATAAGTTCCACATAGGTCATGGTTCGAGATCGAGGACTTGTAATGCAAATTCAGAGGTGCGGCCCGAGAGGATTGTATACAAAGATCCTTAAAAATTTCCTCCCCAAAGACTATGAAACAGCAGACCACATCAAAGGAGACCATATGGAACGAATAAGAGGCATTAACAGAGTGTGACAAATTTCGAAAATATTGACAATTCAACGTATGAGCTCGAGGTCACTAAAATAACTAAGGACTGTAGGGAGACCAAAGAGAAGGTGGAACTCAGAGTCTCGGCGTAAACTTTCCCCAAATCTTCGACTGTAGATAGCATTAGGTAGGCTGCCTCCCTATCAACGAGCTGCTCAACGAGAACATTAGAAAGGTTAGATCGTGACCATCAACAAAGACAGTCCTAGAAAACAAAAAAGCCTGATAACCGAATTTTCCTCTGAGGTTTTGACGAATCTATTATTAATATTCTTTCTTTTAAAGCAACCTTTGTTATTTGATGACTTGTCTAGTGGAGCTTCTTTGGTTTCTGGGAGAAAGTGTGCTGCAAGCCAGCATCCGAAAGCTAATATTTAGCTTTAAAGCATATATTTAGAATAAATATATGGTTTTACTATCACGCAATGTTAAAATTTTTCTGACCAAGAGTTCCTACATTTACTATTATTTTTATTTATATATCCTTTTATAATTTTTTAGCTGTGATTTTGTTTCGTTTGAATTTTCAGTTCTTTTCGAAACTTTGCAGTTTTCAACGTGTAATTTGTAATTTTCATTATTTTTGTAAATATTTCTCATGCAAATGTTGTAATTTTTTGGTTTTTGTATTCATTAGTCGCCTCTGTTTGTAACAGAATGGTTGAATGCCTTAAGATACCCATGCACTTGCAATATTATTGTGCATTAAATGACATTGCACAATAAAATTGTCTCTGTGTACATTAGTGGGTGACACAATATATTGAATAAAATCAAAAGACTTTAGATTTTTATTGTGCAAAACACAATATTGCGTAATGTGTTGGCAACATTGTGTACAATAATTATGTATTTCCAACTGAAATAGAGCACAACAGCTGATATCAAAATTCAGTATTGTGTGTGTACTAGAGATGAGCGATATTTTCAAAACTGTGATTTAATCACGGTGATTGATAATTCACTGGTAACTACAGTGATTGAAATTGCCAAATAACAGTTACTAATAATGTCGTTCTTTCAAAATTGTTACATACTCAAATTTATTTCATTTTATTTTGATCGAGGCAGAATTACTCGTAGATGATGCTGATTATTTACTTTTGTCTTTTATACATGAACTTTCTGTGAAACTTAATTGTCAAACTTCATATAAAAAAAAGAATACATTAAAAATAATAACATTGATGACACCACTTTGATTTTGTTTAGTAGTCTTTTCGTAGTATGTATCTAGTTGTCTCTTTCTTACGACTTAATAAAATACGTTATTGTCATTATTGTATAATTGGAATACTGTGATCACAATCACTGTTTTAAAAAACAGTGATTAACAAATCACGTTCACTGAGAACAAAGTTCTTCAAAAATCACTGGATCGCTCATCTCTAGTGTGTACATACAATAAGTTGCACTAATAGAGTCACGTAATATGATGTTTTGCTTTTCTATGTATAGAGTTACTTTGTTAAGAAGAAAGTCGAAAGTTGTCCCATCCATACGAAGAAAATTTCGAAAATCAGCAGGCTCACAAACCAACAACTCCTTTAAAAGATTTCCATATGTAAAAATTGACTCTTCCGGAACCATTCCTTCATCCATTACCGTTTTTTATTTTTAGAATTTTTTTTTATTTATTTGCTAAAATAATTGGTTGACCAGCCTCATAGTCCTCGCTTATACATATTACTAAACATTGTCTTTTAATTTATTAATTCCCTAAGTTGTTTAATTTGTTTAGATTTTTTGTATCAATGAAATTAATATTGAAATGTGTGTGTGGTTTTGTTTACTATTTCATGCTATATGTATGTGTATATTAAACGTAAGATTGCATCATATCGAGTTTTTTTAATATTGTGCAACTTATTGAATAGTGTAGGGCAAAGCTAAAATAATAAACGCAATAAAGTATTCAATAATATTGTATAGTTTATGGGTACCTTTACACTGTAGTTTCACGTTCAATATTTTCCATCAATGCTTACACCAAATTTCAAGAAATTGTTAAGGCTTAGCTCAGTTTGCCAAACCAAAACACACTGAGTGAACTTTTTGACACAAGGAAATTGATAGCAATTTACTTAGAGAAATTATCTCTTTATGTGTATATAATAATAAGAAACAGCAAGTTGTAATAGCTGTCGTTTAAGCCAACTTTACACGACATGTCTTTTACAATGTCAACTTTTATACAAGTAAACAGCTACATGTCGTGTGTGGCCCTTAAAACAGAGCTTATGTAAAAAACACAAGAAAAGTCTTTTGACAATATTACAATTAGAGCGATAGAGAATGCCAATAAAGCGCTGAATTATGAGGTGGTTCTGGAAATTTTAGGACTTGTCGAGATTGCTACGAAAGATGATATATTGTGAGGCCATCAGTTCACAAATCCCTGAATTGAACTACTTCAGAGAAAGCTCCATTAGGAACCTAAGATCATCTTATATATGGACACAGTTGGCAGTTATTAGTTTGCCAACGCTAGAGGCAAGGAAATTATTTGAATTGGAAAATATTAAAATAGGCTGGGTGGTATCCAGAATTGGATTTGGAGAGAAGATACGTGGATATGTGGTGGTCTAGTAGGCTTATTAGACGTAAAGCCCGGGTTCGTATCCCAGGTTAGGCATCAAATCGAAATATAAAAAAAATATTTCTTCGGCGACTTCCTTTCAGCAGATTTCTGTCAAAAACTCTGAGAGTAAATAAAATTGCCATAAAGAGCTTCTCAAAAAAATCTGTCGTTCGGAGTCGACTTTAAACTGTAGGTCCCGGCACTCATGTATGAAATTAACGCACACAACATAAGTGGTGTGAGAAGCTAGGTCGAAATCCTGACTGAAGGGTTGTAATGACCAATTATGTATGTATGTAGAGAAGGTACCAAACACCAAATAAGTAATAGAAGATGTCGAATATTTCAGGTAGCAAGCAAAATGGCTAGGTAATGAGAATGAAGTTAATACAGATAAATTTAAATCACTGTGAAGCTGCGTAGGAACTCCTTAAGCAAAATGTGTATATTTAAAAAGTGGATGTTGCCATAATATGTGAACAATACAAAAACCCAGGCCTTTGAACGTGGGTCGAGGACATAACGAGAAGTTTGCGGTGTGGGAGTGTTGAAATATAACTTTCTAAGACTGGCCACTAGTAGACGGAAAATGTTACACTATGACGCAGATTTTACCACAAGCGGAGTATTAACACATCCTCGACAACTTGATTAGAGGCGCTCTTACGACGCCGAATATAATAGCTGGAGATTTAAACGTGTGGGCCTTGGAAGCAAAAGCATAAACCAACGGGGCTATGCGTTGCTTAAAGCCTTCTCTATATTATTGAACACAGGATCAAGGAATACATTTGAGTAGAATTGTCGCGGTTCCATTATTGACATAGATTTTGTATGACGAGCTGCAGCTTCAAGGACTGATTGACGAGTCAGCGATATATATACCCAGAGTGACCATTGGCTGTAATTACTGACGTCAGCATTGTAGAACCAAGACAAGAGAAAAGTGGACGTATAATAAAAGCACAGACGAAAGGTTGGAAAGATGATACCATGTATGAAGAAATATTTGGGTTAATGCTGGACGAAAATATAACTAATTTGAGTGACTCAAATGAGCGGGCATGACTATTAGTGGAACATAATAGCAGGACTTGAGACGCTGCTATGGTAAGAAAGAGAAGCACATTCGGCCGAAAGCCAGTATATTGGGGAAACACTGAAATTGTTGTACTGAGACATGTTTTTATAGTGCTCGAGGACGTTTTCAAAGAAGTAGACGAGAAGCTGACAGTGAAAGACTAAGATATATTTTTAAAGACAAACGTAGTCGAGGTCCCTACGCAATTGAGAGAAAGAAATCGTTTTGTTTCATAGAGCTCTATGATAAAGTATACGAAAATCCATAAGAAGGAGCATATAAGGTGATTATGTCCAAAGTCAAGGGTTATAAGGGACAAGCGCCAACTTGCCCAATACTTTTGAGAAAGATGCTTAAAAATCTTTTTCCAATTCAAAGCATTGAAGAAAATGGAGTATTGGACGAGAATGCAGTATCTGTGGTGGCCCTAGATCCAGTGACAGACAATGAAGTAATGCTAGAGTCAGAACGTTTTGGAAACGCAAAGAAGCCAGAGCTTGACTAAATCCCGAACCGAGCTCTTATGAAGGCAATAAACCACAATGTACAACCCTTTACGGGGATGTACATGAAGTGTTTTCATTACGGAGTCTTTTCCAGAATGTGGAAAATTCAAAGACTGGTATTACTGCACAAAACCAGAAAAACCTCTGGGAGATCCAAGTTCCTTTCGATCGCTTTGTATGAAAAAAAATTTAGAGCGAATGTTCTGCAACTGTTTAGATAGATACATTGAAAGAAGAGCCGAAGGTCTTTATAAAAATCAATATAGATTTCTTAGAGGACGCTCAACGTAATTAAGAAATTGACAGCGATAGCAGGAAATGCAATTGAAGGAACCAGGTGGATGTAAGTTTCTAAACAATATTGTGCCGTCAAAAATACTTTTAACACCGCACGCTGTTCCCTATAAGATTTACAGATTTTTCAGACGCCGACGCATCTTATGCATATCATTAGCAGCTATCTTCATGAGAGAATACTACTCGATGACACATATGAAGGATTTAAGAAATATAAAATAATTGGTGGTTTTATAGGGCTCTGTGCTAGGAATGTACTCTACGATGGAGTATTACGTCTTCTAATACCAAGTGGTGTGAAAATAATTGGTATGCTGATGACATAGCCGTGACAATAGTTCATAAGAATTGTGTCAAATTGAGGCTATGTGTATGACGACGTTATCTAAAATAAAGAATTGGCTTCAGCCGTAAACCTTCAACAAGCAGGACAGAAAACTGAAGGTATTTTAATAGCAAGCAGGAAGAAAATTTAATATATTACACTTAACTCAGACGGACATAAAGTAGCAAATGACGTAAGATTAAATTTTAAAACTAACAAAAAAGCTGCTCGAGTGAATACTTCCCTCATTATGGTTAACATTGGAGTGCCGAATCAGAGCAAAAGATTATCATTAGCAAATGTTACTCAGTGTGGGAATCAGCGTGGGTATTAGAACCTACGATAGGGTTGCAAAATCTTTGTTTCGTTTAAGCGCCCTTAGGGTCGACGGTGTCTTTCGCACAGTTTAACACGAAGCTGTCATATCAGGCATAACTCCACCTGATATTATGGCTATGAAACTAATAAGGTTATATGATGGACTTGTAATTGTTGGTAGAACTTGACAACTGAAGAACGAAGGAAAGAAGACTAAGAGCAAAGACTATATAATATAAAGATGTTCCACTCAGTACATTTTGGTTTAACACAAATTTTGTACAGCTTATTGATGCGGGGGACAAGTGGCAAGGGAAGGGAAAAAAATTTGCTCTTTTTCTCATTTTTTGCAAAGATAAATTTTTTGTAGATAACAAATAACGTGGGAGAGCGAAAGCTCTTTTATTTTGCTCTCTTGCAAGATAAAGTATTTGATATTATTGTTGTTGTTATTCTTACTGTTTATGTTATTTTTTTTTTAATAAAAGCTGTGGTTTATTTTCGTAATTTTTTAAAAAGGAGGTTGTTCTTTCTATTAAATGTGAGATTGAAAAATAGAAAGAAACAAGATGACTTCGTAGGTGAGTGTAGGGAAAATCACATTTGTTTTGTTTTTGTGAAAACGAAAATAAATTGATTCACACCGAATTTCTGATGCCCATTGTATGAAATTTATATGCCAAATTTTTTTTATTCTTTGGGAATAATAGACATATTTCGCTTAAAAATACAAAGAAAAATCTGTGAATTTTTCTCATTGCAAAGGCAAGGAAAAAATTCATTAGGTAGAAAATGTCATTACATTATAAGATACTTTGTTTCGCAAATTGGTTAAGAAGGTCTATTTTATTAGCTCTCAGAGTTTTTGCCTGAAATCTGCTGAGAGGAATCCGCCGAAAAAATTTTACCCTTTGAAATATCAGCGGTACCTGAAATGTCTAATGATGACTCATACTACAAATCTATAAGAACTTCAGCAAAAAAATATCAATGTCGTTCGTTTGAAAACGGGATAAAAGTCGCCTGAAATCTGCTGAGAGGAATCCGCCGAAAAAATTTTACCCTTTGAAATATCAGCGGTACCTGAAATGTCTAATGATGACTTATACTACAAATCTATAAGAACTTCAGCAAAAAAATATCAATGTCGTTCGTTTGAAAAAGGGATAAAAGTCGCCGCGATTTCGAAATTTCGCTATAAACATAGATTAGAGATGCTGAATCTTCTTGTGCTAACATTACTTCGTAAGCATTCTTCATGGCAGACTCAAAACTATAAATCATCGAGTGCTGAGAAAGTCAAAATTTTAAATCATTAAAAATTAATTTAAATAACCTTTATTTATTCTTTATTTCTTTGTAAAAATTTCTATATTATAATAAATGCTTGTTAAAATTTTTGTTATTTATAAGAAATCAGCATTTCGGTGCGAGTCGATTAATTTTTATTTTGTACACCAATAAAACACATATTCTTTACCCTACATAAATATCATATTTTATAAAATTCATTTTCTTGTTTACTACAAATATTATGTGGTTTAAAAAGTATTAAAAAAACAAAACACAAAAAGAACTTATGAGTAGACTACACATATATGCATACAAACATATCGCACACTCAGTTCAAAAGTGCCACAACTCAAAAATTAAAACTACACGTATTAATACATAAACTCGAAAAATACAAATTTTGAGTTGTGTCACTTACGAACTGGGTGTGCGATATGCATGTGTACGTCTGCTTGTTATAGCTTATTCTCTTTTTCGCAAAATTCGTCTCCCTTTTTATCTTTCAGAGAGACTATAAATGATTTTCTCTCTTATATGGGATTTATGATAAATCCCATGCAGATTTTTGCAATGGAAACACAATGTACGGCAGTGTGCTATCTTTATAATTATATAGTCTTTGCTAAGAGTTTAGACTAAGTTAGCTAGGATGCAGCGACAGAAGGGCAATGGACTCAAAGACTTATCAGAAACGTACCGAACTGGGTTGAAAGGAAACATGGTCATGTTGATTTTTACATGACACAGTTTCTGAGGTAAGACTGCTCCAGAGAATATCTGTATAAGTATAGTCACGACAGTGCGGTAACTTGTTCCTTCTGCAATAATGGAAATGAGAATGCGGAACATATTTCCTTCTATTTTCCTAGCTTTGAGTTAGGACGCGAGTTGTTGGAGATGGGGATAGATAAAAGAAAAACTCCAGACAATATAGTTTCACACAGTGGAAGTTGGACATTATGTCTGCTATTGTGATACCGGAATTGAGAAGGATAGTGACAATTCGTAGGAATGAAAGAGAAAGAAATGTGTTATCAGTAGGCTAGAGCTTGTTGTGTGATGAAATACTTATTGGTTGTCTCGTATGTAAAATAGGGTTTGTGGGGGTTTTTTACTGGGTTAAAGTCCCACATTACTGTTGCAGAGACATGTTTTTTCCACCTCTAAGAAAAAAATGTCATGGTGATATAAAAAAGATTTCAATACTCTTTTGCAATAAAAAACATCAAGTGTTAACTCACCAATATCAGTAGAAATTGATGCTGGCACAGCAATCAATACATGAATATTGAGCAAACGCAAATGCTTTCATTTAGTTCTCTAGTCTGTAATAGACAATCCACCGAATTATATTCGTTTAGATTACATTTTTTTAGAGGAGGGGCGGCTCTTGGTCCCTCTAATCGGCATGCCAAACCCAAAAACGGTTAACCCCAGCTTAGAACCTGTTTTTTTGAAACCAGGTACATCAAATGCTAAAAAGCTCCAGATAGGATCAAACCCATCGTATCCCAAGTTTCAGGGGCTGGCGAAGTGATAATGACTAAGTCAACCACCACCCCAATGTAAAGATGACGTCTAGTATCAAGGGCACTTCAAACTGATATCTTGTGCAGACGAGCGTTCACCGCAGCTGTATAAAGTTGCTCGGGGAAATTTGGCCTGGCGCGGAACTAGAAGCAATTCATCTCGCCAATGTGCCGCAGAGACTGAGTTCTGTTGCCCGATATCCCGCCATACCCTCCAAACCAAAAAGATATCCTTAAGATTCACCTGGTCAGCAATCCACAGCTACTCACACAGAACTGGAAAGCAGTTAAGGTTTCTGAACCTGTAAAAGGAAGGCAACTGTCATTTTAAACAGTGAATCTTTGCCATTGCTTTGGAAGATTGAGGGAAGATATTCTATGGACGTGGTGACTACAGCGACAAGCCTCAAACTCTGGGGAGCACCTCTAAATAAGAAACCTGTAATAGTTCAGATGCGATGACGAATCGGTTCTTTCATTCATCAATGATGACAAGCAATCGATCTCTTGACTTGTATCTGACTTCTTTGAAGGGGTGGAGGGGACCGAAGATAAGAATGTCCTTCTGGAATCTGATGACGATTCAGAGGACACCGAAGTCACAGTCGTCAACAACAGATCATATTGTGTATTATGGTCAAAGGCAATATTAAAACCTTCACTATCGTCTGGATCATGAGCTGCTAAATGGAACATGACAAAGTGGACGATTATTATTATATGTGCGCGGATTCAAACGCACACCACACCATCTGGGGAAGCACCAACATCAACCTAAGAGGTAAGTCACATTTACTACTGGATTACTTTGATACGTGAGAAAGTCGGTACGTACGGACGTGTCTTTTTTAGTGCTGATTTAATATTATATTTAAAAATAATTTCGGGATAAAAACCTAATAAAAATTATAAAAAAAAGACAAATGCGAAAGGACGCCAATTTACATAATATACAACTTATATTTTGTACATAATAACTAAAACAATTTATATAAAAGATCAGTGATAGAGACTCCTATTACTCCTATTTCGGTAGATGAAATAAAAAAATATAGAGTGCAAATGAATATCTAATGAGCTCTTAATGAACTCTTTAAATACTTATAGCACAGAGCGAAGGCTTAAGCCCCAGTTACTCTACCGAAACGGAATGTAACCGCAACAGTAGGAAACGTCTACTGAACGTAAAAATGTAAGAGCAATTATAGAGAACGTAAAAACGTGCCATGTTTTTAGGTACCTAAACAGAACAATAAAAGAAATAAACAAAAACAAAATTGCAAAAACTAAAAGATAAAAATTCAGATATGGATATAGAAGACATGTTTTTGGGTTTAAGTTTTTATTTTATTATTTTTATTATTGTTTTTTAAACAAATTTAATATTAATTCCAGATTTGAAAAACTTCGTTTTCACTCTTTTTATCACTTTTAATATGGCGCCTTTTGTTTTTCTTTAATTCAGCTGTTAACCAGTCTTATCACTACATCGTTTTTAGATTCATTTCAACGATTTTATATTTATTTTAAGGTATTTACTAAAAGTTTTATGTACTGCTTCTGTAAGCCAAACAATTTCACTTTCACTCAAACACTCAATTTATGGCCTGTTTTCATACCACAAGTGACTCAAAATATCTGTTCATTTGAGAACATTTGGTTTTTATAACACATGTGGCAGTCTTTTTTGAGAAAAAACGTAAGAATTGAGTTTTTTTTTGGTTTTCCTATGGCATTTCCACTTGTTAGAAATGTCAAAAGTAGACAATCAAAAAAAAGCGATTGTGTATGGCCTTTTGTTTTAAAATTGTAAAAAATCATTTTTTTAATGAATTTCATTGACCATATCATTAAAGTCACTTGTACGAGTATTCAGTTTCAATGATTTTCAGGATCGCCTGAGTGTACCTTCGCAATTTTTCCTACTGTGTTATTGTCTCACTGTTTTCGCCCATTGTTTATGTGTGAATTTACCGAGTCTATTCCCCGAGTCTATTTAATATAATACTCCGACTCTGTTAGCCAGATTATGTTCTTCTGACTAGGTATACATAAAATGCGCATCGTGCCATACCTGAACCTTGTTAATGTTAAACATTTGATTACCAGTGAAGATATTAGAATCACTATATGTCAAGTTCAAATCACCGTAGTCTAGTAGGTAGTGTGTAGCTTTTAAGAGTGAGGCCGCGGTTCAAGCCCAGTTCACACATCTCCAACAAAACGAAATATGAAAAAATATATCTTCGGTGACTTCCTGAATTTGCCTTGCCTCGGACTAAAGAAAAAATTATCAGAAAACAACAAATGTCTTCACGGCACTGGAGGTGGTCCATGTACCATTATAATTCTAACGGGATTGGAGCAACAGATTGACAGAATATGCCACTTGTCATCCGCAGCAGTCCCTAGTGGTACTGTTTTAGGGCTGTCGAAATCGCCACCTTCATGTAATAACCGAAAAAGCACAGATTTGGAACCACCGCTCATAGCTTTGGAACCACGAAGCGTACCACAATTACACCAACAAATAAATAACACATCAGAAAAATACAATATAACACCATCAATTCTAGAACAAAAAACAACCACTTCACCAAAACAGAAAAAGAAAACACAATGAAAACAACAAAAATTTGTTTTGATAAACAAACAGAACAATAATAAACAAAATACAGGGTTGCCTTGTATTTATTATTTATATTTTATTATACATTAACAAAGAAAAAAACTCAATGGTATAATAAAAATATATCTTGGCAACAATGTAACTTGACAAGACGTAATAATAACGTAAGTCAGGCAATTATGTTATAAAAACTCTTTTTCTTACGTACTTGCCTGTGTAGCGATTGCCTGCCTGTCAACAAGCTTGTGTTATGAAAACATCATATTAGAGTGTGTTTGTTTGTTGAGGAAAACACAAACACAAAATTGAGTGCTTTTGATTGTATTATCCATATAAATAGACAAGCAAATGAAATCCTTTATCATACAGAAACGGGTCAGGTATTTCGGAAACCAAATTTGTACGAATGTTAAAACGTTTTTATCTTCTCTAATAAAAGTAAAATGCAAACTGTAATGTGTTTATTTTTATTTTAAATTATAAAAATTAATAATGAAATAAATTACAATTTGGATTTTTAGAATATGTGGAGTTTTATGTAAAGATAATTCCACATACAGACAAACATAACATACGTACCAAATGTAAATTCTGTTTTTTAATTTCAATTTTGGTGGTTTTTAATTTAATAATTTTAATAAAACCAAATTATTTGTGGCTCTTAAAAGTTGTGCTTTTATTCCCAATTAAAAACTCGAAAGCAACATTACATATGCCGAATTGTATCGTAAAAGTCAGAAAGCAGCAGAAGATAGTGATTTGTCAAATGATCAGCTGCTAAATATTTATTTCGAAGCCATCGATGCTTTTGAAAAGTGTAGAACTAATGTGATGCTTTTGTAACACAGGCTATTTTACTTGCCTGCCTGTTTATATGGGAAACACAAACAAAATTGAGTGTTTTTGTTTGTGTTTTCCATGCAAACAGGCAGGCAAGTGAAATAGCCTGTGTTACAAAAACATCACATAAATATGATAAACTGAAAGTACTGGGTAATATGCTTAGGCATGTTATATAAAATAATATTAAATTTAATGGCTAAATTAAATATTTTGCATTAGAATGCTCAGGGCTTAACAAACCCAAATGCCATTACAGAATTAGAGTATATCTTAAATCTAAAACAAATTGATATAGTATTAATAAATGAAACATTCCTTAAACCAAAATATTAATTTAAGCTCAGAAATTTTAAAGCCCACAGGGACGATAGCAATTCACATGGTGCTAATAGCAGTTAGAAATAATATTCCTCATGAACGAATTCCAAAATGTTCAACAACAAGTATGGAAAACATTTCTATTATTATTAAAATAAAAAACAGGCCTGTTAGATTTACTTCAGAATATTGTCCATCATACACAAACAATTTTATTGATGATCTTAATCAGCGTTGCCACAAAGAAAAATTTTTCCCTACCAATATTCTTTCCAAAACCTACCAAAATTATTCCAATCCTATCAAAATTTGAATTTAAATAATTATAGAGTATTCAGTATGAAATTAACGTTTTACTGCTAAAATTCACAAAAGAATTTCATATATCATACATATTTAATGTGTTTAAAAAAAAAAATATATAAAAATAAAGGAACATAAACATAGTGTATAAAATTAAAGCTAAAAAAATAACAAATTCATCTTTAACATAAATAATTTGTTTAAAAATGTTTAATATACTAAATATAGTATATTATATGACATAAATACATAATTGGTCATTACAACCCTTCTGTCAGGATTTCGACCTAGCTTCTCACACCACTTATGTTGTGTGCGTTAATTTTATACATGAGTGGCGGGACCTACAGTTTAAAGTAGACTCCGAACGACTGATTTGTGAGAAGCTCTTCATGGCAATTTTATTTACTCTCAGAGATTTTGCCAGAAATCTGCTGAGAGGCAGTCGCCGAAAAAATATTTTTTTTTCATATTTTGTTGTGATGCCTGACCTGGGATACAAACCCGGGCTTTACGTCTAATAAGCCAACACACTATCTACTAGACTACGGCGACTACATATTATATAACAGAAATTATATTTATAATATTCAGGTATCATTGAGATCTTTTTTTGCGGACCACACATAATGCGGTTCAGACTTGCATTTAACTTCTTTACATATCATTATGTTTTTTATTGTGCTTTTATCTAACTTATTTCTTAGTTTTGTTTTTATTAAACTTAATTATGAAAATTTTCGTTCTGCAGCAGCAGAACTATGTGGAAGAGAAAGCAAATTAAAAATAAAATTACATAAATCACCATAATAAAATTCATTTAAACCATTTTTAAGTGTGCTTACATTGTCCCAAAATTCACATAATGTAATATCTAAGGATATATTATTTAGTCGAAGTAAGTTCCATTGCAGTACGATTTTATCTGGATCACAATCCACCAAATCCTTAAATTTCAGTATCAAGGGCAATATATTTATTTTTTCTTTGGCAAGAACATTTCTGGGTGTTATTATTTGTAGTAATTTTACATCTTCTCTTCCAAAGTCAAATCTTATTTTAATTTGGTTTAAATATTCTATATAAAATTGTAGAATATTTGATTTAATTTCCACTATATCTTCCTGATCTAAATTATTTTCCAAAAATACTTCGGCTTTTGTACCTACAAAAACTTTTTATTTATATCTACATTGTTATTTTTGTCAAGAAAATTAACGTCGAGGGATTCGCTTCTATTTAAAAAATTACTCATAATTAATAGAAAGTTTGATTTAATATTCGTATAAAGGTATTACTTAAACATTTTATTTTCGTTTTTAGACCTAAAAATAAATAATACTCCCAACTTTAAATCTTACAGATATTAATTGTATTTTCCTACCAAAAAATAAATGAAATTTGAACAAACCAACCAAACTACCAATCGTAGCATTTTTAAATAAAAACTACCAATTTTGGTCCAATTGGACCAAAACGGCAACGCTGATCTTAATATTATAACTACTAAAGACGTGCAGTAGTACACTACAAAGTATTTGTAAAACAAATACATCATGGTAGATACCATGTACTATTGGTATAAATGAGAGAATGAGTGTAACTGATATTGTCTGCTTTAGCTTTTACTCATCTACTCTACCCACAAAAACAATAACAGTTCTTTATGGTTTTGCGTTGAGTATTGTATTGTATTTGTTTCTTGCTCTCAAATAACTGTTGTACTACAAGTATTTTTGAGTATTTATTGTTATTTATAGTAAAGGCCGTGTCACATAGAACTTTTGCTTCGCGTTGCGTTACAAATTCGCTTTGACATTTAAGATAAATCTACATGTTTATATGGCACTTGTCACATAAACAGCTTTTAACGCAACGCAAAGCGAAAAGTTGGGCATCTCTCATCTTTTCGCGCGCTTTGGCAATCAGCTGTATGTTTTTTAGTTTTTTTAGCAGTACAATTATAAGTATGTCCAATAAATCCTCCAAATCCATTTTTGGTCCTTATTTAAATTCAAAATATTAAAAGCAAAACTTACGCGCCAACCACTTTTAAAAGATAAACAAACAACGCGAGTGTTGTCAAAGTTTTTGTTGTGGCATACACCTTTTGCTTTACGCTTTTCTGTCAAAGTTATAAACGTCACGCAAAGCAACAAAGTTTTATCTGACACGGCCTTAAAGCGAATGTGGATTAGTGCATTAAGTTGAAGTATAGATATATGCATATTAATATAAAAATGAATAATTTAGAAATAAAAGAAAAAATTGTGTCAGGTGAATATAAAATTTGTAAAAAAAAAAATGACGAAGCAAGATATGGGATTGCTTTGGTATGGTTAAAGATCAAAATGATTCGGATATTGTAAATTTTGTTGCGTGCAAAAATTGTAAAAATTTATACAAGTACAATAAAAGTGCACTTTCAAATTTAAATAAACACAAGTGCTATACATTATTAAAAAGTGAAAATCTTGTAATTGAACCAAAGCAAGAAGTTAAGAAGGCTTGTACAGACGTTTTAACGGAATGGGTTCTTGAAGATATCCGGCCATATTCTTTAGTAAAAGATAATGGATTAAAAGCTTATTCACATTTAATGATGTCTCTTGGAAATAATTTTTTTTTTCAGTGTAAATCAAATCTAGTGTTACAGAGTATATTATATGGAGCTAATCTTAATATAGACTCTTTACTACCACATCCATCAACAATTTTTAGAAATGTTGAAAATAGATATTTTATACATTTTGAAAAACTGAAATCAGAAATGTTATCAATAAGAAAAATTGGTTATGCTCTAACATGTGACTTATGGACTGAAAATTTTTCAAAAATATCACCCCTTGCCTTGACAGCTCACTTTGTTAATGACGATCAATGTAAAAACAAGTTGTTGGGAGTAAAATCAATGAAAAGAATTTCAAATACAAGTAAGTTCTCCATAAAATAATAAATACACTTTTATATATGTATATTAGACCGACTCCTCTGTATGGAAAGCAAAATCGTGTTTTTGTTTCCCCTCTCAATATATACCTTGCTTTGTTTTATGATAATTCTTAGAATATTTTAAGCCTAGGATGATTAAAAATAAATTATTTATTTAATAAATAGGTACCAATATAAAACAAAAATTTAAGACTTTACTCAGTGAGTTCAATTGGTGTTTAAATGATCCAATAGTTGTGGTAACTAATAGAGGAGCCAATATTAAAGCGGCTTTAAATGAACATGACAATGTCAATTGCATTAATCATCTTCTCCACAATACCATAGAAAAATGTATACATACCTCAGAACAAATACTTGAAATAACTACTACATCTTCAAAACTTATACAAATTTTTTAAAAAATCGGGACTAAATTGTGAATTAAATACTTCATTAAAAAGTTGTTCACCCACGTGGTGGAATACAATTTATTTTAATTTATTATCACTAAAAACTAATTTTAATGATATACAAAAAATACTTAGAGATTAATATTATTTGGACTATTTAATAGCAATTTTGAAGCCTTTCATGGAAGCTTCAAAAGAGCTTGAAGGTAGCTCCTACGTAACAATTCATTTGGTTCATCTTCATATACAAAATTTAAAAACAATATGTAACACCACCAGTAATGATGAACCAAGATTTAAAGAAAAAACTTATATGATACATTAATTAGTTTAGTAGAAAGCAAAATAACAATATTTCATAAATTAGCCATATTTTTATTCCCACCCACAAATCAACTCATTCAATTTAGTTTAGAAGAGCAAAGAGAAGTGTATACCAAATGTAAATCATTGTTACTTCCCTATTTAAATGATGTTAATATATCACACACTCCTACTGAAATAAATACATCTAAAATATATTCATTGTTTGAAAAATATATACAACCCTTACAAGAAACTAATTCGAATGAGTTAAAAATAGAAAATGAGTTAAATAAATATAAAAATACTAATGTATTTTTGCAAAATGATTTTAATGTTTTAAAATGGTGTTAAGACAGCAAAAATGCATTTCCATTATTATATAAGTTATCCTGAAGAATTTTTGCTATTCCAGCATCAAGTGCACCATCAGAAAGAGTGTTTTCTATTGCTCGTGCTTTAATTACCGATAAAAGATCAAAACTCGGCGTTAATGAAAAATCATTTAACGAAATATTGTTTGTAAATATAAATTCCAAAGAATAATATTATTATTTTAACTGAATTCTAGTTTCTATTTTTATTTATTTATTTTGTTTAAAAAACATTTTTAAGTACTGAATTATATTATTTTTTTACATTTTTATCAACTGAATTTTTATTTTTAGTTTTGTTTTAAAAACATCTTTAAATACTGAATTATATTAATTTTTTGTATTTTTTATAAAAAAAATATAATAAAACGCATCGTTTTAAAATTATTGTAGTTGTTTTATTAGTGTTCGTATTCTGCTTGTAATTTATATGATGTTTTCATAACACAAGCTTGTTGACAGGCAGGCAATCGCTACACAGGCAATTACGTAAGAAAATGAGTTTTTATAACATAATCGCCTGACTTACGTTGTTATTACGTCTTGTCAAGTTACATTGTTGCCAAGATATATTTTTATTATACCATTGAGTTTTTTTCTTTGTTAAAGTATAATAAAATTTAAATAATGAATACAAGGCAACCCTGCATTTTGTTTATTATTATTACATTTTGTCTGTTTGTTTACCATTTGTTTACAATTTTTTTATTTATTCCGTGGGTGAAATATAATAAAAATATAAATAAAAAAAATACAATGTTTCCATCAGTAGAAATATATTACAATACTGATACAGAAGATATACAGATATTTTTTCTTTAATCGGCACTTTTGATCTTGCCATACCTAAAACATGTACGTATAAATATTTTATTTTAAAATTTTAAATTTATAATTCACATAATACCCTTTTCCATTCCAATCCACTTCTTGTTGGAGGCCCCAAAGCGTTGATTTGTGTCGCGATGCTGTTCCACGTTTCCTCTGTCGATATTTAGCTGCTTCCGAACACAGGGCTACCCGTTGCTAGATGTGGGTAGTGTTCCATTAGTTCCACGAACTCTTGGAACTGAGAGGCGTTCGTTTTCTTTAAGCTAAAATTTCATAACTTTTAATTATACTTCTTTATTTACATAACATATATGTATATACTTAAAAATGTTTATTGCTAAAATCCATTAATAAAACTTATGGCCTGTTTTCATACCACAAGTGACTCAAAATATCTGTTCATTTGAGAACATTTGGTTTTTATAACACATGTGGCAGCCTTTTTTGAGTAGAAACGTAAGAATTGAGTTTTTTTTTCGTTTTCCTATGGCATTTCCACTTGTTAGAAATGTCAAAAGTAGACAATCAAAAAAAAAGCGGTTGTGTATGGCCTTTTGTATTAAAATTGTAAAAAATAATTTTTTTAATGAATTTCATTGATAATACCAATTTACTAGTAATTTCTTGATCAATATTCTGCCATTCCTCGGACTAAAGAAAAAAATATCAAAAAACAACAAATGTCTTCACGGCACTGGAGGTGGTGCATGTACCATTATTAATCTAACGGGACTGGAGCAACAGATTGACAGAATATGCCACTTGTCATCCGCAGCAGTCCCTAGTGGTACTGTTTTAGGTCTGTCGAAATCGCCACCTCCACGTAATACCCAAAAAAGGACAGATTTGGAACCACCGCTCATAGCTTAGGAACCACGAAGCGTACCACAATTACACCAACAAATAAATAACACATCAGAAAAATACAAAATAACACCATCAACTCTAGAAGAAAAAAAACAACCACTTCACCAAAACAGAAAAAGAAAACACAATGAAAACAACAAAAATTTGTTTTGATAAACAAACAGAAAAAATGTAATAATAATAAACAATATACAGGGTTGCCTTGTATTTATTATTTATATTTTCAATTTTTCTTTTATTAAGACTTAATAGTCAGATTACAAAAGAACTAAAATACGATAACATTTAATTTGTATAAACTTAAAACTATACGTATTATTTTAATAAAGATTGAAGACTTTATACAAGCCGATAACGCAACATGCTCACATTAACAATAAAAGATTATTAGGATTTCACATCAGACAATAAAAATTAAAATTATATTGCTCAATAAATATAATAAAAGTTTACGTAGACTGCTAATACGTCACCATTGAGATCAAAAACTTAAAACTAATCTTAAAACTAAACAACATATATACAAAAATTCTTAACTAGGATAAAAAGATTAGCCCCTATTTGAGCCAATAGTAGATCTAGAGTAAAACTCCGGTAGACAGTATTGACTTGAGTTTAATAGCGAAGAAATATCCTCTCCGATAATACCAATAGGTGAGTTATATATACTGTTTGACCAGTCAAATACAACCTGTGTTTCATAAACATTTCTCATTAAAATGTTATCGTGGGTTTCCAGTCGTTTTACAAACCTATCAAGTAGAACAAGAGCATAGGAAGACAGTGGCAGTACATCTGCCTTTCCATAAATTTTTGTATTTGAAAATCTTTTGACATAATTTTCATAATTCGCGTTAACACAGTGTCTTAAGCAGCTTCTCTCTAAAACCTCCAACTCTTTCATTATTATTTATATTTTATTATACATTAACAAAGAAAAAAACTCAATGGTATAATAAAAATATATCTTGGCAACAATGTAACTTGACAAAACGTAATAACAAAGTAAGTCAGGCAATTATGTTATAAAAACTCATTTTCTTACGTACTTGCCTGTGTAGCGATTGCCTGCCTGTCAACAAGCTTGTGTTATGAAAACATCATATTATTCTTCACAATTTTAAAACAAAAGGCTATACACAACCGCTTTTTTTTTGATTGTCTACTTTTGACATTTCTAACAAGTGGAATTGCCATAGGAAAACTCAAAAAAACTCAATTCTTACGTTTCTACTCAAAAAAGGTTGCCACTTGTGTTATAAAAACCAAATGTTCTCAAATGAACAGATATTTTGAGTCACTTGTGGCCATTAAAGCCCATATGCATACAGCATACAATAAGTTACTTATTGTACCACACTCATAACCTATTTTATTTGTTTGACGAAAATATAGCAAAACAAATATGTTCTCTTTATACTCACTCATACTTACTATGTTTGAGAAAGTAACAATACCAACTTGTACAAGAACTACTCATCAATACACGCACACAGCAGTAGACGCTACGAAACTTGTGTATTCAGTTGGAACTGTGCACGTCTTTAATAACTACATCTACAATAGATTATTTTACTTTTGGTAATTTCAATGCCCACCACACGAGCTGGAACTGCCTTCAAAATAATACAGCCGCTAATAGAATTTATAATTCCGCAGCTTAATTCCGCTTACAACAATCCAATTCCGCTTATTACTATCCAAACTCTTTCACTCGATTCAGTCAAAATATACACAGCCCCAACGCAACTATCTGTAGTTGACATCTAACTATCGAACACAAATTTAAATTTTTCACCCCTTGAAACCCATCCTGAATAATTTAATTCGGATCATACGCCAGTGACTTGTAAAATTGATTGCGTTTTCCCTAAAAATTTAAACAGATTCCACAATATAATCAAGCTAACTGGAAAGAAATAAAAATGAGTTGAAAATGAGATTAAAAATAATAACCTGCCAGCTGTTGTACTTACTCATGCAAACGTAGAACTAGTTTTGTCTAAAGTTATACATTTAACGATTTATGTCGAAAAGATTTTGAAGAAGAGTCCCGTTATTTCTTTTTTAGTGTTGTCAAAAAAGCGATTTTTAAAGATGATAAATTTATTTAAAATTGATTTGCAGTGCTGCAGTGCAGTGCAAATTGTCTGGCGACAAACGCCGCGGACGTGAGAAAACAGGAAATCCTGTTGTTTCAATACGGTGAACAACCGGTGACTCTATAGGAGTACCTTGTTGTGCAAGGCGCGTAATATTTGGAAAATCTTTTAGAATCTCGACAAACGGTGTAGAAGATTGTAAAATCTTTACTGATGGGTTTTTGCTTTGCGTGAGAATTCCAACGGAGTTGAGGTGGGTTGAGTTGTCAATTAATCTTTTTCGTCTAAGGTCAATGAGTAAACCGAAATGACATAAGAAATCTGCACCAATAATATGGGAGCTAACATCAGCAATTATGAAAGTCCACAAAAAATTGCGACCAAGTCCAAGGTGGACTTTGATTATTGCCTCTCCGTAAACCTTAATAAGCGAGCCGTTGGCAGCAAAAAGCTGCATCTCTGTTGGCTGTAGTTTTGCTGTATTAGAGGACTTTGGGACTACTAAAACGTCAGCTCCAGAATCTGTAAGATAACGAATGTTTGTGTCCATATCAGTAATTTGGAGACGATATGAGATGGTAGCTTGCGCAAGTTCTACGATTTGTGATGTATTGGTGTCGGTTAGTCATTGTTGTTGGTTGCTGTTTCCAGATGCAAAAGCACACGGTTTTCTACAAGAGCGAGCATTTACTCCATAGGTTCGATGATACCAGTATGTGGATGTTGCATCGTTGTTGTTGTCATAAACATGGCTTCTAGAACGATTGGCGGAATTGCCTGATTCTTCTGGCACAAGTTTCTTTATAACCTGTGTCAGTTGCTGTTGTATGGCAGTAAAATCGTTGCTTTCTGTTGCTTTTTTTGAGGTTAGGTTGACTTCTTCGACTGAATTTATATTACGTAGTCCAAGTGAGTCAACAATTGCATCGGCGATGGCCGTTTTGCCGGCTATGTCAACTTTGGCTGTAATTACAGCGGCTTGAGCATGTGGTGGAAGGCGTGCTGCCCACAGATCAATGAGAATATTTTCGCTAAATGTGGTTCCAGCCACGCGCCTCATTTCATTCAATAAGTGTGGAGGTCTCATGTCTCCTAAAGTCATTTCCGACAAAACACGTTGTAAGCGTCTTTGCTGACTGTCAGCAAAATGCTCCATTAGCTTTGATTTTATGTATTCGTACTTGTTTTGTGGAGGTGCTGCTTCGATAATCGAATGCAGCTCACTTAATTTTTGTGGTGGAACTTGAGCCATTGTTATATTGTACTTCAGTTGATCGCGTTGTATCTCTGAAGCTGCAAACCAGAATTCAAGAGACATAAAGTAGGATTCATCCACACTTACGTTGTGTGCTTCTTGTTGGGCATCTTTCGTTTCGAAGTCTTCATTTTTTTCGTTGGCGCCAGCCATTTTCTAATAAATTTTCAAGTAAAAAAATTTAATATGTTTTATTTTAATTATTTATGTTTAAAATAATCGGGGTCACCAATTTAACGATTTATGTTATCGTTAATAAAACACTAGCAATTTAAATAGTAATTACTAAATTTGTATTCACAAAATTACTTGAAGATTTTTACCACAGAAGAGAAAGCAATGACGTTTGACAAACTCTCATAACATAATTTTACTAAAATAGTTAGAGGGAGAAAAAAAATGAATTATAAGTTTTGCAAAGCAATGTGTTAGAAGCAACAGATATACAGACTGAAAACTGGCGGATAAAGTTGAAAAATTAAATGTAAACAAACATTGATTTTGTGTTAAAAAAAGGAATATTTTTTAATTTCTTCAATGAAAAGTTTAAAGATTCTTAAATATTTAATTATTAATCGAAATGTATGTGGTTTTTGGTCGGAATGAATATAGTTTCTTGTGCAAAAGGTAAGTAAGAAGCTAAATATATCAAGATCAAATAAGACATATTGCTCATAAAATTTTTTTCTTGCAGAACTTTGTGTATATTATCAGTATTTATTAATTTCTTGAATGAAAAAGTTTAAATTGGGTAATTTTTTTATTATTAATCGAACTCTTAGCAATTTCTCTTCACAATGAAATAAGTTACGTGTGTAAAAGATAAGTAAAAAGAAAAATATAACAAAATATATACTCATAACTTTTTGTTTCAGGAATTTGTGAATATACCCCCAAATTGGTTAAATACTAAGTTAGTGACAATCGATGAAAGGTGTCACCAAATACATTAGTTCCGTATTACGTTTCCCCAATAAAACAGTTCATTTCCTTTCAAAACTATTCTATTATTCTACAAAAATATCATCAATTTCTACCAAAATAGAAAATAAAAACCCACCCTAAAATTTAACAAACATAAATAAACAAAACAGAAATAATCAGACAGAGACAGAAATACTTTTTGTTACTTGTTGGTAATATTTGCTGTCCCTTTCACACAATTTTAGTAAATGTCAAACTTTCGTTTCCCTTCTGTGATTTTTACAAAGTTTTTTCTGGAAGAATGTGCTTTTTTGCGTCAAAAAGATTTTGAAGAAGAGTCCCGTTATTTCTTTTTTAGTGTTGTCAAAAAAGCGGTTTTTAAAGATGATAAATTTAATTAAAATAGATTTGCAGTGCTGCCACATACATGTATACTTTGAAAGAAGCTTCAAAAAAAATTCCTGTCATTACCAGCTTTTGTTGGCAAAAAAGTCTCTCACAACAAACTTTATTCTTGATTGGCCAGAGAAAACTTTATAGACGTAGATTACAAAGAAGTAGTGATACAGCTTAGAGAAACCTTACAACGTGCCTATTAAAACAGATTGATATTAATAAAAACATAAGCAATGACAGAAATAACAGCTGGAATCAATTTATACGAAACCTGCCAACTGGTAGCAAAAAGTTTTGGAAATTAGCAAAGGCAATCAAAGGGAACAAAAACGAGTTTAGTTACTTAACGGTAGGCCATCTACCGTATATGTATATAATTCTAGAGAAAAGGCAAACCTTATAGCTGAAGTATACGAAAACTATCATTCAACAACGTTTAATATGTTATCTACAAAGGATAATGGAGTTTAGAAACATGAAGAATGGTTAAAAAGTCAGGCTTTACGTGATAGTGTACAACAATATTTTACAACAAAGGAATAAATTAGAATGCTGCTTAGGTCGTTAAAAAATTCCAAAGCTCCTGGTTTAGATGGAAAAAACTCTGTAATGTTGAAGAATATGACTGATTTGTTTTTCACATTACTTACAAAAATTTTCAATTGGTGCTTAAGTAGTGGCTATTTCCCAAAAAAATTCAAAATTGCAAAAATAATACCAATACTGAAGCAAAAGAAGGATGCTAAATCACCTAATAGCTACCGGTCAATTAGTCTGCTAAGTTGTCTTGTTAAAGTATTTGAAAAATTTATACTAAGCAGATTAAATGAATTTACTGAAGGCAATAATATTATTCAAGATGAGCAGTTCGGTTTTAGAAAACAACATTCCATAATCCACTAAGTAGAACGTTTTGTTCAGTTCATAACTAACAATAAAAACCAGTGTAAGAGCACAGGTATACTTTGTTTAGACATAGAAAAGGCTCTGTGTGGCAGAATGCTCTCATATATAAACTTAATTCGTTTGGCTACCCAGTGTATTTACAAAAGATTATTTAAATATTGCTGATTTTAAAATATTAAGAAACCAATCGGCAGCATTGCACGCAGATGATACTGCAATAATAGCAACGGGCAAAGTATCAAATGCCATAGTCAAGAATTTGAGAAAAGGTTTTCTATATGCTCAGAAATATTTCTCCAAATGGAAAATTAAAATTAACGAAGCAGACACAAGCTATAATTTTCCCTTTTAACAAGGCACCGAAAACAATTCCTACAGATGTCAAAGTTCTCCCTACAAAAGTTGAGGAATCTAGCTTTTGCAGTTTATGAGACATCCAACATTAAATACTTATTGGGTATGTGGGCGTGGCACCTCGCCTACTTGAAATTTTAAAATAAAAAGTAGGCTATAGTTCATTCCAAACATACAGGAAGGTACTGTTAAAATTTCAAGAAAATCGGTCCAGCCGTTTAGCCGTCTATAGACTTCAAACAAAAAACCCACAAACAAATAAACACACATTCATTTTTATATATATAGATATCGATAGGAGTAGTGAAGCACACCGGGTTTTAGCTAGTTGAATATAAATAAGATTATAACAGCGGAAGTTACGACAAGGAATATTGAATTAAATAGATCTTAACAGAAATTCACAGCAAATATTACCATTGATCAGGTTAATCATAAAGGAAATATTTAACATTGTTCGACGATTCTTAAAGGTTGGCAGTTTTTTAATGCCAGTCTGCTAGTATATGAAGGCATATCCAAATAATTCCATCTCAGGCCACGCAAACAGAAGAGTAGAAATTGTTTCTGCACAGATTCGAAGTGTTCGCTGTAAACATTACAGTGAGGATCCCATACAATGGATCCATACTCCAAAATTGGTCTTACAAGCGATACATATAGCTGTTTCGTAATATATGGATCAGAAAATTCTTTTGCCCAACGTTTTATGAAGCCAAGGGTGCTTCAAGCGTTATTTACAGTCAAAGGTCAATTTTGTGTCTAATAGGATCCCAAGATCCATAAAAGAGTCAACATTCTCCAATTGATGACCTCCAAGCAAGTAATTAACCGCGATAAAATTATTTCTTGAGAACCGCATACATTTGCATTTTTTAATATTCAGCTCCATCATGTTGTACTCGCACCACAAAAAGAAGTTATTGAGATCATTTGGAAGATACTTATGCTCGATGAAATTATTAAAGGAGAGAAAAACTTTTACATCGTCAGCATACATCAAAATAATGGCAAAATTAATTATGTTGGGAAGATCGTTTATAAACAGCGAAAAAAGAAGTGGACCAAGATGGCTGCCCTGAGGAACACCAGATAGCACATAAATATACTTAGATAAGATATTGTTCACACATACGGTCTGCATTCTACCAGTCAAATACGACTCTAGCCATCTTAAACTCCTATGATTTACACCCATTAAATCCAATTTAGTTAACAGAAGTTTGTGATTCACTTTATCAAACGCTTTGCTAAAATCCGTAAAAATTACATCAGTTTGCTTCTGTTGAGAAAAGGCCTCATTTATCATGGATGTTAACTGAAGCACATTAGTCGTTGTTGAGCAGCCCTTTCGGAAACCATATTGATGAGGTGATAATAACGATGAAGTATGATGAACCAAAAAATCGGCAATCAGTTTCTCAAACATTTTTGGAATAGCACTCAGTTTTGCAATGCCCCTATAATTTCTAACATCAGACTTATTGCCAGATTTAAAGAGCGGTATAATATACGAGTCCTTCCAAAACACAGGAAAATATCCATAATTAATCGAGGTATTAAACAATATGACTAATGGTGTGATGAATGACTCTGCACATCGATTTAAAATACAACTTGGAACCCCATCAGGACCAGGACGAAAAGACATCTTTAAACTTTTCACTAAATGTTGGAATAGATATTACTTGAGCCGATGTCAGCGGGTAAGGGTAAGTATTTGTATCCTTGTAAACAGAGTTAGAATAAGTACTGGCGAAGAAATCAGCAAACATATCACATATGACATCAACACTACCGGATTCTTTATCATCAAATTTCATAAAGGAGATTTTCTCTTGGAATTTACAAACGTATAGAAAGATCTAGGATTCTTAATAAAATTATTTTTCATTTTATCCATATATGTTTTATATAATACGTGATTTAGAATATTATATTCAGACCGGCAAATAGAATATCTTCCATAATCAATAATGGAGCCAGAACTTTGGTATTACTTGTTCTTTCGATTTTTCAGTCGCGACAGTTGTTTAGAATTCCATGGTGGACCATGGTACGAAGGTTTTAAGGGAACACAAATTTCAATTATTCAATGCACTTTCTTATAAAAGTTAGAAATCATCAAGTCAATATCAGAATCATTGTTAACAGGAATAGATAAGGTTTCATTCCAACAAGTATTCCTCATCATGTCATTAAATAAGGAAGGCTGACTTCATAAACGCAGGTTGCAATGTAACTTTACAATGCATGGTGTTCATAAAAGCAGTAAAATTTGTTTTGGCAATGCCTCATGTTCATTATTGCATGACAATTCTTTTCAGTGCGCATTATTTGTCAATTTCGTGCATGGTTTTTATTTGTGATTCTTTGTAAACATATACATTTATTGGCGGCCAAAATTTTGTGGTAGAAATGACAAATTTGTGGTAATAAAATTTTTTTTATATTGTAAGTACAAATGAAAGAACAATTATTGCTCAGTTTCCAAATTGTTATTTGTAATGCTTTTTGTAGCGTTATTCCAATATAAGTAGTACCTACAACTTCTTAAAATTTAAAATACTAGATGACCCGTGCGAATATTTCGCACCGTTAGTTGTCATTTTTGTAACATAAAATGAAAATAATTAATAGAAATTTTATTAAAAGTATAAAAATATTAGAAATCATAATATATCATACATATTTAAATACATACATACATACATATGTTTAAATGCTTTTATAATACTTCTTTGAATACAATGTTAGAGGTAATGACATGATCATCGTTAACTTTTTGCCCGTACGAATCCTTAATACAAACAAAAATATCTTTAAACGTACGCACTCGAGAAAAAGCCACGTATAACTGCCCATGTGAAAAGACCGGTTCTGGTAAATACAATCCTACCTTTTGAAGGGTTTGACCTTGTTTTTCTTAAAACCTTTTTAACTGTTAAATATCAGCTGACACTATATATATGTATATATTAAAAGACACCGTATTAATACACTTCATAAAACAAACAATGCCATGACAATAACGACATTACCAAAATGGCTTTTACAACTTTATATATTATGTGGAATAGCATTACAATTAAGCGACCCTGTTTATCGCACTTGATCTAACAACTACTGCAAAGTATTGCCAAAACAGCTTTTTACAGCTTAATATGCATATTATATATAACTGACTTAGTAATAAACGGCATTATAGTAAATAGCGGCATAATGACAACAGTATTACCATGCAGTTGTATATAAAATATAATTTTTATCAATGAAAATATTAAATTTTCAATTTCTAATTATTTTTCGTCATTAGTGTTAGATAAAAGCTTTAAAATGAGATATCATTCATTAAATTTGACGCAGTAGTATGGGAGATATTTGCAACCGACAAAAAAAAGTGCTTTAGAAATAATATATATGATTAGTTTTATCAAATTATTCCATTTGGTGATAAATACCTGAAATGTACTTTTCTTCATTCGAAAATGAGAATAAAACACATTGTCCTACATGCTTGCAATAATTTTACAGAAATTTAAAGTGTTAGGAATTTTTCTCTTTGAATCTTGGCTAGTTAATAATGCTATACGACGACGCTTTCTTTTGTTTAAAATATTTTTGATCAAATTGCTGATTGAATTTTTATTATCAGCCAAATCGAAAGCGGTTTTCAAAAAAAACCGCATTTTTTCTGAATATTCATTTAAAAAATTAAATTATACAAAAATTTCAAGTCATACAAGGATCAAAAGTTTTCGCGTTCATAAATGTATTAAAATGTCATCTCATTATTTGACAAAGCAGTGGTGCAATAAAACATTGCTTTGCCTTGTAAATAAATTTCTTTGCAGTGTTGCATTGCAAACTGCGTTTATGAAGTCAGCCACAATAATCTTAACAGATATAATGGCAGGTGACATCCATCCAAGTAGATCAAATATTTTTGAGATAGCTGTAGTCCTTGTCTTTGACTTTAGATGAAAACAATTAGTAACCGAGTTCCAACTTATATACCAAGTGCACAAATACATAGAAATATCAGTGGGAATTTTTACAATACCCTCTAATTCTTCACTCTCGGGAAGATTTCTTAAACCTCGGTTATCAGAAGATCATTTCCTCAAGTGGAAGCCATAAGCCACTCATTTAATTGTTCTACTAGTTCTGCAGCGTCCTCTATAGTATTATTGTAAGCAGTCATACAATCATCAACGCAAAAACTGTCTTTTAAAGCTTTGCTAGGTAAGGGAAAGTACGTCTTAACCCAGTTGTAGAAGTAGAATCAGGGCAGGTGTTGTACCGTAAGTTACTGTAGTAAGCCTATAGGGTAGTATTTTATCTGTAGGGGTCTATCTCCATAAAATTCTCTGATAATCTTGATTAATCTCTTGCACCTCAATCATTCGAAACATATGTTTTATATCAGCAAAAAAAAAAACATTTTAGCAAGTTATCATTTAAAGACTTTCCATTCGTAGTTTTACTAGAACCATCAAAGAGTACACGAAGTTTGGTAGTAATATGTACTAGTGGTCGATTTATCTCTTGGTTAGAAAGAAATCAGTTTCTTGTGTCCCAATTTTAAATACTTTCTCGTAAATTCTGCATAATTCGCTTTTAATAAAGGATTAACTTTAAACTTTTATTCCCTAGCTTGCAATCTTCGTAAGGCGGTACTGTAGGAGTTTCTCAAGTCAGGTTTAGTTATAAAAGGTAGTCTCACTGAATATCTTTCGGCTCGTTTTGTAGTATAGTTCTATAGTACTTTTTAGTCCTTTGGTCATCTTCAGTTATTGACGGTATCCTATAATTTATTTTTTCAAAATCTATATACATAGTAATAGATTAATATCTTCTTCAGATGCACTGTAGCTTATTGTATGAAATAGGGTAATGAAGTTATCTATCGAATAGCCACTACAAATCATCCATTTAAAGGCGCTAGTTTGAGTAAGTAGTTTGCCACCCTTCCAAATACTATTCTGTCTCATTAGAAACAAAAAATTGTCAAAGCCAATGATAATATCAATAGTTTTAGGTATATTAAATGTTTTATCAGCTAAAGGAAGGTTTTTAAATTCTTATGGTATGTAATTATAAGTTTGGAAGATACCAATTTCGAGGTTGAATGATTTACATTACATGAGCTAGTATACAAATTCCCTCTTCATTGTGGACAGATTTGATTTCTATTAGAACTTTACTTATATTTTAAAAGGGTTTCGAGTTAAGATTAAACGCTGGACATACCTTTCTGTAACTAAAGTATTTTGTTAATCAGAATCTAATAATACATTGAAACTTTGATATCATACCCTTAACCACGACTTGGGCTGTTGGCAATAACATGTTAAGGAAATTTACCTCAATTGGTGATGACGCATTTACTGAAGAGTCAATTGACATAATGAAAATTTCATCAGCAGCGTTTGACTTCTTAGAAATTTCAACTTCTTGACGTTTTAGCTTACAATGGCTTGCGATCTAGATGCGTTAACGACTGATGATGGCATATGGCACACTTCACAGGTATGTTTCGAAGGACAACTCTAAAAGCGATGCTTCGGTTTAAAACAGTTGAAGTATACGTTTGTCTCTTTAATAATATTAACACGAGATGAATTATCAGCTCTATTAAATGTAGTTCAGTAAGACAGATGTTGGTTTTGGGAGTAAAGTACGCATTCATGGTACCAGCATGAGCACGAACTGACTAATTTTTTTTTTCAAAAGAAAACTATTTTTTGAAAAGTTCGCATTCAAGAATTCCTCTAGATATTGAGAATTAATACCTAGTTTCAAACGATAGTTGTAGCTTGGTTTGCAATGCACAAAATATTCGTTATCGACACAGTAATGAAAAAGTTGTACTATTCTATATTACCTTCAAATGGTTCAGCTGAAAGCATTAAAAATTTTTTTTAAATACAACGCATAATAGTCTTGCTTTATTGCGCATATTAGCAGTTAATTATAATAATGATTGGAATGCTATTTTAATATACATGTCCGTTAGATAATAAGCTAGACCATCAAACTCTTAAGAAATGGGAACAATGTGTAAAGGCTTCTATTGAAGTTCCATCTAATACATATAATTCTTTTTGAATTTTTTGAATTTTTGAAAATTAATTTTAGAAATTTATGCCAGACAAAAAACAAAAGGATTTCTAAACGTAATGTTCATGTGACTGCAACTCATAATGCAAATTGTTGCTGCAAGCGACACCCTTTGTGCAAAAGCTTTAAATTATTCGCAGCTACATATGTCTTCTAAAAATAAACGAAAATTTGTAAACGAAAAGAAAATATAGGACCCTTTAGCATTAATTGTTGTCTAAAAATGAATTGTAAAATTTTCAAACAGAAGCACCGTACCATTGTGCATAAGGAATATGCAAAAGTAAATAGGACTGACAAGGTCATTGAAAACTTAGTCTGAAAAATCAATCTCAAATAAATTTATCTACAGTACGTGTAATAGTTAAAACCTCCAGCGGGAGTAAAATGCTGCTGAGGCTCTAAAACTACAAAGTTTAAAACATTATTATCACTATGAAATGCGAATAATCCAGCCTTTTCTAGTCTTTTAAATTTTTTAAAATGTTTGCATGTCAGTTTTTTTTTAACTAAAGGGATATCCATTTCGTGGTTTCAAAAGTATGGGACTGGAATTCGGTCTGTCAAACTAAGTTGTGAAACCAAGTTTTTTCTTTTCAGTTGAAAGTCTGACATTGACGAAAATGGATCGCTTAACTATCACACAACGCATAAAAATTATCAAAACCTACTACAAAAATGGTGATTCTGCCACAGCCACACATCGAACAAAATTTTCTTCAGCGATGAAGCACATTTCACACTCGGTGGGTATGTTAATAAACAAAATTGTCGTATTTGGGGTTCTGAGAATCCTCAAGTAATTGAAGAGAGGCCATTACATCCAGAAAAAGTCACTATTTGGTGCGCTCTTTGGTCCAAAGGTGTGATTGGACCTTACTTCTTCTCCGTCAATTCGGAGCGTTATGGTCATATGATAACTGACTTTTTTTTTGCCTGCTATTGAAGAATACGACTTGGAGAATATGTGCTTTCAACAAGACGGTGCCACATGCCACACAACTCGAGCGAATATGGCTTTATTGCAAGAGACATTTCCTGGCCGCGATATCAACTGGCCACCAAGATCATGCGATTTGACATCATTAGATTTTTTTTTGTGGGGCTACGCGAAAGACCGTGTTTATTCAGATAAACTTTCAACTCTTGAGCACTTAAAAACCAGTATTCGTCAAGTTATGGCTGAGATACCGACCAATATGTGTCAAAAAGTGGTCGAAAATTACCTCAAAAGAATCAATGCTTGCAACACTTCGCGTGGAGGTCATTTAAATGATGTAGTGTTTCACACATAATGTCAACGTTCAAACTTTACAATAAAAAAGAAATATTATGAAAAAAATATTTTATATGTGTTTTATTTACGTTTACTTTTGAAACCACGAAATGGATAACCCGGTATTATAAAAAGAATAATTTAGTATACATATATTGTACTAGAACTTTAATATATATTTATTTATTTATTATATCTCTATTATATATTGTATATACATACATGTATCCAGATTAGTTGAGAAAAAGTCTTACTAAGTAAATGCATTCTTCAGAATTGTGTTGTTCAAATAATAACTGTTTGAATTATGCCCAAATATGTATTATATATAAGTATATATGCATATGTATCCATTAAAAAAGAACTTTTGGGACAACTAATTTAATACAAAGAATGAAATTTCCTATTCCTATGTAGGTGACAGTAGGGTAAACAACATTTTTATTACGATGAGACCTCTATTTATACAATGTACGAGTACATGTTTTAGTATTACTCGTAATAGATTCATTGTTATTATTATTATTTTTTTTTTGCATATTTAACTTAAATTAACTACAATACAATGTTAATTTAAAGTATTTACGCATTACAGAAAAGATATCAAGCTTAAAGAGGATTCTATTAAAAAGTTACTTTTACTTTGTGTCAAATATTCCACAGCTTTAGCCCAATACGGTTCTGTTTACGATCATCTACATAAATAAGTTAAATTTCGAGTATTTGATATTTTTGAAAATAAGGATAAAATACGTATCGCTTTATTCTTCTTAACAGTAGTACATACATACATATAGTATACAATATTTATACATACGTATTAAAAGTGACAGTTGCTGCTTGTGTATACAACTATATACATACATACATATATTCATGTATTAAAAAAAAGGAAACAATGATAATAAATATATAAGCTTATTGGAAAATTTGTGTGTACACATACATATACATATTTCAAAGTAAGTACATGTAAAACAATTAAATTTATAGTTTAGTCTAGGAGATTCTCTTTTTTGTTTTCAATTCAATTGAAAACATTGATAATCAAGAAGTTTGCGTTGTCTCCTTTGTGTGCGATGAATTCTCCCAACTTCGTTGTATGCCGCACATTTTACTTAAACAACCGTGCCACATACGACGTGTTACAGGATCCATGACAATGAAATAGATAAATAATATGAAGCCTTGAAGTGTGGCCGTGATGCAAAATAGATAAGAAAATACTAATCCGGCCTTCATTGTAGTTAATAGTCCAAAAATCCAAGTAAATCCCAGTAAAAAAAATAAAAGAACCAACAATCGTATCTGGGATAGTGCTAATCTTTTTTCAGTATGACGTACAGCGCCGGTGGGATTCCTAAGAATATTGTATATAATAGCAACAAATATAATTAAATTAGCAAATATCACCACAGTTATGGGTAGAACAATGGTGATATATAGTGAAAGACCAGATGGATAGCAGATGGTGTTAGCTAGTTCATTATGATGGGGAATGTAAGAAGCACTGTCAAACAGCAGTAGACCGGCGACTGGGACTAAAGGTAAGACCCAGCCAACAAAGATGGATTTAATGAAGAAATGTTTGGGCCGAGCATTACCAAAAACCTGAACATAACGCTTAAATTGCAGATACGCTATAATTACCATCCAACAGAATTGTACGAGTATTGAATAATGTAAACAAGCTCCAATGGCAATACAACTGCTAAAAATTTCATTGATTATTAGATGATGGGCGTTTTCTTCGGTATTGACAAAACAAAAGAGAATCATTTGTAGTGCAATTGCAGCAGAAAGCTGAAGCAAAACTTTAGAATTCGCTTTTTGACGCCATGAACGAAATGTACAAGCAGTGATAAATATTCCAACTATTCCAAACAACGACAAAGAGCAACCCAAAAGAGTTATGATATCCAAAGCCTGTTTGTGGATTCTTTTTACAATCACTTCAATTTCCGAATCTACAGATAGATTAAAACTTCCACCACCAATTAAGTATGCGAATGGTGTCATGTGTGTACATCCGCAAAGAACAGTATTGTTGTTATGCTCTGAACGTGCTAATAGCATTACACCATCATTGGCCCATGTATGATAATTCCAATAACTACATTCCTGTTTCTGCCTTTGACCGTTGTTTTCATTTTTGGAATCATTTTTAATTGTTGTATTGAATTCGCTGAATGTCAGTATTAGTGGTAGGATATCGGGCAAGTCCTTATCATGACCGGGAATTGAAATGGATATGATCTTTCCACCTACTACATATTTATCTAAAGTATTACTCATTTCCTGAAATAATTTATCGTTAGAATAAATCTTGATAACAATTCTCGGTTCGGGACGATCCGCTGGCAAGGTCCTGTTTGCCAACATAGAAATTTCGTCCAATCGTTGCCATAGCAAAGTGGGCACAAAAGTTCCCAGTAAAATATTTCTTTCATTTAGTAACTGGTCAACGCTCTGATTAGCTAAAACAAATCGGTAATACACGTTTTTAAAAGCACCATGAAGTAAGCTTTCATCATACAACTCGTAACTCGTATTGTCAACGTCTGTCTGAAATAGAGCGATGCCTGTTACATTAGCAACTAAAGGATTAATGTTGAAAACAATAAAATTTGTTGCAATTTTAACGACAACACCAACATCAGCATAGTCTATTATATCGATTTCCTTGTCTTTTTCATTTATTCGATTTTCTGTGGACATGGTGTCAGCATTTAGGTCGATGTTGCCATTTATGTTTAATTGTTCTGGCCATGCGTTTAAAGTGTAAAGTGAATCTGTAAACGAGATGTAATCGATCAAGTATTCAAACGCATCTAGCAAAATATTTGTAGAGTTAAGAATAATTGACGGACGAATCACACTGTCATTAACCTCTAATAAATAATTAAAAATTCGTACAATGTCTACAGCAGCCTCAGAAAAGTTATATACGTATATCGCACTCCGCTGTGTATGGTTCCAATGCAAAGTATGTAATGTCGTTGGCGGAAAAGATTTTGTTCTAGAAGCATCCTTGAGCACTGTATTGACTGTACTACGAATTATTTTAGCCAAATAATAGAAATCTGCTGGTATCAAATTTTTCATATTAGATTCGAGTAAATTTCTCACTTCTTTTATGGCCTTCTCAGGATTTTCTTTTGAAATTTTTTTCACGTCCAAGTTGTATAAATTTTTAGTAATTAGAGTTTCCTTCAAATTGATTATGCACTTATCACTAGAAGGTATTACTTTTTCCCAATAGGCTCCGCTTATGAAATCACCCAGACATTTACGGGTAGCTGGCAAGCCATTTTGCTTCAAACAGAATTTAGTTTTTGTTGCACTCTGCCCGATTCGAGCCATAGACCAATTGTTTTCGGGAAAACAAAACTCTGGACTGCGCACTGATTCAATGTGATGCGGTTGAAATTCTTTAATTAACATAACTAAAAAGCTTCTAGCTTTTTCGCGATGGCCATGACGAAGAACATCTTCAACGTCTTCTATGCTATTTTCTTCGACACTAGCTTGGTCTATGCTGGCCAAATCAACTGTCGACGATTTCAACGATACTGTGATGTGGCATATACATTTCAAGTAAGTCGAATTTGGGGAAATGTATAAAATGTCCATTATTCGAACGTTGTGAATGTCAATGTCATTAAATCGTTTGTTGTTCTTCCTTATACCTTTAAGTGCGTCTTTAAAGCATAGCGACAATAACTTCATATCTTTATGCGAAAAACTAAATTCTTGGAGGCAATCTTTTGGATTATATTCCATAAGAATCACAAATACATGCCCTTTTTTAGTTTTGGCTGCAACTACTTTCTTTGAAGATACGTAAGAGAAATTGAATATCGTGTGCGCTTCACACCAGTATTCTCCAGGATAATCGCTTTCCAATTTCAATTCGAAAATAGTTTTGGTGCTTGATGAATTTTCCCAAATTTTTTTTATTTCTACTTTAGACAACTCTTTATATTCAGCATTTGTAAAGCAATGAATGTTATTTTCCGGCTGGTCGTTGGACCATATATAATATTTATTGTAAACGGTTAATATAAGCGACTCTAAACCGTTATCGAAGCGCAATATCATTTCAACGTTTTTACGACTTTGAATATGCTCAACACATAACCCATGAATTTTTTCATGGGATGATACAATTTTCATTTGATTGCTTTTAGGTTTTATTGCCCATTTTCCATTTTGAATTTCTGATGTGCCTTCAATTTCTACATATTTGTCATTGACTATATCGAACGCTTCAAATATAATTTTTAAGGTATTCATTTTTTTAAAATATTCCGTTACTTTAAGCATTCGGTAATCATCCGGAAACTTTTGGCCATCCCATGTTATTCCATAACACTCATTTGGCTTGTGACTAAGAGCACCAAAATCTTGTGGACAACCAGATTTCGCAACAAATTGTTTTTTAAATACACACACTGAATACATATACTCATTACAATGAGTCATTTTAAATTGTAGCGCTACTTGGTTCTTTCTTCCAACATCTGTATCTCTCTGTATGTAAACAACTACGCAATGTTTATCAGATAACATTCCGTCGTCATCTGCGAATATGCCCCGTTTATTGAAATTCATTTGATTCCATTTTTTACCCGGCAGTCGTATTACAAACGGATTAAATTTCTTTTCATCGTATCTCTTCACTGGCAGCCAGAAACTCGTTATATTATATTTGTTTAACAAAAATGTTGATATTTCACTCTCAATTTCGCCCTGGTTATTGGTCATTACAAAATTTGATCCATAACAAAAATGCTCATCAAATGGTTGTTCAACTTTAGAAATTTTAAGGCAGATATATTCGCCTTTCACGTTCAATTCTATTAAATCATCTGGACACTGAATATTTGTTCCTTTAAATTTTGTACAGTCAACTTCATGCGGCTCCCATTTGCCACTTTTATAATCACATCTTCTCAGAACAATAGAATTATTCGCCCAGCAAACGTCTGGCTGGGATATCACGTAATCCATGCTGTTCTTATTATTTAGCTTCCACGTAAAGCTTCCATTAACCGTTGACTTTTCTTCCGAACAAGTCTTCTACAAAATAAAATTTTATCAATACAACGCAGAACAAATTTAAACCAAACTTTTTTTACATACAACATTTAAATCGTGATTACTCCATGTCAATGAAAGACGATTAAATATAAGAACTAATAAAATAGTCAAACGGTTTACTATTATCCGCATTTCTTTTCAATATATTAAGTTAGATATGTACATTGGTAAGTATAACAAAAGCAATAAGTATTGTATTATTTAAATAATACAATTAAAGTGTCCGTATTGAATTCTACCAGCACGTTTAACGATCGCTTCATTAAATTATACTACCAGTATGTAAATATTTTTTTCTTTTTTGCTGGAGAAGATAGATAATATTTTTCTTTAAACATTTGTTTTTGTTTTATATTTTTTTTTTTAAATTTGGAGACATTTTATCTAATTATCGCATAAGATTACCTGATCGTATCTGTAAGAAAAAAAAAAAAAAACAATAAACTTCAGTACATACATACATATGTATACGATTTTCATTAATGTACATTCGTAATGTGTAAAATGGTTGAGGTAAATATAGGGTCCGCCAAATAACTTTTTTTTTTTGAAAATGCTTTAAAAAAAAAACTACTGAATATTTTCTCAAATTTCTTTTTTTATTTGAAAGTACAATCCTTCCGGTTAATAATGGAAAATAATTTCATTCAAATGGCTGCCTCGGCTGGCCATGCAGTAGCCTACACGATCGGTCCAATTTTTAAACACATTATAGATTGTGTGCAGCTGTATTTCACCAATGGCTTCACGAATATTGTCCTTTAAAGCGTCAATTGCCTCTGGCTTGTCGGCGTAACACTTATCTTTGACGGCACCCCACAAATAATAGTCCAACGGTGTCAAATCGCAGCTCCGAGGTGGCCAAACGACATCAGCTCTGCGGCTGATAATGCGATCTTCAAAAACAGGGCGCAAACCATCGAGTGTAGCTTTGGCAGTGTGGCACGTAGCGCCGTCCTGTTGAAACCAAATGTTGCCAATATCCTCCTCTTCAATTTTTGTGTACAAAAATTCGTTCAACATGGCCCGATAACGATCGCCATTGACTGTAACGGCCACTCCTTGCTCATTTTCGAAGAAAAATGGCCCAATTATGCCTCTGGACCAAAATCCGCAACAAACAGTGACTCGTTTTGGCTGCGTCGGCTTTTCAATGTATGCGTGCGGGTTTTCTGTGCCCCAAATGCGACAAGTTTGCTTGTTTACATACCCGCCAAGATCAAAATGAGCTTCATCTTAAAAGATGATTTTTTTGCCAAAATCGGCATCTTCTGTAAGTCGATCGCAGGCCCACTTAGCGAAGCGAAAACGCATTGGATGGTCATATTCGTTCAGCGGAAGGATACAACTAATTATCTGTCAAATCAGACATGAGCTAAGTGTTACCATTCACGAAATAAGCACTAGTTGAAAAAAAAAAACGTTAGATGGCGGACCCGATACATTTGCTTCATTATAAGGTAATCCACAAAGCCCTTATAATAGTGGGATCAATTGGTAATTTTATTATGTCAAGTTGTCTTTTAGATAAGAAGATCTGCGTTGATTTTCTACTGTTATTTATGTATATTCATTACAATAAGTGTAGGAGAATTAATTGAACTTCCTCATGATCCTCATGATCAAGTAAAAAAACACTAAGATTTTATTTATTTTATTCCAGAATATTTATTTAAAACTTCATGTAGATATTAATTTTGACTTTATTTGAACTTCACATAATTTAAATTATTTAACTTTAAGAGAATAAGTCCGCTTCTTGCGGAAGATAAAATTGAACTCAACTAAATTACATTTTCTTTGTCTTACAAAAGCTGTTTGAGATCGACTTTTACAAATAATATTTCCAATGCCCTTGAATTTACTTCTTGTAATCAAAGGAATTAACCGTTAGGTATTTTACACATTTTTAGTAAACAAATGACAATATAAAAAGGAATAAGCAAAAATAATTTTGGAGACTAAAAACTTTTGTAGGGTTTGCGGTCAATGTTTTTTAATAGTAATAGGTTTGGGGAAAAAATCCCAAACAATAAGTGTAATTTTAATTCGAAATACTTATCCGTGTGCTGAGGTATCCATCCTCATCAAACCTACACGGTTGTTGTGAATTAATATTATGTTGGGAAGACAGCTAAACGGAGAACTCAACCGAAAGAAATGGTGCCAGCATTTGCAAATACCGATATTCTACAGTGATAAACGTTTAAATTTTATTATTTTCATGAAATGACCTGTGGTCACATGCAATAACCCTCTAAGTCGACATAAGAAAATGAGAAACATATTGGCTACAGTTAAAGCCGAAATGTACTTGAGAAAATGTTCAATAGTACCTAGCTTATTCTATTTTAAAATGTTAAGCCTTCAACAAATTAAAGTAGTTGTATTAGAAGATCAGGATGTAGTGAGTAGCGTAGCTAGAATAGTGAAGCTATCTTATAATGTTACTAAATGACATTTTCAAAAACTTATAATAATAACAATGCACGAAAATTATGTGAATATTTCAACAAAATACGCACCAAATTTTATAATAAATAGATATCCAACTACATATTTCTCTCCAGCAAAATAACAGTTTATGTTTCACATCAGAGATCAGCAATGAATCGTATTTTCGCTACTCATACGTACTCATGAAATTTTGAGTATGAGTGAGTCAAGAGTATTGAAATTCAACTACCCTGATTCATTCGTACTCGCTACAACATTGATTTATAAGTATAGGTTGCAATGAGTATGAGTACAACGTTGCCATCAAACTCACAACATTCGATTCATTGTTTGATTCATACGCCTACTCATTCAGATTCATAAATTTAGAAAAATACTTATAATACTTACGAATGATTCGAGTCACTCGAATCATTCATCAAAATTTACAGTAGTAGTTATTGTTGCATTTACAAAAGAAGAAAAAAGAAAAGACAAAGACAGCAAGCAAAGCACACACACAACCTTCTAGCGAGTATTGTGGTGTTCGTACTCGAATCATACTTATTTTGTGCTTCGTGTATATGTTGAATCAAGGAGAGTCGAAATCAACAACATCATGCGTATTGTTAAGTATGAGTACGATGAGTATTTCTAACTTTGAATATGAGTAGTTGATGCGATTTCTTTTTCTGAAAGAATATATTCTATACTTATTCTTACATTTTTTGTTTCAACTTCATTTAGCAAATTTTGAATGATGTTGATAAGGGTTCATCATCAGTTTCTAGCATGCTAGAAAATTGTTTGCCAGCATACATATACATCACACAGATAGCTGAATGTACATACTTATTTGTAAAAGTGTGTTTACTTAGTCGCATTCTCAACTCAAGACAAATTATATGACCATATATGGTAATAATTTTGTGATCGCATTTTTCTTTTATGACCTCTACTATTTTTGTCCTATTTTCGCTGCAGATCAATTAATGATATTGCACTTCTTTTTTTTTCTCATTAAGAATCGACAATCATTTTTAACTACGCACTTTGCAATATGCACCACCAAAAGTAATTTTCAATCAGACGATGATTATTAACATTTTGAAAGTGGTGACAATAACAAGTAAAAAAAAAAAAGAAAAAAAAAAAGGAGTTTAAAACTAAGATATAAAAATTAAAAAGTGTAAAGGTGGAAAATTTATACAAATAAAGGGAAAGCTAACAAGTAGAAGGAAAAGCTAACAACTAAAAGGAAAAGCTAACAATTGCTTCAGAAAGTGTCCCATGAATTGTCTGCTGCCAATTTCCGAAAAACACCAAGCCCATTCTTTTTTTTTGGCAAGACGTTTCCACATGCGGAACCACCACTCTGACAGGTCCAATCACTATAAATCTTTGTTGAAATAAATTAACTTAATTTGCTTAAAAGCTATTTAAAATTAGCACAGAAAATGTAAATTATGTTATCTAAACTACTCTTAAAAATTTGAAATTATTAATTAAAATGAACTATAAACCATAAATTTGACATTATATAATAATACTTAACCTAATTATGAGCTATTCCCTAGAATTTTTTCTTAAAATTTGTGACTATTATTATTTAAAATTATGAAATGTTGTTAACCTATTTTTCTATTGCTATTTTTTTTAAACCATTGCTAAGACATTCCATTATTATATATAATTGCATAAATATACGTACATCTAATCAAAATTTTCCTAAATTAATTAAAACCTTGTAAAAGACTAATTTACATAAATCTATTAAATGAAAACTTAAAAACTGATTTGTCTAACTTAATCTATAAAATAAAAAAAAAAAAAACAATTTGAAATGAAGCATAAACTTTTAAATCTTATTATCATTATATAAATCAATCAATGTACAAATTATATATTTTTTTTTTTTTTTTTTTTTTTAAGAATTAATATTGAATTTAAATAATTATTATATAATAAAGTTTATTGAGCATTAAATCATAAATAACTAAATTAAAATAACTTGTACGAATAATATTTGATGCGATTGTACACTAAATACCTTTAATTTTATTTTATTATATTCTCCTATTCTATAAATAACTCAGTATGTATATTTAAAATAATTATTGATTGCAAAAAAAAAAAAAAAAAAAAATATTAGAATTTCCTTTAAAGCAACAATAACAACAACAAAAAAATATCATTGCCATCTCGCTTTGCTGGGCCCTTCAATCGAGACAACTTTAAATGGAACAATAACAATTGCGTTGTGAGTAACACATTTTTGATCTCTTTAATATAATTATTTAAAATATTACATACTCTCTTTTGCATTACTTTTATTTTTGTTTATTGCGATCTTCGCACTCATTGCGTAATGATCATTATTTAGCCTTAGGTCTATCATTACATTTTCTTTTAATGTTTATTCTTTTTTTTTTATTTAATAAATTGTACTCTTTGATTTTATAAAATGCAATACTAAATTTCATTTAAGTGGGAAGGATGGCTAGGGGAATACGCGGTATGTAGAGTAAAGTCAGTCTATTTTAGGGACAGATATTTAACACTGTTAGGGTAAGTTGTCTGTCAAGGCGTTGAACGATTAGACAATTGGGAGGGAAGCATATTACCCTACATGACATCACACCTCGTCATGATATGGTTTTTTTTTTTATTTTTTCTTTTCCAATTTATTTCTAAAAGATATTTGATACTCCTTGGTATGTATAGGCATTAGGAGTATTTATATGTTTATGCGCTTTAATACGGGTTGAGAACCAATCTACCAATATTTACTAGTCGGGAAAATCCTTTTATATGCCTTTTAAAACCTGTATTTTAAATTCAACAAAATGTATTCAGTTTTTTTTTTGTTATTCATATGAATTAATATCCAGCGCGTAACGAATATGGCGCCCAACGCAAAAGCTGTCCAGGCCTTGGTCAGTTTAATGTAGAATTAAATGGAAGTATTGAAAATAGAATCTAAAACATTTTCTTAATAAAGTTAAAATTTAAATGTCACACTCTTTTGTATAAAGAAGTTATAACATCAATTGTATTTGTTAAGAGTGTATAAGTCCTAGTTATTTAGAATATTTTAGTTTTGAATCTAGATGCGATACATTAAAATAATGCAGTTTACCATTTAACCTACCTTAATTAAGTTTTCTCGGGAAGTCCAAATTCTAAATCAAAATTTTTGGATTTTGTAGCGTCTGAGTTTACATTAGTTTCGTTTTGTTATGCTATTCGAGTCCTTTTGATAGATTTTGAAAAAAAAGGGAAAATAAAATTAGAAAAGAAGCAGTCTAGCAAAACAAAAGAAATGTTTTGGATAAGAGCCAATTGAAGGAAAGAGAAGAGAAAGAAAAAATATTTAGACTGACTGATTTGTTTGTACACTGCGTGTTTTTTGTGGTTTATCCTTCCCATAATTATTTGAAACTAACTAAATCCTTTAATTTTTGATAGTTAAGTTAAATTTGTTTTGTATTCATTAAAATTTGAGATGTTAATTAAACGAAAACAATTTTAATTTTTAAGAAGTAAACTTTAAATCTGAATTATTTTGCGCATAGCTATTTTTCTTATATATATTCGAAATTATCCTTACTTCAAACCAAATATTTTCTTTAATCTCTTATAACGAAATTCTTGAATTACTTAAATACTTGAATTGTTTCATACATTTCCTGTCGGTAAAATTTTATATTCTCATCGAATATTGTCTTTTTCAGTAACAACTTTTTAGCCATTAGATTATATTTTGTTCTTGTCATTCTTGACACATATCTTACTATTTGTTTTTATACGTAATGAATACTAGAAATTCTTCTCGAGGTAATATAAGTAATTCTGGAACTCGAGGTCGAAGTGCAAGAAATTCTTCAGCTTCTCGGAATAATATTTCAATAGAACTACAAGATACTATTCCCAAAACTCGTCCAAAAGTTATGCATTCTCCTACTGCCAGTACACCAAACCAAGGCAAACCTGTTGAGAGAACTCAAAGTTCGAATAGTTTGAATTTACCCACTGCAATCACATTAGCTCCTAAGCCTGCTGAAGAAATTCAAAGTTCGAGTAGTTTACCTACTCCCTCATTATTTCGTGATTTAGAAATCATGGATAATCAAGAGCTATCTACACAAGCACAGGTCTTCGTTCCAACTATAGGAAGAGTTTCAGACACAGCGAATCCAATGGCAAATCCCATATACGAACCACCTGTAGCTAATATTAACAATCCAATTATACCAAACAATAATAATGTGAACATTCACGAGAACACACCTTACGATTCTTTAATTGCTTTTATGGAAGAGTCTATGGGAAATACCCGCGAAGAGTTTAGGAGAGAGCTTAGTTCCATAAAAGAGAGCATTTTTCAATTAGGTTCTGTGAACAATTCAGACGCTTTTAGACCAAGAGATATAACTCATAATTTTGCAAGTGCTAACACGCCAAATTTAAATAATAATCGATTTCTAAACAATCAAACTGATTCGAATCAAAATATGGATAAAGATGTTAAATTAGAAAAGTGGAAAGTCACTTACGATGGTTTAGGATCGGTTTCCGATTTTCTATTTAAAGTGGAAACACTTTGCTCTAGAAGCAAATGTTCAGAAGAACATTTGCTATCGAACTTTCATGTGCTTTTAGAAGGAAAAGCTGAGAATTGGTATTGGCTTTTCACTAAGCAAAATAGAAATGTCTCGTTCCCTTTACTACGTCACGCTTTGACGAAAGAGTTTGGTCATCTTGAATCGGATCATGATATATTATTGAAAATGTCGCAGCGAAAACAACAGTTTAAAGAATCATATGACGATTTTCATTGTACAATTGTTTCGATGAATATCAGACTCCAAAACCCACTACCGGATGTGACAGTGATAGACATCATGAAAAGGAACTTGAATTCTAATTTACGATTTTTACTGTTTAGCGCGGACGCTAGGGACTTGAACCAATTTCGTGACACAGCAAGAAAGGCTGAGAAAGTCATTGGAGACACAAAATTTCAGAATCCTACAGGATTGTGTCGGAATGTAAGCGAAATACAGCCACCGTTGCATGAATTGGAAGACTCTGATATCGTAGATCCTCAGATTGAGGCTGTGAATTTTACGCCAAGGAAACAAAAGTATGATTACTCCAATATTCAATGTTGGAACTGCTCGTCGTATGGGCATTCATACATTTATTGCTCAGAGGAAATTAAAAGGCCATTTTGTTTCAAATGTGGTAATAAGGGAGTTTTGACACCAAAGTGTCCGAAAAATCACAACCAGGGAAACAAACAAATGGGCGAATTGGCTACCGGGGACACTCGTCCATCCCACAGAACCCCGAGTTTAAATTAGATTCGGAAATTTTTGAAAATTATCACGATGGATCTAAATTTCCAAAATTTAGTACAACTTCTACACAAACTGAATTACCCTACAATACTTTACACAATTTTAATCGAACTTTGCCAGTATTTAACAAACCTCGCTTAAAAATCATGAAATGTAGACTTCGATATAAGAAACGAAAGCATTTCAGGAAAGTTTTGGAATCGACCCTTATTCAAGGTTCAGATGATCGACCCTTCGCTAAGGTGAAAGTCCTTGATGAGCCTCTAATAGGTTTGCTAGATTCGGGGGCAAACGTATGCGTTTTGGGCAAATGTTGTTTGGAATTTTTAAAGAAAGTTAACATACCATTTAAACCCATAAAGTCTTCAATTAAAACAGCTGGCAATGCTAAACAAGAAGTTATTGGTTTTTGTACCTTACCCATATTCTTTAAAGGTGTTACTAAGAACATACAATTTTATTTAGTCCCATCTTTGGTCCAAGACGCATATTTTGGGATACATTTTTGGCGCGAATTTGCTCTAGCATCGGAAATAGTCTCTTCAAGTCCTTATGTTTCTGAATTGTCTGTTGATAAAATTGAAAATGAGAATTTTCACAATCTTTCTCCAGAGGAAAAGTTAGAATTAGAGAAGACAATTCGAGAATTCCCGTCTTATGAGAAATTAGGGTTAGGCTGCACGAACCTTTTGGAGCATCATATTGATACTGGGGATGCGATTCCAATTAAAAGCAAGCACTATCCATTATCACCTCCGAGGCAGGAAGAAGCCTATAGAGAGATTGACAGGCTATTGAGTATGGGGGTTATTGAAGAATCTAATTCGCCTTGGTGCTCACCCGCTGTTTTGGTTAAAAAACCAGGCAAAGTGCGATTATGCATAGACTGTAGAAAGCTCAATTCGGTAACCAAGAAAGATTCTTACCCGTTGCCACATATTAACGGATTATTGAGTAGGCTAAAGGATACGTTTTTTATAAGTGGTTTAGATTTAAAAGATGCGTTTCTACAAATAAAACTCACAGAATCGTCAAAAGAGAAAACTGCTTTTGCAATTCCAGGGAAACCTCTTTACCACTATAAATATATGCCGTTTGGTCTCTGCAACGGACCCCAAACCATGAGTCGCCTCATGGACAAAGTTATTCCGTCACGTCTAAGAGAAAATGTATTCATATACCTGGATGATTTACTTATATGTAGCCCAGATTTTCAAACACATATGAAACTTTTATCTCAAGTGGCTCATTGGTTAAGGATTGCCAAATTAACTATAAATATTGGCAAAAGTAAATTTTGCCAATCGGAAATTAAATATTTGGGTTACATAGTTGGTAACGGCTGCCTTAAGGTAGACCCTGAAAAAGTCCGATCAATTAGAGAATTTCCATTGCCAAAGACACCAAAGCAGGTGAGGAGATTTATAGGAATGGCAAATTGGTACAGGTCCTTTATTAACAATTTTTCTGACCTTGCCGGCCCACTTACGGATTGCTTGCGAAAGTCGCAAAAGCCTTTTCATTTAACTGATGTTGCTAAATCATCTTTCGAGAAACTTAAATTGGCTCTCTCATCGGCACCCGTATTGGCTCAGCCTAACTTCGAAAAGGAGTTCGTCATACAGTGCGATGCATCTAAGGTTGGTGTTGGGGGTGTCTTGTTTCAATTCGATGATAATGGCAATGAGCATCCAATTTCATACGTTTCACAGAAACTAAACAAGTCTCAGAGTAACTATACAGTTACTGAATTGGAATGTTTGGCAGCTGTAGTTTGTGTTAGGAAATTTCGTCCATACGTTGATGGTCTCCCTTTCCGTATTATAACGGATCACTCATCCCTTAAGTGGCTTATGTCTCAAAAGGATCTGAGTGGAAGGCTAGCCCGTTGGAGCCTTCAATTGCAGGGATTTGACTTTGTTATTGAACATAGAAAAGGACGTTTGAATGTAGTGCCAGACTGTCTATCGAGACTTGACGTTGATGAAATGATTGTATCAGATGTAGCTTACGAAGTTGACGTGTTATCACCAGAATTTAATAATCAGGAATATGAAGATATAAGAAGAACTGTTATGGAGAAAAAGGAATTGTTGCCAGATTTGAAGATTCATGATAATCTTGTATTTAGACGAGTAAAATTTAGGCAAGGTGTTAAGGAAGATGATGAGGAGTTGTGGCGTCTTTGGATCCCAAGATCCCTTTCGAAACAGGTCATTGAAGCAGCTCATGATTCGAATTCTTCATGTCATGGAGGATTTCTAAAAACCTTGTCAAGAATACGTCAGAAATATTTTTGGCCCACAATGGTGAACGACGTAAAATTATTCGTTAACGAATGTGATATTTGCAAAAGTATTAAGTCAACAAATCAGATTACAAGGCCACTAATGGGTAACCAAATCAAAACAAATAGGCCATTTGAAAGGTTATATTGTGACTTTCTTGGTCCTTACCCATTGACGAAAGCGAAAAACTCTATGATATTTATTTGCCTAGATCACATGACTAAATTCTTATTTCTCAAACCACTAAAAGCAGCTACATCTGCCAACGTTATTCTATTTCTTCAAACTGAAATATTTCCAACATTTGGTGTTCCAAAGTGTATTCACAGCGACAATGGCAAGCAGTTCATTTCAAAAGAAATGGGCGATTTTTTTAAATTATACGAAATGGAACATATAAGAACTGGGTTCTATGCTCCTAATTCTAATGCATCTGAGCGAGCTAATCGCGAAATTATTACAAAAATAAGATATTTTCTGAGAGATCACAAAGAACATGGCGATTGGGATAAATTTATTCCCCAAATTCTTACTATTTTGAGGAGTGACTACCACTCTTCAATCAAATGTACCCCGTACTATGCTGCGTTCGGTCAGAATATGGTTTTACATGGCTCTACCTATAAAATTTTAGAAAAACTTGGATGTATATCTGGTGAGGATCTCTCTATTATGAACAATGTAGATAAATTAACAAGAATAAGAGAACAAATTAGGAAAAATTTGGACATAGCTCACAAAAGAGCAAGCAAGGTTTATAATTTGAGAAGTAGGCCAATAAAATTTCATGTAGGTCAAACTGTTTTTAGGAAAAACCATATTCTAAGCAATATGGCGAAGCGTACTAACAGAAAATTTATGTCAAAATACATTAAATGTAGAATTCGGGAAAAGATTGGAAATAACTTGTATGACATAGAGGATCTTAACGGATTATATGTTGGTAGATACCACACATCTGACCTCAAATCCTAGCCTTACAACAAAAAATTGTTTATATTTTTTTTTATAAATTTGACTATTTCCTTATTTTTGCCCGGCTTTCGTGGGTCGTGCCACACTTACGCAGATGTATAACAAAGACTTCTTAAATATCTTGATACGAAAATAAATTGGGAAAACAAGTTGCTTAACTTTCAAAGAAATCGGGTTTCTGTTCGTCTGCCCATTTTGAGAAAATGTCCGATCGAAGCAGATTTGATGCGATTTCTTTTTCTGAAAGAGTATATTCTATACTTATTCTTACATTTTTTGTTTCAACTTCATTTAGCAAATTTTGAATGATGTTGATAAGGGTTCATCATCAGTTTCTAGCATGCTAGAATACATCACACAGATAGCTGAATGTACATACTTATTTGTAAAAGTGTGTTTACTTAGTCGCATTCTCAACTCAAGACAAATTATATGACCATATATGGTAATAATTTTGTGATCGCATTTTTCTTTTATGACCTCTACTATTTTTGTCCTATTTTCGCTGCAGATCAATTAATGATATTGCACTTCTTTTTTTTTCTCATTAAGAATCGACAATCATTTTTAACTACGCACTTTGCAATATGCACCACCAAACGTAATTTTCAATCAGACGATGATTATTAACATTTTGAAAGTGGTGACAATAACAAGTAAAAAAAAAAAGAAAAAAAAAAAAGGAGTTTAAAACTAAGATATAAAAATTAAAAAGTGTAAAGGTGGAAAATTTATACAAATAAAGGGAAAGCTAACAAGTAGAAGGAAAAGCTAACAACTAAAAGGAAAAGCTAACAATTGCTTCAGAAAGTGTCCCATGAATTGTCTGCTGCCAATTTCCGAAAAACACCAAGCCCATTCTTTTTTTTTGGCAAGACGTTTCCACATGCGGAACCACCACTCTGACAGGTCCAATCACTATAAATCTTTGTTGAAATAAATTAACTTAATTTGCTTAAAAGCTATTTAAAATTAGCACAGAAAATGTAAATTATGTTATCTAAACTACTCTTAAAAATTTGAAATTATTAATTAAAATGAACTATAAACCATAAATTTGACATTATATAATAATACTTAACCTAATTATGAGCTATTCCCTAGAATTTTTTCTTAAAATTTGTGACTATTATTATTTAAAATTATGAAATGTTGTTAACCTATTTTTCTATTGCTATTTTTTTTAAACCATTGCTAAGACATTCCATTATTATATATAATTGCATAAATATACGTACATCTAATCAAAATTTTCCTAAATTAATTAAAACCTTGTAAAAGACTAATTTACATAAATCTATTAAATGAAAACTTAAAAACTGATTTGTCTAACTTAATCTATAAAATAAAAAAAAAAAACAATTTGAAATGAAGCTTAAACTTTTAAATCTTATTATCATTATATAAATCAATCAATGTACAAATTATATATTTTTTTTTTTTTTTTTTTTTTTTAAGAATTAATATTGAATTTAAATAATTATTATATAATAAAGTTTATTGAGCATTAAATCATAAATAACTAAATTAAAATAACTTGTACGAATAATATTTGATGCGATTGTACACTAAATACCTTTAATTTTATTTTATTATATTCTCCTATTCTATAAATAACTCAGTATGTATATTTAAAATAATTATTGATTATAAATTCAAATTATATATATTATTTTGACCTGTTCCCTTTATGATCCAATCAATAAAAATATTTTAGCTCGAGGTCAATTTCTTAAATATCAATTTTCTTTATTATATATCGATATTTCGATATCCATCGGATATCATCTTCAGGATTCACTATAAATAAAAATAACAATATAAACAGATAAAATATCTTGTCATACACTTTCTTTTATAAAAGGAATAACATTTCTCCCCTCACCAATATTACAAAAACAACTATTCAAAATAATAATAATCATATGTTAAAACAAAAATTGTAATGTAAATATATGAAAAAGTAGTCAAATAAAAATGTACACCGAAAATAACATAAACACAAATTTAAGCAACAACAAAATCTGGCTTACAAAAAGAGAGTAGCAATATCTAAGATATAAACATTATCACTGCTCGCTATCACATACAATATTGCACTGATTCTTATTTATTAATTTTCTTATTTATTATATGTCTATAGCTTCGTGCGCAGTTTTCCGTGTCTGATTTGTAATTCATTCTCTCTTCTCTCGGTGTGTTCATTATATGAAGCATCTCCAAAATGAACCGTTTGTTATATCTGTTCTCCCTCTGCAATACTTTAACTTTTTCCAAATCTGGTGTATGACTCATCTCCGCACAGTGGGTCGTAAGTGCTGTTTTTTGGTTAATTACGTTCTTTCTATTTTCTATTTTTGGGAGATGGTAACACTAAATGTAATATGTCGTATGTTGGTACGACAAAGAATAAATTAAAGACAAGATTAGCTGGACATAGATCGGATTTTAAAAATAGAAAGAACGTAATTAACCAAAAAACAGCACTTACGACCCACTGTGCGGAGATGAGTCATACACCAGATTTGGAAAAAGTTAAAGTATTGCAGAGGGAGAACAGATATAACAAACGGTTCATTTTGGAGATGCTTCATATAATGAACACACCGAGAGAAGAGAGAATGAATTACAAATCAGACACGGAAAACTGCGCACGAAGCTATAGACATATAATAAATAAGAAAATTAATAAATAAGAATCAGTGCAATATTGTATGTGATAGCGAGCAGTGATAATGTTTATATCTTAGATATTGCTACTCTCTTTTTGTAAGCCAGATTTTGTTGTTGCTTAAATTTGTGTTTATGTTATTTTCGGTGTACATTTTTATTTGACTACTTTTTCATATATTTACATTACAATTTTTGTTTTAACATATGATTATTATTATTTTGAATAGTTGTTTTTGTAATATTGGTGAGGGGAGAAATGTTATTCCTTTTATAAAAGAAAGTGTATGACAAGATATTTTATCTGTTTATATTGTTATTTTTATTTATAGTGAATCCTGAAGATGATATCCGATGGATATCGAAATATCGATATATAATAAAGAAAATTGATATTTAAGAAATTGACCTCGAGCTAAAATATTTTTATTGATTGGATAATTATTGATTGCAAAAAAAAAAAAAAAATATTAGAATTTCCTTTAAAGCAACAATAACAACAACAAAAAAATATCATTGCCATCTCGCTTTGCTGGGCCCTTCAATCGAGACAACTTTAAATGGAACAATAACAATTGCGTTGTGAGTAACACATTTTTGATCTCTTTAATATAATTATTTAAAATATTACATACTCTCTTTTGCATTACTTTTATTTTTGTTTATTGCGATCTTCGCACTCATTGCGTAATGATCATTATTTAGCCTTAGGTCTATCATTACATTTTCTTTTAATGTTTATTCTTTTTTTTTTTATTTAATAAATTGTACTCTTTGATTTTATAAAATGCAATACTAAATTTCATTTAAGTGGGAAGGATGGCTAGGGGAATACGCGGTATGTAGAGTAAAGTCAGTCTATTTTAGGGACAGATATTTAACACTGTTAGGGTAAGTTGTCTGTCAAGGCGTTGAACGATTAGACAATTGGGAGGGAAGCATATTACCCTACATGACATCACACCTCGTCATGATATGGTTTTTTTTTTTATTTTTTCTTTTCCAATTTATTTCTAAAAGATATTTGATACTCCTTGGTATGTATAGGCATTAGGAGTATTTATATGTTTATGCGCTTTAATACGGGTTGAGAACCAATCTACCAATATTTACTAGTCGGGAAAATCCTTTTATATGCCTTTTAAACCCTGTATTTTAAATTCAACAAAATGTATTCAGTTTTTTTTTTGTTATTCATATGAATTAATATCCAGCGCGTAACATAGTATGAGTATGATATTAAGATAAGTATGAATGCGTATAAGTATTAGAAATTATAAGTATGACTCGAATCTACTCATCGTTTTGAATACTCGTTGCTGATCTCTGTTTCACATATTAATGGTTGTATGTATTGGAAATTATGAAAACACTCTTTACAATTTATGTATAGGGTTATCCATTTCGTGGTTTCAACAGTAAACGTAAATAAAACACATATAAAATATTTTTTTCATGATACTTCGTTGACATTATGTGTGAAACACTACATCATTTAAATGACCTCCACGCGAAGTGTTGCAAGCAGTGATTCTTTTGAGGTAATTTTCGTCCACTTTTTGACACATATTGGGCGGTATCTCAGCCATAACTTGACGAATGTTGGTTTTTAAGTGCTCAAGAGTTGAAGGTTTATCTGCATAAACACGGTCTTTCGCGTAGCCCCACAAAAAAAAGTCTAATGATGTGAAATCGCATGATCTTGGTGGCCAGTTGATGTCGCCACGACGAGAAATTACGCGGCAATAAAGCCATATTCGCACGAGTTGTGTGGCATGTGGCACCGTCTTGTTGAAACCACATATTCTCCAAGTCGTATTCTTCAATAGCAGGCAAAAAAAAGTCGGTTATCATATGACCATAACGCTCCGAATAGACGGCGAGAGTCGTTCCATCGTCGTTTTCGAAGAAGTAAGGTCCAATCACACCTTCGGACCAAAGAGCGCACCAAACAGTGACTTTTTCTGAATGTAATGGCCTCTCTTCAATTATTCTACCAAATACGACAAATTTGTTTATTAACATACCCACCGAGTGTGAAATATGCTTCATCGCTGAAGAAAACTTTGTTCGAAAAATTGCCGATACGCACGATACGTGGCTGTGGCAGAATCACCATTTTTGTAGTAGGTTTTGATAATTTTTATGCGTTGTGTGATAGTTAAGCGATCCATTTTCGTCAATGTCAGACTTTCAACTGAAAAGAAAGAAATTGGTTTCACAACTTAGTTTGACAGATGTCGAATTCCAGTCCCATACTTTTGAAACCACGAAATGGATAGCCCTTTATATTTGCCACGCCACAAAGTTCAAACATTCGAATTTTGCACTTTACTTTCTACTGCAGCGACTACTATAACTACGTATGTATACCGAGGAACAACATACCGAAGAATTTCATAGTTACGTTAATTGTTTTTTATGCAATATATCTTATAATTTATATAATCTTTCGTTATCTTGGCAATGTGGGACAAAGAGAGGATTAATCTATATTTGTCAGGACAGAATTCTTTTTTACTTAGTTTTCTGGAGCACGATTCACTCATTTGGCCGAAATATCAAAACTGTCAAACAAGTACACTCTTAGAGTAAATTCAAATTTCCCATGATTTATATGATTTATTTGTATGGAATGCAATACATATGTATAACCTATTGGTAGCTCCTCTCAGATTTGTCCGCACGAAATATAAAATTAAGTCAAATCGAGCTGAGAGTTGTTCATAAAAAATATTTTCCCTCTCTCAAGAAGAGAGCTAGCTGTCGAACTACACTAAAAAAATGATATCCGGAAAAACATTCTGTTAGAACAACATTGGTGAATCCAACCAAAAATTTGTTTCTAATTACATACCAGAGATCAGCAACGAGTATTCAAAACGATGAGTAGATTCGAGTCATAGTTATAATTTCAGCTACTTATACGCATTCATACTTATTTTAATATCATACTCATACTACTCGTATTCAAAGTTAGAAATACTCATCGTACTCATACTTAACAATACGCACGATGTTGTTGATTTCGACTCTCCATGATTCAACATATACACGAAGCACAAAATAAGTATGATTCGAGTACGAACACCACAATACTCGCTAGAAGGTTGTGTGTGTGCTTTGCTTGCTGTCTTTGTCTTTTCTTTTCTCTTCTTTTGTAAATGCAACAATAACTACTACTGTAAATTTTGATGAATGATTCGAGTGACTCGAATCATTCGTAAGTATTATAAATATTTTTCTAAATTTATGAATCTGAATGAGTAGGCGTATGAATCAAACAATGAATCGAATGTTGTGAGTTTGATGTCAACGTTGTACTCATACTCATTGCAACCTATACTTTTAAATCAATGTTGAAGCGAGTACGAATGAATCAGAGTAGTTGAATTTTAATACTCTTGACTCACTCATACTCAAAATTTCATAAGTACCTATAAGTAGCGAAAATACGATTCATTGCTGATCTCTGTTACATACATAATTGGTCATTACAACCCTTAAGTCAGGATTACGACCTAGCTTCTCACACCACTTATGTTGTGTGCGTTAATTTTATACATGAGTGGCGGGACCTACAGTTTAAAGTCGACTCCGAACGACATATTTTTGAGAAGCTCTTCATGGCAATTTTATTTACTCTCAGAGTTTTTGCCAGAAATCTGCAGAGAGACAGTCGCCGAAGAAATATTTTCATATTTTCGTTTTGATTTCTGACCTGGGGTTTGAACCCTGGCCTTACGTCTAATAAGCCAACACACTACCTACTAGACTACTACTAGACTACTGTTTCTAATTATTGATTGTAATATTTTTGAACTTGATATTCGCAAGTTCAAGTTCCACAGCAAATATAAGTTGCAGAACGTTTTCCTTAATTTTTTTGTCGGTTAGTCACTGTGTTTCACAATTTTTTTTTTAACTTAATTTCTATTGTTTTCAATTTGGTTCAGTGACATATAGTGTTTTTGTCGATTACAAAAAAAATTTGTTTTATTACTACCTTAGAATGTACAGGCAAATCCCGGTATAACGAATCTTATTTTAACGAAAATCCGATATAACGAACAGCTAAATTCCTAACATTAACTACCTTATATAGCGAACGCTTCAAAAATTTTAAGCTCGATATAACGAATGGTAAAAAAAACAAAACAAAATCAAGCAAATAATTTTTTTTCATTGACAATCTTATATAGCGAACATTTAAAAATTTGTTTTCTAAATATTACGAACAGAAAGGAGTAAAGAAAATTTTTTTTTTAGTCTTTATTATAATTGCAATCTATCTTTATAAATACATTTAGATAATAAGCAAATTTGATGGTTGTTAAGAAATGACATTCGTAGGTGTACTCCTGCAAGTACATCTATAAGTACAAAAATAAAAAAAATCTTGATTCGCACAAAAATATAATTTTATATTATATGGACAGGAAAAAAATTTAAAGAATTATTTACATATATTTATAACAAAGATTTTACTAAGACATAGTCTATTTACAAGAGAACGATAGTTTGCTAAATAAAAATTCAAACAATTATACATAATATACAGTTTAGACCTGATAAATGATATTGTAGTTTCCCTCCTCCTTTCTTTCAGTCACGGAAAGGAAGGTCTAAGATATGATATCTCTTCAGTCTTTTAATTTCGTCTGTTTCGTCTAGTAAGGCAATAGCCAAGGGGTTAACATGATTGCTAAGTCTATTCAAATACTTTTCGCTGAAATATCTAATTACTTCCTTAACTGTCTGAATTTTAAGGTCATTATGGATTGCCTCGTTAGTAATATACCAAGGTGACTGTACCATGAGTCTGAGTGTCTTGATAAAGAATATAAAAACAAAAATAGTCGTTTGAGTACCGCTGCCTTTTTTCAATGACTACGATTTTGTATGAGCTTTGATCTTTTTTATTGAGTTTTTAAGAGTGCAAGTGTTCACGTGTGTTTATCAATATGGGAAAAAGAAAAATAATTTCATTGAATGAAAAAGTGAAAATATTAGATGACTGTAAAAAGTCACAAGCCTTAAAGAAATTTCTATAAAATATGGAATACCAAAATCTTCAATCTGTACTTTGAATAAAATGAAAACCAAAATTATTACAAATTTAGAAGCTACCAAAAATGGATTAAAAAATCGCCGATCTCTAAAGAATGGTGAGTATCCCCTGATGGAAAAAGAGCTTCATCGTTGGTTTCTTGAGCAGAGGAAAAAACACATTCCAGTTAATGGAATTGCTTTAAAAGCCAAAGCCTTAGAATTTCAAAACTGACTTTATAATGGTGGATTCCACGCGAGTGATGGTTGGCTGTCTTGATATAAAAAAAGATACGGCATAAGACTTCTTAAAGAGTCTGGAGAGAAGTTATCATCGCGAACCGATTTAGTGGACAAACTAACTCTTGATGCTATTTTCAACGCGGACGAAACTGGTATCTATTGGAAAATGCTACCAGATAAAACGTTTGTACATGCTGGAGAAGCTAGTGCTCCAGGAAGAAAGTTATCAAAGGAGAGGGTGACACTTTTACTTTGCGCCAATGCATCTGGAACAAAGAAAATTAAACCTCTTCTCCTTGGAAAGGCAAAAAAACCCCGCTCGCTTCATAACAAAGTGTTGTCATTAAATTACCTACATACAAATAAATTATTTTTATGATCTCATCAGTTTGTTAAGGTTAAATGTAAAATACCACCTTCATAAAATGAATATAAATATTTCTTTTGTTTATATAACTAAAATAAAATGATTTTAAAAAGTTTCGATATAACGAATTTTTCGATTTAACGAAAGGGCCTGACAATATATCGTTCGTTAAACCGAGATTTGCCTGTATCTTCCTAAAATATATTGGTGTTTTGTATATAGTAGTCGCAGTGGATACCTTATACGAGTATTAACATTGGAACAATGACAACTGATTTTGTCTCATTACCGGTGACTTTGACGACTGTTACCTTTTGCTAGAAGCAAAGAGAATTATGTATATACTTTATTATTAATACTGGTGACTGCGACGATGAAGGTTATTCAGTATTTTTTCTATCCATACGAACAGTTTTGGATAAATTTGTGCTTTGCGCAAAACACTTGTTCGAATTGGGTGCAATTGCACTTAAATTTAAGTTTTATTTAATATTGAACTGAAATTTTTTGTATTATATTGCTTATCTGTAATGCATTTATTGTTGAGACATAGATAACTTAAGATAATGTAATCATTTTGGCTTTTCAATTTTCAGAAGGAATATTGGAGTTTATCTACTTATTTATAATTTGTGTTTGTTTATAATCATAAATTTGTTTTATTAATGCAACTGAATTTATTTTTTGTACATACATACGTCCAATTGCTTCGAGAAGAGGGGCTACGAAATATTTCAAGATATTTTTTCTTAGCGAAACTCATCTGCGAAATGCATTCCATTTTAGAGAAATAGATTCTAGTTATGATTCTGCAAACCATATTAACTTCGCCTCCGGCCGTGTGTCATCTATGTTGAGAAATCGTTGGCTAACTGATCATTTCACGCCCATAAATATGTTTCTTAATACATAGACAAACTTGCGTCTTGGCGAATTTTTAATAAGTAAGAATTTTAATATTTATATCTAAAATAATATATGAACACTCGTCAACCTCACGATCTTTCTGCGCGACTAATTTTTACTACTCTTAATAGAGGTAAAAGATTACTTTGTTTTAGATATACTTACATACATAGCTGCCAGATAACTAAATACCAATACTTGGTATATGTAATAAATCTCTAGAATGATTCCTTCCAGCTTGCAAATTATATTATACGTCATTTTTTAAACTTAAATAACTAAAAAATAACTACTAAGAATAATAATTTTTGATAATTTTTAAATTTTTTAAGTGTTTCTATTATATTAGTATAACCTCATGTGATTTTCATTCTATTTATTATATTTTACATTTAATATGTTAGATTTAATTATTGAATCCATTACTGCAATATCAGACTTAAACGCATCCATAGACTACTAAATAGTATTGAGTACTTTATTGCGTTTATTATTATTGTCGCTTTGCCCCCCTACACTATTCAATAAGTTGAACAATATTAAAAAAAATACAAATATGTATAGCATGAAAAAGTAAGCAAAACCTACACACACACACATTTCAATATTAATTTGAAGACTTGTTTAGCCATTATTTTAGAAAAAGCCTAAAAATAAAAAAGGAAATAGATGAAGAAATGGTTCCGGAAGAGACACAAAGCCGGCAATATTTCATACAGTTCGATGCGCTCAATAATAAATTGTCGTTCTTATAAGTTTTCTTTTTTTCAACATGTTTTCGTGACAATGAAATTATAATTTTTTTTACTTATTTAAGTATTTTATTACAAAATTTTTTTTTAAGGAGCACTTATTATATGTACACACACAATATTGAATTTTGTTATCTATTTTGGAGGGAAATAATTATTGTACATAATGTAGTGAACACTTTACACAATATTGCGTTTTGCACAATAAAAATCAAAAGACTTTTGATTTTATTCAATATTTCAATTTTATTCAATTGTGCCACCTACTAATACATATAACGTACACACAGGCAATTTTATTGTGCAATGTCATTTAGTGTATAAGTATACCCATATACAAAAGTCATTATGAAGAAAATAAAAATTCATATTATAAAAATGATTTTTATATGGGGTCTTTTTTAAGCGCTTCCTATTTTCAATATTAAATAAAACAGTGTGTGTGTGAGGTGTCATCGAAATTTTTTATTCGTATAAAAGACCTATTGATGCCACTATGATCGCCGTCGCCCACTGCTCTCTGGGTAGAACAATAGACTGAATTTGATCGATGGCATGGGTTATGTTGGCTTTGAGTTGGCTGCAGCTTGTGGCTAAATCGCATACAACAGTGACTTAAGAAAATCAACTCCACATGATGTGATAATACCCTTAAATCCCTAGTGCAGAAAAAAATCCAATGTGGTATGAGATGTGTTGAAACCACATTTCGATTGGTGTTCAGATCATATAATTCAAGGCAAAGGAAGTTGCTAATTGTCAAACTATAGTGCTTGCCGTTGACAGTGATAACCTGGCCAACGTCGTTGTGACGCAAAAATGAACAGTACTCATTCATCCGGATATGGGTCTCATCGCTGAAAATGATTTTTTTATTAAAATTATTGTCAGTTGCCAACTGCTCCAGAATCCATTCAGCGAAAATACATCATTGTATATGGTCAATGTCTATCCGATAATGGTGTTTTGGCAAAACAGACTGAATAAATGACAAGTAATTTGACAGATTTAGCTTCAATAATATGTCCGTTACCAACAGTCAAAGTTCTAAAATCCATATTGGAAGAACATATACATTGGACAGACAGTTTATACATATACACTCAGTGTCGAAGTTTATACCACATTTTTTTTTGTTATAAATGGAAATTATCCAATAAGTTTATTACCTAAATAGTCGCGTTTTTATAAAACTTATAGGAAATTTTATCTTCTCCATGTGCTTCATTACTTTTGACTTTATTTAACAGTTCTATAAAACTCAATGTTCTACAATCGGAATCTAAAATTGCTTTTGTATTAGACATACATACATATGTGCATAGCTGATATCATTGGTTATATCTGTTGTATTCCTTAGGGCCATTATTACACTTGCCGTTAAACTTGGGTTTAGTTAAAGGTACCTTTAGCTAAAGGGAACTGTAAAGTTACCTTTAACTGATTTACGTTATTACAACTTACAGATAAAAAATTAAAATATGGCATTGCCGGTGCAAAGTCGATAAAACTGCTCAATTAAACATGATTTTTTAACGCAGTGGCAACAGCGGACTTCGTTTTTTGTTGTATATGCTCATTTTGTTTAAATTTGAAGTTGCCATATCGAAAATAGTATATGATATGACAAGTTCAAACATAAAGTGACCTTTTAATGTTAGCTTAACGATCACTTCTATCTTATTGGGTACTCATAATAATGAAAAACAATTTATCTTCCCGTTAAAACCCTCACTTTAGTTAACGGCAAGTTGTAATAATGGCCCTTAATAACTTATGTGACTGCAAGTTTAACTCTAACTTTTATTGTACGTATGATGTCTTTTCTTTAAAACTTTTAGTTTCTTATGAATAGTTATATTTACCTTCATCTGAATTCGATTCAAAAGAGTTTTTCCTATCATTGTGACATTTCCAATCAAATCGTGGCTTTTTTGGGTAAAATTTAACAGTTGACATTCATGCATCTTATCTGTTCTGTACTTATGGTTGAATCTGTAATGGATCATAAGTCTATGACGGTATCATTTTAATTTGTTGTGCTTGATTCTTTACGTGTTCCATTCAATTTTATTTTGAACAACAAATAAATTTTGTAATGATTAGACCTACATATAACAAAATTTTTAACTAAAGGAACCATAATCTGTGACACAGTACAAACATCATAATAGAAACTCCAATTTCTCTTATAAAAGTAGAAAACTGTCATAATTTTCACCCAATACTATAAACTTTTTCCGTTGTTGGTATTAACTTTCTTATCTAAGATTTCTTTCCAATATAAGCTAGATATATACTTAGTCCGTGTTCTCTACATTTGATTCCTGTTACATTGTACTGTGAACTATTTTTTCCAGAAATTTACATTTCTTCAGCAATTTCCACCACTTTTTTTCCACCTCCAGTGCTTTATGAATGTTCGGCCTTTCCTCAAAAATGGTATGTTTGTCAGATCCTTTCTTTCAATAATTACTCACTTTTCACACACTTTATTTATGTCTTTTTCTATATTTTAAGTTTATTGTGGCATTATTATGTCCACGTATGAGATGCGTTATTTGGTCAAGAACGGTAACGATAAATATTTAATTGTAACTTAAAGTATAATTTAAGAGCAATTGAGACTCAAGTTGTTTCAAAAACAATCGGAATCCTTTATGCAGGGTTCCGCAAAAATGTTTAAAAGATTTCATGAACTTTGAGATACTGTTCTCACGAATACGGGTTTCGATTAACATTACAATTTCAAGATCATTTATAGAGTTAAAGAAACCGTTATGAAATATATTATTTATTTAAAATACTATATTTGGTCATTAATCACTTGGGCAATTCACACAAGCCGTTGTATCGTTGTATTGAGTGTATTGTTGGACGATTATACAACAGTGTATGATTGTTGTTGATAATTTTCATGTAAAAATCCGATACACATTTTTTTCATATGTTTTTAAAAGTTGTATTGGTTTCGTGCTATCAAATTGTGTGAACGAAAAAAATGTATATATGTTTTTAAAAAGTTGTGTTGGTTTCGTGCCATTAAATTGTTTGAATGCCAAAAAAATACATTTGGAATACGAAATACACAATACAGCATAGCATTGAGCGTTCACAAACAACCAAGTGTATTCAATACAACATACACGATACAAAGTCGTGTGAATTGCCCAACAGTTTTCAAAATTTCTTGTACGATGAACTTGGATTTTAATTCTACAATAACATTTTCATACTATGGTATTCAAACGTAATTTTAAACTTAAGTGTTCAGTGTTTCATTCGTCTATGCTGCCTATCCTAAATATAATATTTCTATGATTTTGTGGTCCTTGATGTTTTTATGGTCTTTGATTTTAGTTTCCTCTAGAAATCTTACTCTCATAATTTTCATCATTGCATTTTCCATTATAATTTCATCAACCGTTCTGTCGAGTGGTGCAACTTATTTCCCATTCATTTACTCATCGGGTCCGCCCTCTAACGTTTTTTTTCAACTAGTGCTTATTTCGTGAATGGTAACACTTAGCTCATGTCTGATTTGACAGATAATTAGTTTTATCCTTCCGCTAAACGAATATGGTTGTGTATACGCTTGAACAATGCTGGGAAATATTGCGATATTACTTTGAAAATCATGGTAATGTTGCAGAATGTGTGCGAAAATTGCGTACGGATTTTGGAAGAAGAGAAGCACCGTCAGCCGTTGGTTTCCACTATAGCTTCCTATCCAGGAAAAGGCCCAAGAAGCGCGCTTCCTCCTTGAGTTCAAGTTCCGCCCCATACAATCTTAGTGGACGAAAAGGTGGAGGCTTGTATTTTCTCGTGAAGAGTACGACCTCCGTTTTACCGGGATTAACACCCAAACCACGACTAGATGCCCACTCCCTAACCTTTCCTAGGGCAAGTTGCATCTTGTCTTTTATAGTGTCGACAAATCTGCCCGAAATAGTGAGAACAACGTCATCCACATAGGCAATCGCCTCGCATCCCACGTTTTCCAACATCACTAGCAGCTCATTCATCACAAGGTTCCATAGGAGAGTACTCCACCCTGTGGAGTTCCCCTTTCCACTTCTCTGGTGATGAGCGAGCACCCCAGTGTCGGGTAGATTGTTCTCCCACATAGTAGTCCGGATATCCAATTCACCAAAGTGTCCTGTACATTCAGTCTTGTTAGTGCACCGGAAATAGCACCCAGTTCTACGTTATTGAAGGCTCCTTCTATATCCAGAAAAACAGCCAAGGTATACTCCTTTCGTGCCAGCGATTTCTCTATTGTACACGTTAGGTTATGTAAGGCAGTGTCAACAGACCTTCCCTTATTGTACGCATGCTGTTGCCTAGATATCAGATATCCATCTAAGGTCTGGCGTAGTTCAACATCTTTTCAGCAGGAAAGAAGAGAGACTTCTAGGTCTAAAATCCTTAGTTTCTCCCTGCCTTCGGTATGCAGACCACTCCCACTATGCACCATTCCGACGGTATGTGGTTTAGCCGAATACTGGCGGAAAACATCTCTCTAAGTATCGCGATGTGTTCCAGTTTCAGACGTTGTAGTAGGGCTGGATATAGTCCTTCTGGACCCGGGGATTTAAACGGTTTAAACCCATTTATTGCCCATTTGATTGCCCCTACAGACATGATTGAATAGTGGTCTTCATGTAAACCGCTTTCCAAGACTCTCACCTGCATATCCAAGTTTTGGTCTTTGATTTTAGTTTCCTCCAGAAATCTTACTCTCATAATTTTCATCATTGCATTTTCCATTATAATTTCATCAACCGTTCTGTCGAGTGGTGCAACTTATTTCCCATTCATTTACTCATCGGGTCCGCCCTCTAACGTTTTTTTTTTCAACTAGTGCTTATTTCGTGAATGGTAACATTTAGCTCATGTCTGATTTGACAGATAATTAGTTTTATCCTTCCGCTAAACGAATATGGTTGTGTATACGCTTGAACAACGCCGGGAAATATTGCGATATTACTTTGAAAATCATGGTAATGTTGCAGAATGTGTGCGAAAATTGCGTACGGATTTTGGAAGAAGAGAAGCACCGTCAGCTCCGTATATTCGTTATCTTGTGAAAAAAGTGAAAGAAACTGGCATCCTCATCGATAAACCAAAGCGTGAAAAGCCAAAAACAGTGCGTACACCCGAGAATATTGCTGCTGTGGCAGAAAGTGTGCGTGAAGCGCCATCAACATCAATTCACCGTCGTTCTCAATAATTGAACATTTCGAAGACATCACATTCATACATACATAATTGGTCATTACAACCCTTCAGTCAGGATTATTGACCTAGTTTCTCACACTACTTATGTTGTGTGTGTTAATTTTATACATAAGTGGCGGGACTTACAGTTTAAAGTCGACTCCGAACGACAGATTTTTTGAGAAATTTTTCATGGCAATTTTATTTACTCTCAGAGTTTTTGCCAGAAATCTGCTGAGAGGAAATCCCCGAAGAAATACTTTTTTATTTTGTTTTGATGTCTGGCCTGGGGCTTTACGTCTAACAAGCCAACACACTACCTACTAGACTACGGCGACTAGTGGGCCTGCGATCGACTTACAGAAGATGCCGATTTTGGCAAAAAAATCATCTTTTAAGGTGAAGCTCATTTTGATCTTGGCGGGTATGTAAACAAGCAAAATTGTCGCATTTGGGGCACAGAAAACACGCACGCATACATTGAAAAGCCGACGCACAAAAAAAGGAGTCACTGTTTGGTGCGGATTTTGGTCCAGAGGCACAATTGGGCCATTTCTCTTCGAAAATGAGCAAGGAGTGGCCGTTACAGTCAATGGCGATCGTTATCGGACCATGTTGCACGAATTTTTGTTCACAAAAATTGAAGAGGAGGATATTGGCAACATTTGGTTTCAACAGGACGGCGCTACGTGCCACACAGCCAAAGCTATACTCGATGTTTTGCGCCCTGTTTTTGAAGATCGCATTATCAGCCGCAGAGCTGATGTCGTTTGGCCACCTCGGAGCTGCGATTTGACACCGTAGGACTATTATTTGTGGGGTGCCGTCAAAGATAAGTGTTACGCCGACAAGCCAGAGTCAATTGACGCTTTAAAGGGCAATATTCGTGAAGCCATTGGTGAAATACAGCTGCACACAATCGATAATGTGCTTAAAAATTGGACCGATCGTGTAGGCTACTGCATGGCCAGCCGAGGCAGCCATTTGAATGAAATTATTTTCCATTATTAACCGGAAGGATTGTACTTTCAAATAAAAAAAAGAAATTTGAGAAAATATTCAGTATTTTATTTTAAAGTATTTTCAAAAAAAAAAAAAAAAAGTTATTTGGCGGACCCTTTACTATAAGGAGTTAATAAAATACATTTTAGAAAACTGTGTTTTCGCAAAACTTTTATTTTTCTTGGATTCAAAGATTACAATAAAATAACTATAAGTTATTTGTTTCTTTAACTGATGCAATAAGGTAACAATTTTATTCGCAATTAACAAAAGTCAAATTTCGGTGTTTAATAGAACTGTGCTTAAGACCGCACTTTTTATTATTTACTCAAAGTCTGACTCTCAACCAACGATAGACAGGCAACATTGCCCATTATGAGATTTATTGCTAAATCAAGAGCTGTCAAGAAAGTGTGCCGGTGCGTGTAGACGTGATTTTCGAAACTCTTAAACAAAATCTATTTATTTATTTAATAAGTTCGTCTAAAAATAACTTAAACATAATTCCTAAAAACAAACTTAATAAATTGTGTTAACGTTTAATTTCAAATGCTTAAAAAGCATTAAAAACTCAATAATTATATAAAAGATTACAAACTTAAAAAAGACAAAAACAAACAATACAATAATGTCTATGGCATAAGATATGATGGTACTTCTCAGTATTCCAGTGTTGAATTAATGGATTTACTTAAAATTAAAGCATTAATTTTACCACACAAAGTTATCTACACTCAAGAACAATCTTATTTATTTAATCGTATTCAATTTGCAAGATCAAACAGAGGAAAACAAATCATTCAGTTAAGATATCGAATTTTAGTATCCTAGTGGCAGTTCTTCACGAATACAATACGGCTGTGGAACTCGTTACCAAACCCACCACAAATCGCTGAAAATTAACCATCATAATTTTGCGTCAAAAGTTTAGTGTCTACTTTTAATTAATTTTGTTGTAATTAATTTTAGGTAGGTAGGTAGAAGTGGCTGTCCCCCCGATGGAGTCATGAGCGGAAACACTTAGGCCGCACACAGGGTCCATTGTGATAAAACAGTTTCACATTCTCCCCTATTCCAGGAACCACTCGGAGCTTCCGATGAAGCGACTCAGACTGCCAATATCCATGCATGACAGTTTATCTAGGTGATCCATGTAGTAGGCACCCAGGTGTCTCTTTCTCCTCTGACCAAGTGCCGGGCATGTGCACAGTAGGTGAAGAATAGTTTCATTCTCTTCCTCATCTCCACAGCTTCTGCAGAAATCATTCGCGAGGTGTCCAAGACCAATACGTTTCGCATGCGTTCCTATAATACAATACCTCGTAATAACCCCGATAACAGCGCTGAGCCTGCTTCTTTGGAGTTGAAGCAGAGTCGCCGTGCGCCTCCTATCCAGCCTTGGTCAGATTTTTTGCGCCGTTCTGTCCTTATCCGATGCTGCCCACCTACTGTTGACAAGGTCCACGATTGCGTTGTCAATTATAAGCCTACAGATACTTAAAAGGATCCCCAATGTAGAGAATTCATCAGAGAGTTCGATGGTCGTGTCTCTTCTGGCCAAATCATCCGCTCTGCAGTTGCCGGGAATATCTCATGTGATACAAACATCATATCGGTTCGCCATCTCATTGAGATATCTGCGACAGTCGTACACCGTCTTGAAGTTTATTACACTAGAATACAGTGCCTTGATGGCCGCTTGGCTATCGGAAAATATAGTGATCCTTCGCTTGCGAACATTCTTGTCCACAATATTTTCACCGCAGCTTGAATTGCCGACACTTCCGCCTGAAAGACGCTGCAGTGCTCTGGTAGCCTCATAGACTTGGATATTCCGATTGATTTCGAATAGATACCAATTCCAACGACTCCTTCTAGTTTGGAGCCATCGGTGTAGATTTGTGAGGCATTCTCCGCGATGTGCGACGCACCCTTTCTCCAGTCCTCCCTTTTCGGAATGGATGTCCTAAAATTCATTGAGAAGTCATATCGCGGTGTCATATAGTCTATGCTTCCGACAATATCAGTTTCTTCAAGTATCCTTGTATGACCAATGCTCGATGCATACCATTGTCCAGTCGGCCAAAGACGCCTACTAACCCTAGCCGCCACACCCCTGCAGTTAGGTCAAGCGGTAGAAGATATAAGATCATCTCCAGAGCGATCGTAGGAGTAGTGCGCAGGTCACTACTAATAATTATGTTGTAACCTGCGTATCAGGCTTAAGTTCGTTGTCCTATTCAGGGATTCCCACCACACCAGGCATCCGTAGGTCAGGATAGGTCTGACCACCGCTGTGTAGATCCAGTGAGTCATCCTAGGTTTCAGGCCCCATTTCTTCCCCAACACCTTGTTACAGGCGTAGAAGGCGATGGAGGCTTTCCTCAGTCTGTTAGTGATATTTGGTTTCCACTATAGCTTCTTATCCAGGAAAAGGCCCAAAAAGCGCGCTTCCTCCTTGAGTTCAAGTTCCGCCCCATACAATCTTAGTGGACGAAAAGGTGGAGGCTTGTATTTTCTCGTGAAGAGTACGACCTCCGTTTTACCGGAATTAACACCCAAACCACGACTAGATGCCCACTCCCTAACCTTTCCTAGAGCAAGTTGCATCCTGTCTTTTATAGTGTCGACAAATCTGCCCGAAATAGCGAGAACAACGTCATCCGCATAGGCAATCGCCTCGCATCCCACGTTTTCCAACATCACTAGCAGCTCATTCATCACAAGGTTCCATAGGAGAGTACTCCACCCTGTGGAGTTCCCCTTTCCACTTCTCTGGTGATGAGCGAGCACCCCAGTGTCGGGTAGATTGTTCTCCCACATAGTAGTCTGGATATCCAGTTCACCAAAGTGTCCTGTACATTCAGTCTTGTTAGTGCACCGGAAATAGCACCCAGTTCAACGTTATTGAAGGCTCCTTCTATATCCAGAAAAACAGCCAAGGTATACTCCTTTCGTGCCAGCGATTTCTCTATTGTACACGTTAGGTTATGTAAGGCAGTGTCAACAGACCTTCCCTTATTGTACGCATGCTGTTGCCTAGATAGCAGATATCCATCTAAGGTCTGGCGTAGTTCAACATCTTTTCAGCAGGAAAGAAGAGAGACTTCTAGGTCTAAAATCCTTAGTTTCTCCCTGCCTTCGGTATGAAGACCACTCCCACTATGCACCATTCCGACGGTATGTGGTTTAGCCGAATACTGGCGGAAAACATCTCTCTAAGTATCGCGATGTGTTCCAGTTTCAGACGTTGTAGTAGGGCTGGATATAGTCCTTCTGGACCCGGGGATTTAAACGGTTTAAACCCATTTATTGCCCATTTGATTGCCCCTACAGACATGATTGAATAGTGGTCTTCATGTAAACCGCTTTCCAAGACTCTCACCTGCATATCCAAGTTTTGCGTAATTAATTTTACACCTATTATAATTAACATCAAAACCATAACAGCTGATCGCAATAACAAGATTTCATTTGCTTGTATTTGGAATGTTGCCAGATTATTTACAGTTTGAGAAGCTTCGCAATTTTTTACTGTTTAATTTAAAATTCAATCAATTAATTTCTTATTTCCTTATTAAATCTCTGTAATTAATTTATTAATTTTTACCATGAAGGGCCTTAATAGTACCCGTAATATCACTGGTAATGATCGATTGGTTTCCTGTTAGTTTTGCCTCGGTTCTTGTCGAAACACATTGCCTGAATTTTTATTGTACTATTTTCAAGGACTGGAGCCCCTATTATTTGCTCTTCATTGTCACAAGTAGTTAAATTTGCTAACCTTTCAACATTTCCATACTGGATATATCGGGATTAACATACATATATCCCAGTATACAGCATCACCCTCCAGATCGAAATTTTTGAATCTATACTTGGTGAGATTAGTTCTTTGTTAGTGAAAATCCTATCTGCGGAGTCTTATGGCAGATTTAATAACAACTAAATTCTGTGACTTATGACCCAGAGCTTCTGCTGTAGCTAAAATAGTGCGAATCGCATCTCTATCAGAAATACTAAATATAACTAATAATGTAAACAGTTTTTCAACTATAACTTCCACTGAGCCTCGACAGTACTTAGCTATTTTATTTCTGGTTTTGCTTCCTCTCGGTGTGAAAAATTATATTCTTTATACGCATCTTCTTGCAGCGGGAAAGCGGCACTATTCTACAAAATGTAGCTAAATTATATACACCCGATAAATGAGATGTTCGCTGCGATCTGATATGATAAATGCTCTATTATGTAAAAAATAACTGTTTCAGCGAAAATATTATCAAATTCAAAATTAATAATAATAATACAATTTCCTGTAAAATAAAACTCGAGTCAAGTTCCTAGAATGAATGGTTTCGGTTGTAAGAACAAAGGAATACAAATTATAGTGAAAAATAGCTGCTTTTCAAACATTTAACATCAATGATGCACGTGTTAGCGTTATCCGTTTGGCACATATTAGGGGGTTGATTTGAAAGATAGTCCCTAAAAATATTTTAGCCACCCTAATGTACATACATTTATGTATGTATGAATTTCAGTGTACAGTTAAGCTAGGTACTCTGTTCAAAATTTCGTGCGAAATGCTGTCAAACTACATATAAAATATTTCGTATGAAATATTTGCGAAATAATTTCGCAAAAGGAGTACTCTGTTCTTATTGTGAAAAACGCTGTGAAATTTATCTGGCAACTTTGTTTCCAACTTACAAAATAACATAAGCTGCACTTCTTTTGCACGAAATTAATACAAACAGTTATTCACATGTCATTTGTTTTTCATAAATTCATAAATTATTATTTGTTGAGCCAGAAAAATGGAAAAATTTCAAATTATTAAAAAATGAAAAATTTAACGGCACAGATAAGCGGTTACTGATAGTACCTGTAAAAAAACAAAAATTTATTTGAGATAAGTGCCATAAACTGCACAGTAACCGCAACGCTGAATAGTTTATACCACAGAATATGCCAGAAATCTGCTGAGAGGAAGTCACAGAAGAAATATGTTTTCATATTTTATTCTGTAGGGGTTGCCTGACCTGGAATTTGAATCGTGGACTCACGTCTACTAGACTACTATGGCGACTTCTGTGGTACTGTTTACAGCATATACGAAAATGGAAATGGTGTTCTTAAAAATGATAAACAAAAGCTCCAAAAACAAAAATAATGGACTTGTTTAAAAGATCGGCGAATAAACAAAAATATAGCAACAACATCAGAATAAAAAAAATAAGGGGACAAAGAAATAAACAAGCAACAACAAAGTGCAGTATAAAAAAGAGCAGATAAACAGTAAACAACAATAATGAAAACAACTTGTTTACAGTTTTAGATATTTCCCGAAGGCAGTCATTCTCCTTCGAGAGTATTTATCACACTATTGATCCGGTGATATAAAAGGCAAGACAGAGCAGGCAACGGCGATTCAGAAAGAATTCGGTCAGTCGTGTGTGAAGACGAGTGGGATTGAGAAAGAATTCAGTCAGTCTTGTGTGAAGACACGTTGCGTTGCGAATCGCGGTTTGAAGTTCAAACGAACGAGTGTAAAAGAAAGAATAACAATTAAAGTAAATTGTTATTGTTTAAGTCAGTAAAAAAAGAATAACAATTAAAGTATATTGTTATTGCGTAAATCAATTTTCAAAGGTGGCACACGGAATAGTGCGAACAATAAAGAATTGATTTAAAACTAAACACATATTTATTTTTATTTTATTTGCTATCTACGAACTCATATTTTTAACGTTTTTAAAAGGGTAAAAACGTAACAATATTGTTACGTAACAAAAGGGTAAATTGGTTTCAAATTCAACCAATTGTTGACTAAGTTTGTGAATTATTGGATTTAACAATGTTTCGAGAGCTATAACGCGTACCTCGATCAGCACTTTACAAAATAAGCTAAAACAAAAACCTACAAATATAAATTTTAGGCTAAAAAATCAAGCTCAAGTATTTTGCTGCTCTTCAACAAAATACTGTTACGAAAATGGAAATGGTGTTATTAAAATAATAAACAAAAGCTCAAAAAAAAACACAATGGACTTGTTCATGTGATCAACGAGTAAGTAAAAATATAGCAACAAAAACAATGGACTTGTTTACAAGATCGATGAATAAACAAAAATATAGCAACAACGTCAGTGTATAAAAAAAAATAGCGGAATAGCGGAACGTAAACAAGATACACAAACAACAATGATGAGAACAGCTTGTTTACATTTTTGGATATTTCTCAAAGACATTCTCCTTCAAGTGCATTCATCAGACTGCTGATCCTTGTGATCAGCGTTGCCACAAAGAAAAATTTTTCCCTACCAATATTCCTTCCAAAACCTACCAAAATTATTCCAATCCTACCAAAATTTGAATTTAAATAATTATAGATTATTCAGTATGAAATTAACGTTTTATTGCTAAAATTAACAAAAGAATTTCATATACAGTGTTGGAAAAAATAATAGGGACACTTAAATTTTTCAATATATTCTTATATTTTTAATTATTTTTCCATAAATATTACAAAATATATACACTAAATTAAAGGTATTCAAATAGTTTAACTAATAAAATAAAAATAAATGACTAGTTCTGCCAAATTCTTAAAAAAAATGTTATTTATTTGAAAAAGGCATGGAAAAAATAATAGGGACTCTTAACGTTATGCTAAAAATATGTATATTTTGTTAAACATTATCATCATTTCCAGATATTATTTCAATATTTGGTTGAAGCACCCTTCATTTTTATTGCCTCCTGACAGCGACGATTCATAGATCCCACAAGATTCGCACAGACGTCAGGGGGAATTGAATACCATGTCTCTTGAATTTTTTCACACAATTCCTGTTAATTTTATGATTTAAAGTTGCCGATTTTATTTTTTAGGACTCCCCAGAGGTGTTCAATTGGGTTTAAGTCTGGTGATTGAAACGGCCACTCCATTACAGGCATCTCATTCTGTTGAAACCACAATTTGACGTTAAAACAGGGTTTCCAACTATTTTCTTACTTAAACATTTTGTTTTCGTTTTTAGACCTAAAAATATATAATACTCCCAACTTTAAATCTTACAGATATTAATTGTATTTTCCTACCAAAAAATAAATGAAATTTGAACAAACCAACCAAACTACCAATCGTAGCATTTTTAAATAAAAACTACCAATTTTGGTCCAATTGGACCAAAACGGCAACGCTGCTTGTGATATAAAAGGCAAGACAGAGCAAGCAACGATGATTCAGTTAGAATTCAGTTAGTCGTGTATGAAGACGACACGTGGGATTCAGTTAGAATTCGGTCAGTCGTGTGTGAGGCACGTCAGTCTTGTGTGAAGATCTCCGTATAGTACTTAAGCCGAAAGTACATACCATCCGTTTCATGCGTGTTTGCGTTACATGCGATTCTTGCATTCTATGCAGTTTTTATTGCAAGTTACACACAATGCGTTTTATGCGACTGGTTTTTTGTTTTGATCAGCTGCTGTGGTAAACAATTAACAAGCAAACAAGAACACTTTTGGGAAAAATAGAAAATCAAATTTTGATTTTAAAAGAATTTATGACATTAATTACAAATTTATGAGTTTACATATATGATATTTTGTGCTGTTAAGGCCTACGAAAATCCTCAAACGAACACAAGACGAGTGTTTTCAGTTAATTTATCCTCCATTTTTCTTGTTTACAAATTAATAAATTCAAAATAGGTGACACTCAGTACATAAATCATATATATATCAATCATATATATGTACTAGAGGTGTGCACAAGACTTCACCCTTCACCGAATGCAATACTGTATTGTAATCTTTTCTGTTGCTCTTGATTTTACGAGTGCACTGAAATGTGTATTTCTCATTTATTCAATGTATACAACAGCACTCGTTTGCCTGTGAAGTAACGGAACTATGCTTTGTGTTGTAAGAGCATATTTTACTACTGAAGCTACATTTTCAGTATTGCCATATAGAAAAATATGTGTACATAAGTGTTTCTATACATTCTTTGCTTTCGCCATAAACTCATAAAAAAGGTTTTTCCCCGAAATAAAAAGTTTAAAAAAGTTACTGGCAATGGTGGCGTCGACGAAGATGTTCGGTTCTCGAGAGCAAAACATTCGGAGCTTTCTTATTCATTGTTGTTAAAAAACAAAAACAAACAACTAAAAATGCATGTTGTGACTCTATGAAGAGTACAATATTTTTTGTTGCACTCTTCACACAACTCTCTTTTATACTGTTGTACAATGGTTTACGAGTGCAGTTGTTTTTTTGTACTCTATGTTTGCTTCACACTTATTTATATTTGCAGCTACAATCAATATTCGGTCTTGGGAAAAATGCAATACTGTGCAATTTTATATGTCTTGTGCACACCTCTAATATGTACATATAAACAGTCAACATTTCAAATGTCATTGCACATTTAATTTCATTTTTTACACAACTTAATACAGTTTATTTGATCCATTTTTTCGAATAGTAAAAAACCAAAGAGCACACCAAAACACGACTAACCTTTTTATCTGTCAAAAACAAACTGACAATCCAAAATGGCTGATATTGTCAACATATATAACAGACATGTGTACCAACATAACAAAAAAAATGCGAAATTTGAAAATAACGGTTATTTTTTGATCACACCTCGTACACGCATGAAACAGCTGACAATTCACTCAAATGAAAATAAATCGAAATTTATATAATGGCTCTGTTTCAAAGAGTATGACGCAGGTTTGCAAGCAATGACAGACAAGCTCTCTCTCTCTCTCTCCAAACATAAGCAAAGTTAATATAATAAAAGTATCTAATATCGGGTGGACCATCTATCGGTTCAAATTTGAACCATAGGTTATTTCGAATCTGGCAATACTTATGTCATTCTATTCTGTCACAAAATTCGGTATATTTTCCCCACTTAACCTAATGAATCGATTTACGCTTAAGCAACGTTGGGATTTATTGGAAATATATTTCAAAATTAAGACATTTGGTCGGAAATTGCACAAAAATGTCGTCCAAAATTGATTTGCAGAAAAGGACCAACAGTGCCCAGTATATGCAAGTTTATTACTAAAGTTTATGAAATTGGTTTCATTGTTAATGCGCCAAGAGAGTGATCGTACAGTGCGAAAATATCGAAGATGTGGCTGCGTAGAGCACCACTGATACGAATAGCTGCGGACCTTCTGACACCGTCAAGGAGTTTGGCTTGCGCAGCTTGTCCAGAGCAGTCCACCAGAAGGCAACACCGTATAGGAGGTTGGATTCGATGACTGCAGAATAGATCTAGCGCATAACCCCATCTGGATCCAACTGCCCTACTGCAGCAGTAATCAGCACAGGCCGCCTTTCGCGCCCTAGCAGCCAGATTCTCCCTCCGGTTGAGTCTGTCTTGGAGGGATTAACAGATAGTCCAGAATCCCCGCACCAGTCCAGTACAATTGCAGCGCCAAATTCAGCTTATCAGACAGCGTCTGTGAACATATTCCCGACGCAGCAATGGCAATATCGTCAGCTTAGGCTATGGCTTTATTGCCAGAGGATTCAAGTCTTCTCAGGAGTGAGTTGACTGCGAGATTCCATAAAAGTGGAGATAGAACATCGCCTTGTGGTGTACCTCTACAGACAATTCTCTGCCACTGTGAAGCCCCCACTATGGAGGTTATTATTCTCGATTTGAGGAAGAGCTCAATAAACCTGACCAGATTCTGATCCAAGTTGAGAGAATTAAGAGCCCTAACTTTAGCGTCCGGGTTGGCGTTGTTGAATGCACCCTCAATGTTCAGGAAAATGGCCAGAGTGTATTCTTTAATATGCAAGGACTTTTCCACCCAAGAGATAAGGGAGTGCAGTGCAGTCTCCACTGATTTACCCCTCGTGTAGGCATGTTGGGATAAGGATAGAAGTAATGGATCAATCGAGGCCCTAATATGAACATCAAGGACTCTTTCCAGTATCTTTAGAAGAAAGGAACGAAGGCTGATTGGTCTATGGTCGTAGTGTGGGACGGTTTCCCAGCCTTGGGAATGAAGATAACCCTAGATATTCACCAGCTCCATGGGATATAAAGGAGCCTAAGACTAGCGTCATAGATGGCAAGCAGCCAAGGGAGAATAATTTCTTCCCCATGTTGGATGTCACCTGGAATAATACCATTCGGTCCTGGAGACTTGAATGGTTTAAAGGATCTAATAGCCAACTGCACTCGGCCTGGGTTAAGAGTTAGGGGAGAGTGATCCGCAGACGGTGGTGCCGTAATGTGATAGAGAGCTTGACCTCCAAGGGTGGCACTCCACGGAAAGTGAGTGTCGAATAGAAGTTCAAGCGTCTCTAAACTAGTCTCAGTCCAGCTGCCGTCAGGCCGTTGGATGCATTCGAGAATTTAGAATTTTGCGCAGACGGCATGTCTCGGCAGAGGTTTCTACGCTCTCGTAGTATTTCCTACACGAAGCCCTCTTCGCCCGCCTTACAGCGTATTTAAGTTCCCTATTTGTGGCTTTGTAAAGTGCCTATATGCGCCGGTGGCGTTTGCCCTATTAAAGAGTTTGCCACTGGATCGACGGAGATCCTTGATCTCCTGGTTCCACCAGGGCGGTTTGGGCCTACCTCTGTGAACAGAGGGATTGACGGAAGATACGGCCATATCAAAACGGGTGGCAATGGTCGGAGGGGTTGCAGAAAGGCAGTAACGCAATCTTTCTCTAAAAGTGGTCCAATTAGTTTTTCTTTTATTGATCGAAAGGGTTTCTCTATGTGAAGACTCTACCGTGTCAATGTTAAAGGTGATGTATCTGTGGTCCGAAAAGGACCATTTCCGAGATACATACCAGTCCCTAAGATAATCAGAGAAATCAAGGTAATCAAAGTGATGTCCAATCCTTCCTTTCTGTTCGATGTAAGAAAGGTTGGTTCATTACCCCGATTGGCTATAACTAACTTATTACTAATAATGAAGTCAAGTAGACACTCACCACGGTCATTGGTATCGGAACTTCCCCATATCGTATGGTGGAAGTTGGCGTCGGCCAATGGGTTCTTGGGGGAGAGCCTATAGTCGAGCGCAAGATATGATGTCTAAATCCAGATGGCCCTCGAGTTTAAATCGATTCCCCGTTCTCTACTTCCTCTCCTTTTTCCTATCCCCTCTGTTATCCTTCCTTTCAAGGACGCTGTACAATTGGTCAATTCGACCTCCGGGTACTGTACTTGTCTCTGTCGACAAGTACACGTCCTCTAACCTAACCTAACATTAATTCGATGACCATGTGACGGTGTCCCTGTCGCTGTACCTAGGAAGAAGAAAAGCATTAATATTAGTTCTCATCATTATATAAGCCCTAGGCCTACCTGTATCTTGGACGAACACGGTGCGATAGACCCAGGGTTCCTGGAATAGTACGAGCTCTAAGTCATTCGCTGCTAGGCGGAGGAATAGAGCGGCGGAAGCAGTTTTTGAGTGTTGCAGATTAATTTGTGTGACTCTCAGCATCGGCATGAGAATCCACCATAGTCACATCGGTATCATCTTCGTCTGATAACGGAGAGGTTACACCCACGAGGGTTGGCACCAGCCCTTATAGGGACAGGTGCTCAGAGCCAGACCGGTTACTAAACGGAAGTCTTCTCAATCGAATCTACACCACCAACTTAACGGTGACGGACAAGGAACGTACTTTGAGGCCTGCCAGGGTTTTAACGGGACGGGGGTGGTTGCAGCCCTAGCCTGGAGCCGTTCACACTGCGGGTTTCAGCCCGATGCTACCGTGCATACGCAACTAGGTCCAGAAAGCTACAAGCACCAAATTCAGCCAATTCAAAGAAGTAAGGGTAGAATAGTCAGTGGAAAAAGAAAGGGGTTCGTGCCAAGGGGTATGAGAGAGAAAATATACGTGATCTGGCGGTTCGAAAGACTACACATTACGTCGATCCGAAACAGAGTCTTCCCACGATATTAAGGTAAGCTTTAGTCATGCACTCCAACTCACTCTCGGTCCCAGAGTGAATCGAAGTACACTTAAGCCCATCGCGACAAGATTGTTACCCAAGTGGAGGTATGTTTAATGTTAGTAAAAGGTAACTTTAGCTGAAGTGAATTTAAAGTCACCTTTAACTTTTTTTTTCGTTATTACAACTTTCTGATAAAATAAAGTTCACTTTTTTAAAACGCACTGGCAACTACGAGCCTCTTTTTTTGTTATGTTTGCTCATTTTGTTTATATTTGAGGTTGCCTTATTGAAAACAATATACAATATGGCAAACATAACTTTAAAAGTTAGAGGTAGGATAATCTTCCCTTTAGCTCAACGCTAATTATGTATAATAATGAAAACTAAATTATCTGCCCGTTAAAATCCTGCATTTAGTTAAAGACAAGTTGTAATAATGGCCCTAAACGTAATTGACAGTATTTAAAGTAAGTTTCGGCTGACAATTTTATTATAGACTATCTTTATTTTTATATAACGTTTTTACTTGAAGTTGCAGACGAATTCTGTTTCATCATTAAAGTTTGAAGACGATATGCTGTAAGAACTGTCTCATATCGAACTCGTATCTCTATTGGTTAGATAAAGGGTATTGTTTCCAATACAGTTGTAGGTAAGGTTCGCATTGAACTACTTATTCCTAAAGAAGACTTAAGGGATCTTTTAAATTATTCAAATGTTGCATTTCCTCATTTCCTATATATCCATCGATGCCCACTACACCATTGAAACATAAGTTTGTCATTCTTAGAGTGAGGCTACATTTAGAACCTATGACTCTCTTAGATATTGACCAGCAGCTGCATGCTATTTCACCTACTTGTATATCCTAATCTCTTTGTTAAGAAAGCGAAACTATCAGAATTGACATTCCCAAGAAAACGTAATATGAAAAAAAAAATTTCTTCGGCGACTTCCTCTCTGCAGATTTCTAACAAATACTCTGAGAATAAATAAAATTGCCATAAAAAGTTTTTACAAAATCTGTCGTCCAGAATCGACTTTAAAATGTAGGTCTCGGCACTTGTCGATTTATTTCAAGTATATCGCTAATTTGATTTTATAAAAGACGTAGAACTGCCACAAAACATCTTCCCAAACTTTCATTAATTTCTTGGTTTCGTTAATATATATTGTATGTATGTAGCTAGTTTATTTGGTAATCATTTATTGAGTTATTTGGAAAACATTGCTCCAATTCTCACTCAATAGACAAATTTGAACCATTTATGTTTAGTTGTACGATAAATTTTTTGATTCGTTTGCTTTGACAATTATTTGTTTTATACATATGTATGTGTTTAACAGCACAAAATTAATTATAAAATTTAAATACGTTCCACGTCTTCCCCATTTTTTGTTATATTTCTTTTTTTATCCTCTAAAATTTTTTTATAACCTTTCGGCATACACCTAACACCATATTGTGCTTATCTGATACACATTCATTTATTGAGTGATAAGGTTCTAGAGCTTACAGTAATACTATGTTCAGACATTCAATTTTATTGAGTCAATATTCGGTTTATTGATTACAATATTTTAAGTGTTTATACATAACAATATACGCAGTTCAGCTGCTTATTCAATATTCATTTGACAGCTGGTAAACAAAACAGCTGGTTGTTTCGATTTTGTTTTTGTTTTGTTTTTTTTTTTTTTGTTTGTCGTTGTTGATATTTGAGTTGTCAAATATCAATAGAAAGTGTTCGGAAAATTGTAATATGCTCTCTGAACGTACTTATGACAATGCTGTATTTCAAGTTTTAATCAATATTATAACAATTTGCGTATTTATTGCGCAATAATTAATTGAAACTTTATATGAAATATTGAGATCAATAATGCCGTTTATTGCGATTTACTAAATATAAGTGCATGTCTGAACATAGTATAAGGTTCCAAATATAAAAAGTAATAAAACTATACATAGTTGATTATTTAAGTAATAAATGTTCAAATAAGGAGTGATTTCATCTCATAACAGCCCGCTGTAACAGAACTTAGGATGACAAGGTTCCATCTGTTGTACTCTTTTTCAAGGCGAAGCGTATCACAAGAAGCCTTTCTATGATTTTTGTCATTGATGCTATCGTCTCTGGCAATGTCAGGAGTTTGGCGGTTCCTTGGATGGATTATTTAGAAGCCATGCAAATTTTCTCAGGGTCTCCCGGATTTGAACTTGGTTTTGTTTGATTAAGTCCCTCACCTAGTACAATCTGTCGTCCCCTTTTATATAACATATTTAAATTATAATTTCTTTCAATTATTGTACACAAAAATTTGTTTAATTAGCTCTAAATTTTTATTACAATATGTTTATTTATTTTTTAGATCACAATGAGTTACTATATCCAAATTATGAAATTTTTGATGATTTCAGTGTTGTTCCAAAATGGATTCTGTGTAAGTTAATTCATCATATTTTTATTTAAAATTTATATTCATAATAAGTTGTAATTGATTACATAAAAATGATTATTATTTAAATTTAATAGAAGAAAATAGTTGTTACAAATACATACATAGTTATACTGAAGATGATGACGCTTCGTTTCGATGTTATATCTCTCAGCATCTTTCGGAATTCATAAATATTATAAAGAAAAAAGGTTGTAATCTTGTGTATCTAAATCAGGGATTACCATTTCATAGCACAATTGTGCAGAGAGAATTCACACATATTGCTTATGCTCTTTTATTTAGTTGTCGATCAGACTGTGACAAGCACACATGTCAACGGATGCTATAATATTTTTTTTTTCAGGTTTACACTCAAAAAATGTTTTATGTTAAAAATACTTGTATTAAAATTCAATGTCTTATATGTTCGTAAAAGACATTTTGATTGTTTTAACATTCAAGTAAATAATTTAAATGATAAGAAAGGAGAATAACTTTTTTATGGACATAAAGCTATAATTGAAAAAAATAAAAGTTTGATTATTACTATTTTCGTCACATAGTCAACCAAAACCTAGTAAATAAATATTTAAAAAACATTCCTTAATTATTAAGTCACAGATGTATAACTTTATGTATGTTGATGAGATGGAAATCAAAATAGCGTATATTACTAACACTTTTCTATGACTGTAAATAAATATATTCTCTCCACCTTATTTTTCTCTCTCACTCACTAATACACAACCAAAAAAATTTTTGGTAACCCCTGCTCTACAACAACAGCATAAAATAGCAAATGCAGGCAATCGAAGTCTATAGTTCTGAAAACTACAATGCCAAGCACAAATGATGCTAAATTATTCGATTACGATTCCCATTCAGTTCGATGGAAATAGAGCCAAAGTAGAGAATACAATTTTAGATATTTTAGCAAAAAATAATGCTTAGTATAAAAGGTCTGTACCGGATCACACATGTTTTTCTGTAAAAAAAAGCAACTCATCCACAAATTTTCTACAGAAAGCGCAAGTCATCATTCAATGATAACTTCTGGCTAGCGTTTCACAACCATCCTAATAGTCTTATAAAGGCGAGGATTCTTTCAGAAACATCTTTGTTCAGCGAATAAGTTCTAAGTGCTCAAGTATCCTTTGTCACAGTTTGTCGAATAACAGCGACGATGTTTTGCATTTGTTTTATTTACTTGACTACTCGTGTATGTGTTTACATTCTCTACAATATATAGGTGTATATGGGTGTGTATAAATGCAAGCCTAGTAACCCCTGATCTAAATCAAACTTTATAAAAACATTTTCTTAATTTTCTTTTTCATTTTCTTTTTATGTAAAAAGTTACATACATATACACTGATGCATATTCCTATAAACGCACATAACTTTTTTTTAAAGAATTAGAAAAAATTAAACAAGAAAATATTTAGTAGGCAAATAATATTTTTATTAAATCAACTAAGACTTCATTTAAAATATTGTTAACTAAAATCTTTATTTGTATTTTTTTTTATTTTTTTTTTTTACTTAATTTTAGAGTTTAACTGCCATTTTTAATGGTATTTTTAAGTTTATCAGTCTCTATAGCATTATTAATAATGGGTGGATGATCATTTGTTGTGGATTACCTCAAAAATACGGTCTGGTATTGATTCCACTAATTTTTTAAAAAGATCGGAATCAATTTCCTCCCAAACTTGCTTTATTTTTAGTTTTAGCTGTGTTAAAGTCATTATGCTTTCGATTTGGGCATTATTTGAATAAACTTTACGGGCCATGTATCCCCACAAGTTCGCCATTGGGTTTAAGTCTGGACTGCAAGTCGGCCAGTCCAACAGAGGTATGCAGTGTTCGTTAAACCATGATTTAGACTGCTTTGAAACATGTACCGCAGCACTATCTTGCTGGAAAATGCAATCTTCATCCATTTGTTTATCCATAAAGGAGAGAAAAGCATGTTCCAGCAATTCGTTATAAATTGTGCTATTAATTTTTGTTGGAACAAAACAAATTTTAGATTTGCCAACTGCAGAAAATGCTGCCCAAACCATAACACTTTCACCGCCGAAATTACGTTTTGACATCCGAACATCGTTTGATCTCAAATAGTGCCAATAACATGAGTATGAGTCAGGACCGTCTAAATTAAATTTTTTTTCGTCAGAGAAAATTACCTTTTTCCACTCCTCTGCCCCTTTCATGTATTTTTGTACGAATTTCAGACGATTTTCTTTATGCTGTTTTTTAACATTGACTTACACTTGGCTTCTTCCATTTTATGTTTTCATCTCTTCGTAAAATGTGAGCAACGTGTTTGGAAGTCACAGGAAGATTTAGTTTGTTCTTTATTTGTGTAGAATTCAAATTGTTACGGGTTGCTTCTTGTTTTATAAGATTAATCTGTCTTTTTGTTAATTTTGTATTTCCCTTGGTAGGTTTCCGAATACCATAATACTGTCCTTTCTTAAAGAAATTAGGCACCACACTTTCGGAATGTTTAATTTTACGACCAATTGCTCTATTGGAACATCCTTGGTCATGAAAAAATTTAATTTGGATGTTTTCTTGATCGGACAGAAAAGTTCCCTTGGGCATCTTTAAACGTTATGAAATTTATCGATTAAATTAGAAAATTCTGCAGTAAAATTGAGATATTGTCATTAAAAACATACCTTTATTTATAAGAAACAGAAATTAATAATATTTTATTTTTATTAATTTTTTTAAAAGCAATTTTCACGTTTACGTTTATAGAAATATTCCACATAAAATAGCACCAAGAACGTTTGATCGCATGAATAAGGCAAACAATAAGACTAAGAAAAAAATCTTGTTTACTTTAAAAAAGTACCGTTAAGTTGCCTCTCATTAAAAAACTTCAACTTTAGTTTTGGATGAGAACAATAAAGATAAAACAAAAATAGAGAAAAAATTAAATGCGTTTATAGGAATATGCATCAGTGTATATGCACAAGTTTATTTAATTAAAACGGTTACCAGGAAGACTTTTTCATAAAGTATCAAAATGTTTTGTTCTTCAAATGTTTTCGTACAAATATTAACATATAGATTTTAGTTTTTTCGACAGTTCACTTTCCCAGAATTTAGGATATACTAACATAATTCATAAGATATATTTTTATTATACTGTGACTGTTCAACGTTCACATCAGGAAGGAACACCCTGTAAATTAGTTAGCGGTTCTTTTTTATATTTTTATGCTCTCTTTGTTTTCTCTTACATTCTTCATTATAATTTCTTCATTACCTACTTAGCATTAAGATCTTTTTTTATCATACTGACACTCTAGTTTCAACAGTAAGACAAGCAAGTGTGACATTCTTTTTTTGCAAGTATTTAAAACATAAATTGAAATCAAACATAATTAACCATAAAACAAAAGTGTGAATTTAAATTTAAACAAAAACCATAAAACAAAGACTCAAATTTAAATGTGAAACAAGAAAACAAAAACAAATATTGTAACGGGCCAAGAACAGTTAAATTTTTTTGGAAAAAATACAATCCACAAGCTGAGTGGAAACAAAACAACAAAAAAAAAAGGAAGATCAGTGCCGTTAAAAAATCAACAACATTTGACACAGACCCAGCAGTTGAAAAAATTCATCAAAGCTACTACAAGAACAACAACAACAGTTAATAAGACCCAACAGAAACAGTAAGTAAAGAAAACTTTATAACAAATTATTGAATATTAATACACAACAACAAAGTTGAAAACGGTGTAAAGAAGACAACGAAAGAATTGAAAAGGGTTGCCAACGAGCTCAATAAAAATATAATTTCGGGGAAAATTAATTTGAAACTGGGAATTAATTAATGATACTTGTTTTCTTTATTACTGACTGTTAAATCGCTGGCAGGCATTTTTTAACCCAATTTTATTCCCGAATTTTATCACCTCTCCTTAAATAAATATTTCAAGATGGCTCTTAAAAAATTTTCCAATTGCACTGACGATTTAATAGAATTTGAGAAAGTTTTTTCGGCAAGTCATGCTGAGGATAATGTTCATGCATTACAAATTCTACGTATAGAATTAGACTCACTCTGGACCCAGGTGAAAAGGTCCTGAGGAATGCAGAGATATAGAAATGGAAGGTGATAAACCAATGGATATGAAGAAACTTAGGGAAAGATACCAACAGACTCTATCGGCATACAAAAGGTGTCTGTCGTCTATTAACGCGGAAATTCAGGCGCTATCTGACTCCGTAGGGAAAACAGAACGTCAATCGACCATCCCTCAGGAAAATGAAAGTTTGTCAATAAGACTCCCTCCCTGCGACACCGATATATTTTTTGGCGATTATAAATTGTGGCCCAGTTTTCGTGATTTATTTACGGCTATATACATCAAAAACTCAAGAATCAGTAATGTCGAGAGATTATTCTACTTGACCCAAAAAACTGGCGGCGAGGCAAGGGAGATAATAGCTCACGTACCCTTGACAAATGACGGCTTCACCCTAGCTTGGAGGAATTTGGTGGACCGTTATGAGAACAAATGGATGCAGGTTAATGAACAATACAAGATAATTTTAGACCTCCCTCATGCAAACAGTAAATGCAGGTTCATCAATTAAAAAACTACAGCGCACAATAAATGATTGTAGACAGACCCTTAACATGTTAGGCGTCGACACAGGAACATGGGAGTCGTTCCTGATATATATTTGCTCTCAAAAACTTCCGAGAAGTTTGGTGCAGGAGTTTGAGAATTCTCGGGAAGACTGCGCGGAAATCCCCAACTGGACTGAATTCGATAAATTTCTGACCCATAAGTTCAAAACTTTAGAGTCCGTAGAAAATATCGTTTCGAAAAATAAATTTACCCAAAATGTTCCTGAGGTCACAAAATCAGAACAACTTAGAAGAGATAATTTTGAATCTAAGCCAAAACGAGTTCACACCTTTCACATAAACACGATCCAAAATGAAACTGGGTCGAAAAATATAAAATCTTTTAAAACAAATAGGGCACAGAAAAATGCCAACATTGTAAGGAGTCTCACCAATTGTGGTCTTGGCCAAAGTTCTTAGAGAAGAATGTCAATGACAGAATTCACATTGTAAAGGTCACAAATTCATGTTACAATTGCCTCTCTATTGATCACAGTGTTAAGTGCTGTAAAAGTAAATTTAGTTGTAGATTATGTAAGCAAAGACACAACACTTTGTTACATAAGGGATCAGAAACCCACACTTTAGTTCGGAATTGTGACGCGACCCAATCTAGCAGGAGTATCGCAACACAAAACACCAATATACAGTCCACATCAGCATCAAACTTTGCCGTCCCAAATATCACTTCCTTGACACTGCAAGAGAGCAAACATCTCAATCAATCTCCCAATGAGAAAGAAACCTTGTTATTTACTGCAATTGTACTGATCGAAACTAGAGGCGAAAAGTACCAGGCAAGAGCAATCATCGACCCTGGTTCACAATCAACTTTTATGTCAGAAAAGTTGAAAAATAAACTAAATTTACCCACCAAGAGAAATTTAGTACATGTTACAGGCTTGAGTCAAACAGTTTCAGAGACTTCAACCAAAGCATGTTTATTCAATCTTTGCTCCAAGGTGGATTCACAATTTAAATTAGAAGTCTGGGCACCAGTCCTGAAGACTCTTCCATCTAATTTACCACCACAGACTTTAGATTTGCAACATTTCAATGAGACTGCTAAACTAGAACTTGCAGATCCTCAATTCAATCAGAGCAGACCCATCGACTTGCTTATAGGCCTCGACTTAGGCCACTCAATATATTGCATGGACACGCCGATGCGGTCTATTGGATCCCTTTTGGCACAAAAAACAGTATTTGGCTGGATTGTGGGGGGACCAATTTCAACAAAGACACAACCTAGTACAACAGTGTCACTACTCAACACTACGTCCCTTGACCGAATCCTCACACGCTTTTGGGAGGTGGAGGAGACCCCAAAACGGGTTTTGAGGTCAGATGAGGACACATTTTGCGAAAACAATTTCATGTCGACAACACGAAGAAACGACAAAGGAAGGTATATAGTTACCCTACCCTTTAAAAATAGCGAAGAAATAGGAACTTCGAGAAACATAGCGATGGCACAGTTCTTGAGAATGGAACGCACCCTTAGCCAGAAACCCGAACTCAAAAAACAATACGACCAAGTAATTGTTGAGTACCTCGAGTTAGGACATATGAGGCAAATTTCTCCCCTGTAAATCAACACAAACCCAAATTATTACCTGCCGCATCATGCAGTAATAAAACCCGAATTGTTGACAACGAAACTTAGAGTAGTTTTCAACGCTTCTAGCCCGTCTTCAAACAAGAAGAGTTTGAATGACATACTATATCCAGGACCCATACTTCAACAGGACTTAGTGCATCTGATACTGAAGTGGAGATTCTTCCGTTTTGTGTACAACGCAGATATCACAAAAATGTATCGGCAGATACTCATTGATCCGACTCAAACCAAATATCAAAGGATATTATTTCGGCAAACGGAAAAGGATCCTATTGAGGATTACGAACTCCTGACAGTGACTTTTGGTGTCAACTGCGCCCCGTTTCTGGCCATTAGAACCCTTCTTCAACTAGCAGAAGATGTAAAATCAACTCACCCTCTCGCTTCAAAAACTCTACAACAAAACATGTACGTGGATGATGTTTTAGCAGGTGGTCACACATTAATCGACGCCATCAAATCAAGAAAAGAACTTACAACAGTTTTGAAATCTGCTGGATTTGACCTGATGAAATGGACATCAAATGACCCACGAGTCATACAAGATCTACCAAATGAAGCCCTACTACCTCTCGATTGGTTAAACTTGTCAGAAAACACTGGGACTAAAACTCTAGGAATCAAAAGGAACATTTCTTCAGACTCATTTACGTTTACAGCACCAGATGTCGAATTAAAAGCAAACTACACAAAAAGAGAAGTTTTATCTATAATTGCCAAATTCTTTGACCCTTGTGGATGGATAGCCCCAACAATAGTAGAAGCAAAACTAATTATGCAACAGATTTGGTTAGATAAAGTTGACTGGGATGACATACTAAAACCCTTGACTTGTCTACAGTGGCAAAAATTCATAAAAAACTGCCACGCAATAAATATATTGAAAATTCCCCGTTGGATCCCATTTAGCCCGAATTGTAATGTGGAAATTCACGGTTTCAGTGACGCCTCAAAAAAAGCTGAATAGGCTTTTTCGAATACAATTAGGAAATTCAGTATTCACATTTCTTCTGGCTTCAAAGACCCGTGTAGCTCCCATTAAACAAATATCTTTGCCCCGCTTAGAACTTTGTGGATCCGTATTATTGGCAAACCTTGCATGTGGAATTATACCAAATCTTCAGATTCAAAATATCGAAACATATTATTGGACAGACTCAACAATCGTGCTGTCCTGGTTAAAGAAACCTCCTTGCTCATGGAACACTTTCGTTGGAAATCGTGTTTCTGAAATCCTAGATAAGGTTGGAAATCAAAATTGGCAACACATCGATTCAAAAGATAACCCAGCAGATGTAGCCAGCCGAGGATGTAGTCCACAAGAACTGGAAAACCACAACCTATGGTGGTTTGGACCCTCATGGTTAAAATTGCCAAAAAATCAATGGCCGATACCATCACAAACAGGTGACACAAACCTAGAAGCTAAAACTGTAAAAGCATTTACAACCACAACACGCGAAGACCCATTAAATCGATTTTCAGACCTATCACGCGCTTATCGAGTGCTTGCTTATGTCATACGATTATGGAGAAATACTGGAACCAACCGAACCCATCTTCGCGTATCTTCCGAAGAAATCACCCGAGAAGAAATAGATTTCGTCAAACGTCGACTCATCATATGGACTCAACAAAATCATTTTCCAGATGAGTACCAAAATTTGAAACTTAAGCAGAAAATATCCCCAACCAGCAGTCTTTTGACCTTAAATCCCTTCATGGATCGCCACGGCATTATTAGAGCCAATGGACGACTCGCTCAATCACCCGCTACCCAATTTTGCTACCACATAACTCGAAACTATCACAGTTATTAGTGGAATTTACACATAAAATTACCCTTCATGGAGAAAACCAACTAATGGTTCGAGTCCTACGCACAGAATATTGAATATTCAGATTGAAACCCTTAGTCAAAAGAGTAATTCACAATTGTAAAACGTGTGTTTTGTATAAAAAACAGACGCAAAATCAAATCATGGCTTCATTACCACCAGAACGGACAACATTATCAAGACCCTTTGCTACAACTGGATTAGACTACGCAGGACCTTTTGACATCAAAAATTTCACAGGCCGAGCGTGCCTCATTACAAAAGGATACATTTGCATATTTGTATGCTTCGCCACAAAAGCTGTACATCTTGAAGCAGCAAGTGATTTATCGACCCAATCGTTTTTAGCAACATTTTCCCGCTTCATAGGAAGACGAGGATGTCCCGGACTCATTTATTCGGATAATGGGAAAAATTTCGTCTGAGCAGCAGAACTACTCAGAAAAGACCGTCTAGAATTCATAAAAACTCTTCAAAATCAAGTGACCCATCATTTTAGTCATCAAAACCTAAACTGGAAGTTTATTCCCCCAGGAGCCCCACACATGGGCGGCCTTTGGGAAGCCGGTGTAAAATCATTAAAAACTCACCTCAAAAAGATGATACCGAACTTGAAATTCACATTTGAAGAGCTCTCCACTATTGTTATTCGTATTGAATCGTGCCTAAATTCTAGACCCTTAAGTCCTGCTAACGATGACCCAAATGACCTTAATCCATTGACCCCTGGACACTTCCTGATTGGTAGTGCATTATTGACCCCAGCTGAACCAGATGTAAGCAGTGAAAATCTGACTCTCACCAACCGCTGGAAACGCTTGAAAGTCATCTACCAATCATTTTGCCAAAGATGGAAGTCCGAATACTTGGTTGGACTTCAACGCAGATACAAATGGAAGACTCAGAGGGACAATGTTAAAATCAACGAACTGGTAGTCATCAACAACAACAACTTGCCACCCAATGAATGGCAAATGGGTCGAATCATCAAAACATATCTTGGACCTGACCAGAACTGTAGAGTTGTCGACATCAGAACAAAAAATGGAGTCATCACCAGGCCAATTACAAAAATTGTGGTTTTATTTGCAAATTAGTATACCCCTAACCATTTACATACACTAATATTGTTCTAATTTTACACTTACAGGTATGGCATCCCAACAACAACAATGTCAACGCCCCAAACATTGGCAATTTTCTTGCGGTATACGTTTATGTATATCATGGTGCCATATCTGTCAACAACCTCACAATGAGGCTTTGCAACTTACCGACCCACAACCTACAAACAGGACCTGTTCAAAACCTGTGGTAAACTTCACCAAGTCAAGGAAGGAACACCCTGTAAATTAGTTAGCGGTTCTTTTTTATATTTTTATGCTCTCTTTGTTTTCTCTTACATTCTTCATTATAATTTCTTCATTACCTACTTAGCATTAAGATCTTTTTTATCATACTGACACTCTAGTTTCAACAGTAAGACAAGCAAGTGTGACATTCTGTTTTTGCAAGTATTTAAAACATAAATTGAAATCAAACATAATTAACCATAAAACAAAAGTGTGAATTTAAATTTAAACAAAAACCATAAAACAAAGACTCAAATTTAAATGTGAAACAAGAAAACAAAAACAAATATTGTGACCCTTCCTTTTTTGCAAATAAAATAGAACATTAAATAGTGTGAACAAAGACAAAAGACAAATATAAATTGAATTTCTCCTTTTTTTTTTTTTTTATTTATTTTAAAAATCGAATCTTCACCTTTGTGAAATAACGATTTGTGTATCAAATCTTAAAGCTAAAAACCGTTAATCAGTCCCGCCAATGCTGGACGTGAAACTGTTATATTGCTGATTTTGATTGGGTTTCCGGTTTTGCGGATGATTTTATATCAGGTCTGTAGTAACTTTTCTTTTTAATCGGATATGACTTCCACTACCTAAGATTGCACGACCCAGGGGATTTGGGTGAATTTCAAGCTTACTCAAGTAATTCACAGCATACTTTGCGATTTCGTCCTTAACCAAGGGTACATTTAGATCTTTATGGATGTTTGAATTTTTTAGGTACCAAGGGGCATTTGTTATAGTCCTCAAAATTTTGTTTTGCTGCCGTTGAATGCGTTCAACATTTGTCTTTGAGGCAGTACCCCATAGCTGAGCACCATAGCTCCAGATTGGCTTCAAGATAGAGTTGTAGATAAGGAGCTTGCAATCCAAGTTTAGCACTGAATTTCTTCCAATAAGCCAATTTAACTGGATCATTTTTAATTTAAGTTGCGTCATTTTGGCTTCTATATGGGGCTTCCAGGTAAGACGGCGGTCAAGATGAATACCTAAGTACTTTACGTCTGCTCGTTGGGGAATTTTTTTATTATTAATGAACACTTCTGGACAAGATTTTTTGCGTAGTGTGAACGTAACGTGGGTACACTTGTTTTCGTTAACCTTCATTCTCCACAACTTCAGCCATGACTCCAACTCTACTACATGGTTTTGCAGATGCCGAGTTGCTTGTTGAGGGTTTTCATTAATGCTTAAAAAAGCTGTATCATCTGCAAAAGTGGAGATATGAATATTTCTACTTGTTGGCATATCGGAAGTATAAATTAGGTATAATATTGGCCCCAAAACACTGCCCTGTGGCACTCCGGCGTTAATGTCATGGGTCTCACTCACATATTCACGTTCTTTAACACGAAATTTTCGTCCGGTTAAATAGCTCAGTAGTAAACGGCTGACGTTAGGTGGCAATTTTTGTTTCAGTTTATGAGCCAGCCCCTCATGCCATACTTTATCAAATGCCTGAGAGACATCGATAAAGAGTGCTGAGCAGTACTTTTTCTCTTCAAAAGCCTTTCTTATAACGTTAACTAAACGATGAGTTTGTTCGATTGTGCTATGCTGTCGTCTAAAACCAAACTGATGGTCTGGAATGCATTCCCCTTCATTAAGCATAGGGATCAACTTTTTAGTGAATGCTTTTTCAAAAAGTTTAGATACATGCGATAACAGACTTATGGGCCTGTACGACTCAACATTTGTGTGATCCTTACCAGGTTTAGGGATCATAATAATAAGTGATAACTTCCATGCTCGAGGATAATATTCTAAGCGGAAAATAGCGTTAAATATAAAAAGAATTAATTTTCGAACTGATCGTGGTAGCTCTTTAATCATTTTGTTGCTAATTTTATCGATTCCGGGCGCCTTTTTAGGATTTAAGTCATCAATGGCCTCTTCTATATCTCGTAAGCAGAATCTTAAATTTACAGCGGAGCTGAATAGTGGAACAAAGGGCGGCAGTTCTTGTGTAACTTCGGCTATGTTAGGGGAGAATACATGGCTAAGATGATTTGCAAATAGCTTGGCTTTTTCCTTCTCGTCTCTTGCCCATTCGCCATTTGGTTTTTTTAACGGTGGCCTATTTATTATCGGTCTTTTTATATTCCTTGCTGCTCTCCAAAGAGAATAATAAGAGTCTGCGGTTGAATCAAGATTTACAAGATATCTCTTCAGAGAAGCAGTCCTACGTGACTCCAAAAGACTTTGAAGCCTAATTGTGCAGTTTCTTAACTCAGTCTTGATGCTAGGAGATCTATGCCGTTGCCATGCTCGTCGTAGTCTTCTTTTTTCAACTAGAAGCTCTTCAACGTCTGCGAAATATATTCTTTTCTCTTTAATTTCTCGGCGAGGCAGATTTGCATGCTGAGCAGCCTTCTTAATGTTTTCCTCTAGCTTATCTATTGATTGGTCAATATCATGCAGGCTTCTAAGTGGTACGTTCTCTGTACAATGTGTGCTCAAATATTTTTTGTATTTCAACCAGTTTATTCTGCCCGTCTGAATCTCGCATGGATGAGAAACCCGGCTAGGCAACAAAACTTCAACTATACTTGGAGAGTGGTCTGAAGACAATTCATATAACGATTTAACCTTTAGGTTTACTGCAGGTATACCTTTGACTACGCCAAAATCTATTAAGTCTGGGATCTTGCTTCTATCAGCAGGCCAATATGTGGGCTCTCCGGTTGAAATCACACTCAATCCCAATCTGGATATAGCATTGAAAAGAGTACGGCCTTTGGGGTTTGTCAGACGGGATCCCCAGAAAGTGTGCTTGGCATTATAATCACCGGCTGCTATAAAGCGGGATCCTAGTGATTTAAAAAATCGGGAGTATTGCTCTTCAGTAAGTGCATATCTGGGAGGAAAATACACCGATGCGACCGTAAATTTATATTGAAATTCCTCTATGCACACCACAGTAGCTTGAAGAAAATCATCGCTAACCTCGTCCAGTAAATAGTGTTTTAGCCGGGACTTAATCAGTATGCCTGAACCTCCGCATGATCTACCTCTAGGGTCTTTCGTATTATACAAAGAGTAACCATTTATTTTAAAAAGGCTTCTTTCTGTTAGATGTGTCTCAGAAATCAGCATTATATCTATTTGTTGGTTTTTTAAAAAGTAATCTACTTCATTTTTATGTTGGCGGATGCCGTTTGCATTCCAGTAACAAATTTTTAATCCAATCATTTATTTGAAATAGCCTGTAAGATAGTGGATTGCATTTTCAGCATTTCCTGCATCATGGTTGTCATAGTTGTAGTAAATGCGTTTATAGTTTGCACAAGAGACTGTAATGTGGCCTCAAGGTTGTTAAAATTTGCAGCAGAGTATTGAGTTTGGGATAGGTTCGACTTAACCATATTTGCGTATGAGATTCTGTTAGAATTAATAGGACTTATGTGACTTGTGGGCTGAGCAATCTGAGGGAAATTAATATTAGAAATAGCAGGTGGCACTTGGCGTTGGTTATGCAAATCTGATGACCTATTTATCATAGAACGCTTAAAGTGCGTGAACACAGGACAACCTCTGAAATTAGCCGTATGATTGGCACCGCAGTTACTGCATTTTCTTGCGTTGAAGTCAGTCTTTGACTTGTTGCACTGAGCTGCTCCGTGGAGCTCGCCACATGCTACGCATACTGTAGGCAACTTACAGTAGGCTTTGGTGTGACCGAATTCCTGACAGTTTATGCATTGTACGGGGCCTACACGCTTATGCGGTTCCTCTACTATAATTCTACGGTGTAATAGGTATTTTAAGCCATAAATGAGATGAGTCTCGTTTTTTTTCAAGGCTATATCCCCGGGTTCCAATTCCACTTTAAACATAGGCTGAGGAAGTTTGTCTCGGTTTTTGATGTTTATTATGTTTTTAATTTTGAAACCTTTTTCCTTTAAAGCATCCTTGATTTCCACAGGATTTACGCTTTGTTCTATGCCTTTAATAACTACTTGAAGGCCTTTGGCGCTTTTAAGCTGATAGGTATAAAATTGGCGTTTACTTCTTTCCAAATCATTAACTAATTTACGATAGGCATCCTCAGAGTTTACTTGAATTTTTGTCTCGTTTATACTACCATGTTTAACTGAGGTTACACTAAAATTATTTTCACCTATTACTGCTATAATTGTTTTCACTAAAGTCGTGGTGGTGGGCTCTCTCAGATATATTGGAGGTGGTTTGAATGACTTTTCGGATGGGGTGGGGTCATCAGTTTGAAGCGCCGCAAATCTGTTCTGGTTCTTAGGCGTCGCATTGTTGTCATCCTTTGTAAGTTTTGCCATTGATGAGATTTGTGCAGATTTTGGGCTCCTCCTGCGCTTAACAACGGTCACATACCTGTCCATGCCGATCTGCGTTTTCGGTCTATTATCAAGTCCAGTAGCAGGAGGTAATTTACCATCCGAAGACAACAAGATATTTGGGGAGCAGGAGCGGGGACGGGTATTATCCCTAATTGACAAAAGTCCAGAAACGGGAGGTAATTTACAATCCGAAGACACCAAGATATTTGGGGAGCAGGAGCGGGGACGGGTATTATCCCTCATTGACAAAAGATTTTCCAGAGATTTTTTTACGGATTCCTCTTCAGACATCCATAAATTCTTATTAGTGGAGCTAAGCGCCCTTTCAGAGCCGCCACTCATTCACTTTTTTTTTTTTTTTTACCTATCAAAAATATCACCTATTACAAATAACACCACAATCACCTATCAAAATTATCACTTTTAACAAATATCACTCAGTCGCAAGAGAAAAGACGTCCGATCACTTCAAGATTTAAAAACCAACTGTAATTGGTTTTGAATTGAAATTACAAAAACAAAATCAAAGGCATTTTTTATTTAAACAAAACAAATTTAATAAAACAATAGACAAACGAACCAGTGCAAACATCCATCATTAAACAGTGACACTTTGTTATTACGAAGAATTCAAATTAATGAACATTTGTCTGGTCCCCTTAAGAAGAACTCTTTTTTGCAAAATTTTTCATACAAAAATGCTCCATAGCTATATCGAAGAAATTCTGAGCTGTAAGGGCTCTATATGAGCCGCTGTACAAATAAAAAAGTCGATATTAAGCAAAAATGATGAAGACTAGGCAGGTAAGTAGATTAGAGTGGCAACTTTGATATCAAAAGCTCACTTGAGCACGCATAGCAGTCCGTTGTGATGTCACGGGTAAGCGCAGTCTCAATACTGACCAAATTCCACCGAACTCATAGAAGAAATTGGTCAGCGCGGGAGCTGCACACTAAAAGTACGGCTCCCCTAAGCTGGAAACCAGAATGAAATAACCAACTAACCTAAATCGCGCCTCGCGAGAGATGGGCATTGGCAAAGAAAGTGGATAACAGTTTGCTCCACTTCAGCAGACCCAAAACCACGGCATTACTCATTCGAAGGGAGCTGGTTGGTTGGTACGTCTCCTATCCATCTAGGGGAACTAAAGCGTAAATCAATTTCTTTAAGTAAAAAAATTTGTGTTATTTGATTAAAGCAAGCAAGAAATTGCTAAACAATTTAATATAAAGGGCTATCCATTTCGTGGTTTCAAAAGTATGGGACTGGAATTCGACATCTGTCAAACTATGTTGTGAAACCAATTTTTTTCTTTTCAGTTGAAAGTCTGACATTGACGAAAATGGATCGCTTAACTATCATACAACGCATAAAAATTATCGAAACCTACTACAAAAATGGTGATTCTGCCACAGCCACGTATCGTGCGTAACGGCAATTTTTCGAACAAAATTTTCTTCAGCGATGAAGCACATTTCACACTCGGTGGGTATGTTAATAAACAAATTTGTCGTATTTGGGGAGAGGCAATTACATCCAGAAAAAGTCACTGTTTGGTGCGCTCTTTGGTCCGAAGGTGTGATTGGACCTTACTTCTTCGAAATCAACGATGAAACAACTGTCACCGTCAATTCGGAGCGTTATGGTCATATGATAACCAACTTTTTTTTGCCTGCTATTGAAGAATACGACTTGGAGAATATGTGGTTTCAACAAGACGGTGGCAGATGCCACACAACTCGAGCGAATATGGCTTTATTGCCGCGTAATTTCTCGTCATGGCGATATCAACTGGCCACCAAGATCATGCGATTTGACATCATTAGACTTTTTTTGTGGGGCTACGCGAAAGACCGTGTTTATGCAGATAAACCTTCAACTCTTGAGCACTTAAAAACCAACATTCGTCAAGTTATGGCTGAGATACAGCAAAATATGTGTCAAAAAGTGGTCGAAAATTACCTCAAAAGAATCAATGCTTGCAACACTTCGCGTGGAGGTCATTTAAATGATGTAGTGTTTCACACAATAATGCCAACGTTCAAACTTTACAATAAAAAAGAAATAATATGAAAAAAATATTTTATATGTGTTTTATTTACGTTTACTTTTGAAACCACGAAATGGATAACCGGTTACTTACATACATATGTATATGTACATACATTTTGGTAAACATTTTCAAAAACAAATTGATATTTCTAATTTGAACGGTTTTTTTTTTTAGTTTAGAACAAGTCGAAGTATAGATTTATCAGCATCACATGCTCTTATTCCCGACGTGAGACTATCAAGGAACGTTTTACCATCAGGCTATGAAATTAATTTGAGACCAAATATTATAGAAAATACCTTCTCTGGAAATATAAAAATAAATTTGAGCTGGAGCGAACCGATCAAAAAGATTTCTCTTCATGCACATTTTGATTTGGAAATTAATGAAAAATTAACACAATTGACAAAAATTTCTTGGAAAAGCGGGTATGATTGTTTTTCATTGCTTTAAAATAATATTTAAGTTATTATTACTTATTTGCGTTTTCTTATCGCATACACACAGTGAGACGGAACCACATATTGAAAGTTTACCGATTATTCGTGGTGATAGATTGCCTAAAAAAACTGTATATGAAATACATTTAAAAGAGAAAGTAAATGAATGTTTCCACTGTGAACTAAAAATGGAGTTTGAGGGTTATATTTGGGAAACAACGGAAGGCCTTTTTAAAGGTTATTATTCAAGTTCAAATGACACTAATCGCAAAGTCTATTTAGCAACATACATGAGGCCAAATATGGCACGCCGTGTATTTCCGTGTTTTGATGAACCAGGTTTTAAAGTAAGCTCACACTTTGAGTAGCCTAAAAAAATAAATAATTTAATATCAATATTATTATTAGGTACCATTTACTGTTTCCATATCACGACCTAAAGAATATGTTACTTTGTTCAACACACCTTTATTGAGGACTGAGGAATTGTAAGTATTTTGAATGATTTTAAACAATATTTCAACCACCTTAATTAACTAGAACATTGTTTGATTTCGTATTTTTAGATCATTAAGTCGTAATGGAAATAATGATTATGTTATTGATTACTTTGAAACAACTCCACCGATGTCCACTTTTACATTTGGCTTCGTTATATCACAATTAAAACAATACTTTCCTAAGCAAACTAACCAAAATTCTGAACCAAAAATATCGATTTGGGCTACACAGGACTTACATGCCGAATTAGAGGTACATTTTAAGATTTTTGTTTTTGTTAACGTGATAAATGATAACTAAATAATATTAAAATCTTAGGAAATTTTTTCTAAACTAACGATCGTCTACAATTCGTTAAGAAATTATTTTAACGTGTCGTTACCTATATCCAAAATAGATGTACTAGCCGTACCAGAATTATCATCTGTTCGACCAGCAGACAATTGGGGCCTTTTGATGTTTAAGTAAGTGTAAGAGCGTCTAAATTGAAAATTCATGACATTCAAGACATCCTTTCTTTATTTTTGCTAAAAGATTTCTCAATTTAAAAGAAAAATATATACCGGGTCTTTCATTAAGCGCTTCGAATCTTTAAATTTAAATAAAACAATTTTTTTATTCAGTAGAAAAATTCTACTGTCTGAAAGTCTAGTCATTTGTGCCAAATTGCTCGATCTCGGTGACCATCGAAGGGGCCTTCAATAATGTGGAACTAAGCGCTATTACTGGCGCACTAACGAGATTGGGTATACAGGACACACAATGGTGGAATGGTTATCGAAACTACTGAGTGGAAGAACAATCTACCCGACGCTAGGGGGCTCGCACATCGCTAGAAGGATAGGAAGGGGAACTCTACAAGGTGGAGTGCTTTCCCCCCTTCTATGGAATCTTGTAATGAACGAACTGCTAGTGATGTTGGAGCGTGTTGGTTGTGGGTCTATTGCCTATGCCGATGACGTGGTTCTTACAATATCAGACAGATTTGCGGACACTCTTAGAGATAGGATGCAACTGACTCTGAAGAAGGTTGACGAGTGGGCATCTGGTCGCGGCTTGGGAGTCAATCCCGGGAAATCTGAGGTGGTACTCTTTACTAGGAGGTATAGGCCACCGCCGATTCGTCCAATAAGAATGCATGGAACGGATCTAGTACTCAAGGATGAGACGAATTTTCTATAACTGAATCTAGATAGGAAACTGACTTGGAAGTCGAACATAAATAACAGACTAAAGAAGGCCTCCATTGCTCTCTACACCTGCAATAAGGTGTTGGGGAAAAAATGGGGCTTGTTACCTAGGATGACTCGCTGGATTTATACAGCGGCGGTCAGAGCTATCTTGACTTATGGATGTCTAGTGTGGTGGGAGTCCCTTGGCTGCAACGATCTGCCAGCGTGATAATTAGTGGTGCCTTACGCTCTACTCCTGTAGTGGCACTGCAGATAATGTATTATAGGGGCGTGAAGACAGGGATTGACAGGCGTCTCTGGGCGACTAGACAATGGCGTGGATCAGACACTGGTCACTCAAGTATCGTGGAGAAATTTGAGGCTGTCGGGGACATTGACTACATGATACAAACCACCATCACCATACTCTCCGACAGCCAGGCGGCTATCGGGACTCTGGGCTCCAATATGATGAACTCCAGGTGTTGCTTGGAGCAATGTTAATGTCGAAAGAAAAACACCTTTCAAGAGCACTCAATGTGTTCGCGAAGTAAAAATACTCTTATTATTTTGAAATATAATTTTTATTTAATTCAATTAACAAACAAACAAATTCAGAATTATTATTTATATGGCGAGCGAGTGAGGCTTTAAAATTCAAATGTTTTCCTCCGACGTCTCTCTCACTACTGACTAAAAACTAAGTTTGTAAATTCATATGCCTTATGTGTTGTTCACAAAAGGGCCGTTATTCCCAGAACAAATAGTAAATAATAAAGGGAATAAGAGATACATACATAGTGATCATGGCCTACTTATATATTTTCAAAATATAACTGCCATGTAAATAAAAAGAAGAAAAGAAGAAAAGAGAATTCTCGAAGAATTTAAAAAGCACAGGGTGCTATGATGATTATATATTTGTTGACGGCGGTAACATTCCCCCTCCCGTAAGCGAGTCAGGGATGCGAGCTTGCTAATGATTATTACCGACGTTCAAGACTGCCACCTTTGTCACCGGTCGATGTAAAACGCCAAACTGTGTCTTGATTGTCACTCTTCGCACCTGTCCATCTGCGGCTACCACAGTGTCGATGACTTTACCCTTTGGCCAGCATCTTCTTGGAAGGTTTTCATCGGCGATGATGACAATAGCTCCTGTCTCTACTGGTGGTACCTTGGTGAACCATTTGCTCCTACGGGATATTATTGGAACATATTCCTTCAGCCATCTGCGCCAGAAGTGATCAGCGAATGCTTGCGTCTGCTGCCATCGTTGGTGTATATTTCCGCTATCGTTGAGGAACGGTTTATAGCCATCAGTAGAACCCAAGAGGAGATGGTTAGGTGTTATTGCCTCGTCGTCTTCCTGTTCCACGGAAACGAATGTGAGTGGTCGAGAATTAATAATAGACTCGATTTCGCAAAGCGCACTTTTAAAGGTTTCATCGTTAAAATTTAGTGTGGGATACAGACTGTATAAAACATTTTTAACAGATCTGATGAGTCTTTCCCAAGCGCCGCCCATGTGGGGTCCTCCTGGTGGGTTGAAATACCACTTAGTTTTATCAAATTTGGATGATATATTGGAAAAATCAATTTGTTTGATCTCTTCTTTGAGGATTTTTTCAACTGCTTTAAAGTTGGTACCGTTGTCTGTATATATTTCACAAGGTGTGCCTCGTCTGGCAATAAAGTTTCGGATGCATAGAATACATGAACTGGTATCCAAATTATAAGCGACTTCAATATGGATTGCACGTATTGAGAGGCAGGTAAATACCACGCCCCAACGCTTTTCCCTTCTTCTTCCAACTGTAACTAATAATGGACCAAAAAAATCAATGCCAACGAAAGTAAATGGGCGTTGAAAAGCACCCAGACGAGCAACTGGTAGTTGCGCCATTTGAGGGGGTTGTGGTGCGGCAGAAGAATTTTTGCACTTTTGACAGGAATTACGCACCTTTTTGTATACGACCCGTAGGCGATGAACATAATATTGGCCTTTTATTTTATTAATTACCGCTTCGTGGAAGTGATGATGGTAGTCTTCGTGGAAAGAACGAACTATAAGAGATGTGACATGATGCCCAGCTGGTAATACGATTTCATCTTCGTGGTTATTGAGACGTTTTGCTCTGCTGTTGCATCTTAAAATCTCATTGTTGTCTAAGTAGACATTGAGTTTATATAATTTACTAGATTTTGCTACATTTCCTCCATGCTTTAGATCCATAATTTCTTGAAGAAAGTCACTATGCTGTGCTTCTTTTATAATATAACGCCTTGCTTGTTGTACCATCTCATAAGTAACTGTAGAATTGAAATCTGATTGTTTGTGAGCGAATTTTAATTTATTCATGTATAGCAAGAACGTTGCTACTGCTCGGTAGAGCCTTCTCCAGTTCGAGAAATATTCAAAATTCAAAAGGTTGTAGTTTTTAGGTTTTTTGTCAATCAATAGCACATGGCGCTTCAACTCTAACGTGTCCATTTCCCCCAAGTCTTCACATGTTGGCCATTGGCTTGGGTCGTCACGCAAGAAGGTAGGGCCGTTAAACCATAAGTCCATATTCTTTTGCGCTGATATTTTCGTAGCAAAATCCGCAGGGTTCATTTTAGTGGGTACCCATTTCCAATCTGTGACGTTGGAATGTTCTAAGATTTCTCCTATTCGGTGCATTACGAACGGTTGAAAATTTCTTGGATCAATCCTTAACCATTGTAGCACAGTCTTAGAATCTGACCACCAATATCTTGATGATATTCGCAAGCGAGGGATATTTTGCACTGAATTTGCCAATCTGACTCCGATGAGTGCGGCTTGAAGCTCCATTCGAGGTATCGAAAGTGGCTTAAGAGGTGCTACCTTGCACTTAGCTGCTACTAGAGAAACAGTTTCGTGCTCACCTAGCCGTACAACCAGATAACTAACAGCAGCGTAGGCGTATTCCCCTGCATCAACGAATGTATGAAGCTGCACATTTTCGGCGTTGGATAATAACTTGGAGTAGCATCTTGGAATTTCGACATTAGAGATGAGTGGTATGGACGCTTTCCATTGAGACCATTTTACGTATAGATATTCATTTAGCGTATCGTCCCAACCAATTCCGGCGCGCCAGACATCTTGAAGAAGAATTTTGAGGCCTACGGTGTGGCATGACAGGAATCCAAGAGGGTCGAATATGGACATCAAAACCTGGAGGCATTCCCTCTTGGTAGGTACGACATCTTCGTTAATAACATCTCGGCGCAGACGTGCAAATCTGCAATTATATTTAAAAACGTCAGTAACTGGGTCCCAATACATACCTAAAACTTTTTCGGTAGCCCCCCATTGCTTGGCATCCTGAGTTATCTTTGAAGACTCGGATAACTGGCTTAAAACCTTGGTTGAATTAGACGCCCAGTTCCTTATGTGAAAACCAGCGGCGGCGTGAATTCCTGCCACTTGAAGGGCTAGTTCTGCTGCGGCCTCTTCAGTGTCCTCGCTATCGATGAGATCGTCAACATAGTGATGGTTCTGTATTGAGTCGACAGCACGTGGAAATTCTGTTCTGAATTCATCAGCGTTTGTGTCGCGTACGTAATGGGCTATGCATGGGGCACAACTTACTCCAAATGTCAAAGCTCTCATTACATATGTGCTGGGTTGACGCGAATTGTCATTCTTGTCCCACCATAAGAACCGTTGAGCTTGCGTGTCGCTTTCTCGTACGTTGATTCTGTGGAACATCTCCGCAATATCGCCACAAATCGCAAATTTTCCAATTCTAAACGCCAAAAGTATGTCAACTAGTGGGTTGAGTAAATCTGGGCCGGCAAGTATAAAATCGTTAAGGGATGTTCCATTTGATTTTGCTGCGGCGTCCCAAACCAGTCGCACTTTGTTAGGTTTGTTTGGGTTAAAAGTTAAAAATATTGGTAGATACCATGTCTTTTTGTTGGGGACTTCTAATTCAGGTGGATTCAGTTTTTTGGCATATCCCTTTTCAATTAAGTTATCGATTTGAATCTGCATACTCTGTCGTAACGAATCATCTTTGGCGAGTTTTTTGTTGAGGCACAGCAAACGGCGATAGGCGTTATCATAACTGTCTGGTAGTTTTGCGTCAGGATTTTTCCACAGCAAGCCAACCTCAAAGCGTCCGTTTATCTTCTTGCACGTCGTTTTAAGCAATTCCATTGCATCACTGTCTGCTGTTGATAATAAAGAGGATGAAGTAGGCGACTCAATAGTGAAATAATTCTTTACGCGATCGTGAAGGTCGTCGTAATCCTTTTGACAGGCGCAAGTATGTATATTCAATCTGGGATCCGCTGAGCGACAATTGTTGCCACCCTGTAGGGTCCACCCGAGACGTGTTTTCGTAGCTATTGGCTGTTGCCAACCTCCTTCTCGAATTTTCGTGGGAACCGCTAACTTCCAGTTGTTAGCCCCAATTAAAAGCATAGGCTTAGCGTCGTTATATGATTGTATTGGCAAGTTTTTCAAATGAGGATATTTTTTAGTAATCTCATCCATATTTAAAGTTTGAGACGGTAGGTCCAAATGCTTAACCGTATGAACATCAGATAGGACGAATTTTGTGTCATTAAGGACACCAGAAACCTTAAATGAAGTTCTGATAGACTCGCTCTCATCTCGTGTGGTACCACCTGTCCACTTGAGGCACAAGGGGTCGGATACACCATCCAAATGCAAACTGTCAAATAAGCTTCGCTCTACTAGGGTGACGGAAGACCCTTCGTCTAGAAAAGCAAATGTTTTAATAATGCTATCATTTGAATGCAAGCGGATTGGAATAATTCTGAAGAATGGCTTCTCTTCATTTACGTCATTGTGCGTATTTATTTGTGCACTCCGCTGTATATTTTCAATTTCATTTGTACTTACAGTTTGATTTGTTGCCTGATTGTCAGCTGGGGTGACCTTATGGAGCAGTGGGTGGTGTTTGTACTTACAGCCTGATACACCACATTCCTTGTTGAGATGACACTTTCGTCTGTGTTGATTGAGACACTGGCGACACAAGTTGTTCTTCTTCACGATCTCCCATTTCTCGTTCAGTTGTAATTTCTTAAATTCTTGACATTGTTGCACTTTATGAGAAATGGCACTGCAGGCGGGGCAACTCTTCTTTACGTTGTTAGCTGCTTCCGTGTGTGTGTTTACCGATGCACTGCTTTTTCCAAAATTGGGTGTGACCACTTTACTAGCTGCTTCAGCCATACTATATAGCCATACACTAAACGCTTTGATTATTGGAACGCTTTCGTCCCTTGGCTGCATTGCCCAATTCAATTTGTGTTGGTTCGGTAATTTGTCCAATAGCTCCTTCACTAACATGGGGTTATTTAAGTGAGACTCCAGGCCACAGGATTCCATTGTTGCACATATATTTTGCACACTAAGTGCGAACTCGATTAGCGCTTCTAATTTGTCTCGTGGAGAGGGCATACTTCTCGTCTTAATTATAGCACGTTCTAAAATATGCTCCGGGCGACCAAAACACAGGCGGAGCGTGTTAATAATATCCGGCACAAGCGAAGGCAATAGTAGCTTACTTTTTACTAACTCTCTAGCTTTACCTTTCAAGCAATTTTGAAGCCTTATCAAATTTTCAGTGTCAGAGAATCCTGCTAGGGTTGTGCTATTTTGGAAGCTATTGATGAAAATAGGCCATTCATCTGGATCACCACTAAAAGGCGGCAGTTCACGTGGTATAGTCTTCCTCGCAGTCAATTGTGAAGGCGTTGGTTCAGCTTGATTGCTGTTGAATCTTAACTCACCGTTTAAGACGTTGGTTGCGGGAGGCCTTTGTGTGCAGGAAGAACTTGAAAAGTGATTATAGTTGTTGTCGTTACTATTCGTGGAAGAAGGGACATCATTTCCGTACAAAATTTTATATTTCCGAGCAAGGAACTCTTGTTCGATTTTCCTTTCCTCCTCTAATTGCTGCAACTTTAATTTTCTTTGCCTTTCCAAACAATCGCTGTCGCTTTGAATGCTCTTTGCTGCGTTTTGTTTGCTTAAACCCGTTTGCAAATTTTGCTGTTGGTAATTGATAGGCATTGTTGTTGTTGGTTGCGTTATGTAAGTATACGAATGAGCAGTAGTGTCAAAAACTTGGGTAGTTGGACGGACAATAGGCGTTCCCGTAGGAGCCGCAGTCATATATCGATGGGGTGCTGTATAGAGATGTGGATACATTACCATAGTCGTTGGTACTGTGGACCAATTCGGCAATGAGAGACCTGTTGAAACTGCGGTACTAATTGGAGCCGTTGTAACTTGAGCCGGCGGGATTTGATACGTTGTACCCGTATTGGCAACCACGAGTGGTGGTGCGATCGTTGTTGATGGAACTAATGGTGACGATGATGAGCTCGGTTGAGCCTCAAGACCATTTGCTTGGCCTGGGTTAGCAGCAGCGGAAGACCAGTTGTCGCAAAGTTCGCAGTTCCAGTCATAATCAGCCACATTGCTATCTACTCCCACGCAACCATAGTGATACCATTTATCACACTTGTCGCACATAACCATTCGGTTGTCGTCCAATTCATTACATTTTCCGCAATTATGTTGAGTCTCCTCCATCGCGACAATTTTCACACAATTAATATTTGAATTTTAAAGAATTGTTGCTTGGAGCAATGTTAATGTCGAAAGAAAAACACCTTTCAAGAGCACTCAATGTGTTCGCGAAGTAAAAATACTCTTATTATTTTGAAATATAATTTTTATTTAATTCAATTAACAAACAAACAAATTCAGAATTATTATTTATATGGCGAGCGAGTGAGGCTTTAAAATTCAAATGTTTTCCTCCGACGTCTCTCTCACTACTGACTAAAAACTAAGTTTGTAAATTCATATGCCTTATGTGTTGTTCACAAAAGGGCCGTTATTCCCAGAACAAATAGTAAATAATAAAGGGAATAAGAGATACATACATAGTGATCATGGCCTACTTATATATTTTCAAAATATAACTGCCATGTAAATAAAAAGAAGAAAAGAAGAAAAGAGAATTCTCGAAGAATTTAAAAAGCACAGGGTGCTATGATGATTATATATTTGTTGACGGCGGTAACACCAGGGCGATCTGAATTCTTGAGTATTGGGTTCCCTTTGAGGACCTGCAGGTTCATGATTGATGACGAGATCACGGACTCTGTCGACCGCAGGTGGGCAGTTTCGGATAAGGGCGGAGTGGCGCGCATGTTCTTGCCGCGCCTGGATGGAAGGCGCACTGCAAGGCTGCTGAAACTCCAAAGAGGGTGTTGAGTGCGGTTATTGGAGTCGTGACGGGTCATTCCATTATGGGTGTCCATGTCTTCATCTACTGGGAACATGCCCGGCACTATGTCAAAGGAGAAAGAGACATCTTGGTGCCTACTACATCGATGATGTGAGTGATTTGGCGAACATTGACTTCGACAGTTTGAGTCGTTTCATTGTAAGCTCTAGGTGGTTCCAGAACTAGGAGATGGTTAACGCGAACTGTGGAATTACAATGGGCTCCATGGGGCCTAAGTGCATCCATCCAATTCATTTGGGGGGACGGCCACTTATACCTACCTACCTAAGGGTCAACAAGATGGCCGATATCGAAATTCGCAACTCACTGTGCGATTGCGCGACGAAAGGTGAACAGCCTCTGAAGTGTCATTTCTAATCCTCTCGTCTAAGATTACATTTTTGATGTCAGAATAGATTTTCTCATTACTTCGAGGGGAGAATTTTTGGCACAGGTGACAGTTTCTTTTATGTCGGCGTGCGTCCAGATTCCTCATTTCCGCAGTCTGAATATATTTCTGCTCCCGTCTTAAGATGTTATCCACGTATTTCACGGTGCTCTGATTCGACACGTTCGCAATCGTTACCTCAACAAATTTGCCATTTTAAAATGTCTAAAGAAACAAGTTACGGGGTTGCCAGCTAATTTGGATTGGCGTTTAATAGTTATATTGTATGTACGTATAGCGTTTTATAAACCTCTATTTCATCTTATTGTGCTTTCACACGCGAGACTATTTCAGCTGGCATAAAATTGTATACATGTACTCTGCTTTGTATGTATTAGTTTTTTTACTTAATTTTCTGAACCTGCTGTTTTATAAATGTATGTGTAGTGGTTTTGTGTTGTTTATGTATTGGTTTGTGCGGGGTAGAAGCTGGTTGAAAAATTATGCCAGCAAAAAACCACTCTCCTCACCTCTCTTGCCGACAAGCTGCCATTTTGTGCCAGCATAATTGTTCTCGTGTGTGATTGCAGATTCAAAGGAGGCAGTCGAAATTCCTCCAAATAACAACGGGCGCGCCGCAGTATATAAAAAACAACAACATCCATTAAGATCTCCATGGTCCTTTAATTCGAGACAAAATCTAAAGGATTTCTTCCAACTACGTCATAAAGGTTTAAGATCATCCCAACTGTTTTTGTAGAGACTTATTATTATTCGAAGGTCTCAGACATCTTAAAAGAGTGACTACTTGACAATTGTCAAGATTAATCCTGTTAAAAGCTCTGATAGTTGTTGTTTGCATTGATTTCAATACTTATTGTAAATTTCTTAGGGAAAGATCTAATAAATAAAATAATTTAAAAAAATGCACATTATTGTACCTATTAACAGCACTAAACCCTTAATTGTCGCGAGCAAAATGAAAAATTAGCCTAAGTACACAGCAGCAGCATTGATGTCTGTTTAAGCGCTGTCTTTAAAATAATCATTTTCATACACGCATATTTTATTTTATTATTTACCTATGGCGTCACAACGGGCTGCTATGCGTGTTCAAGTGAGCTTTGGTAATCAAAGCTACCACTTCGACCTACCTACCTACGCATGTTTTATGTTTGATAGGCGTCTAATGTGTTTATAAATGTAAACAATAACGGAGGAAGTGGCAAAAGTATTAAATATTGCACAACAAACAATTTCTGATCGATTAAAAGCTATAGGAAAAAACCACTTGAGAAATTTTACTTCAAAGATACAATAAAAAATCAGTTTTTCATCGAATTATTACTGGCGATGAAAAATGTTTTTTTTTTTTCTTTCTTAAAAGAAAAATTTTAATCCTTATTATCGACTTTGGCTTCAAAACCGGATCTATTCGGCAGGAAGACAATATATTGTGTGACTGTGTACCACCAGTTTCTAAAATCTAGTGAAACTGTTAATACAGATCGCTACCGACAACAAATGATCAATTTGACTATTGATTGAAAAACGACCAGAATGGGCCGCACACATGCGGTAAGGTAATTTTACAACATGATTGTTTCAAAAGACGAACAGAACAGAATCCATGAATAGCCTGAAAGATGGAAAAAATGTGTGGTCAGCAACACTGTGAATAAAATGTTTTTTACTTTCTCATTAAAAATTTGTGTTTTAACTATTTTCATAAAAAAATGCTCGTCACATACCAGGTATTTGAATATATGTATGGGCAATTTCGTGTCAAGTGACCCAATTTTTAAAATCGATGTCTTCCGATTTGGATGATAGCTATTTCTTCAATCTTTCCAAAAATCTTTCGCATCCGATTAAGTGACCACAAAGCTCTTAAAGGAAAAGAACTAAGCTTTCTTTGAGCAAAAAAAAAAAAACATCCATTAAAAAAAAAATATAGTGCATATGGTAAAATTTAAAAACTTTGGATTTTGAGTTAAAATATTTTTTTTTATAGATATGCCTCTTCCCACTAAGAATTATTTTTGGAAAGATTGAAGAAATAGCTATCTAATATCCTTTGGAAAATTTTTGCTAGGACCAATAGGTGAAAAGTTACACACATTTAAAAAAACCCGGTATGACCAAAATGTCCAACTTTGACCCCCTCTAACTCCGGCAGTTCTTGACTGATAGAGCTGAAAATTTGTGTCTGGCCTACTATCCAATAGAACTAACCTTGGTGCAATGATCCAAATCGAAAGACATCGATTTAAAAAATTGGGTCACTTGACACGAAATTGCCCGTATATCAATTGTATGGAATTCATATTATTATGCTATCTTTTATGATTTTTTTGCGTGGAACTCATTTGTACTGTCATCAAAATAAAGAGGAGAGACAAATTTGTTTTAAAAGAAATTCAAAGTGATGTTGATTGTGTGATTTGATTCGTGCATAAAAAATTAAATTGTACGGTTTATATTGTACTTATTCATATTATAAATATTAAATTACAATATATCTGTTTGCGCTCGCCATATTTGTGTGTATTTTAACAGTTGTAATCATATTATAAAACTTTCACTTGCGCATTTTTTAAAATAAATAGACCCTATTAAATTGGTACCCTAGCCGGGACTCTGGTGAAAAGAGTCTTTTGCGACTCAGCTTTCTAAAACATTACAACTTATTTTTGAGAGTTTCTTGCAACCTTTTGGGAATCAATTACAGAGCATGCAAGGCCCTATTTTGCATAACTAATTGCTTAATAAATCAAATGAGATTGCACACCGTATTTTAATTTAAAATATTGAACGGTTATTACATATTATTTCTCAGCTTTGTGGTTGGATGCATCTGATAAAATAAACACAAAATTACTTTCATTCAGTTCTCTAAATAATTCTTGTTTCACAGGAGGAAGCAAAAATTGTTTAATAATAGCGCTAAATTTTGAGCGTGCACAAGAAAATTTCTTGTCATAAAATGTTTGTATCAACTGAGCGGTACAACCCATACTTCTAAATGAGAGGTTATGCATCACTTGATGGTTGGAAAATACTAGTTCATGTAGTGCTAGTCGTGGCTACGTATAAAATTTGTTATTTTAGATAAAAATTTTTGATTTCTGAACCAGCGGAAAGTTTTATGTGTTTTTGTACCGTTGTCATGGATGATGTCCCGTCAGCCTTTATTTTGAACGGAAAAAACTTGTCGCCGAATTGTGCATTAAATTGTCCGCATTTTCGTTTTCGTCGGCAACAGTATGTGAAAACTCTTTTTATTTATTTATTTTAATATACTTTACAAACAAATTTATAAAATATATGTAAGTTTAAGGCGCAGGTAGCCAGACCATAACTGTTCGTCTATATGTAAAAAAAATTAGCTATAAAAGTATATACATAAATATACATATTTACATAAACTATTTTTTTTCTTTTTTGTTTTTCATTGAATGATACTTTTCTTCTATATACTTACATTGCACAGTGTAAAATTTAGCCATTCTAGGGAGACAGAATTAAATATCTTGGAAAAAAATTAGGCTAGACTTATGAATTTTGGTACAAAATGTTACTAGGCCAATATGTACCATTGTCAAAAAATGGGCGATATTGGCCATGCCCACCTCCCAAACAACTGAAAACATTTATTTCTGATATTATTCGCGTTGGATAATCAAAAAGTAAAAAAGCAGTGAGATTACATGATAATGTTTAAAATAAATAATAAAGAGGTAGAAGTAACAATCTATTCTTTTTTAACTTTAATTTTTTATTTTTTTAATTTTTATCAATTTTTAAATAAGAATGTATTTCACATGTACATATAAATTAAAGTATTTTTATAATTAGAACTACGGCTTATTTTTCCACAAATATAGTTTACGGAACGGTCAAGCCTTTCATTTTCGGGCGTTTTAAGCGTTCGTGGTATGTGGTATTATCACTCATTACTTGTTTTTTTTTTTTTTTTTATACGGCAAATCTCGGCAGATCGTTTTATACGTGCCTTAAAGTAGGTACTTCAGACGTTCGTATAAAACTAATTTGGTGTTGAACCGTTATGAACCAAAGAATTTATTGATTATAGAATTTTTATTTTTTTTTCTTAACTTAACAAAAAGAGAAATTGTTTAAATGAAATAGAACGAAAAGAATTTTCCAGGTTCTAAAAGTAAATTCTCGTGATATTAACAGCGGATAAGTTGAACTTCAAATAAAAAACAAAAATAGTTAAAAAATTCCATACTAATAAAAAGTGACAATCATTTAAGAATGAGCAATTTCATGTAAGTATTTTTGTTATTTTTAATTCATTAAAAAATATACAAGTTTAAAGTACCGTTATAATGTTATTGTTGACAAATTAGGCAAAGTTTTTGCATTTTCTTATAACATGTGCTCTTTCATATTGGGTAAAAATATTTACTCAAATTGAAACTAAAAAAAAACGACTTTTGTCCAGCTAGATTAGCAAAATCTTACACTGTGCATTGGTCAGATCTGTTTAATAATTTTAAACTGCACACAAATCAAAACATAAGCGCAGGAAAATTTAATCTCAACAACTAAATGTTTGCAATGCAGCAGCCCTGTACTTATAAAGCTTAAGGTGTCCATACACTTTCAGTATCTGTTCAGACCTTCACAATGAATTTCTTTCATATGTGCGCATGTACGTTTGCATAAATGTACAAACATACTTCACTCACAATACGATCGTACTCTCTATTTAATCAATTTATATTAGATTAAGCTTGAGAACGCTTACTTGTCATTGGGACAAGTACAATAACCAGAGGTAAAAAACATTGTAATACGTCCTAGAGAGAGAGAGAGGGGACAGTAAAGGAGATAGGGTAATTTAAAAAAAGTGCAGTGGTAGGACACGGAGGCTAAGGGGACGGAGAAAAAAGCATATGGAAAAAGATATTTATATTACAAGTATGTACGTATTTGTCATTTGTGATTGAAGTACACATGTCGAAACGTATTTGGAAAATGATGGAATATTGTTTTTTTAACTATTTAGTTTACTTATATTTTATCTATAAATTCGTATGTACTTATTTCAGTTTTATGTCTTTTAATTCCCAGAACAAGTCCTATAAAAACTGGGTTGTCTAGAATGTTAGTAGTTATCCTCGTTGTACAAATATACAAGTAACGTATTGAGTTTTTCGGACACAATGCGGAGAAAAACACCCGGTTGATTCGGTAGTTAGTTTATTTCTGCTTTATTAATATTAAAATATTCTTAAGCTAAGATATAAAAATTAAACATAAAATGACAAGCCAAGCATAATTCATAACAAAGTACTTTATTACGTCTGGGAATTTAAAAAATTAAATATATAAAAAGAGTTTTTGCAAATCTGCTGATTTGGTGTTTTTAATAAAAGAAATATAACTTAAGATAATAAACTACGGAAATAGGTTTCCTATGTTACTTACACATACACTCAATTCTCTTTTTATGCGGTAGATACGTTCCAAAACTAACCGCACAAAAAAAAATCGCATAAAAAAATACACTAATGTAGTGTAAAAGAAGGAATGTGTTCCATTATTTTCAAAAACGCATAAAACCAAAAAATCATATAAAAAAGACATTAATTACATTATATAATTAGGGTTACGTTCCAAAATTTTTTAAAAGAAATTTTTTTTTTTAAAAGTTCCAACTAATAAAAAATGAGAATACCTGAGAATTTTTGAGCAGAGTATAAAGTTTTGGTAAATTCAAATCAAATACATAACATTACTTTATTTTTAATTAAATATATTTATTTCACATTACTTTAATTAGTAGTTTTATAAAAATTTTATATTTAGTCATTTTCTTCACTTTCTAATAACACCCGCAACCTTTTGTGAACTGGCGCGAAATCATTATCATCACTGGAATAGACAGTCAGTTCATTTTGTGACGAGATTGCTACTGCATCAATAGATTCAACGAGATTGATAATTCATTCTTACACAAATTGAGCATATGTAACTATTGTTTGCTTGCTCTGTATAGAAGAAATATTTAAAAAGGGGAATCCCATACAAAATACTATAGAAAAACAACGCATGACTTCAAAATCTTGTGCAAAAAAAAATCAGAATTCGATTCTCAGGAAAAATCGCATAACTTTAAAACCGCATAAAGAAGATTCGCATAAAAAGAGAATTGAGTGTATATATTATATACATATACATATGTTGGCAAATACAGTATGAAGTTAATAAGATTTTGAAATTTTTTATTTAAAGAGACAGAGAACTTGTTAAACGAGGATTCTTTGGCCTTGCTCAAGAGATGATATATCAGTGGTTAGGATCATGGGTAACGCCCTATTGGTGGAGTGATGCGCATGTAAACAAAGCTTTGGCTAGCTTTTTGGCTGCAAATGTAGTTTTAGAGGTATTGGATTCCCAAAGTACAAACTAAAATGCAAAACATCGCAATATCAAAAATAAATTATCAAATATTTTGCCTAAATTTTCTTAAGAAAAAGTAATAAAACGTATATACAGTAGTTTTGACTTACCTGCATTTGACTTAAGTGCATTTTGCATTTAAGTGCACAAAATTTGTATTTCGTATATTTATTTTATCAAACCCATATAAATTTCTTAATTTAAGTGCATTCTTCATACCTGCACATTTAAGATACGTGCATAATATTTTAGGAAGCTTTTGCCGGTTTTGGTTAAAAAAATTCATTTAGCTGCCTAATAGATTTCAACTTTTGAACAATAGACTTTTTGTTAAAAAAGTTGTATATGATTCTATAAAGCGACTTTCGAACATTCACCTTTTTGTCTAAAAAGGTCGAAGTCGACTTTTTGTTTTAACTATACAATCCTACTTTCTAATACATACAACGTAATTAAAACAAAATAAGAAAAATAACGATTTTCCGTACAAAATAATGTTGCTGTTAGCTGCTTTTTTGGGCAGTAAACTTAAATGCACTTACCAGCATTAATGAGCAGGTAAGTGCATTAAAGTTAACTGCCTTTTTGACTTACCTGCACAAAATATCGTGCAAAAGTTGGTTGTGCAGGTAAGTCAAAATTACTGTAGTACATACGTACATATATAGCCGTATTAGAATTAAAAAACTTTAAAACAAACAATAATAACCACAGAAATACTAATATTCTTAAACTTTATTAGTTAGGCTCATTTTCGGTTTTTTTTTAAATGATTGAATTTAGAGTGTGCAATTCGAAAATATTTTCAATAATATATTTTTATTAAAGATCGACAACGGACTTGAATTTAGTGGAAAATATCCCATGACCGTGTTGTACTCCCTTTATTACGAGTTTAGCAAAAGATATCCACACTCTCGCATAACGGGTATAAAGCAAGAGCATACTTCTTATAAAACTGAGTTTGTTATAAGAATGTTTAATTTTACTCTCGGTGGTCAAACTTTTCAAGCTGCTATTAGAAAATTCATTGCTGATCGCCATTATGGAACATTTTTCGTGGACGATTTGTGGGACGCTTTAACGAAACAGTCAATACTTGATCAAAAACTGCTACCTCAGTATAGTATTGCCGAAATAGCTGGCTCATGGATCATAAAAGATCGATTGCCGGTTGTAAGTGTTGAACGCAATTACGATAAGAACACTGCTGATATTGTTCAAAATGTATACCTACGGGAAAGACCTCACGACGTTCCTGAGCGTGACAAAATGCTGTGGTGGATTCCTCTGGTAATTATTCAACAAGGTGATTTAAATTTTTCAAATACAACCCCAGCAGTCTGGATTGAAAATAAAAGGAATCTAGTTTTAAATAATTTACCAAGTCCTGAGAACTTTATTATAATTAATCCAGAAGAAATTGGACCTTTCCCGGTAAATTACGATACTAGAAATTGGAACTTACTGTCTAATTTTCTGCAAACAAGGGATGGGTTAAATAGCATTCCCATTTATACAAGGTGAGCTTCTCCATTAATTTGATCTGTACACAGGTAATAACGCCACACATTTTTAATTAATTTTTACTTTAGAGCAAAATTGTTGCATGACGCGTGGAATTTGGCATACGCCGGAGACTTAAGTTTTGCAACTGCTTTTAATATGACATTATTCTTGAAATTGGAACGCAATCACGTTGTTTGGTATCCGGTCTTTACTTTTATAGATCATATTGGCAGACACATTGACATGTCAGATGTTCATAAAAAATTTGAGGTAAGTTCTGAAAAATATTGGATTCATATAATTCAATTTTTATAACAATAGTTTCAGTTATGCAAGTTAGAAAATTAAAAATTAAATTATCACTATTTCGATTATCCAACATTAAACGAACTAATACTAAGGCCCCGATTATGGTTCACAACACATAAATGTTGTGTTGTAACAGAGACAACACAACATTTATTACTTCCTTGATTATGGTTTACAACATCTAGATGTTGTGTGTGTCACAGCGTTGTTCTTCAATGTCAGCATACTTTTCCTCTAAAATACATCTCGGAGTGTATAAAACTGTCAATTGAAAACACAAATTTTAACTTTTTATAATGTTTACATTTTAAATAAAATTTGTTTTTGCTTGATTATATTCTTTTATTGTATGTATTGCAATAAATTCATTTCAAAAGTGCTTAAAATATATCAATATAAAAAAAATACTTCATATCACATTAAAATTCATTTAGATCACATAGTTACTTAAAGCTAAAACACATATACATATATATGTATAAATATTTTACATTACAAGTTTTTTTTGGGTTAAAAGGAGTTTGGCTTTTAATAATTCATTTTGTAATTCAGGCTTTTTTCTTTTATTTCTAGCATTTTTTTATTTATTTGATAATTTTTAATAAATTCTTCTCAAGGCGTTTTAACGTAAGCCCATTGGTTCTTTTCCTGCCTTATTAATATTTTTAAACGCTCATCCTCCATCTTGTTTTTTTTTTGTATTTTGTGGCTTTTCGGCAACTGCTGTTGGCATCGTTTAGTGCTAGGTGAAGGCCCTTCAATATCGATTCCGCCTCATCTGAATCGTCTTGAATTTGCAATCCCATTGCAGATCCATTTGCATTTAATTGCGATTGCATAGACACCAACACTACGGTGCTCTGCTCCAATGGGGTCAAGCTAATTTCCGTGGACGGACCACCACCAGTAGCTTGAAAGTTTTTTTTTATTGGCAGCCAATTTTCTTTTCAAATTGGCTTTATAATGAGTCCATACCTGTAACAAAATCAAAACCATTTTTATGTTATACTTAAAATTTTTTTACAATTTATCTATATCATATCCTTTATCATTCTTTTGCAACTTTAATGAAATTTCTCCCATGCATCTTTGTGCTGTGTCTTATTTGTTCCAAATGGTAACTTGCCACGGCCAATATCAGGATTTGCTGTCATTAACTCGACCAGCTTTTCCATCTGCTTCTTATTGGTTATTTTTCTATAAAATATTTAAAGTTATTCATAATTTTTAAAATTTCCACAAAAAATTATATGCACTGTTATACATATGTATGTACTTACAAATTTTTCTCCATTTCCTTTGTTAAACTTACCGCGAGACAACAACTAATGAGGTGTTGTAAGTTTTTGACAGTTCTGACAACACTTAAAAACAACTGTTGTAAATCATAATCGCAATTTAAAAAATACAACATTAAATTTACAACTGTTGTAAACTATAATCGGGGCCTAAATCTTAACTAGCTTATTATACATATAACCAATCAATGACTCTTTTACATCATTTAGGGCCATTATTACAACTTGCCGTTAATTAAAGTGAGGATTTTAACGGGCAGATAAATTGTTTTTCATTATTATGAGTACCTAATAAGATAGAAGTGATCGTTAAGCTAAAGGGAAGATCATCCTACCTTTAACATTTAAAGTTAACTTTATGTTTGAACTTGCCATATCATATACTATTTTCGATATGGCAACTTCAAATTTAAACAAAATGGACATATACAACAAAAAAACGAAGTCTGCTGTTGCCACTGCGTTAAAAAAAACCTTCTTTAATTGAGCAGTGTTATCGACATTGCTCCGGCACTGCCATATTTTTGAATAAGTAAATTTTATTTTATCTGTAAGTTGTAATAATGGAAATCAGTTAAACGTAGCTTTAAAGTTCCCTTTAGCTAAAGGTACCTTTAACTAAACTCAAGTTTAACGGCAAGTTGTAATAATGGCCCTTATAGCCCATTTACACTACAGCGAAATCTAGTATATTAGATTTCAAATCTTGCTCAAAATCTAGATCGTTTACACTGGATTTATTTGACAGTAGCAAGATTTTAATTTTAATAACAAAAACAGCTGACTGAAATTTAAGAGAAAAAATGAAAAATATAGGACATTTAGTATCGTTTTCATCAAGACCAAATAAGATTCAATCAGAAATAATGTTGGTGCAAAAAAAAACGTCAGCATTTGTAGAATATAAGATTTAAAAAATAATGCAAATGTATTACTACATATAATTGCTAAATAAAAGGTCCGCCAAATAACTTTTTTTTTTTTTTGAAAATGCTTTAAATAAAACTACTGAGTATTTTCTCAAATTTCTTTTTTATTTGAAAGTACAATCCTTCCGGTTAATAATGGAAAATAATTTCATTCAAATGGCTGCCTCGGATAGCCATGCAGTAGCCCACACGATCGGTCCAATTTTTAAGCACATTATCGATTGTGTGCAGCTGTATTTCACCAATGGCTTCACGAATATTGTCCTTTAAAGCGCCAATTGTCTCTGTCTTGTCGGCGTAACACTTATCTTTGACGGCACCCCACAAATAATAGTCCAACGGTGTCAAATCGCAGCTCCGAGGTGGCTCAATTATGCCTCTGGACCAAAATCCGCACCAAACAGTGGCTTGTTTTGGGTGCGTCTGCTTTTCAATGTATGCGTGCAGGCTTTCTGTGCCCCAAATGCGACAATTTTGCTTGTTTACATACCCGCCAAGATCAAAATGAGCTTCATCTGAAAAGATGATTTTTTTTGCCAAAATCGGCATCTTCTGTAAGTCGATCGCAGGCCCACTTAGCGAAGCGAAAACGCATAATCATTTATTTTCCATTATTAACCGGAAGGATTGTACTTTCAAATAAAAAAAGAAATTTGAGAAAATATTCAGTAGTTTTTTTTAAAGCATTTCCAAAAAAAAAAGTTATTTGGCGGACCCTTTAGCAGAATGGAATGGGTACATGTTTTTAAATTAAACTGCCATTTTTTTCCTGCGCAGCGTTGTATTTTTAAGTACTATTTGGCAAAACACATAGTTGCATTTCCATTTTTACTAGATTTTGCCGAAATCTACTAAATAAGTAGATTTTGGTTTGTATGGGAAATCTAGTTAAAATCAACTAGATTTGGCTCGAAATCTCATAAGTACTAGATTTCGCTGTAGTGTAAATGGGGTATTAGTGTAAACTTTACACTGTAAAGTATAAATTCTAATAAGTTTGCAGCACAAATTAGTTTAATTGCCCCTGTAATTTGTTTGCTTTATCGTCATGGTCTATAATTTTTTCTCAGGCATACGTTCGATTTTTATTGACGCCGCTTTACGAAGACCTCAGTGAACCGCATAATAATGAGACTTGGCAAATGGATTTAAAATCAATTGCGGGGTCATTTTTATGTGTAGCTGGCTACAAACCTTGTATTGAAAACGCTCAAAAGGCATTTAAATTGTGGATGGATAGTTCGAATCCAGATGGAGAAACTCTGTATGTATTATTTCGTCTCACTCAAACATTTCTGAGCATATATTTTCATTTTATCATCATTTATTTCTTTTAGTGTATCAGATCAATTTATTTGTCCAGTATTTAAATGGGGAACAATAGAAGAGTGGGAGTTTGGTTTAGATCGCGTAATTAACTTTCCGAAAGACAGAATTCAAAGTGAACGTACATATCTCTTGAAGACCAGTTCAGCCCGAAAAAATCAATCGCCTTTTAAATATAACGATATTAGAAGCTAATACTAATTTTACCGAAAACGATATATTTCTCATATTTAATATGCTAACTGGAGGTTCAAGCGGCTATACGGCTTTGTTCAATTTTGTTTCGGAAAATTGGAATGCCATAAAGCAACGGTAAGTTCAATGTAACACCATTAAGTTAAAAAATTTTAAGATTAATAATATAAAAAACAGTCGTTTTAAAATTGGCCAACCTCATGTGTGAATATATGAGGATAATTACTCTGGTGAAAAGTGAAATCGCATAAATCATAAATCTCAACATGACTCTTTTTTTGTCAAAAAATATATGGTTGTGAATATATAGGTTATAGGGTGTATGTTAATATGTTGGTAAGAGGGGGTAGAGTATATCAATGCACAAACCTTTTAATATGTATACTTATTTTGTGCTTCGTGTATATGTTGAATCATGGAGAGTCGAAATCAACAACATCATGCGTATTGTTAAGTATGAGTACGATGAGTATTTCAAACTTTGAATATGAGTAGTATTAGTATGATATTAAAATAAATATGAATGCGTATAAGTATGACTCGAATCTACTCATCGTTCTGAATACTCATTGCTGATCTCTGGTTGGCAGTTAGATGGCATAAACCACATTCAACACAATTGCCTAAATTTCTGCGGTAGGTCTTTGCTTGGTATCTATGACATTGAACAATTTTACCTGTTTTTCTTGGTGGAACGATATTTACAATAGCATTATTAATTTGTTTAACATTATATACGCTTATGTTATTAGAGAGGTTGGTTCATTGTCCGTGTTTGGTTTATAAAACATAGAATGAATTGCCTTTGTAATGTCTTTGATCACAAGTTTTGCTCCACCACCTAATAGAGTCTTATAATTTATAGATACATTGATGTCCGAAACATTTGGTGTAAAGATCAGAGGGGGCTTAGGTCCTTAAGTATTCGTTGTGTCTTCATCATCATTATTCTCATGAATATCAACGTCGTTATCACTGGTTGGTTCCAGAACTACTACATTTGTTGTTGTTATATATTTGGGTATTACTCTTTTTGGATAATGTTGAACCGTTGTAATTGTTGAATTGAAAAATGTCTGTGCTTTTTATCCTATGTATTAGACCAATACCGTGCCAGTCACCTTCTTTGAATAGTTATGTTGCAAAATATTAAAGAAACTCTTAAGCATTTTCATTACGCAAATTGAAGCATATGAGAATAGAAGCGATGCTATGCTGAATGTAAGTTTTTGTACTGATTAAAAAAATATCATTAACTATTTTTCACGCTCACTGAATATTTCTGAAATAATTTACAAAAAAAAATACTCCTTCAAAAAATATTTAATAATACGTTTATTTTCTTCGGAATAAATCAATAAATATGAAAAAAATAATACCATACTTCTTGATGGTAGTCTCCTGCAATTAGCGAACAGTAAGTATTATCAAAGAATATGGATATAAAGAATGCGCATTATATAGAAGTAAAATATCTTATGGCGGGTTGTAACAGTACGACCCGCTCTCACCAAAATCTTTTTTAAAAATCATTTCTTGATGAGGGAGGGAATACAGAAGAAAAATAAACACAAACAAAGAGCGTAACAATGTGTTGCTCACATCGTACGTATGTTCATGTGTATGTACGATTATGTATGTATGATCGTTTTTATTGTTTGACCAAAGACTATAAATATATAAAGATGTTGCACACAGTGTATTTAAAATTGACAAAATTTTGTGCTCCTTTATGATGAGGGGGGGTAGGTAACAGGGAAAGCTAAATCGTCGTTCTCACTCTCATGTTAACTGAGAAAAAGAAAACAAAAAAGACTCAGTACACTTATTGTACTCAGAGAACTTATTATATACGTGTGTGCATGTATGTATACATACAATGCCAAATAAAATAATAAACAAACTGAAAGATTTTTTGTTTTCACAAAATGTATGTGCGAATAGCCTGTGGATAACAAATATTACCGTTTGTTTTATTGTAGGGTAAGAATAAGTGTTTTATTGTTGTAGAAATGAAATTATATCGATTCGCACCCAAGAATGATAAACTAAAGATTACGCCATCGCGCACACAAAATTAAAACTTTCTGCGCATGTTGAATCAATGACGTCACGCAGCTATTGTTTCTATTGGCTAATGATAATGTAAGTTATACTGCACGGCTGCCAACTACTTTCACGTAGTGCACACATTTTTCAGAGAAATGTTAATTTTCACATATAAAAAAGACTTGGTAACCTTTAAAATAGCGCAACTACGTCATCTAACGGGAAAACATGCACAAGGGTAATCTTTAGTTTATCATTCTTGATTCGCACCGAATTATAATGTTATTTTTTAGACTATTCAATTATGTATGTATGTATTGCATGTATGTATGTATTTACCATATGTGTCTATTTTTGTATAGAATGAAGTTGTAATAAAACGAATGCTTTTTTGTTTAGTATTTATTAAATTTATTTATCATTTTAATGATTCAAAAATTTAACTTTTTCCATACTGGATAATTTGAATTTGTATGTTTCCCATGTGGAATGCTTCCGTAGTAAAACAACAATTAGTAAATTAAGCATCTCCATTCTGTGTTTATAACATTCGTTATTTTCATCAAACCAAAAGGAATAAATTGTATTTTTTGTGCAACTTACGCATTGATCAACTACAAATGTTTTTATGTTTTTTATAAATTTATTTTCTAAAAAAAAATTTTTCGAAGACTTATATGAATTTTGCAAACTTCAAAAAATAAATCAGATGGAGCGCACAAACTTCCAAAGTCGGAATCTTTTATATAATTTTCTGAATCAACGAACATTTCTGAAGGATATGACAAAATTTGCGCTGGTTTGATTATATCCACACGACATTTAAGCAAGATATTCGTTGAGCTATGTAACCAACAAAATATCGACTTGATGTTAATTCAATTGGCACATTGTTGGACGTAAAACAATCGGTACCTTCATTAAAATATTCTTTATTTTCATCGTATATATCTGCGACATCTATAACAGGGGTATGTGTACTTTCTGATATATTTCCAGTCCTATCAATATCTTCTATAAATATGATTTATGATTTTAATTATATATTATATTTATTAAACGTTTTGTTTCAGCATGCACTACAATTTTTAAATTCACACTTTTTATAAAACAATTTTTCAGTTTTTCAGTTTCAAATGTCAACACAAAATGTGGATTTTTTATTTCGGTGCGAATCGATATAGTTTCATTTCTACAACAATAAAACACATATTCTTACCCTACAATAAAACAAACGGTAATATTTCTTTTCCACAGGCTATTTGCACATACATTTTGTGAAAACAAGACATCTTTCAGTTTGTTTATTATTTTATTTGGCAATGTACAAGTACACACGTATACACGCATATGAGAATAAATTGCTTAGAGAAGAGAACAATACGTTCCCTGAGTATAATAAGTTCTCTGAGTACAATAAGTGGCAGCAGTGTTGAAAAATTGAAATTTTGAAATGGTACTGAACTATCACTGAAAGAGTACTTTTTCGCATCAAATGGTACTTTTGTAAAAAAATGTATACATACATTACAACTCTTCAATCAGGATTATGACCTATCTTCTCACACCACTTATGTTGTGTGCGTTAACCTTTAGGTCAACAGATACATACCCGGGTATGTTTTGTGTTTTTAAATCGCCGTATCTCAGAAAGTAATAACTGTATTAACCTGAAATTTCATGATATCCTCACTAGTAGTGTTTTCTACCTTATGCCTAAACTTGATTAAAAATGAGGGATGGGGGCCAAGGATGTGACCATTTTTTCATTCCTATCCCTTACGTCAACAGTTACATACCTGGGTATGTATAATGAAATATATGAAAATATGTTGATATTGGATGTTTATTGAGTAAAATTTACAAGTTCTTAATAATAAAATAAAATTCAAATTCAATCAAATATAAGAAAACATAAAAAATAGTACATACTAATTTTTCTTAAATGCATTGCGGCATATTACTTGAATGAGCGGCACACACGGGCTTTTTGCATAACGTGCAGGATTTTCTGGTAGGCCGACGTTTTCTACATATGTAGCAATTACCTTTCGCTTTTATTCTACCAGTGCTGTCACTTTCTTCCACGCTTTCATCTGCAGCACCTCTTACGGTCAAAGATTCCCCATATATGTATGGCTTCAATAGCATTGCGTGTGGAAAATATTTTTGTTACGCGTTTATTTTTGACTCTGTTTTCTATTTCCTGCTTCACCAGTTGTTCGCTGAGGCTTTGTAGGAACATTCTACGGCGCTTGTGGAAGCTTTTGGTATTGGGTTATTCTCAACATAAATAATGTATGCTGAAGAAGAAAGCCAAGGGCCATCTATTTGTTCGTCGCTTTGTTGAATATTCTGCTAAAAGCTTGTCCATATTATCGACGCCACCTTTATATTTGTTGTAATCTAACATCGAGAGTGGCTTTTTCTTTGGACCTTGCACTTCGCATGAATAATGCATTGTGAAAAGACGTACAACCGACTTATTTTTTCTTTTTTTGGATGCAAGAGCACAAGGAAATATTGTTACTGAAACCAAATGTGGTTGACTCTACTTCCCGTCCTTTAGATAAAGCGAAATATGGTGGTAGAAACAAACACTCGTCTTCTGTTCACTGTACTTAACATTGATAAACTGCTGTCCATTATTAAACTTTTCGGTAAGTTATACGTTGTGGAGAAATTACCACAAACAATATTCCGTCCAATTCCACGAAAAAGATTGACGCACAAGTCCTTCAATACCCTCTCGCCTAAGTTTTTTTCCCGTTCGCCGCTTGCCGCCAATCCAGTATAAATTTGTCCCTTCATTGGATAGGATGAGACGGAGTCACATACCCGTACTTGGCGGGTTTCGATGGTACCACCACGGTAGGGATGGTACCACCACGTTTGGAACTGGTACGTAATTGCTGCGTAGATTATCATTCAGCATTAAATATATGTTGATAATGGCTGCAGCTTTGTCGGTTTTTTACGCTATCGACGGGGGTTTTCCGTTGTCGAAACGTATAAAACGGTATATTTGGATGAGCAACAATGTAGCAACAAAACACAAACAAATCAAAACTTAAACAGAAACAAAACAATGCAACTATAAAACATAAGTAAAGCAGAAATAAACTTAGCAACAAAAGAAATTCCATATAAAATGTATGAACATACCCGGGTATGCTTCTGTTGACGTACGTATAATTTTTTATCTGTTGACATAAAGGTTAATTTTATACATGAGTGGCGGGACCGACAGTTTAAAGTCTGCTCCGCACGATAGGTTTTTAAGGAACTTTATCATGGCAATTTTATTTACTCTCGCAATTTTTGACAGAATGAGGTCGTCGAAGGAATATTTTTTCCTTTTTTCGTTAAGTTGGAGATGTCTGACATGGGGTATGAACCGCGGGCGCACCTCTAGTAAGCCAGCACACTACCTGCTAGACTATTTATTTATTTATATTTAATACACGTACGGTACGGAACAGAAAAATTAACGACTTACATGTGTTCCTCACATATAAAAAAAAACTGCTGTTTGTGAACGTAACAAAACTTAAAAGTTCTGTGTAGTCAAATGTCGACGGACTTTCGTTTGTAGCATATGATGATGCTTACTGAAATCACATTACGGTTCGGACAGCGTTCTCATTGTTTATCGTATTCTAAAAACGAACGTACATATGTTCCGTGGACGTTTGGATACCACTCGTTTACTTGCGTTACTAAGGAGCCTATTCCGAAAAGGACTCTCGCGAAACTTGCTCGGGCGCCAGTTAAGAATTTGCGCGTACAAATTCTAAAAAAAATTAAATTTTTGGTCCCACGACCAACTTTATTTACCAAATTACAAAACAAAAGAGAGCTTAAGAATTAACAATTATTTAATTTTATACTAACTTAATTATGTTAAAAGGTGGCATGATTATTGTTATTGCCAAATAATCAGTTTATTTATTATTTATTAATGTGCTAATGATTAATGCAAGATAAACTATTTATTGCAGACGCCGATCTTGCAATTTTACAATTATGAACTTAAAATTATTTATAGGGTTCGTTAACTTTGTTTGAGTTAACTTATATATAATATGAAATTGTATGTTTGGCATTTTTAGTCTGGCACTGTATAGAGCGGAACAGAAAATATTCATGAACCCTTTGATAGCAAACTTATAGAATGCTACACTTTTATTCCGACCGATTTTATCTCATCTTTCTTTTATATACCTTTTTGATTAAATGTTTAATATGTACAAATTTTTTTTCTAGATTTGAAAATAAATCAAATCTGTGGAACAGTTTAATTGGATCGGCTACTGGTGTTTTTACAACGAAAGAAGGTTACAACATGGTGGAAAAATTATACCTTGAACACAAGTCAGAATTCGGTAGCGCACTGCATATAATTGAAAAGTCATTGAGGAACATAAAAGAAGAGGCGAAATGGAGTGATGAGAATTTGCCGGTAATTGAGAGTTGGCTTGAAAATTTTCTGACAAAGAATAAACCATCGGAAAATAAATTTTTTGCATAACAATTAGTTATACAGTTAGTTATACATATTAGAAACCAAATGTGTGAGTAATGTATTGCTTAGCTCTTTAAAACAATAAGTTTTTATTTTATTTAATTTGATATTTACATACGTACATATGTAAACATATTTAATTCAATTAATTGCGTTTACTGATTTTTAATATTTTAAGTTTCAGTGAATTAATTTGATAATAAATAGAATTAATAATAATATTAGTTGTTATTTATTTTGAATAATATAATTAATATTTATTATAATACCAATAAATAACATACATAACATATTTGGTCTTTACAACCCTTCAGTCAGGATTATTGACCCAGTTTCTCAATAAATAATAATACTAATAATAACGTTCACAATAAATAATAATGATATTGTAAGACTACTAATAATAAAAATGATAAACAAAATTTTCAAACTGTGTTGGCTGTTAAAGTACTGTTAAGTTCATTTAGCGCATAGCTGTAATTTAATTTAGGAATTTATACACATAAATGCTTTTTCTCATATACATATTGACTATTTAATTTTGAAATTCATATACGGCAGCTTATGGTATTTAATGGTATGTATTAGGTTATAAAGTAAAGCAAAGCGAACGATAATTCATAAGATATTGGGCCGCTGGTGCGAAGGAAAGTGAGTGACATCATGGGCCTGTCTGTAAATCTCAAATTTGTAGAGCAATTAGAGAGATAGAAAGACAGAGTAGCAAAAAGTCTTGGACAGATTTCTGTGAATCTATAAACCTTGGAACATCTTCGGCGCAGGTGTATAGAAAAATTAAATCCTTGAATGGTGTCTGATTTCTATAGAATTTTCATCATTTGATAATATCTCTATTAAATTTTATAATTATTTAAGAAGTATTAATAGATATATATGCACATACATAATTGGTCATTACAACCCTTCAGTCTGGATTACGATCTAGCTTCTCCCATCAAGCTACAAACTAGCTGGGATGAGCCTTATAAAAGATTAAACGATGTACAGGATACAGAAACTTAGCAGCCCCCAAACAAAAATGAAGGTCATACACATAGAGCGACTGGCGAAATATGGGAGAAGAGATAATGAACCTATTTAGGACGAATAGGCTGCAGTGTTACGAAAATGGAAATCGTGTTACATCGTTTAACGTTTAAAATGATAAACAAAAGCTACAAAAACAAAAACTATGGACTTGTTTACATGATCAACAAATAAACAAAAATATAGCAAAAACATCAGTATAAAAAAGAGATAAACAAGTAAACAAACAGGCATCAATAACACTGCAAGGACAAACGTTAACAAAATACACAAACAACAATAACGTAAACAACATGTTTACATTTATAGAGATTTCGCGAAGGCAAAGTCATTCTCCTTCAAGAGCATTCATAAAGACTGTTTACACTACGAAATAAAAGGCAAGACAAAGCAGGCAACGGGATCATTAAAAATTCAGTCAGTCTTGTGTGAAGACGCGTTGTGTGTAAAGAAAATAATTGTGGTTTGAAGATATCCGCTATAAAGATTGGTCGAACAATTGTTATTGTTTACGCAAACGAGTGCAAAACAGAATAAAAAACAAAGCAATTGCTGTTGTTACATCAAGTTGTGGACAGTGGCAAACAGAATTGTGCGAACAATAAAGAAATTTATTAAAACTGAACACAAATTTATTTTTATTGCCATCTATTTATTGCTCATATTTCAAACGTTTTTAAAAGGTAAAAACGTAACAATTGTAAAAATTAATTTTATACATGAGTGGTGGGACCATAGCTGCGAGATTTGACGATTTTGTGGTCCAAAAATTAACATATTGACGACATGACGATTTATGTTCTTATTTTGACGATTTTTAGAAATTAAAAATTTACATCATTTTCTTTACTTTAGTACATTAAAAGCCTCCTTAAGCTTTGTAGTTGCTTTGCAGTTGTTATTATTAGAAATTTATGCTAATAATAACAAGGAGTAAGTACTATATTGGGGTTAAGCGGTTTCCGCAGGATAAGGATATGCGATCATAGCTCCCTCGGAGCCCCCAGCCTCTACCCTATCAAGACCGTTAGTGCGTGACATCGTCACATCCTGCTAGAGGTGGCCCTGCCCTTAACAAAACACTACGGATCTAGACTGGGGAGTCAATAAACACCTCCCTCTCAGCCGAGGTGACTATGGCTGACCCCTCCCCCCTTTTGGCACGACCCTTTTCTCTTCTTTCTGACCACTCCTATCCCCCTATTTCTGATTTTGATTGCTCTGAGCTGGTGGCTGTAGCTTTCTGGACCTAGTTGTGTATGCACGGTAGCACCGGGGTGAAACCCGGTGTGAACGGCTCCAGGCTAGGGCTACAGCTGCCCCCGTCCCGTTAAAACCCTGGCAGGCCTCAAAGTACGTTCCTTGTCCGTCGCCATTAAGTTGGCGGTGTAGGTTCGGTTGAGAAGACTCCCGATTAGTACCCGGTCTGGCTCTGAGCAACTGTCCCCATAAGGGCTGATGCCAACCCTCGCGTGGCCTCCCTGCATGCATAGATAACCACGGGACCGTTTAAGGGTAACTACACTTTGCGGGCAAGGATAGCGGCTTTGAGTGGGGACCCACTAGCAATGAATACCAACTCTAACAGACCACACAAACCAGCGCTAACTCAAAAGAGTGAGCGCAAAGCATCCACTGTTACAGGTGGACGCACAACCCTCCCTAGACAGGCACCTGTCAAAAAGGCTGTCCCAACCTCTAAAACCAAGACCCAAGCTTCCACTTCGGTGAAACCCCGCTTGGCACACAAGGCTCCGGCTGCGAAGCCGTTCCCTAGTGTCGCCACATCTTCGACCCTGGCACCTTCTACCGAGGCACCGTCTACCTCTAAGGCTGCTGCGAACATGTCCACGCACTCTTCGGCTGCCGCCAAGGCATTGGCAGACAAGTCTGGCGAGCAAGCCCCTGACACCAATCCATCTTCGGGTGTCAAAAATACCGTGAGTGCTAGCGTTAGGGCATATAGAACTCGCAGATCAGCCCTGCGGATCATTGCGAGATTTGGCTCGACCGACCCGGCTCTCCTCTCAGAGGACGAGAAGGGTAGCCTTCCCTGGGCTAAGGCCCATCAAAATGATCGCCCCCCCCGGCTCTCCGATTACGGCAGAGACGGCCCCAAAGAGGCAAAGATCAATCGAGCTTAACGCTCCACTCCAGCCTCCCAAACGCCCAAAGGTGCCCAACCCTAACATCCCCCCCTGCAAGACCCCGTCCGTCGACGCTAGCCAGACGTCCTGACCCCAGCAAACCTCCAAAGCCTTTAAGTGAGGTATTAAAGGAAGGTTTGACCTGGGCAATCGTTGACCAGAGCCACCCTGATGGTTCCATTGCTCCCACCAAGTGGAAGCTGGTGGAACATGCGCTCTTGGACGTCTTCCTTGGAGTAATGGACTCCAACCCTGGCCCTTCACCCGGCTGTACTGATGCGGGGTGGTTTAAATATTTTAATTTAAAATAATTTGTTTGTTTGTTGAAATTTAACTGAATCAAATAAATGTTTTATTTCTATTTTTATAATAAAAACTTAACGAATAAATTTAAATAACTTAACGTATATATTACTTAGATTATCAGTGACTATCAATATAAAGTATAAATAAGTGATAGCACTATACCCCCCTTTTTATATTAAAAAAAAATTAATTTATGATTATATTTTTTTTAAACTATCTTATCACTAAACTTAAAGCTATACTTAAAAATAAATACATTTGTAGATTTCCTTCCCTTTTAGAAAAAATAAAAAAATTATAAATTATTAATTTACATGATGTTCAAATATTTATAGAGTATATACTTTACATTTTTCTCAATCTGTTCTTATGAACAGTTTTTTCCTCATTTTTTTATTATTATAAATTGTAACATTAACATCATTTATATTTTTTACAATATAGGGACCATCATAAATATTGTTAAATTTGTCATAAGGTTCTTTTTTCAACAAAACATTATCATTAATTTTTAATTCAATAGGTTTAGCATGTTTGTCATAAAAACTTTTATTTCTTTTCTTGTGTTTTTCTATTAAAGTTCTAGCTAAAATGTTTGTCTTTTGCAATCTGTGTTTAATTTCTGTTTTATAATTATCAATATTATAAATTGGTTCTAGATTCATATTTGTTTCATTCATTATTGATACTTTTCTTCCAAAAACTAATTCAAAAGGAGTGAATTTATTATCAAAAACAGTATTTGAGGAAGTATTATGATAAAATGTGAAGTACTTTAAATATGTATCCCAATCAGACAAGTTTTCACTAATATATGCCCTGATATATTCATTAAAAACTCTATGATTCCGTTCTATTGTTCCTAATGTTTGATGATGATAACTAGTCGAAAATTTTATATCGATTTCCAAAAATTTACAAAGTTCTGACAAAACTTCATTCTTAAATTCCGTACCTAAATCGGATTTTATAACTTTCATTTTTCCATAAACAAGAATAAAATTTTCAAATATAGCACGCGCAACTGTTCGAGCTGATTTGTCCGGTATGGCTATAGTCACTAAATATTTAGAAAGATCACACATTAAAGTCAAAGCGTATTTATTACCAAAGTTCGATTCCGGTAATGGACCAATTGTATCTATTACAACTATATCAAAAACGTTAGTGGGTGTTGGAGTAAGTACGAGTTTCTCTATATTTTGAGGTTTAACTTTATTCAATATACATTTTTCACAGTTTCTAACAAATTTGGCTATATCTCTAGTCATTTTCTTCCAATAATATTTCGTCCTAAGCTTCGCATACAACCTTTTCTGACCGCAATGTCCTCCTAAAATTGGGTCATTATGATAAATTTCCATTAATTTCTGTTTTTTATCTTCCTCTATTATTACTTCAATCGGTTCCGTAAGAATAATTTCAAAAGTTTTCAATATCTTTATACCATGGTTTTTAAATTCCTGTATTGAGAAAATTGTAAAAATTACATCATTTTTTGACCATTCTGCTCTGTAAATTTTTCCATTGTTGGCTTCAGTTTGTAACCTCGAAAACATATAGTCTAAACTAAGTGTTTCGTTCACAATTTCAAATTCAACAGACAGCAGTTTCTTAAATTTTTTATAAATATTTATACGTAGTCTTTTATAACTATTCTGATCAATTATTTCTTTTCTAATTTTTGGAATATTCTTACTGAATTCTTGAGAAAATTTATCATAAATTTTTAGTTCAATGTCTTCATTATTGAAAGATTGGTTAAATTTAATTTTTTCATTATTTTGTCCTTTTGACATAACTCGGGTCATAATTAGTACTTATCATTACCATTAAAATTTTGGCTTAATATGACACCACAACCTTGTTTTTGTGCATCTACATTTAAATTAGTGTACTATTAATAAAAAAAAAAATACAAACTTGAAAAGTAATATTTTTTTTTTTTTTTGAGTAGTTTGAGAGTATCCCATTATAATTGTTGTCTTTTTTCAGTTTTATTCAAATTATATTTAAACAAAATTTCAAGTTGCTTCCAGCACTGTTACAAATTAAAGATACACAAGATAGAGAATTAACTTAAAAGCAAAGAGTATGCTTATAAAAGGAAAAGTAGCAATTAATGATATAATTTTTTATTTAAAATTTATGATGTCCCCATAATGTTTTTTTTTTTTAAATACAAAAGAAGATTAATATATATTTATTTATAGTAAATATATGTTATAACTAATAACAATTTAATAATAATAATAATAATTTAATTTAATAATAATATAATTAATTAAATAATAAAAATAATATAATAATATAATACAGTAATAATTAAAAAAAATTTTAACTTGCTTGACAATATTTTGAATGTTGAATGTTGAATGAATTAATTGATTGATTTCAAATTCCTTGTTGAATGTTGATTGTTGATATTGAACTTGATTTTGTTTTGTTTTGATTTGATAATTCCATTTCATTTTCATTTGATATTTTTTTGTTGATGATTTTGTAAAATTTTTTTTTATTATTTCTCTTTGTCTTTATTTGTTTTTTTTCATTAGTCATTCAGTGTTAATGACCTTGTATTTCAAAAAAAAAAATTTTGTTAAAATTTGAGTTTGTTGTTTTTTTTAGTCATATTCATATACATTTTTTTTTCAAAAATATTTTTTTTTGAATTTAAGTTTGTTGTTTTTTTTTTTTTTAATTCATAAAATGTATACAAATTTTTTTTAAATTTTTCATCCCTCATTTCTTTTTCTCTTTTTTTTTTGACAAATTTTTCAATTTCAATTATACTTTTTTATATAAATATTAATATATTCATCTTTTTTCTTTTTTCACAAACTTTTCTCTACACTACACTTTCAGTCACAAAACGTTAAAAATTCTTTGTGAAATAAATTATTGTTTAAAAAGGAATATTCATAAAATCTTTTATTTTTGTTTAATTTACTTAAATCATTTTATTTTGTTTATTTTTTTAAGTCTATGTCACATCACATTGTATATTTTGTTTTTTTTTTTTTTGTTTTTCCTTTAAATAGTGTGTCTTTTTATATTTTATTTTCCTTAATTTTTGTTTTGTTTCAAGTTTATTATAATTTTTTTCTTTTTATATATATATATTTTCATTCATATTTTTTCCATATTGTTTCTTTTCCAGTTTTTTTTTTGTAGTATTTTATATTTATACACATACATATATATATATATATTATTCACTTTTTTTTTTTTAATTTTTGTACCTCTCTTTTTTTATAGTTGTCTTCTTTCGTTTTTTTTCGAAACTTCGAATATTTTTATTACATTTGTCTCTATATTTCCTTATAGTTCGTATAGAAAACTAAATGTTTTTATTTTGTCTTCACTCACACACACTTTCAGTTCCACATTATTCTTTTTGATATTATATTTTTCAAGCCTTATGTCTATTTTTTTTTGTTGTTTTTTTTTTATACAAAACAAACTAATTGTTTTCCTTTTACACTAATAATCCAAAATAGGGAACGCTTTGAATTTATTTCTTGTTGGTTTGGGTTTGTACCTCTTCCATATTTTTTCGCATAGGATAAAATCGTATCCTTTTATTTTTATTTAATTCACAAAAATGCAAAATGCAATAATAATTGCTTTTATACCACTTAAATATGAATAATTTTATTTATTTCTTTAAATGAAATAATTTTTTTCATATCCTTTTTTCTTCACAAATCAATTCTATTTTTTTTTCATAAATCCTTTTTTTCTTCACAAATCACTTCTATTTTTTTTTCATAAATCCTTTTTTTATTCACATGTCCTTTTTTGTTTTTAAAATATCCTTTTTTTTCACATGTCCTTTTTTGTTTTTAAAATATCCTTTTTTTTCACATGTCCTTTTTTGTTTTTTTTTTTTTTAATTTTTAGTCTTTTTTTTGTTTTTAAAATTTTTTATCCTTTTTTTTTTTTTGGGCAGGATCGCCATTTAAATATTTTAATTTAAAATAATTTGTTTATTTGTTGAAATTTAACTGAATCAAATAAATGTTTTATTTCTATTTTTATAATAAAAACTTAACGAATAAATTTAAATAACTTAACGTATATATTACTTAGATTATCAGTGACTATCAATATAAAGTATAAATAAGTGATAGCACTATAGTGGTATCAAGGGCACATCAAGATGATAGCTTGCTCGGATCTCCGCTCTATGGAGCTCTACAAGGAGGCTATCAGTAGGATTGGTGAAGTCTGGCCAGGAGCTAAGCTTGCTGCCGTCCCTCCGGACCAGATCCCCAACCGCCCCCGATCCAAGGCGAGAATTCCGACCGGACCATCAGACCCGGAAACCATGCTGAGGATCCTCAAGGCCAGCAACACGGACCTGCCCACCCATAACTGGAGGGTGGCTAAAGTTTCTGACCAGTGGGGTGATTACCGCGAAGCGGTGATCATTCTGAATGAGGAGTCACTTCCGCTTATCAATGCCCGAGGGGGCGTGATAAAATATGGTTTTAGCTCAATCGAGCTAAGGGTCTATAAGTCGGATTCCCGCGTTGCCGTACATCCCCCAACAGAATCCATCCCCGTAGATCCCGTCCCATCCCAACCCATCCCACAGAAACCTACCCCATCTGACCCTGCCCCACATGACCCTACCCCATCCGACCCTGCCCCATCCGACCCTACCCCCGGACCCCTCGAACCCGTCGAAGACGTCGAGTGTAGAAGCGTGTGTAGTCATTCTTCTCGACGCTCCTCATCCAGCAAGAAGTCCAACTCTGAGCTGGTGGGGGAATTCTTCGACGGTATTGACATTGACGCGGGTGCAACCTCACCGTTGTCGGACGAAGAGGACGCTGACGTGACAATGGTTGATTCTCTGACCAATGCTGAGAATCATCCAAATTAATCTACAGCACTCTAAAACAGCCTCCGCCGCTCTGCTTCTCCGACTGACAACCGAGGAAGCAGAGCTCGTTCTAGTCCAAGAACCCTGGATTGTAGACGGTAAGGTTTGCGGACTCAACATCAAAGGATATCGCTTAGCGTATATCCAGAACTCAGGTAAGCCTAGGGCTTGTGTCATGGTTAAGAATAGTATTAACGCTCTTCTCCTTCACAGGTTCAGCGATAAGGACACCGTCACCATGGTCGTCGAGATGAACTCGATGACCATCTGGATCACGTCATCGTATCTGGCGCATGACTATGGGCTCTCTCCCCCTCAGGAGCCCATCGGTCGACTAGTGGCAGATGCGAGACTGCGCGGAGTTCCGGTCATCATCGGTGCGGATGCCAACTCCCACCACACGATGTGGGGCAGTTCCGGTACCAACGAACGGGGTGAGTGCCTCTTTGATTTTATTATGAGTAATAACCTAGTCATAGCTAATCGGGGCGATGAACCAACCTTCCTTACTTCAAACAGAAAGAAGGTGTTGGACGTTACTCTGGTCAGCTCCGATTTCTCTACTAACCTTAAGGACTGGTTTGTATCTCAGGAATGCTCCTTTTCGGACCATAGATACATTACCTTCACTATCGACACGAACGAGTCTCCCCCTGCCATGACCCCTCCGGTCAACAGGAGGAACACGAATTGGACCATTTTTAGGGAGAAACTGCGTAGCAGTTATATAACGACCCGTTTCGACGTGGATAGGGCTGCGGACACACTGTCAACCGCGCTTAGGGCGGCAGCCACATCCTCCGTCAAACCCGCTTCCCATAGGGGCAAACGAAAACCGCCCTGGTGGAGCCAAGAGATCGATGATCTACACCGATCTTGTGGCAGGCTCTTTAACAGGGCGAAGGCGACAGGCGAATGGTCAATCTACAAGGCCAAAAAGAGGGAACTTAAATACGCTATAAGGCGAGCGAAGAGGGCCTCGTGGAGGAACTACTGCGCCAGAGTAGAATCCTCTGCCGAAACGGGCCGTCTCCGCAAAATTCTAAGTTCCACTCACAAATCCCTTGACTGTATCCGACGGACTGACGGATGCTGGACTACGTCCAGTTTGGAGACGCTTGAGCTTCTCCTTGACACTCACTTTCCTGGAAGTGCCACCCTGGGTGGTCAGGCCTTTTATAAGGTCAACGAACCACTGTCTGGAAACTATTCCCCCCTGACTCTCACCCTTGGCCAAGTGCAGTGGGCTGTTAGGTCTTTCGAACCATTCTAGTCACCAGGACCGGATGGTATTATCCCGGGTGACATTCAACATGGGGAGGAGATAATCCTCCCTTGGTTGCTTGCCATCTACAATGCTAGTCTTAGGCTCCTTTATATCCCTTGGAGCTGGAGAATATCTAGGGTGATTTTCATTCCCAAAGCTGGGAAACCGTCCTATACTGGGGCGAATGACTATAGACCCATAAGTCTGTGTTCCTTTATTTTGAAGACACTGGAAAGAGTCCTTGATGTTCATATTAGGGCCTCGATTGATCCAGCGCTTCTATCCGCTTCCCAACATGCGTATACGAGAGGTAAATCAGTGGAGACTGCACTTCACTCCCTTATCTCTCGGGTGGAAAAGTCCATGCACGTTAAGGAATACACTTTGGCCATTTTTCTGGATATTGAGGGTTCATTTAATAACGTCGACCCAGACGCCATTCTTAGGGCTCTTGGTTCCCTGAACTTGGGACAGAATCTTGTCAGGTTCATCGAGCTTCTCCTCAAGTCGAGGATAGTAACCTCCACAGTGGGGGCCACTAATTGTCAGAGAATGGTTCGTAGGGGCACACCGCAAGGCGGTGTTCTATCACCACTTCTCTGGAACCTTGCAGCCAACTCTCTCTTGAGAGGGCTGGAACACTCTGGCAACGAAGTCATAGCTTACGCTGACGACATTGCCATTGCTGCGTCGGGAATTTGTCCGCAGACACTGTCGGATAAGTTGAACTTGGCGCTGTCAATCGTACTGGACTGGTGTAGGGATTTTGGACTGTCTATCAACCCCTCTAAGACCGATACGATCCTTTTTACGAGGAAATATAAAGTTCCGACCTTCTCTCTTCCCATGATACGTGGGACCAGACTTACGTTGAGTCCCGAGGTTAAATATCTGGGCCTGATCCTCGATCCCAAACTCAACTGGAGGGCGAATCTGGCTGCTAGGGCACGCAAGGCGGCGTGTGCTGCTTACTCCTGCAGTAGAGCGGTCGGAACCAGATGGGGTCTTCGCCCAAGGATCATGCGTTGGATATATTCTACGGTCATCGAACCCAACCTCTTATACGGCGTTGCTTTCTGGTGGACTGCTCTAGACAGACAATACAACGTCAGACTCCTTGACAAGGTCAGAAGGTCTGCCGCCATTTACATAACTGGTGCTCTACGCAGCACCCCCACGAAAGCCTTGTTCGCGATGCTCAACTGGCTTCCTACTGTGCTTCTCGCTAAGCAGGCGGCCAAGTTTACTGCGACTAGACTTAATGCTTTGTCTCGCTGGCACATTATACCTTCTGGTCACTCCACTATTCTGGAGGTTGATCCGGTGGCCCCTGTGAACATGGATTATATCACTGCTGAATATTGTCTTGACAGATGTTTCCACTCTCTGATTCCGAATAGGGATGACTGGAATCCTAATACGGTCGTCCCCCCGGAAGTCCTGGATATATATACCGACGGCTCTAAAATCGACAATGGTGTTGGAAGCGGTATCTACTCTGGGAAACTGAACCTGAATATTTCTCTCCGTCTGCCAGACTACTGCAGCGTGTTTCAGGCGGAGGTGATGGCGATCTACCGGGCCGCTCAATGGATCCTCGTCAACGATGCTCCTTTCACTCGCGTCTCGGTCTTCTCTGACAGTCAGGCCGCGATAAAGTCTCTATCGGGTTTCGTGATTAACTCTAGGATCGTTAGGGAATGTCGTCGCTGTCTCGACCTTCTTTCGGGGCGCTTCACCAGTGTCTCTTTGGTGTGGGTCCCCGGGCACAGTGAAACTCCGGGTAACTGCAGAGCCGACGAGCTCGCCAGAGCTGGTGCGCTCCTTCCGGAATCCTCTTCTGTTGAATTGGGTATACCACTTGCCTCGGTCAAATTGACCATTGCGCGGAAATTCTTTCGAGACGCCAACCTATCCTGGGTCAACGAGGAGTCCTGCTCCACCGCTAGGCTCACCTGGCCCTTGATGGATAAAAGGCGTACCAACCAATTACTTGGTCTTGGTCGTGACGTCATCTCGACTACGGTGGCCGTGCTTACGGGTCATTGCGTCATGGGCAGACACGCGGAAAGAATGAGGGTCCCTTTTAACGATTTCTGTCGTGGATGCAGGTCCTCTGAGGAGGAGGAGACTGTTATTCACTTTCTTTGTCAGTGCCCGTCTCTTGCTAGGTGTAGATATAGGTTATTTGGCTCCCCATTCCTTGTTAGCTTAACGGAGCTATCATCCATTGATATCAAGGATATAGCTTCATTCATCAAACTTTCTGACCAACTTCTTCCTTTTCCCTGATTGTGGTGGAACTTGGTCAGTACAGGGACTGCGTTCACCCGTGGCATCACAACGGGCCGCTATGCGTGCTCAAGTGAGCTTTGTGACATCAGAGCTACCACTCCGACCTAACCTAACTTAAGTACTATATTTTTTGAAGTTATTTTCGAATACCTGTGATGATTTTTCAGTATTTTATGCTTTTTTAATCCCTTAAAAGCCAAAAAATTTCAACTCCTAAATAACATCATAGTTGAGCACAAATTATCATATGCCGTTGCAGACAATTTGAAAAATTCGATTATAGCTTCTAATATTGCCATCGGAAGCACAAAGGCAAGTGCCATTATTTTTATTCTCATTCGACCAACACTCAGGGGATGGCATTGTGTTTGGGACTAAGAAAATATATTCTGGGAAGAAGGAAAGAGGTAGCAGTGTTTATGGACACAAGGTTTGAATATTTTTATACCATAAGTAACAGGAAAGATCTCTGCAGGAAGGGAGTTCCATAGTCCGTCTAACAAACGAACTTGTCTGTAATGCAGTGTGCGATACACAGGCTAATCGACCACATACGGATGTGCTGGCCGAGAAAGACGAGTGTTACGTAGGAATACATGATTTTCATAAACAAGTCCCCTTATTTCGCTCAAGCAATATCTAGATAGAACAGTGAAACACAAGCCACATTGCAACGATGCTCCAATGAATCAATGGAGTTGGATATACTATCGTGATTAACGAGCTACTACGGCCTCTCCTGCAAACAGTCGAGAAGCTTCAAAATATACGTTAAGGGGAAGGTATTCCATTCTCGGTCGGTTATAAATGGTGTAAATGGTAATAAGTTCAGATGAAGTGGAGTACTTAGTCTTAAGAAACCAAACCACTGAAAAATGTGTCAGTTTTAGCGAACATCACGCTGAACACAGTCGCCACTGGTTACACTGTGACGCTGAATTTTCATGACAATAACGGCAAGATCTTCTGACTTCCTAATATTTACTTAACATTGACTTTATATGTTTTTGTTTTTAAAAACCTTTCAATTTACTTATTTAGTTTTTCTGACGATTTCAATGAACGTCTTTGACGATTTTTTCACAAATATTTGACGATTTGATGCTTCATTTATCTGGTAGCTATGGGTGGGATTCCGAATGACAGATTTTTGAGAAACTTTTCATGGCAAATTTTACTCTCAGAGTTTAACGGCGTAAATGTCGAGATTGTTAATCTAACCGGACTTTTTTCGCATACAGGGCACAATTGTTTTTAATTTTCTTAGCTGGATTATATTAACATATAGGGCAATAACAGGATGCGGGATTAAGAATCGTGGTCGAATGTAAACAGTCGATTAACAATTACTCCTAGTATGGAACGATGCGCATTACATTGGTACCTAGTTATCAAAGAGTCATTGAACACTAAAAAGCAATTTTTTTGGCTAATAGAGCCACTGCAGAGTATTTATTTATTTGTATTTAATTCAGTACAGCAAGAATAAATATTTAATTTTATTTATAAAACTAGCAGATTGTACCCGGCGTTGCGCGGGTTATGTAGTTTGGATTAGTTTAAAAAATTAAAAAAAATTATTATTGGGTCATTTTTTCATTAAAAATAACAATAAATAAAAAGCCGGTTTATCGGTTTCGAAACCGGTTTTGAAACCGGTTTCTGAAAAACTGCAATTTTTCAAATTATTCGGAAACCGGTTTAACAAACAACCCAGTTTTTTGAATACTCTAAGTCCTAAATATAAATACACTCAATTTGCCCGTTTTTCGCTCCTTTCCCCCTTTTTGGACCCCTTTTGTTCCAACTTTGTAAACGGAACACCTCCAATAGCTATTTGGGAAACTTAACCAATCTAAATCGTATAAAAATACCTTTAAAACAGATAAAATACAGCATTTATGCATAAAGAACTAATTTTTGCCCATATTTTTAAATGTGATTTTCAATTGTTTTGTATTGAAATTCAAAACTTTAAAACGTTCTCGTGAAAAGTTAAAAAAACAACATAATACCATAATACTTTACAAAAAAATATTTTTTTCTCGTAATCAGTGCGTTTGGGAGGTATTTCTACAAAAAGGGTGGCCATGGGACACCCTATTGTACAAATTTTTCTATAAATTAAAAAAAAAGTTATTATTGGGTCATTTTTGCTTTAAAAATAACAATAAATAAAAAACCGGTTCATCGGTTTCGAAACCGGGTTTGAAACCGGTTTCTTAAAAAATGCAATTTTTCAAATTATTCGGAAACCGGTTTAACAAACAACCCAGTTTTTTGAATACTCTAAGTCGTAACTATAAATGCACTCAATTTGCCCGGTTTTGGCCCATTTTCCCCCTTTTTGGACCCCTTTTGGTTCAACTTTAGTAACGGAACACCTCCAATAGCTATTTGGGAAACTTAACCAAGCTAAATTGTAAAAAATTACCTATAAAACAGATAAAATAAAGCATTTAAGCATAAAAGTACTAATTTTTGCCCATTTTTCCCCCTTTGACCCATTTTTTGTCCCCTTTTGGTCAAAAATTTGAAAAGATTTATAGCCTATAACCTGCACCGACAAAAGCTCGATCTATATCCCAAATTTCAAGAAAATCGGTCCAGGCGTTTAGACGTGATTGGCTAACAAACAAACCAACAAACAAACAAACAAACAAACAAAAAAACAGACTTACAGAAAGATTTATAATATATATTAGGATAACAAAATTGGAATTAAAACATAATAAAGCAATAATACTAATTTATAAAAAATATAATTTTATAATATTAATTTAATCTTATAATAAAAACACTATGCGATAAAATAAAAAAAATTAAATACATCCGGCTAATGACATAGTGTAGGTTGTGAGTTTTGTTGAGTAGATCTCAAAAATATTTTTTTTATATTTCTCGAACCCTCCAAACTTTTTTTATTTGACAAAAACTGTTTTTTAGACTTTACGCACAAATTTCTGGATTACTCAAGCATTTCTGACCAATTTCTCCGATTTCCAAAATTTAAATCTTGTTGGAAAGGGGAGAGATGGACCCTTAATACGGTATAGATATATTTATTATTTGACTTAATATGCTATGAGCTTTGATGAAGTAAACTTGGAAAATGCGAATTTTTTTCATATTTTTTCAAGTTTGTCCGTTCATAGTAGCAAACTTTACTTAAAAAATATGAAATAAGTGATGCCGTTCTGAAAGTGCATTATCTTGTGAAGACATTGGCACTTAGTTTGATAAAATCGGACAAAAATTACTGTAGTTATTGTATAAATAGTATAACAGTCCTGTTATATTTTTTATATATGTATGTCATCACATCAAATGAACTTTTAGTTCAAAAATGTTCAGAATTTTTGATGGGTCTGGACTGTTTATCACAAAATGTGTCAATTTCACGTTTGAGAGGTCACCAGAAATTGGCCAATGTTTGCGCAAAGAGAAATAATAATATTTGCAAAAAACACAAATATTAGCCGACTTCCGGAAGTCGTGCAAACGTGAAATTAACACATTCTGTGATAAACAATCAAGATCCTTCAAAAATTCTGAAAATTTTTGAACTAAAAGTTCATTTGATGAGATGACATTTATACAAAATATAGCACGACTGTTATACTATTTAAATAATAACTACGGTCATTTTTATCCAATTTTATCAAATGATGTCTCAATCTCTCCACAATAGAACAGACTTTAAGAATATTATCACCTGTCTATGAATGGAGAAACTTGAAAAAATATGAAAAAAATTCGCATTTTCCAAGTTTACCTCATCAAAACTCATAGCATATTAAGCCGAATAGATATATGCACACCGTTGTAAAGGTCCATCTCTCCCCTTTCCAACAAGATTTAAGTTTTGAAAATCGGGTCAGAAATGTTTGAGAAATGCTAGGAACACAATTTCGACGAACGACGAATTTTTCGGTGCGAATTTTCGTCATCAAAAATAAAACACATTTGTGCTTATGAAAATTAGCACAATACCGCCGTCAAACGAAATTCGTCGTGCGTGACGAACACTGCGATAGATTTATTTCTATTTTTTACACCGACGAACAAATCAGTACAGAGTTACCGTGTTTCCTTTTTATTTTCAAACATATTAGTAAAAGAAGATATATTTCAATCTTTTATAATTGTTTGATTTTAAATAACACAATTTAATTTAAATATACACAATTATTTACCATAAAATTGCTTTTAAATTGTTTTTTGTTAATGCTTAATTTTTGTATTCAATTATTTTTTTCTACGGTAACACTATCAGCTGTTATATAAAAACAAAAGTTCAATCTTAATAAAAAATCAAATATGGATCCGAGTGAATGTTTAATAGAAGAAGTTAAAAAATATGAATGCCTTTATAATCTGGCATCAAAAGACTATAAAAATGTCGATAGAAAGACAGAAATATTAAACGAAATTGGGTAATGTTCATTGGCCGTACCCACCACCTTCTACGCAAACGTTTCCGCACAAGCAAAAAAACTTTTACCATCATAAACATTATGTTTATTATTTTAATAATTTTAACCAAACGCAAAATTCTTTGATTCATATTATTTTAATATTTATTTTTTTCCACACACTAGAAAAAGGCTCAATAAATTAAACTTGAACTTGAATATTTATTTATTGCCTCACACAACTTTGTTTATTATAACAGCTGTTATTTTTTCGTCCTTATTGTGCGTCACACTGCGAATTTACGCAACGAACTTTCAATAACGAATTCGTTATGCTGGACGAAATTCGTCGTTCGTCCCAATTGTGTTCCTAGCATAATTCAGAAATTTGTGCGTAAAGTCAGAAAAACCGTTTTTGTAAAATAAAACAAGTTTGGAGGGTTCGAGAAATATAAAAAAGGTATTTTTGAGTTCTACTAAACTAAGTGAACAACGTGGACTATGTAGCCACTCGGGTGTATTTTCACTGTCGCACCGTGTAATTTAAAATATAATTTATCTTGATAAGAATTTAAAAAAATTAAAAAAAGGTTAAAAATTTTCAACATTAACGTTTCTTTAACAAATTATGTATGTTGAGGAGCGTATTAGAAGCAGTAGTGGGATTCAGTAACTTTTAACGATTCAACAATCGTTAAAAATGTCGACATTAGTTGTTGTTTGTAGTAACGATTAAGTGATACACAAACTACACTTTAACGACTGTTGATAAAGTCTTTTTTTAATTAAAAGCAAGTGGCAACTCTGTGTAATGAAAAGTCAAAAAAACAAATTCAAAACAAAATATTAAAATTTTTTTTTTCGATTTCCGTTATTTTGCTGTATAAGGTAAGTAATTTATTGCGAATTTGTTATTTTAATTAACCATTTTCTTCTTTTCAGAATGACGTCCAATATGGGCTCCAAAAGATGTAGTGCCACAGCAGAGCAAGTAAGCCAAATGGTAGATTTTATGCTGGATAACCCGGGATTGGCAGGAGGAAAATTTCAGAAGCTCCACGGAAAAGTGTAATGTGACAGAAAGTGGAGCGAACTATCTGGAATCTTAAATAGTCTTGGCGGAGCAGTAAAAACAGTTGAACAATGGCACGCGGTATGTGTATTATGCACTTTTTAGCAGTAGAAATATTTTTTTATTTACAATTATGTAGGTATGGAGGGACTTAAAAAGTCGTACAAGTATAAAGATACGTGAAAAGAAAAAGCAGCTTTAAAGGTAGTGTTATAATTTGAAAAAATTAGAAAACTTGTTATTTTTGTTTTCTAACATACACATTTCTTTACAGATGCTAGCTGAAGCCCGCGCAGCAAGTGTGGAAGTTAACAAAATGTTAGCAGATGCTATAAAAACTATGGGAAAAGGCTTAAAGGCATCCGCAGAAGCATTTAATAATCTTACAAATGCTATTTGCCGCATATGAATAATGTACAAAAATAGTTTAACAGTCTTATGCAAAAAAACTTACAACAGGCTTACAAACCGTTGTTAAGCAAAATTCGATAAAAGTATATGCAAAAACGATAATTAGCTTAACACACGTGTAGTAAACCATTGTTAAATCTATGAAATTTAACAATGGTTCAACCGTACTTTAAACCTACAGTAAAGTCATATGACATAATTTTATTAGAATTTTTCACATTTTGTGAAAAATATTCTAATTTTTTAAAAATAAATTAAAAAAAAAATTAAAAACACAAAAAACAATTTTCAAATATTTTCCTTTTATTTTTATGTTTTTGCTCCATATTTTTTCTAATTATTCTTTTCAAACTATTCTTTTTCACCAAAATAAAAATTTTGTTTACAAATTAGTTTAGTGATGTTTAAATTATCAAAACAAATTTTAAGAAACCGGTACTCGAATACTTTCTTTAATCAAAATATAATATTTTAATTACATTGGTTGTTTTATTTTATTTGTACATTGTTGTTATTAAAAAAAACAAATAATAAATAAAAAAAACAATTAATTATTAACAATTAACAATTAATAAAAACAATTAAATGTATAAAATCATAAAAAAACAATATTAGACACGAATACCAAATGAACTAATAATCGTTTATACACAACATTAAGGAAAAATTGACAGAATAAAATAATGGTATTGCCAGCATCAAATAAAAAAAAGCCTTAAAATGGATATTAGTTAAAACACTGTTTTTGCATATACTTTTTTAATAATGGATTATTAAGCTAAAAATCGTTGTTAACTAATGTTCACATCAAAGTCATAATAAGGTTTTTTTTTGCATAAGACTGTAAGTCATTATTTATTATTATTTGATTTAGTTAACTTTAATGAATTTTTTTATTCAGTTTTTTTTTTGTTATAATGCAGTTATTTAATTTTAAATTTCTTTTTTTTTAAATTGGATTGTTTTTTGTTCTTTTAACTTTTAGTAAATTTTAACTTAAAAGACTGAATTGCTTTATTTTACTTTTTATTTATAATATACATACGTACATATGAAGTCATTTTATGCAACATACATATTTTAAATATAAGACTGAAGAAAAATATCGTTATATTTTATTGATAAAAAATTATAATAATAAAACTATTTAATGTTACTAATTATGTGATTTAAATTTTGTGGTTTCTATTTAAGTAAAAAATTTGCAATTAGCCTATCTTGGACACGTTTTGCTATTGAAGATGGTGTATCTTGGGTACCATGTTAATACTTGAATCAGGCTCTGTGATCTCATTGTTAGTCTCTTATCTTTATTTATTTATTTAATTTATATATTTTCATTTCCTATACAACAAGATTTAATCTTATATTTAGAGTACAGGAACTCATAACGTTATAAACATTTTATAATTAATAATGATACAAAGTTAAGAAGGAAAACAATAAAATTATACAAAATATATTAATACAATGTTTGTAATTAAAAAAAAATAAAAAAGAATTATGCAAAAAATTCAAATAAAAAAGTTTTGAAATTATTAGCATTGCTATTAATTTGTTGACGTAATGGAAGATTGTTCCAAAGACGAGCAGCATGTACATGAAAATGCCATTCGGACACGAGAGATCGATGTCGAGGTATAACGATGTCCCTGTGCCGAGATGATTGGAAAAAACGTATCTTGTCAAAAATATAATTGGGAGTTTGAGTGTTTATGACTTTATGCAAAAGAGTAAGAGTTCGTATTTTCAACAAATTTTCAAATGATACGCCATAAAGATTATTGGCAGCAGAGGACACATGATCAAATCTTCTTAATCTATACACATATCTAATAATGTTATTATATAAGACATTTAATTTTCCTCTGCTAACTGAGTCACAGTTCCCAAATAATTCGCACCCATAAAGTAGGGAGGGAATCAGATATGTCTTAGTAAGCAAGATCCTTATACTCAGTGGATTGAAATACTGTGTCGACCAGAGAGCTCGTAGCTTTACTTAGGACTGACCAACCAAAGAGTTAATATGATCAGTCCACGTCAAGTTGCTGTTAAAAATTATCCCAAGATTTCTCGCTGAGTTAACAATCTCAATTTTCTCGCCACCCAATATAATGTCCTCGGTATCATCAATCTTTTCTTACATATCAAAATGCATTTAGATTTGCCAGGGTTCAAACAGAGTCCGTTTGCGCCAGCCCAGAGATATACTTTTTCCAAGTCTTCGTTCAGATGTGAAACACCCAACTCAATATTACCAACTGGGCTGCTTAATGTAATCTGTACATCGTCTGTATATAGGTGGACTCTGCAGTTCGATAGCCGTCCTGGCAGATCATTTGCATAAATAGAGAATAATAGTGGTCCTAAAGTAGAGCCCTGAGGTACCCCCCGATTAACAGGCAAGCTATCAGACCAGGTATGGTTCACAACTACCGATTAGGTACGATTCGTAAGATATGATGATACAAGTTTAGTTGACATGTTCGAAAATTTAAAAAAAATGTTTCAGTTTCCTAATGAGTATATCATGATCAAATGTATCAAATGCCTTGGAATGATCCAGAAGCACTAAGAAATTAATATATCCATTATCCAATCCCTGGCGTATGTTTTCACTCACCTCCACAAGAGCCGTAACGCAACTATGACTTTAGCGAAAACCAGATTGATAACACAGCCCTGCATGGGTTTTGCAAACAAGATGGTTCCAGGTGTTCCTGAAGGCGCGCTGAACACGAATCTGTATTCAAAAACTTTCCATCACGTCAGGTTTTCGAGAAAAAGGGGGCTGAAACCCCTAAAAATAGCGTTTTTGGCCATTTTTGAAGAATTATAGAGCTGAACACTGACGTGCTAGAACCTTCGCTATTATCAGAAATTGACAATTGATCTTTGCTCTTTAAAATGAGCCCTAAGCCAAATTGTTTGCATGCACCCTTAAAGTAGGGGGTGGGTTTATGTCAAGGAATGCAATAGAAAAAGAAACACATTACGGAGGTCCTTAAAAACTAATCAGATTTACTTGAAAATTGTTACTCAGGGGTTTTTGGGATCGCTGATTACAGATCTTCATTCACATTTAAAAAATTCAAAATGGCGGATCCAATATGGCGGTAACAATTTTCAAGTAAATCTGATTAATTTTTGTAAACCTCGACCGCCATATTGGATCCGCCATTTTGAATTTTTTAAATGTGAATGAAGATCTGTAATCATTCGTGTTCAGCGCGCAAAATGCCTTCAGGAACACCTGGAACCATCTTGGTTGCACAAAAAAAATTCCAATTTGCAGGGCTGTGTAATCGTTAAGCAAACTATAAGTATTCAAATAAGCAGTAATTTGCCCATATAAAAGCTTTTCTAAGACCTTTGAAAGGAAATATAATATTGCGATCGGTCTATATTCACCATTCGCCTTGGGCAAAGGCACAATTTTCGCATGCTTCCAATTACTTGGGTACACACCTGATATTATGATCGAGTTAAATAGATGAGTAACATATGGGATAATTAGGGGCAAAAGTATTCGAACAAATTTCGGGTGTATGTCATCTCTTCCCACTGCATTTGATCTTACTAGAGAGAATGTTAACATGACGTCATATTGCGTAACACAAGAAAAGGAGAAATAACCGTCTATTATCTCATTATCCACATTCGGAGTATCGGGAGAAAAATCAAAGTAATCAGGATCTGCTGGAACCATCGGGATATTAGTGAACTTTCTGTTGAGCATATTTATATCCACCTGGCAATCAACACTTCTGGTCGCATTGCCCAACCCAATTTCACGAATGGTATTCCATATTCGTCGAGAATCAATAGCACTACTAAAACGATTAGAATAATACTCCGTTTTAGCATTTCTTATTTTCCTATTGACATTTTTTCTAGCCATAGAATATATCAAATAGAGCTCAGAAGTTCTGAATCTCTTCCACCTGGCATACGTCATGTCCCTTTGATTTATGGCATCCCTAACAATATTAGAGAACCAGGGTTTTTGTTTGGCCTTTATATTTTTCCGTTTAAGAGGTACTGTCAATTCAAAAGGTGTTTAACGCTGCGCTCTAAAAATGAGGACTGTTCATCAACAGAAGGCATAAAATAGATGTCGCTCCACGGAATGAGTGACGAGCATTCACAAAGGTGATTAGTATCAATTTGTCCAAAATCCCGATAATTGAAAATTTTTCCACCCCTTTCAAATTGAAAGTTGTAGTTTAAAAAGATTAAGTCGTGTTTCGAAAAACACGGAGCCGAAATTTGATCATACAAAATTATACCTTCAGTGTTCGACACGAAGAAGAGGTCAATCAGAGTGCTAGTTGAGGATGTAAAATGAGTTGGATATATTGTGTTAACTGGAAAGAGTCCAAGAGATAACAAATTCTCCGGCAAGGTCACCTCTGCCAACAAATTCGAATTAAAATCACCAGTCATAACAATATCATTATATTCTGACGTGAGATTTTCGACTACAGCATAAAAAGCTGCCAGGGGTATCCTTCTATTCGGCCTATAAACACAACGCACCAATAGCTTTCTATCATGTGAAAAAACCTCAATGAAAATAAATTCAACACCCTGTTCATCCCCAGATGCGGAACTGCAACACAATTTACAGAAGATATTATTCCTCACAAATATGGCAACACCACCACCGTGTCTTTCCCTGTCAGATCTAAATACCTTATAGCCACAAGGACAATAAGGCCATCGGGTACCGACGCCTCTAACCACGTTTCTGAAACACAAATAACATCAATCCCTGAGTTTTCGAAAACTAATTTAAATTCGTCAAGCTTATTATTCAGGCTCTGGGCATTAATATGAACCATTCTAAACCCATCCTTGCTCTTAGCCAAAATCCTGACCATATTCATTGTCAAATCTTTGGATCTTCCACCTTCAACACTGTCATGGACCATGAAAAAATATATTAAGATGTACAATGCTAATAAAAACAAGTGTTGTAAAAAGAATAAGAATAAATGTTACAAAAAGAACAAAAAATAAAATTAATTCTACGACATAAAAAATTAAATTGTAATAATGTATTAAAAGAATAATATTGAAAATTGTTATCAAAAAAAGTATGAAAATCATATTGTTATTAAAAAGTATAAAATAATAATAAATAGAATAATAGAAAGTATAGAAGAATAGTTAAGAAATTATCAAATAGATATATGAGTAAATAAATCATTACAGGTTTAAAAACAAATAAGTATTTATTCAGAAGGTCGAAAGAACTGCTTCAGTTGCTCTGGAAAAATAATATTAATTGGATCCTCACTTTCGCTTTGCTTAACATAGACTAGACCTCGTAGAGTGTAAACTGTCTTCAAAAGCTTATCCTTTTTAAGCTTAAGCGCTGATTTAAAAATTCCATAGTTGTGCGGGGTGAGACTTTCATTGATGAAGAAAGATATTTCACTTTGAAAACCTGCATCCGATAAACGTAACGGTGATTTAATGTAGCGACGATATTTTGCTACATTTTTTAAAAAATAGTTTCTTTCATACGATGTATTAAATTTCATTACAATTGGCGGATCGTCAACGTTGCGTTGGTTTTTAGAGTTTTTAACTCGGAAAATAGATTTTATAGATGGTGGATTAATACATAGGGTGTTACAAATATTACCAATAGTTTCATGTAAATTTTCATTAACATAAAAAGGAATACCAGTTATGCGCACATCTGACGCTACCACAGAATTTTCTTGATTCAAGCATTTAATTTTTAGGCTTTCAACTTCAGACTTTAGTTTATTTATTTCCATGGTGTCTATTTCTAGTTTGTTTACTTTATCATTTAATTCCTTTACAGTAGTTTTCGTTTATAGTCACTACCTGTTATAGTCACATTAGTTATATTGTCAATTTTATTAGATTTGTATGTCTCTATCGATCAATTTCATACAAAAAGTTTACTTTATAGTCCATTTTTGATATAAGAACTTTTCACATATATGCCATCTATCCGTGGTTATTATAAGTCATATTATATGAAAAAACTTCACGATATTGTCACATTCTAAAAAATTATTTATCAAAATCACAAACCACTACTACATACTAAATAAAAATGTATTTGAATACAAATAAAGAAGTTTTTGTTGAAGAAAAACGGTTTTCGATTAAAGAAATTTTAAATGCAGTAGATATTTTGCGACATTTTTGCTTAGAGCAAGATATAAATACAAATTTTTTATTCGAAAAAATAGAGGATACATCTGTAAACAATATCCTCAAGCTAAAACAGGCTAAAATTACTAATTTTTTTTTTAATAATATTAACAATAATTATTTTTAAATGCAATGAATTCATGTACATTTTATTTATTTTTGTAATAAAAATGAATTTTTATTATTTTTATATTCACAAAAATTGAATATATGAGATTTTCTTTTTAAGCACATTGTGGCATATAAAAAAATTTTGCTTATAGTCACTTTAGCGATATAGTCCTCAATTTGTGTGCAATTAAGGGTTGTGACTATAAGCGAAAAGTACTGTACTTCTCTTTTTACATCGCTTAAAATTTCGATTTTTACTCTTACTATCTGCAATTAAAGTTTTTATGAGTTCGGTTTGCTCTCTTAAATATTCGTCTTGTTTTGTAAATTTGTCATCAACCCAATTCCATAAACGACTTCTTGAAAAAGACTCACTAGGAGTAGAAAAAATCAAATCAGCTCTGATGCTTTCAGGCAAACCATTATCAGCTTCGTGTGTTGTTCTCTTATTTCTGCGAGTATCCATTGTTATAAGTCAGGGTTGGCAAATGACATTTCTAAATTGTACAGACCAGCGTTTTAAATTGTACATTTTTGAGCCTAATTGTACAAAACACATTTTTTTTGGAAATATCGTTTCACATAAAAAGAATAAGCAAAATCTACGAAAACAAGAGACAATGTGTACCAGAGAATGGAAAGAGACCATTCACATTTGCTGACCATTCGCAAATTCATTGCTTTTGCATTGCTTTTACTCGACAATAATAAAAATGTGCATTGCTGTTAATCTACTCACTCCTTATTATTGTTTGCTATTTTACATTCTCTTTTTGTTATGTCGTTATACATCAAGCAACGAAATAATTCAATGCCACATGAAAAAACTCAAAACATTCACACTATTCGCCCAGTATTCGTTAACATTCACACCATTCGTCCAGTATTCGTTGCTTTGAGTGAATGAATCGATATACATAGTTTCATTTCTACAACAATAAAACACATATTCTTATCAGTGTTCGAAAAAATACATTTTACATTTTTTCGGTGGATTCCTCTCAGCAGATTTCGGGCAAAAACTCTGAGAGCGAAACAAAGTATCTTATAATGTAATCATTAGGCATTTCAGGTACTGCTGATATTTTCGGTGGATTCCTCTCAGCAGATTTCGGGCAAAAACTCTTAGAGCTAATTCTGAGAGCGAAACAAAGTATCTTATTATGTAACCCTTTGAAATATCAGCGGTACCTGAAATGTCTAATGATGACTCATACTACAAATCTATAAGAACTTCGGCAAAAAAAATATCAACGTCGTTCGTTTGAAAAAGGGATAAAACTTGACGAATGAGTCATCATTAGACATTTCAGGTACCGCTGATATTTCAAACCATTCATACCAATCGTTAACCATTCGTACCAATCGTTAAGTATTCGTTGCTTTTGGGAGTATTTGTTTACATTTGTAGAAGACATGCAATGCAAGCATCATTATTCGTTACACTCCGTTTTGTGAATGATGACATGTATTGCTTTACGGAATTGATGTATATTGTCAACATGAGATTCGTTTTTTGTGATTGTATTCAAAATCTGAAATTAACCAATCAAACCGTTCTCTGATGTGTACACGACACAAATACACACTAACACTAACGAATACAATGGACATGATGTTAATAATAGCTACACCAACAACCACAACGAACATGTACAAGCAAAGCATCAACATCGGTATGAGAGAAAAAGGGGACAAAGCAGACGAGTAAGTCAGTTATAATTCAGCCAGCCTTACCTGAAGTTGCGTGCGAAGTAAAAAGTCGTGGTTCGAATAATAGTGAGCAAGCAATAAATTGTTGCAGTGTTGAAAAATTCAATACTTTAGTACTTTTTTCAGTACTTTTCCATTTCAAAAATACCGCTGTACCCCCGCGACGCTTTCAGTACTTTTTCATTATTACAAATTTTATGTTTTGCGCTTTTCAACTATTACTGCATTAGCAACGTAAAGGTAGAATTAGTCTTTAGTCCTGGTTAGCCAAACGTCCACGGGACATACGTTGGTTTTTAGAATACGAAAAGCAATGAGAACGCTTGCCGAACCGTAATGTAATTTCCGTCGACGTTTAACTAAACGATGCTTTTACGTCTTGTTACGTTCCGAATCAGTTATTTTTGTTGTACATGTGAGGAACACGTATAAGTCGTCAATTATACTGTTCCGTTCCGTACGTGTATTAAATATAAATAAATAAATAGTTAAGTAGGTAGTATGCTGGCTTACTGGATGTGAGTCTACAGTTCAAACCCCATGTCAGACATCACCAACAAAACGAAAAATGACGAAAATATTCCTTCGGCGACCTTATTCTGTCGAAAACTCTGAGAGTAAACAAAATTGCCATGAAAAAATTTCTCAAAAATCTGGCGTTCTGAGTCGACTTTAAACTGTAGGTCCCCCTACTCATTTATAAAATTAACACACACAAAATAAGTGGTTTGAAGGGTTGTATTACTAATTATATATGTATGTATTTTTTTACAAAAGTACCATTTGATGCGAAAAAGTACTCTTTCAGTTACAGTTCAGTACCATTTTAAAATTTCAATTTTGCAACACTGAATTGTAGTAATTATTGTTGTATCGGTTAAGTGTGAACAGTGGCGCAAAAGTAGTGTGATAAATAAAGAGAGTTTAATTGAAATAAAACACATATTTGTTTTTACTTGGTTTGCAATTAACGAACTCATATTTAAACGTTTTTAAATAGGTAAAAACGTAACAATATGTTTATTAGAAATATATATTTTATTTTAATAAACAATATAAAAAACATAACAAAAAAAGTACAAACGAATTCAATTGTACTGTTGTAATAAACAAATATTATAATTATTAATTTTATGGAGAAATTTAATTTTTCCAATTGATAAATATATATTTTTTATAAATTAATAATGTATATATAAATACATAAAACAGGGGTCTAATTCTCGCAGTCGTGATCGAAATTGCGTTCGAATAGAAAATATTTTCGATAGCGAGAAATTTTCTGATGATGTTACTCGATACGGGACGAATCGATTTGTTGCTTAGGTGTTGTGAAACGAGTTAATTATTTCAACATATGTTTTCTTACAAAAATAAAAGAAATTTAATTAATACAAGGAAGAAAAGTTTTATTAAAAGTTCATACTCCTTTTCCTTTAATTTAAATTCTTTGTTTTTTATTTCAATAAGTAAATTCATTCTTTTAAGCATTTCCTTTTGGTATAATTCTGTTGTAACCATATTTTTTCCAATAGTGAACTTTTGCTCTCTCTTCCTCTGACTTTAGCAAATTGTGGAATCTTTTTTCTTTCTTTATTATTAGCTGGGGCTGAAGTTTCTTTTGCAGTATCATCTTCAAATTCTATAAAAGAAAACATGGTAGATTCTATTTTGTCTTCTTCATAATCCGATAAACAGCAGGGAGATACGTCAGGAATACTATTTTTTGGTGAAGTTATTGGGGTAACATTTTCTTTGTCGCAATTCTCTTTTGGGCTGCCTTCTGATGTTTTTGAAGACCCAAAAGTTTGGACATCTTTCAAACCCTCAACAGAAACTTCAATTTCAGCAGCAGACAGTATCTGTTCTTCCATTTGGGAAAGAACTTTTTCCTCATACCGTTTTCTTTTTTGAAGATTTATTGAATGAAACCTTTTTAACATTTTGCTTTTGGTCAGGGTATACCTAAAGACATACATATATTTATACATTTATTATTTAAACTAAAACAAGAGTTTGTTAAACTACCTTCCGCCACATTTTTGCATCTTTGATTGAATGAAGCATTGAGCTTAGCTGTGAGCTGTTCCCATAGTTGATTAGCTCTTTCCTTTCCCTGAGAAATATTTGGTATAATACTCTTTGCCAATTCTGAATGCTTAACCATGAAATTTCCAAGAATTTCCTTCTGGGTGTAATTAATTATTGAAAGTTTTGACATACAAATACTGGAATTGACTTTTTATTCATAAATTATTATAAATTTGTTACTTAAATTTTTTATATTGTTCTTTACAGCAGAAAAACGTTAATTCGAAAGCTTTAGTGCTTACGAGTAAAAACTCGAAAGGTTGCATTCGAATGATCACACGTTATCAATTGCCATCATTAGAAATTTCGATACACTTTACTCGATAACGAATAAGAGAATCCCAAAACTAAAAAAACTCGCAAGTTCGAGTAAAAATTCGTTCGTATACGAATGCGAGAATTACCCCCAGTCTATAATTTTTTAAATGGTTTTTACTATAGTTTTGATAACAAATTTTTCGTTATTTTATAATTATAACAAAAACAGTTTGATGAATTTATTAAATCTTTAATTTGTATTAAACCAGAAAGTGTAGTTACATGCAGTCTGTTTCTCTCTTTTGTTTTTATTATATTTTGATACGAAAAAATTCGTTCCACATTTGCGGATGAATGAGGAATAGATAATATCCCTCTTACTTCTTTACTAAGTTCTAAAAACATATATTCATTTGATTCGTTTTTAATTTCAAAAATTTTGGTCCAAAAATTGCTTATATTTTCATTTTTATACGATTTTATAATTTCTATATCAGCCAGTGTTCTGAATTGTGAGTTTATTGTTTCGAAATTTTGGTGTTCATTAGGAAACATTTTTACTAATATTGGTACGACCACAATATAACCAGTGCGGAAACGGAATTTGACATTTACCGGCGAATTGTGAAAGGGACATCAAATATTACCAAAAAGTATTTCTGTCCTTGTCTGATTTTCTCTGTTTTGTTTATTTATGTTTTTTTAGTTTTCGGGGTGGTTTTTTATATTGCAAGAGTTAATAAAAAATTTAATTTTTGTGTAAAACTATTAATAAATAATGAAAACAACTAGTAACAATAACAATTTTTAACTTTTTCTTTCAAGAAATTAAAAAATATTGGCAACTTTCAGCAAGAAAATTTTTTTTTATGAGCAGTACGTCTTATTTTTATCTTGTAATATTTAGCTTCTCAATTACCTCTTGCACAAGAAACTATATTCATTGTGACCGAAAATCACCCACATTTCGATTAATAATTAAATATTTAGGAATCTTTAAAATTTTCATTAATGAAATTAAAAAATATTCCAAATATTCCCTTTTTAACACAAAATAAATGTTTATTTACATTTAATTTTTCTGCTTTATCCGCCAGTTTTCACTGTGTATATCTGTTGCTTCTAACACATTTGCTTCTCAAAACTTATAACATTTTTTTTCTCCCTCTAAATTCGCCAGTAATGCTGCTGTTATGATCGTTTTACAAACGTCATAATTTTCCTTACTGGTTATATTGTGGGTACGACGCCATGGTACAATCAACTAGGTAATAGCAATTGTACAACAACTCAATTCGCAGTGTTTTTTAACAAAAACAACATGTATTTTTTGTTGTTCTTGTGCGACCGGTTATGTCAAATGAAATTCGCCGTAAGCTAGAAATGACAAAGGCGAATCCATATAATGACATAAAGTTGTTATTTTGTGTCAGTATTTCTCTTTTGTTTCTTTTTGTTTATAAAAAAAAATTAAAAAAAAAACAAATTGTAAAAAACTAATTTTTTTAAATACGGGCTGATTTGCACTACCACTGAGATCGTTATGCTTCAGAGGGATACTGGGAAGCATAAGAGCGGATTCTACAATAAAAGTTGTGCCAGAACATCAAGAATATTTGAATATATTATAAATTGTGTAGAATACAAATATAAAAGGAAATAAAAAAATAAATAAACAAAGGAATGTATATACAGTGAGCAAAAAAAATGTGTACATTTATTATAAAAAACTAACAAATAAATTATTCCACAGGATTTTGTTTAAGATGACTTTCTAGAGAATCCGATCGTCGTAGTCAAAGAATCACAACTTTTTGTACCTCAAAATGTTGAATTTCATAGTTTCGGTGGTTATTTTCTTTTTACTTAACCAATAGAGAAATGTTTATAATCAAAATATAATCATAATATACAATAAATTTCATTTTATAGTAATTCTTTGTTCAAAAATGTATTCCAGATAGTAAGTGTACAATTTTTTTTTGCTCACTGTACGTATACAAAGCATTTGACATATCCGGTCGCTCAAAAAAGCAGTCAGCTGGGCTAATAACACTACCTAGTTGAATGTGCCATGTACGACGCTGTTAGTTTTTCCAGAGATAACATTTTCTGACGAAAGACAAAGTCATGATGCAACTAATAGGTGACAGCACAAGCACAGCTGACTTTTTCGCTGTAATTCGCCGCAACCGCACGTTTGTCAAAATTTGTTTACATTTCTTAGCTGTCATTAAATTCAATGGAATTTAAAATAGGTTTTTTCAAAACTAAGAAATACTTATTGGTGAAATAAAACAGAGAAAATTACAGAGACGTTTTTAAAAAAAATTAAGATATTAAAATTTGTGTAAATTCTGAAAAAATTGTGGCTAAATTACTGAAAAGTTTTAAAATAAAAATATAAAATAATAAAATTTGTGTAAATTCTGAAAAAATTGTGGCTAAATTACAGAATTGCAGAAAAGTTTAAAAAAAAATATAAAATAATAAAATTTGTGTAAATTCTGGAAAAATTGTGGCTAAATTACAGAAAAGTTTAAAAAAAAATATAAAATAATAAAATTTGTGTAAATTCTGAAAAAATTGTGGCTAAAATGCGTTGGTGTGCAATTTGTAAAAAAAAAGAAGGAAGTGGGAAAGAGCACTTTTTTCAAAGTTCCTAAAGATGAACAGATAAGAATTAAGTGGAGCGAGGTCTGCCAGATACATTTTTTTTGCAAACTCTCATATTTGCATTGACCACTTTCTTCCAGAAAATATAATTACTACAGGTAGTAAATTATATTTAATGCCCAATGCAGTGCCTTCCATAAAACCTTTAAAACCAAATGATGAAAATTCTGGGTAAGTTAATATATAATTGAGAACCATATATAATAGCTGAACCATATTCAAGTGATTTTTCCAGTTTTTTAAACCGGTATGAGCATCCATCCACCGATTATTCATCGAAAACTGCGGTAAGCGATGATGTTTTGCCTTTAGTAGAATGTCAGAACATATTGTCTACAGATTTTTGTACAACAGTTGTTTCATATGAAGACTTTGTCTTCTCAGAAAGTGTTCCTAATACGTCGGAAAAAATTTACACAACACAAGAATCCCAGACAGAGTAAGCAAATCTACCCAATTAAAATGTAATTAACATTTATAAATATATACATATGTACTTATAGCCCTATAATTTTCGCATCAGAAGCGTCAAAATATTTAGAAAAAATTCGGATATTAGAATCCGAAAATAAGGACTTAAAGTTGAAATTACATCAAGCAAATTTGGCAATAGAGGGCATGCGAAAAATATTTACAGAAGGTCAGATCCAAAAAATTATGTCTCCTGGACCAATACAGTGGAGATGGGAAGACATCTCAAATGCTATATGTCTACATGCATCTGGTCCAAGGGCATATCGACATATGTATAAAAAGGGATATCCTTTACCCCACGATACTACCTTACAGCGTTGGTGCCGAAAAGTCAATATCGAGGAAGGTATATTGCATACGTCGATCGAGTTCATGCGGCAAATCACAGATCTTTCCATTGATGAAAAGATTTGTGTTAGCTTTCGTCGAAATGAAAGTTATGGAGACGTACGAGTATGATGCAGCTGGTGACGTTGTGAGGGAGCCAGCTAACTACGTTCAAGTCGTCATGGCTCGAGGATTGAAGAAGTCTTGGAAGCAGCCTGTATTTTTTAGTTACGACTGCAAAATGACCAGAGAAATATTAAACAGCATAATTATTGAGCTCCACAAGGCAGGATTTACAGTTTTGGCAGTGGTGTGCGATTTAGGACCAACCAATCGTAAGTTATGGAACGATTTAGGTGTATCTATAGGTAAGTTTTTATACATCACACCACAACACACCACACGTATGAATAAAGTTGAATAGCTATGACATCGCAGAGTATATATCGGAATTTGGATTTAAATTTTTATGGTAATTAACAATTAAGATTTAATATTAAAGTAATTTTTAAGTCGAAATAATATTATTCAATAAAAAAATCCTTTTTGTATTAGATTCTAAGTTTCGTAATAAGATTCGTTTTAATTAAAATATATCCTTAAAAAAAGAATAGTCCTAAATTTTGATTCAATTTTTAATTTACTTTACAAATGTATTAAGATTTTAAGGTACACTAAGACTTCTTTAGATTAAGTTTAAATATGTTACTTTATTTACTAATTACTTTATAATTTTCTTCACTAACGTCTTAGAAAAACCGTGGTTTCCTAACCCTATTGTCGAGAAGGAAAAGATTTTCGCTTTTGCAGATGTACCCCATTTAATTAAGCTTATTGGAAACCACTACGTGGATACGGGCTTTATAATTAACGGAGAGTATTTAAGCTCACGAACCATTGCGGATTTATTAAGAGAAACAAAAAAGTCGGATGCCTCATTTACGTACAAGCTGAGCGACGAACATATTTCCGTAAAAGGTGCAGGAAGGCAAAAAGTTAAATTAGCTACACAACTTTTTTCAAATACCACCGCCAGTGCTATAAAGCGTTGCAATGCGCTTGGATTTGATATATACAAGCCAATTGAAACTGCAGAATTTTTTAAATTAACCAACGATTGGTTTGATGTTCATAACTCCAAAATGGGCACTTATGGTTATCCTGGCAAGGTAAGTTCATTTTTGTTCATGAATTTTTTATGTTTTTAATAAATAGTATATCTTAAGGAACCATAGGCATTGCTTTAGACAAGCAAAGAGAAACAATAAATAGAATGAATGAAATTATGTCAATCCCGATAATTCCCGGAAAAAAATCTATAGAACAATTCCAGAAAGGGATTCTTATTTCAAACAAATCCTTAGACATGCTTCATGAGTATGTAAAGAAGTACGACATGTCTTACATACTAACGAGCCGCCTAAACCAGGATATCGTAGAAAATTTCTTTGGTGCTATACGAAGCAAAGGTGGGTTAAATGATAACCCTACACCAAAGGATGTTAAATATAGGCTGCGCAAATACATATTGGGTATGTCTTCATAAAAAATATATACTTTTATTTTACTTTTTTTAATAAATCTTTCTACTTTCAGCAAAAAACACTGAACACCTAAGCGGAAAAGGTAACGTAGAAGACGACAAGACGGAATGGCTTAATGGCCCAAATGCCATCACATCTGGAAATCGTGTTACCGAAGGTTCTGCAGAAATGACGGATGTACTCGAAATTGAAGATCAACCTAATTTAGATGAGGAGGATGAGATTGGTGACCTAGATAAAACGGATTTGGATGACATTGGTTTTCTGCATGAGGATGCCCTGGAATATATTGCAGGGTACATGATAAAGAAGTTGAACCTGGAAAAGGAACAATGTCATTCAAATTCGTCTACGTGGGTTGATGAGGTGTCCAAGGGTTCTTTGAAGAAACCGTCGAGTACATTTCTAAGCCAAGTAAAAAAACTTGAATTAATATTCCATAAAATAAATGGTTTAGAAATTGCTCACTGTCGGAACCTCAATAAGCGCCTGACCGAGAAAAGTGGGTCGATTGATCTTCCTGAACATGTAGAAAGGTTTTTCTTCAAATGCAGGATTCATTTTCGGGTTCGGAATTTGAATCATCGGCTGAGAGTACAGAAGTCCAAGCAGAGTTGCGTAAGTAAAAAAATGCTCAAAATTAAGTTGTAAGCTAAATTATTGTATTTATTTATTTATTGATTATTATCTTTATTATTACTTATTATTATAATTACCACATTTACTGCCTTATTCATTTCTAATGTATTTCCAAAAATTTTGTATTTAAAGTAATAAAATTTGTGAATTAAATGGTGTATGCCTACTGGGGATGTCAGCCATTAAAAATAAGTGACAAGGCGCCATGTGAAGTACCTCAATGGTGGTGCGGAAATCTTCACACCAGAATTAATTAACCATTTTAACTTTTTTATTTTAGATCACGCTTTCACTCTACCATTATATCAACAATAACCTGAAATTTCTTCAAGAATTTTTGTAACCCAGAAAAAATTGCTTTAGTTCCTCAACTAGTTCTAGCTCTATTCCACTGAAAGCCAAATATGTACATATATCAAACAGTTATTTGGTTTAATTTATATATACATACATAGTTCTTAATTTTTTATATTTTTCAAGAATTATTTAGCCTTTTTACTTATAATGTAATTTTCTTCGCAACAAATATAGGTACATATATTTTTGTTGATATTTATTACAAATTTTGATTTACAAATGACAGCTGATTTTGACAAACGTGCGGGAGCTTCACAAAAACAAAATGCATTTTGTGTTTGCCTTGTTGTATTTGTTGCCGAGGCGCTGTCACCTTATAATCAATTCGCCTTGGACAAAGTAGAGAGAAAAATATTCACAATAAATTGACAGCCTAAATGAGTTGCCATTTCAAATCAATTAAGAATCAAAATTGGGTAAACTTTGAAATTGTACAAAATGGGTGATTGGTGTACCATTGTACTTTTGATGTTTGAGTTGTACCAAAAAAAGTACAATTTTGCCAACCCTCTTATAAGTTATTGTTTGTATATATTTTTAAATTATTTTAAATTTTGTTTCTGTGTTTTGTTTTATACTTTTATTTACTGTGTAAAAATTTTATTTTTGTAATCTATGATTTTTTAATTTCTGTTTTTCTATATTTAGATTTGAGTAGGTTTATATTTTGTTTTTGTAATTTGTAGATTTTTTGTTTTCTGTTATTTTTCTTTAATATGTTTTGTGCAAATATTTATTTGTTTTTCTAATGTTTAATAAAACAGGCCGTTAATATTTCTCTCCTGAGTTTTGATGTGAATAAATTTTGTTTTTGTAATTCTTCTGTTTTGTTTATTGTTTGAGTTAATATTATTTTCTGTATTTTCAGTATGTTCTGATTGTTTTTAAAGATTATTAAAAGAATTGAATTATGCTATTGTTTTTGTTTTCGTATATTATTGTATTGGTGTTTTATTGTAGAATATGTATCCTTTATTTTGTATATTTAAGATTTTTTTTTTTGTTATTGTATGTTTTAGGCTCAAAAATTATTAAGTAACATATAATTCATCTTCAATTTGATTAATTTTTAATTTCACAAAAAAAAAAAAAAAAAAAAAAAAAACGACAGTAAAGGCAAAAGCACATAATCTATAATCTATATCATATATCTATAATCTTTGTTCATCCAAATTTATGTTATGTAAAACTGAGCATGCGTTTACAATTTTTCCAGCAAATTCGGGACTATACAGGAGCATTCTTTGCTGTGATAAGCATCGCCAAGTTCCTTTAAGGACACCAAAAAGTCGTTCAACTGGGTTACGTGCTTTACACAGTGCTTCATTATAACGAAATTTTGGTGTTCCCTCTGGTTGGTTTGGTAGAGGAGTCATCAGCCACGGCTCCAATGGATACCCAGAATCACCTATAGAAAAAAGTACCAATTAAAAATATGTTGTGATCTCCATTTTCAAAACACCTTTGCATAACTCTTCTGACTGCTGAAGAGCTCCAAATGTATGAATCGTGTCGAGCTCCCGGGAATTTGGCATTCACATCTAAAATTTTTAGATTTGAATCACAAATCTGCAATTTCAACAAAAATAATTATATTATGAATCCCTTGTCAAAAAAACCTTGGATTTACTATTTGAACATTAATAGAATGGTACCCGTGATAGTTGACATAAGTAATCGATTGTCCCAATAGTACCTGCTACAAAGGGTGATACTGCTGATGCAAAAACTAATTTTGCAGCTTGTCGTTCCACTTGAGTCATCGGAAACTTTACTTTTGCGTAAAACATGGTATTGTTAATTGCATCCGTTACACGATGTATGCAACGGCTTATGGACGACTGGCTCATTTATATCCCCCACTGCTCTCCCACGGGTCGTTGATAACATCCCGCAGCATAAAAACGCAAAGCAGTGAGGACCTATAAATATAAAATCCTTTTATAAATTTTAAAGACTTAAAGACATTCCAAATTACCTGTTTCTCAGTTGATATTGCAGTTAGTCTGGTGCCTTTTAATTGTCCGTCAAGCTGAAAAACAAGTTCCTCATCCAAGGGTGGTGTTAAACGGTAGAGTTTCCGAAATTCCAATGCATTGAAGTTAAATGGGTTCTCCAAATCTCGAAGAACACGTCTGTCAACCCTTCGAGCGTTGAAAATTGTCTCATCCACTATTTATTTTTTTTATTTTTTATTTTTTTTTTATTTATAAGCACATCTTTATTTACATATTATATTTACATATATACAATTCACTTGTTTCGAGATTTTATCTATAGATATTACAACGAATTATACTTATACACAAAAGCATTATATATTTAATTTTATTAAGAATATAATTTCATTTAAAGGGAAAAAAGGAAAAACCTTTATGTGATATGATTGTCTCATCCATTGATAAATTATACCCTAAGTATTCAAAAGCCATTTTGATCTTAAAATGTTGCTTTAAATTGATTGAATCGATTGAATAAACAATACAAAAATTATTGTCGTTTAGTTTACGACAACAGCTGAAATAACGATTTCGAATATCGTTTAAAAATTTTACAGAATACCAAAATCTACAATTTTGTTGTTTAGTATTTTAAACGATTCGATAATCGTTAAAAAAAGTTAGTGAATTCCACTACAGGTTCCAAAGGCGAATAGCGATAATGTAAACGTCTTTTTGATATTGGTATATCATACCTAATAGTATTTACCTTATAACTCCTGTTGGTTGTAAAAATTGCAATCTATTAAAAAGGTAAGTAGGTTGAGAATTAAAAGTCTTTAAAGGCGTAAAAAACTGAGTCCACTATAAATTTCTGAACATAGCGTATGTTTTAACACAGTCAAAGTAAGCTGGCTGTTTGAGCATTAGCTGATGCCCGCTTACATATACTATCAAGGTCATAATTCAATTAACTAACACAATCAATGACGTTGGCCCTAGGTCAACTTAAGTACATACATTTGAATCTTACGGTGACTAATACGAGTGGGTAGATCGTTAGAATATATTGTATATAATAGTCGGCCAATGATCGAACCCTGGAGTTCACCTCTTTTCATGTGGTAACATGTCAAATTCTTATTATCTTATCTCCAAGTCGTATTCTTCAATAGCAGGCAAAAAAAGTCGTTCTATCGTCGTTTTCGAAGAAGTAAGGTCCAATCACATCTTCGGACCAAAGAGCGCACCAAACAGTGACTTTTTCTGGATGTAATGGCCTCTCTTCAATTACTTGAGGATTCTCAGAATCCCAAATACGACAATTTTGTTTATTAACATACCCACCGAGTGTGAAATGTGCTTCATCGCTGAAGAAAATTTTGTTCGATACGTGGCTGTGTCAGAATCACCATTTTTGTAGTAGGTTTTGATAATTTTTATGAGTTGTGTGATAGTTAAGCGATCCATTTTCGTCAATGTCAGACTTTCAACTGAAAAGAAAAAAATTGGTTTCACAACTTAGTTTGACAGATGTCGAATTTCAGTCCCATACTTTTGAAACCACGAAATGGATAGCCCTATACTTTCAAAATCCAATAAATCATTTGTCATTCTGAATTAAATATTAAAGAAAATAAAATTGACTTTGTTTAATATGGACCCAATCTGAGTGTTGTCTTCAATGGCAGGCTATTGTGGTGTAACCACATAAGCATAGTGTTGGTAAATCGTAAGCAACTTGGTAAAACGTACTTAATTCCTATACTTTTATGTGGATGTGAAATTTTCGCAAACTGCGATAGGAATGACAACCGAAAACTCAATTGTATGTCAAAATAAAATAGCAAAATATGTATTTCTTAAAGCACCGTGATCGTTTAGCGTGTCAGGTATTTAATGTAAAATTTGATAATCTCGACCAAGGCAAATTCATAGAAGGTAGCCGCAACTCTACAACAATGCAAAAACAACAGGCATTTTGTTTTTGTTAAAGTGCACGCGGAATGTCAAAAAAATTAACCCTCAAACCTCCATAGGAAATTAATAAAAGCAATTAAAAAAACTAAATAAATTTTATATATTGAAATTTCTTTTGACTTTTATATCATGCTTAATAACGCAATAGTGGGCCACCTATAAATAAAAAAAAAATTATTCCATGCAGTCAATAACATTTCCACTTTATGTAAAGAACATGTTTTTATATGGCCATCGAGAAAAATGGCAGCTGCAAACGCTATTTGTTATTTGTCATAGTTTAGGCACCTAGTTGGATAGACCGAAATCTTTTTTTGGGTAATTCATCACTCTCGTCTAAATAAATATAAATATAGTAAATCTAGGTTGTAGTTTAAAAGATATATGTATTTAGTGTTAAAGGCTTAAATATTATTAGGGCCATTATTACAACTTGCCGTTAACTAAAGGGAGGATTTTAACGGGCAGATAAATTGTTTTTCATTATTATGAGTACCCAATAAGATAGAAGTGATCGTTAAGCTAAAGGGAAGATCATCCTACCTTTAACATATAAAGGTCACTTTATATTTGAACTTGCCATATCATATACTATTTTCGATATGGCAACTTCAAATTTAAACAAAATGAGCATATACAACAAAAAAACGAAGTCCGCTGTTACCACTGCGAAAAAAAAAAAACTTGTTTAATTGAGCAGTTTTATCAACTTTGCTCCGGCACTGCCATATTTTATTTTATCTGTAACAGAGATCAGCAACGAGTATTCAAAACGATGAGTAGATTCGAGTCATACTTATAATTTCAGCTACTTATACGCATTCATACTTATTTTAATATCATACTCATACTACTCATATTCAAAGTTAGAAATACTCATCGTGCTCATACTTAACAATACGCATGATGTTGTTGATTTCGACTCTCCATGATTCAACATATACACGAAGCACAAAATAAGTATGATTCGAGTACGAACACCACAATACTCGCTAGAAGGTTGTGTGTGTGCTTTGCTTGCTGTCTTTGTCTTTTCTCTTCTTTTGTAAATGCAACAATAACTACTACTGTAAATTTTGATGAATGATTCGAGTGACTCGAATCTTGACTCACTATGAGTAGCGAAAATACGATTCATTGCTGATCTCTGATCTGTAAGTTGTAATAACGAAAATCAGTTAAACGTAACTTTACAGATCCCTTTCGCTAAAGGTACCTTTAACTAAACCCAAGTTTAACGGCAAGTTGTAATAATGGCCCTTAATCATTTAAAATTATTAAAAATTAAAATAAAATTGGCTTTGAAATAGTAATCCTGAAGAATTTCTAAAGTGCGTATCGTTAAGGATACATCCGGTACATATGAGGATTTATACATGCGAAAATGATTATCGAAACAAAACACAAAAAAAAAACAACAAAATTTTGAAATTCTAAAACTCCTCAGCTGTTGAGATAAGGACACCTTATATGAATTCGCCTTGATCTCGACAATTAAATTTAAATTTCATAATTTTTTAATTTTATTTTAGGTTTGTATCTGTTATATTTTTATTTTTACTTTTTTATATTGAGTCATGTAATTACAATTATTTATATAATTTTTTTTATCTTTCAACTTTTTTATTTATTTCTATAGTCTTGTTAGCTTTTTCAAATTGTTTTTTAAATTTCCTTACACAACTCTTTAGGAAATTTTTTGTGGTTTGTTTCTGATTCTTAAAGTGCAGTAGTTTTTAAAAGCCTGGAAATCGGCATAAAATGCAAGCCCCCAATTAGTTATTATGGACAATAAAAAATTGCACCCCCAGTATCCGAGAAAGGGCTTTATAAACTCCGTAGAACCTATAACTACAGTGTTGGTGTCCAGCTGTAGTCAACCGGCTATGGTGGCATCAGGCCTCTTTAAACGGCATGCTACTAGTGTTCCAAACCCAAAAAACAATCAAGACGGTAAGCGATTGTAAACTTAGCCTAGTACCTGGTTCTTCCAAACCAGACATCTCAAACCAATCCCATCGAATTCCATGTTTCGGGTGCTAGCAAGGGGATAGTGACAATGTCAGTAAATCTTGAAATGGCTGGAGATTGGTTGTAATCCTCCTTTTATCAGGGGTGTTAACATTGACCGGAGCCAGGCTCACCACCCTAATGTGAAGATGTTGATTATTATCAAGGCCACATCGAACTAATATCTTGTGCAGATGAGTGTTCAGCGCAGTTGTACATTATTTTCAATAAAATCACTAGGGGAAGTTTGGCTTGACGCGAAAATCGCCGGTGTTCTGCAGAGGCCGAGACCTTTTGCCTGGATATTCCGGATATTCTCCAGGTCAGCAATTGTGAAAGTAGTTAAGCTTGCAGAACCTGTAGAAGACACAAAGAAGACCACTGTTATTTAGAACAATGAATCCCGGTCGTTACTTCGGAAAAGCCAGGGGAATGTGCTTTATGCTTTTGGAACCATCTTCATCAGGGTTTACAAAGGTTACGGTAGGGACAAGCCTTTAGCTCTGGGAAAATAAAATAACTGATATAAGTTCTGATAATAAATCGGTTCTTTCATCCGACAATGACTTGAAATTGACTTCTTTAAGGGGATGGAAGTTACTGAATTGAGGACGTCCTTCTGGAATCTGACGTCGATACAGAGAACGCCACCGTAGTTTAATCAATGTCTGCTTTCCTCTATATGTTTAAATCAAACAACGTGAGTCTATTTGTTAAATTAAACTTCACCTCTCTAAAGTGCTGTCAGCTGTCCCCATCATCCGATTATTTTCAGACACAGATGAACTCCTATGTATCCAAGGACCATTTGCTGATTAAACAAGGATGGATATCATAATAAAAAAACCAGTTCTTGTATCATGATCGAAAATAATATTAAAGCCTTTATATTTTTTGATTTTAGTAATAAAAACATCTGTACTATCGCCATCGCAAATAAGAGGCTAGTAGTCTGCATCATGAGCTGCTACATGTCAAATGAACAAAGGCACGATCCACCGAACTCTATGAGCAGGAAGGCGATATTCTACAAAAACAACAAAAATATCCCACGTATTGTATGTTTAGATGCCAACGTACACCGTACCATCTGGGAAGAACGTAGACCAACTTGAGGTGAGTTACTTTTACTTACACAAAGAACACAAAGACATCAATCCTGACGTTGATAACAGAAGTTTATCTCTCAATTCAAAAGTGTAAGAAGTAACAGAAGATTAAATGAAGGGATGGATTAAATAAAGGGTCCGCCAAATAACTTTTTTTTTTGAAAATGCTTTAAAAAAAATTACTGAATATTTTCTCAAATTTCTTTTTTTATTTGAAAGTACAATCCTTCCGGTTAATAATGGAAAATAATTTCATTCAAATGGCTGCCTCGGCTGGCCATGCAGTAGCCTACACGATCGGTCCAATTTTTAAGCACATTATCGATTGTGTGCAGCTGTATTTCACCAATGGCTTCACGAATATTGTCCTTTAAAGCGTCAATTGTCTCTGGCTTGTCGGCGTAACACTTATCTTTGACGGCACCCCACAAATAATAGTCCAACGGTGTCAAATCGCAGCTCCGAGGTGGCCAAACGACATTAGCTCTGCGGCTGATAATGCGATCTTCAAAAACAGGGCGCAAAACATCGAGTGTAGCTTCGGCTGTGTGGCACATAGCGCCGCCCTGTTGAAACCAAATGTTGCCAATATCCTCCTCTTCAATTTTTGTGAACAAAAATTCGTTCAACATGGCCCGATAACGATCGCCATTGACTGCAACGGCCACTCCTTGCTCATTTTCGAAGAAAAATGGCCCAATTATGCCTCTGGACCAAAATCCGCATCAAACAGTGACTCGTTTTGGGCGCGTCGGCTTTTCAATGCATGCGCGCGGGTTTTCTGTGCCCCAAATGCGACAATTTTGCTTGTTTACATACCCGACAAGATCAAAATGAGCTTCATCTGAAAAGATGATTTTTTTGCCAAAATCGGCATCTTCTGTAAGTCGATTATCAAAGTAATGTCGCAATATTTCCCAGCGTTGTTCAAGCGTATACACAACCATATTCGTTCAGCGGAAGGATAAAACTAATTACACAGCCCTGCAAATGGGAATTTTTTTGTGCAATCAAGATGGTTCCAGGTGTTCCCGAAGGCATTTTGTGCGCTGAACACGAATCTGTATTCAAAAACTTTCCATCACGTCAGGTTTTTGAGAAAAAGGGGGCTGAAACCCCTAAAAATAGCGTTTTTGGCCATTTTTGAAGAATTATAGAGCTGAACACTGACGTGCTAGAACCTTCGCTATTATCAGAAATTGACAATTGATCTTTGCTCTTTAAAATGAGCCCTAAGCCAAATTGTTTGCATGCACCCTTAAAGTAGGGGGTGGTTTTATGTCAAGGGGTGTAAGAGAAAAAGAAACACATTACGGAGGTCCTTCAAAATTAATCAGATTTACTTGAAAATTGTTACTCAGGGGTTTTTGGGGTCGCTGATTACAGATCTTCATTCAGATTTAAAAAATTCAAAATGGCGAATGCTTATCAAAACAATTGAAACATGTCTAACTCATTTGCCATATAAAAATTTGTTTATTTTTCTAGCTTAACCCAGAAGCAAATTGGTCTTAGAATAAAAATTATTTGAAATAAGACACAGGTTAAAGTTAGTTAGTTAACTTTCAAGACAGTAACTCAAACTCAAAAAGCTTGAGTTAGCTAACTTTGAGGACAGAAAAAGGGCATAAAGTGATAAATTATAAGACTTAATAAGAAATAAAATCTCATTTATAAAATTTTTGTGGCCCTTTAAAAGGACCTTTGATGTAAAAAGTCATAAAGCGTTCAAACAAGCGTCTGCTTTCAAAATGCGTAGTAGATTGTCAAAAAACAATTTACACATAATAAAGGGTCAGCCAAATAACTTTTTTTTTGAAAATGCTTTAAAAATAAACTACTGAATATTTTCTCAAATTTCTTTTTTTATTTGAAGGTACAATCCTTCCGGTTAATAATGGAAAATAATTTCATTCAAATGTCTGCCCCGGCTGGCCATGCAGTAGCCTACACGATCGGTCCAATTTTTAAGCACATTATCGATTGTGTGCAGCTGTATTTCACCAATGGCTTCACGAATATTGTCCTTTAAAGCGTCAGTTGTCTCTGGCTTGTCGGCGTAACACTTATCTTTGACGGCACCCCACAAATAATAGTCCAACGGTGTCAAATCGCAGCTCCGAGGTGGCCAAACGACATCAGCTCTGCGGCTGATAATGCGATCTTCAAAAACAGGGCGCAAAACATCGAGTGTAGCTTCGGCTGTGTGGCACGTATCGCCGTCCTGTTGAAACCAAATGATGCCAATATCCTCCTCTTCAATTTTTGTGAACAAAAATTTGTTCAACATGGCCTGATATCGATCGCCATTGACTGTAACGGCCACTCCTTGCTCATTTTCGAAGAAAAATGGCCCAATTATGCTTCTGGACCAAAATCCGCACCAAACAGTGACTCGTTTTAGGTGCGTCGGCTTTACAATGTATGCGTGCGGGTTTTCTGTGCCCCAAACGCGACAATTTTTATTGTTTACATACCCGCCAAGATCAAAATGAGCTTCATCTGAAAAGATGATTTTTTTTTGCCAAAATCGGCATCTTCTGTAAGTCGATCGCAGGCCCACTTAGCGATGCGGAAACGCATTGGATGGTCATACCAAGGTCTTTATGCATGGCGTCATACCAAGGTCTTTATGCAAAATTCGTCTCAATGATATCTCCGAATTGTTCAATTGTTGAGAACGACGGTGAATTGATGTTGATGGCGCTTCACGCACACTTTCTGCCACAGCAGCAATATTCTCGGGTGTACGCACTGTTTTTGGCTTTTCACGCTTTGGTTTATCGATGAGGATGCCAGTTTCTTTCACTTTTTTCACAAGGTAACGAACATACGGAGCTGACGGTGCTTCTCTTCTTCCAAAATCCGTACGCAATTTTCGCACACATTCTGCAACATTACCATGATTTTCAAAGTAATGTCGCAATATTTCCCAGCGTTGTTCAAGCGTATACACAACCATATTCGTTCAGCGGAAGGATAAAACTAATTATCTGTCAAATCAGACATGAGCTAAGTGTTACCATTCACGAAATAAGCACTAGTTGAAAAAAAAACGTTAGATGGCGGAACCGATATATTAACCCTTTACGGAGTCAGAAAGCCAATTTCATTTGTCTTTTGTTAATAGACGGTAATAGACTATGTTATTTTTAAAAAAAAAAATTATATGTTGCAGAAATGCAACACTAATAGCTTAAAAAAGTTTAGGTTTAAATTAACGAATAGGAACATTTTTAAAGCAGTTGTTTTTTATTGTATTAAAAACTAATTCCACATTTCCGCATTCGCTTATTTACGCAAACTGGCCAGTACCCATGCTGCTCAACCTCACATCTTTTGGTATTAAGCGAGTGCTTTTTTTGTTTGTTTTGAATTAGACACTCAACATGACTTGCACGCTTGGTACGATTGCTGTTTTACTGGTATAACCCTTTTTAGCCTGTATTCTCTTATATAAAAGCCATGACTTGCACATCGACCGATATGTCGATTATATTCTGTCACTACAAAAGGCAGAAATATACTGTTTACTTTTTGTCCCACCTTCGCACCATAGATGTTGGCCACTTAGCTGCAAAATTAGATGCTAGACTTCCTCTCAGTAGATTTCTGGCAAAAACTTTAAAAGTAAAATTGCCATTAAAAGTTTCTTGGAACCTGTCGTTCGAAATCGACTTTAAACTGTATCCCTCATGGATAAAATTAACACACTCAACATGAGTGGTGTGAGAAACTAGGCTGTAATCCTGACTGCAGGGTTGTAATGACTAAACTAAATTTCGTTGTGAAGAAGAAAATATTTGCGTCGCATTAAGTGTCATATGTGTTACTTTGTTTTTTAAACAAATATCTGGTCTTTGAGTGGAGATATGATATCTTCCTTCGAACTTATAATAATCTTTCGTTAAAAATCTTTAAATCTTTGTTTTAAGAAACATTCAAAAACATTTATATCTAACACGTAGGTACCAACCCTCGCAATTATGGATATGCTCATATATGGATACAAGATACAATGCAATGGTCTTACGCACACATTTGCTGCAAATCTATAACTCGAGCAGTGTGGTGTAAATATACTATAAATGATATAAAAATAAAATAGTCATACACTTACATTAACTGTATTAAATAAATTTCAAATTTTCAGCAAATGATATTAAAGTTCAAGTATATGGGGTAAGTTTAATAATGTTGGATTGCTTTTGCGTATATAAAATTACATATATATGTATATATATACATATATATTATAAATCAATTAATTATATATAAAATTATTAAATTTTATAGTTTGCTAATTTAATATGTTTAATTGTGGGCAATAACAAAGGTTTTTAAAAATTTTAAATTTTTTAATTAATTAAAGTATGTACCTAAATGGCCTTAGTTTTGAGAGGTATGCTAAAATGCTAATTTCTTTAATTTTTATGTACATATGTATGTATGTATTTAAAAATGATGTAGAAGAATTTTTAACAAAATCAACAATTGTTCTAGCACACGATAAATTTGATATAATTTCTTATAATTATTTTTGAACCATTATATGCACGATTGTCTGCTATATTGATACAGCAAGAATAATCAATGTTAGGCAGTGTTGCAAAACTGAAATTTTGAAATGGTACTGAATTATAACTGAAGAAGTACTTTTTTGTATCAAATAGTACTTTTGAAAAACATACATACATACACAATTGGTCATTATAACCCTTCAATCAGGATTAAGACCTAACTTCTCACACCACTTACTTATTTTGTGTGTGTTAATTTTATACATGAGTGGCGGGACCTACTGTTTATTTAAGTCGATTCCGAACGACGGATTTTTGAGAAACTGTATCGTGGCAATTTTATTTCCTCTCAGAGTTTTTTCCAGAAGGAAGTCGCCGGAGAAATATTTTTTCATATTTCGTTTTGATGGAGATAGAGTCTACGCCATTGGGTTTGGTATCGTGGGCTCACGTCTAGTATGCCAGCAAGCAGATACCCACTAGATTATTTATTAATATTTAATACACATGCAGGACAAAAACAGCTGATTCGGAACGTAACAAATCGTAAAAGCCCTGTTTAGTCACCTTGATGGAACGTAATGTAACATACGTTTGTTTGAAGAGCAATGAAAATGCTTACCAAAATTACATTACGGTTCGGCAAGCGTTTTCATTGCTTTCTTTTTGTATAACTAAAAACGAACGTACGTTCCGTGGACGTTCGGCTAACCGGGGCTAAAGCCTAATTCTACTTTTTCAGCATTGCGTTAACGTGCTTTAATTAATATTATAGTTAAAAAGCGCAAGACATAAATAAAATATGTAATAATAAAAAAGTACTGAAAGCGTAGCGGGGTACTGCGGTATTTTTGACATGAAAAAGTGCTAAAGTACTCAATTTTTCAACACTGATGTTAGGTCAAAAATTAGGGTAAAACTGTTTTCTATTTGAGGTGCAACAAAGATTTACACAAGCGCAATGTACACATCTCTTTTACCCATACATACAGAGTGGTACAAAACACTTTTTTAATCAAAATCTTATTTATTTCATAGAAAATAAACTAAAAATACAATGCACAAAAAAATTATTTTATTGTATAACTCTATAAAATTCAACCACACTGATGAATAACTAATAGATAAATTTTATAGCCAATACTTTAATAAGAATGAAGTAATTTCTTATATGGGTGTGTGAACGATTCCACCCGAATTCGAAATATTTTACAATGTTGCCAAAACTGCGATTTTTATGTCGTTTTTGGATATTGAACAATTTTTTTTTTAATTTTATTTTTTAATTTTCTTTAAATAATTTTGACGAAATAATTCAATAGAGCTAAAAACTAATGAGAAGTATAGAATGAAACATAGTAAAATTACTAAAAGGTGATGGTAACCTACGCCAATACGAAAACAACAGCAGTTTGTTTTAAATGTCGAAAGCAGGCATTATGAAATAAAAAAACAGCTGCCAAAAGTGTTTGTGTTATAAGTAAACAAAAAGAAAAAAGCATTATATCTGACACTTGTGAAACAAAAATTTTAATTAATTAATAAAAATAATAAAATACTAATAATGATGGCGTTTTGTTACAATTTAAACATTTATTTGTAACAAAAAATTAAAAGTTAATAAGTGGCGCCAAAAATAATAAGAAAAATATAAATATAAACAACACTTCTGACAGTTAAGTCAAGACAAAAAAAAAAAAAGCTTAGCTATCAACACCACTTGTAATGATTTCACACCATGGAATGAACCTTATAGATTTATAGAGATAGGAACGTATAAGACTACCAGCTGAATTAGAAAAATTAAAGAGGGTCTGTAGCTTCTTCAATAGTATTTTGTGATCAACCGTATCAAAAGCCTTAGTGTATTCCAAAAGGACTAAAAACGCTATGTAATTTTCATCCAATTTCAACCTAAGGTCCTCAACTACATTGACTAGTGCAGCTCTTAGCTTTCATAAATCCCGACTGCTTATCAAAACAATTGAAACATGTCTAACTCATTTGCCATATAAAAATTTGTTTATTTTTCTAGCTTAACCCAGAAGCAAATTGGTCTTATAATAAAAATTATTTGAAATATTCAAGACACAGGTTAAAGTTAGTTAGTTAACTTTCAAGACAGTAACTCAAACTCAAAAAGCTTGAGTTAGCTAACTTTGAGGACAGAAAAAGGGCATAAAGTGATAAATTATAAGACTTAATAAGAAATAAAATCTCATTTTTAAAATTTTTGTGGCCCTTTAAAGGGACCTTTGATGTAAAAAGTCATAAAGCACACATACACATAATAAAGGGTCAGCCAAATAACTTTTTTTTTGAAAATGCTTTAAAAATAAACTACTGAATATTTTCTCAAATTTCTTTTTTTATTTGAAAGTACAATCCTTCCGGTTAATAATGGAAAATAATTTCATTCAAATGTCTGCCCCGGCTGGCCATGCAGTAGCCTACACGATCGGTCCAATTTTTAAGCACATTATCGATTGTGTGCAGCTGTATTTCACCAATGGCTTCACGAATATTGTCCTTTAAAGCGTCAGTTGTCTCTGGCTTGTCGGCGTAACACTTATCTTTGACGGCACCCCACAAATAATAGTCCAACGGTGTCAAATCGCAGCTCCGAGGTGGCCAAACGACATCAGCTCTGCGGCTGATAATGCGATCTTCAAAAACAGGGCGCAAAACATCGAGTGTAGCTTCGGCTGTGTGGCACGTATCGCCGTCCTGTTGAAACCAAATGATGCCAATATCCTCCTCTTCAATTTTTGTGAACAAAAATTTGTTCAACGTGGCCCGATAACGATCGCCATTGACTGTAACGGCCACTTCTTGCTCATTTTCGAAGAAAAATGGCCCAATTATGCTTCTGGACCAAAATCCGCACCAAACAGTGACTCGTTTTGGGTGCGTCGGCTTTACAATGTATGCGTGCGAGTTTTCTTCAACTCCTGAACCAATTGGACTTTGTATGGCGTCATACCAAGGTCTTTATGCAAAATTCGTCTCAATGATATCTCCGAAATGTTCAGTTGTTGAGAACGACGGTGAATTGATGTTGATGGCGCTTCACGCACACTTTCTGTAATGATTTCACACCATGGAAAGAATCTTATAGATTTTAGTATAACGTTATTACTTCTTCGTTGCCGATACTCGTACACTATTTACTATTTCTAAGACATTATACCACACTGCATAATACTAAGAGAACGGGAGCATTTAATTAAAAAGGAAAATAATATATTACCGTCATACCACAATTCGGCTATAAAACACTAACGACAGACAATGAAACACTACTAAAAATTTGCGGCTTTTATTCCATTAATATGTTGATTAAAAAGTAAAGCAGTTTTTTTATAACTAAAATAAAATTTAATTAAATGTATCAAAAAACTTATATAATTTAAAAATAGTCCACACCAAATGGTCAATTAATTTGGCCAATGGTGGCTTGAATATTGAAGTGCCATGTTTGTCATGATAATACTATGTTCAGACATGCACTTATATTGATTAAATCGCAATAAACGGCATTATTGATCTCAATGTTTCATATAAAAAGTCAATTAATTACTGCTCAATAAATTCATAAATTGTTATAATATTGATTAAAACTTGAAATACCGCACTGTCATAAGTACGTTCAGTGAGCATATTACAATTTTCCGAACATTTTCTATTGATATTTGACAACTCAAATATCAACAACGACAAATAAAAAAACAAAACAAAAAAAAAAACAACGAACAAAACAAAAGCAATGTTGTTGAAGCAACCAGCTGTCAAATGAATATTGAATAAGCAGCTGAACTGCGTATATTGTTGTGTCTAAACTCTTAAAATATTGTAATCAATAAACCGAATATTGACTCAATAAAAGTGCATGTCTGAACATAGTATAATGTAATGGCTTAACCTACTTAGTCCCATAAAAACTAAGAAGCGTTAAATCGACAGAACGAAGCGCACTGAACAAGACTGCTTCTGAAATGAAAGGTTAACTGATCAATTTTTGAAAAAAAAAAAAATCTGTCAGCATGGCTAGATAGCGGTCTCCGTTTACTGTAACGGCTACTCCTCGCTCGTTTCGAAAGAAATAAGGATGCCAATGATGCCAAACAGTAAATTTTAATGAGTGTAATGGTAATTCCTTAACGGCTAATAGCGTTTTAACCAGAAATGAGCTGATATACATATGTAGATAAAGGACAACATGTTAACGACGACAATGAATCGAAATTTCAAGACAGCAGTAATATTCTCATCGGTACGATTAATAATTATGTCTTGCTGCGATTAATAATTGCACGTTAAATCGAAGTTATTGTTATCGCGGTTTTCTCTGTGTTTTGGTCGGCAACATTTTTATATAGTAGTTGCGCTACAAGTAAATATTGTATGTATTTGTATGGTACACTCATTTGTAGATTCATTGCTATTTTATTTATATAAGGCCGGCATTTTTAAGATATGCTCAGTTGATTTCCAGATTTGTTGCATTGCGGACAGCCTTTGGACATTCTTACTCTCTAAAGATTTTTGAAATTTTTAAATATAAGGAAATTATTTATGTGCTAAATAATCAAACATATATAAATACAAAGGATTATAAGATTAAGAGTGATACTCCTATTAAAAACTTATACACACATACATCAACTGTCGAGCTTAAATTTTTAATTCCACAAAACAGTTTTTTTACAGACTGAAAGTAAAATGGTAAGTAAAAAATATGCATATTTATTTATGATGGATCTTCAAATTCTAAGTAAATATTTATATATCCGTACGCAGTAGTTATATGTATAGGAATAGCTACAGATTCATATTATATGTATGTATGTATATACATATATACCAGTATAATAATATATTTTATGAAAAATCTATACAAAAGGGAATGTAAGACTTACACATGCATATGTATTGGGCAGATGATAAACGCATGTTGAATTGAATTTTCCATAAAAAATTAATTAAGGAACACACCTATTCTTGTGTAAATTTCACGATATAGTACATATACATATATGTACAATACATTCATACATAGTGTTTTTTTAAGCAAAACTATTCAATTGTGCATCTATACACATAAGAAATTTTATATATGTACATATGTTCTATGATTAATAAAAATTTGTTGCTGCAGAATTTCTAAATTCAATTTTGAATTAAATAACGACAAATATTTGTAAACATTTTGACATACCTACAGTGAATCACAGTGAAAATGGCCCACCATGAAATTAATCAGTATTTGGTTAATATTTATTAATAAGGAAGAAAATAAAATAAATATTTTTGTTTAAAATAAAGTTTATTTGGTATTCAATATAAGGAACTAAAAAATTCTTTTAATTACATTACAAGAGGAATGGGAAAAAATTTCTCCAAGTTACACAAAAAAGTTAGTAGATCCCATTCCTAATCGTTTAAAATCTGTAAAAAGTCAAAAAGGCTTTCCTACAAAATATTAAAAATAAAAAAACGTTATTTCTTTAATAATAATATACTGGGCCATTTTCATTGTGAGATAAATTTGAATGAATTAATAATGTAATTAAAAGAATTCTTTAGTTCCTTATATTGAATACTAAATAAACTTTATTTTAAACAAAAATATTTATTTTATTTTCTTCCTTTTTAATAAATATTAACCAAATACTGATTAATTTCATGGTGAGCCATTTTCACTGTGATTCACTGTATTTTATTTCACTGTTCTATACATATATTCTTTATCGAAATTTCTTATATTATTTCAATCTAAGAATTGGATAATTGCCTTGCCTAGAGCTTTAATATTTTTTTATTCATAAAAAATACTCTTAAAATTTTAATAAAGTATTGTTTTTTTTTTTGTTGTAAAATTCAAAGGTTGAGCTTCGTCTTCCTTTCATTTTTTCTCCAATATATCACTATTTTTGTGATTTTTAATCAATTTTCTTTCTTCATTTACCCAGTTTTTCAATTACATTAACTACACAGTCTCTGTTAACATAACATTCACTGTAAAAAAAAAGAATTTAACTTTCGTAGCCAACTTCACACACACAAACAAAATTTGTACAAATAATCGTACAAATTTTTAGAAACTAAATTTATTTAATTTAAACATTAATTTTTATAAAATGTTCAAGATAAAACACACAGGATTGCGATATAGTTTCCAAAACTAACCGTGTACGCGTTAATTTTAAACAAGATTGGTGGGAATTATAGTTAAATGTCCCGTTCACAATCTTAAAAATCATTTTCTTTACATAGCAATTTATTGAAATATTCATGTATGTATGTATGTCTGTTAAACAGATGTATTTTTTTTCTTGGTGGACCACAGATGTTCCAAGAGGGATTTAAGTCTAAAGGTAGTGAAAGCAATCCAAATTCTGAGTCTCTTGATCAAATAATCATTCCTTAGTTGATTTGACGGTTAGTTAGGTCCTTATTTTAAATGACTTTATCAACCTGTCTCGGTTCCAAACCTAATATACTTAGACTTGGATACAAATATGTGTTCGAAAATACATACGTTAAAGAATACCCGACATGGTGCATTTACTCTCTTTTCGATCGATTTTTATTTCGGTCGACTGTGTTAAGTGTTTCCAGCATTTGAATTTGACGAGATTAATGCAAAAAGACATGAATTAAAAAATATCTGTTTTAAAAAAAATATTTCACTTCTATCCGGTGGAGACTCACTGTAATAAAATTAAAAAATAAACTTAGATTACCAAGAATTACGTTCTAGCTTCTAATTTTTATATGTTTATATTATATTACATATTATGTATATAATTTTCTATTGTATTTATTATATTATTTATACATATTTTCTAATTAAAAAATTTTATGCCTTACTATAAATCTATTCTATTTATTTGCTATCTATTTCCACAGATACATATACTTATACACTTTCGAATACTCTATTGGTCAATTCACACAAGCCATTGTATCGTTGTATTGAGTGTATTGTTGGAAGGTTATACAACAGTGTATGCTTGTTGTTGATAATTTTCATATAAAAATTCGATACACTTATACACATTTTTTTCATATGTTTTTAAAAGTTATATTGGTTTCGTGCTATCAAATTGTTTGAAAGCCAAAAAAACACATTTGTAATATGAAATACACAATACAGCATAGCATTGAGCGTTCACAAACAACCAAGTGTCTTCAATACAACATACACGATGCAAAGTCGTGTGAATTGCCCATATGTTTATATTGTGTTAAAGCTTTAAAACATTGTGTTACTTCTACATACATATGTACATACATACATACATACATATACTTACTACGTTCAAATTATATGTACATATGTATATATGTGATTTAATATTTCCTTTTTTTACAACTTTCAAATTTTATATGTACGACTATCTAACTAGAGTTTACTTCATCAAAAAAAAAAAAAAATACAAATAATAATAGCAGTTTCTGGAGAGTTTTGTGTGCACATGTGTACATATGTATGTATGTACGGTTATATATATACCACACCCTTTATTTACTACTAGAGCAGTCTTCTTGTACATAAAACAATTGCTTTCATCACGAAACTCGAAAAATGTATTTCTGTTTTATTAGTTACTGGCACTTATTCTTTCACTTTGTCGTATATATAGTTAACGCTTGGCTAAATTACATACAATGGGGCCAATAGTGATGGAAATAAAGAAGTAATTAACTACCAAATCGTATGAAATAAATCAGTAAATAGTTAAATCTGCCAAATGAAAAAAACCGTTTATGTTCAATAAATTACTTTAAAATCTTAAATTATTTTTGTTTTCAGTGTTAGTAGCCCCACAACCAATAAGGTATAGAATTGGTAGAAAAGAAAAAACAAAGTCGAAGCATTTTGTGTTTTCTTAACGATTCATTTATTTTTAAAACCAGCAATTGAGTTTTTTAATAAAAAATTAAATTAACGTTACAATTTTTCAATAATTCCGGACTTAGATATAATACAGGAATATTTCAAAAAAATGTATTGAATAATCCAAATCATTTTCAAAAACAAGTTTAATTTCGTTTTTTTTTTTACCCGTTTTGAAAAAAAAAATTGAATTTTTTCATGTCTAAATTGTGGAATAAATTTTTCGTGTTTTTGTCTTAATACTTTTTAGTAAATCAAGCATACAGCTTGTGGAAAAGTGACAGCGTGGGTACAAACGACAGGAAACAAAGATTGGACAATGTCCAATTATGCTTCACACTAAAAAGTTTATTTATGTCTCATAAATTCACCACCGCAATACGTTAAGTTAGTAAATGTAATTAACATTTATGGGTAATTTTAGACTTGAACTCTTTGATCCGATGATAAACCGTCATTGAAAATGGAAGTCATACCAAATATTAAACAAATTTTTTTTTCAAGGTTGAGAACAATGATCACAAAATGATCTGTGATTAGTATCGGGTCCGCCATCTAACGTTTTTTTTTCAACTAGTGCTTATTTCGTGAATGGTAACACTTAGCTCATGTCAGATTTGACAGGTAATTAGTTTTATCCTTCCTCTGAACGAATATGATTGTGTATACGCAACCACTCGCTTCGCTAAGTGGGCCTGCGATCGACTTGCAGAAGATGCCGATTTTGGCAAAAAAATCATCTTTTCAGATGAAGCTCATTTTGATCTTGGCGGGTATGTAAACAAGCATAATTGTTGCATTTGGGGCACAAAAAACCAGCACGCATACATTGAAAAGCCGACGCACCCAAAACGAGTCACTGTTTGGTGCGGATTTTGGTCCAGAGGCATAATTGGGCCATTTTTCTTCGAAAATGAGCAAGGAGTGGCCGTTACAGTCAATGGCGATCGTTATCGGGCCATGTTGAACGAATTTTTGTTCACAAAAATTGAAGAGGAGGATATTGGCAACATTTGGTTTCAACAGGACGGCGCTATGTGCCACACAGCCAAAGCTACACTCGATGTTTTGCGCCCTGTTTTTGAAGATCGCATTATCAGCCACAGAGCTGATGTCGTTTGGCCACCTCGGAGCTGCGATTTGACACCGTTGGACTATTATTTGTGGGGTGCCGTCAAAGATAAGTGTTACGCCGACAAGCCAGAGACAATTGACGCTTTAAAGGACAATATTCGTGAAGCCATTGGTGAAATACAGCTGCACACAATCGATAATGTGCTTAAAAATTGGACCGATCGTGTAGGCTACTGCATGGCCAGCCGAGGCAGCCATTTGAATGAAATTATTTTCCATTATTAACCGGAAGGATTGTACTTTCAAATAAAAAAAAGAAATTTGAGAAAATATTCAGTAGTTTTTTTAAAGCATTTTCAAAAAAAAAAAGTTATTTGGCGGACCCTATATAATCTAACAACTTGATTTTAAGGTTATGTCTAAAAATAAAGTTGAAGATATATGTACATATGTATGTACATATACACTACACTAATATATATATTAGTTTTCTTGCTTCTTTTGAAGTTAAATGAAATAAGTTGTAAACCCTTGTACGTATTAAAACATAATTTGTTATACATATAACGTATTTAGTATTGTACACAAGTGTGTACAATTTCAAATCAATTTTGTACCTCTTGCTGAGTTTCTTGTTCGCCAATGTTATTTTCACTGCTTCCTTCAGTAAATTGTATGGAAATAATTTCTTAATTCAGACACAACGCATTCCTGTCTCTATAAATACATACATACGTACATTCATGCTACTTACATTCATCTAAAAAAGGCATTCGTATTTAAAAATATTCGTATATATTTTGATACAATAAAACGACAATTGTAAAATTTATACATATTAGCCCAATTCACAATCTCGTGTATTTTTGCAATTGTATTTATGCAATTGTAAATATTTCCTATTAATTGTGAACAAATTTTACTGGTTGGATTTGCAACACTAATTGTAAAACACAAATACACAGCTGATTGTCAAAAATAAAAAATAAATATTTGATTTTAATTTTATGATATTTGTTAACAATTTATGAAAATGTTTAATGGAAGTGTGAAGGAACAAATATTGGACTCTTTAATAGACGAGGCTACCGAAGAGATTATGTTCCTCTTCGGACCATTTTTTGTTGGGTTTATCCCTTTTTATTTTTTTTTTTATATTTTGGATCTCCATTCGCCAACAAAATTTATTATTTTTAATAAATAAATTGTCAGCTGTGAGTGTTGCAAAATGTTGAGTAAATATAAACTATGGTTTTGAGTATTGTTTATTTTATAAACTGTAGCAAGAGTATTTCTGTATATTTTGTTATTGTAGTGTAAAAATATACTAAACCATTTTGCAAATGCAATGATGCAAGACCATTTACACTAGATCGTGAATTGGGCTATTGTTAAAACTCGAATAAGTTTATATTTTATAATTTTTATATAGGATTTAATTTCAATATTGTTTGTATAAAATGATGAAATAGTTCCAATTACCTCGTTAAAAGAGTTTTTTGCCGAAATCGATTCAACAACACTTTTAAAAATATTTAATTAAAATTTCATAATTAATTCAATTTAATTAATTATTAAATTTTAATTAATTTTTAATTAATAATTAATTTAATTAATTATAAATTTAATTTATTTAATTTAATTAATTAATAGACGGAAGGCATTTACAATTAAGAATGTTTGAAGGGAAAAAAACAAATGTTAAAACAATATAACATAGAAATTATTGGGTAAATAATTAAAAGTTGAATGTACTGCATATATGCAAGGAAAAAATTTTACACGTAATTGATTGCGTGCATATTTAAGAAAAAAATTAATTATAATTTCAAAATGTTTTTTTTTATGCTATACAGTGGACAGCAAAAGTGTTAGTACGGCAATATATTTTGACAAAAAAGGCCCCACAGACTTAATACTCTTGCACAAAGTGCTGATATGACTTCAAGAGAGTATTTAGGAGTTTATTTGAAAAAACGGTTACGTAATCGCTAAACCTCAAACAAAAGTCAATCGAAAAACTTGCTCATGGTGCCACTAGAAAACACTAAACAAAACTTGTACATTCAATTCCAAATGGGTTAAATGGAGTGCTTGACCTTAAGAGATATTCTACTAAATACAAGAAATAACATTTTCATATATTAGGCCTTTGACTTTTAAATTTACCCAGGGTTATCCTATGGAGTCATCTGAAACTTTTCCTTATTTTTCTCTTGTTTTATGAAAAACATTAATAAATTGTTTTTTTTATAATAAAACAGAAATAAATTAATAAAATAAATATACCGGGTTATCCATTTCGTGGCTCCAAAAGTAAACGTAAATAAAACACATATAAAATATATTTTTCATGATATTTCTTTTTTATTGTAAAGTTTGAACGTTGACATTATGTGTGAAACACTACATCATTTAAATGACCTCCACGCGAAGTGTTGCAAGCATTGATTCTTTTGAGGTAATTTTCGACCACTTTTTGACACACATTGGGCGGTATCTCAGCCATAACTTGACGAATGTTGGTTTTTAAGTGCTCAAGAGTTGAAGGTTTATCTACATAAACACGGTCTTTCGCGTAGCCCCACAAAAAATTCTAATGGTGTCAAATCGCATGATCTTGGTGGCCAGTTGATATCGCCACGACGAGAAATTACGCGGCCAGGAAATGTCTCTTGCAATAAAGCCATATTCGCTCGAGTTGTGTGGCATGTGGCACCGTCTTGTTGAAACCACATATTCTCCAAGTCGTATTCTTCAATAGCAGGCAAAAAAAAGTCGGTTATCATATGACCATAACGCTCCGAATTGACGGTGACAGTCGTTCCACCGTCGTTTTCGAAGAAGTAAGGTCCAATCACACCTTCGGACCAAAGAGCGCACCAAACAGTGACTTTTTCTGGATGTAATGGCCTCTCTTCAATTACTTGAGGATTCCCAGAACCCCAAATACGACAATTTTGTTTATTAACATACCCACCTAGTGTGAAATGTGCTTCATCGCTGAAGAAAATTTTGTTCGATACGTGGCTGTGGCAGAATCACCATTTTTGTAGTAGGTTTTGATCATTTTTATGCGTTGTGTGATAGTTAAGCGATCCATTTTCGTCAATGTCAGACTTTCAACTGAAAAGAAAAAAATTGGTTTCACAACTTAGTTTGACAGATGTCGAATTCCAGTCCCATACTTTTGAAACCACGAAATGGATAGCCCTTTACATATATACTATAAATTTTTGTACAAACTTTTGTCTAAAATTCATGAAATTCCTAAAATATATTGCCGTACTAAGACTTTTGTTGTCCACTGTATGTACTCCTATATAAAATATTAAAAAATTCATGTAATATAGTTATCACAAAGTTATAATATACGATCTACATATGTACATAATGATATAAATATGTAGCTGTTTATTTAAACGTAAAAATATTTAATTTTTTACAATTGTTACTTACTGCGATATTAACAATGAACCCAATTGACTGAAACATTTAGCAGAGGAGAGTAATTTTGGATTGGAAAATTACAGAAGATAATAGGTACACATTTTAATTAATATTTTTCCATAATAATTTTGGTTGATATTGTCAAAGAAGGATGACGAATTTTCTTTCTACTTAGTTATTGAAAATTATTTGAAATAAATTTTGTTCATTTCATCTTATTTTTCAGAGAGAATGCATTTCAGTACATATTGGCCAGGCTGGTGTTCAAATCGGAAACGCCTGTTGGGAACTTTATTGTTTGGAGCATGGTATTCAGCCTGACGGACAAATGCCATCGGATAAAACAATTGGGGGTGGAGATGATTCATTTAATACCTTTTTTAGTGAGACCGGTGCTGGTAAGCACGTTCCACGGGCTGTTTTCGTCGATTTGGAACCAACGGTTGTTGGTAAGATTGAAGATAATGAATAAAAGACATTAGTAGGATAAACCAATAAATTCAATTAAAAATTGTTTAATTAGACGAGGTTCGTACAGGAACGTACCGTCAACTTTTTCATCCTGAACAATTGATCACTGGTAAAGAAGACGCTGCCAACAATTATGCTCGAGGCCATTATACAATTGGTAAAGAAATTGTGGATATAGTGCTGGATCGAATTCGGAAATTAGCTGATCAATGCACTGGACTGCAAGGTTTTCTAGTGTTCCATTCCTTTGGTGGTGGAACTGGAAGTGGTTTTACTTCTTTGCTTATGGAGCGTCTGTCAGTTGATTATGGAAAAAAATCGAAATTGGAGTTTTCAATTTATCCAGCTCCTCAGGTACATATATGAGTACACAAGGAGTTAATCAATTACTCAAAATGTTTAGAAATATATTGTAAACAATTTTCCCATAATTATTTTTGTAGCGTTAATTTAATAAATTTCTTCTTATTAGGTTTCAACCGCAGTTGTCGAACCGTACAATTCAATCTTAACAACCCACACAACGCTTGAACACTCTGATTGCGCTTTTATGGTTGACAATGAAGCTATATATGATATTTGTCGTCGAAACTTGGATATTGAACGTCCCACATATACAAATTTAAATCGCTTAATTGGTCAAATAGTCTCATCGATTACAGCCTCTTTACGATTTGATGGTGCTCTTAACGTAGATTTGACCGAATTCCAGACAAACTTGGTACCATATCCACGCATTCATTTCCCATTGGCTACTTATGCACCAGTTATTTCGGCCGAAAAGGCATACCATGAGCAACTGACTGTAGCTGAAATTACAAATGCATGCTTCGAGCCGGCAAATCAAATGGTTAAGTGTGATCCACGCCATGGCAAATACATGGCTTGTTGTATGTTGTATCGCGGTGATGTTGTGCCAAAAGATGTAAATGCAGCGATTGCCACCATCAAAACTAAACGCTCGATTCAATTTGTTGACTGGTGCCCAACTGGATTTAAAGTTGGCATCAACTATCAACCGCCCACTGTTGTACCAGGTGGAGATTTAGCCAAGGTACAACGTGCTGTATGCATGTTATCTAACACCACTGCCATTGCCGAGGCCTGGGCACGTTTAGATCACAAATTCGATTTGATGTACGCAAAACGCGCTTTTGTACATTGGTATGTTGGAGAAGGTATGGAAGAAGGTGAATTTTCAGAGGCCCGTGAAGATTTAGCAGCTTTAGAAAAGGATTACGAAGAAGTGGGTATTGATTCGGCTGAAGGTGAAGCAGGCGAAGGTGACGAATATTAAATTATTCATGCATATATACAAAAACGCACGTGCGTGTATATATACATGTTAATAAATTGACATGGAATTGATTTACGAATATGCCGATTTCTGAACCATAAACTTATTTATAAAAATATGCACCCTAATAGCGTTTCCGTTTGCTATCTAATCCGCCATTCCTCCTAACTATGAATTTCCTGCCTAATGATTTTTAATACTGCATAAGGATTTTATACATATTTTTACAAAACACACATGAATATCATAATTTTTAAAAAATAAATGCTTTTTCAAGTAACTAATATTTGATGTTTTTTTTTTTTTTTTAGTAAATTTTCTTTTAAATTACAGCCATAGCTGCCAGATAAATGAAGTATCAAATCGCCAAATATTTGAGAAAAAATCGTCAAAATCGTCAAAAACGTTCATTGAAATCGTCAGAAAAAATAAATAAATAAATTGAAAGGTTTTAAAAACAAAAACATATAAAGTCAATGTTTAGCAGCAATAATATTGTATTATCTACATATACCCATTTGTGGTGTAAATATTAGGGAGTCAGAAGATCTTGACGTTATGGGCATTAAAATTCAGTGTGATGTTCGCTAGAACTGATACATTTTTCATCTGATCTACATACTTACCATTTACACCATTTATAACCGACCGAGAATGGAATACAACTCTCATGTATGGGTTGGCCCTTAACGTTTATTTTGAGGCTTCTCGACCGTTTGCAGGATAGACCGTAGTAGCTCGTTAATCACGATAGTGTGTCCAACTCCAGTGATTCATTGGAGCATCGGATATTGCTCGAGCGAAATAAGGGGACTTGTTTATGAAAATCATGTATTCCTACGTAACACTCGTCTTTTTCGGCACCAGCACATCCGTATGTGGTCGATTGGCTAGTGTATAGCACTAGACAAAGTTCATTTGTCAGACGGACTATTCGTATGTGGGACTCCCTTCCTGCCGAGATCATTTCTGTTACTTATGGTATAAAAATATTCAAACCTAGTGTCCATAAACACTGCTCCCTTTTTCCTCCTTCCTATAATATATTTCCTAGTTCCAAACACAATGCCATCCCCTGAGTGTTGGTCGAATGAGAATAAAAATAATGGCACTTGCCTTTGTTCTTCCGATGATAATATTAGAAGCTATAATCGAATTTTTAAAATTGTCTGCAACGGTATATGATAATTTATGCTCAACTACGATGTTATTTAGGAATTGAAATTTTTTGGCTTTTAAGGGATTAAAAGGCATAAAATACAGAAAAATCATCACAGGTATTCGAAAATAACTTAAAAATATAATACATTACTCCTTGTTTATTATTTGCTAAGCAAATACAAAGCTTAAAGTGGCTTTCAATATACTAAAGTAAAAAATACGAGTATGATGTAAATTTTTAATTTCTAAAAATCGTCAAAATAAGGGCATAAATCGTCATGTCGTCAATATGATATTTTTGAAGTACAAAATCGTCAAAATGACGATAAATCGTAAAATCTGGCAGCTATGATTACAGCATGTAAAATGGTTAGATATACGAGTAAATAACACACAGATATTAAAATTAAAAAAATTACAATCAGTAGATAATGTGTTGTGCTGCGTTAATGCGAAATTTATTATGTCTAAAAAAATGTTGCGTATGCGTTATGAAATAAGAACAGGGTCTTCATGAGTATTAATTATAAATAGGACTGTAAAAGGGTTAATATCTGCAGAAAATATTAGAAAATGAGGTTGTAGTCAGTTAGAAGATGGAACTGGATACAAACAAAAAAGCTTTTACATTAGAAACTTGTATGTTTTCGGATTTCTATATTACGCTGTTGGACATTACTTCTCAAATGTTTACTCCAGGCATTTGGTCTTAAATTGAATGTGTCTATTACGTATGCCAACCCAACTTGAGTTGTCAGTTGCCAAATCGGTATTACAGTATAATCGGTATATCAGTGGCCAAATTTGGCAAGTATAAATTTGTAGTTGCTGAGTTTTCATTCACCTCTCCGGAACACATTCATTAATCTATGTCGGATAAACAGTCACCGATACGGCGTAGGGAGAACTATAAGTCATGGAACAACATTTTTCCGTCAACTGATCCGCCGGCACTTCAAGGAGGATTCACATACATAACAACCCTTCTTTCAGGATTATGGCCTAGCTTCTCACACCACTTATGTTTTATGTGTTGTTGTAATTGTTACGTTTTTACCTTTTAAAAACGTTAAAAATATGAGTTCATAGATTGCAAATAAAATAAAAATAAATCTGTGTTTATTTTTCAATCAATTCTTTATTATCTGCACAACTTTTGTGCCACTGTTCGAACTTATTCTGCGTATACAATGATAACTTTCTCAACATGTGCTTGTTCGTGATATTTCTCTGCTTACAACCTTTTTATAGGCAACAACACTTGTTAGTTATTCTTCTTTGCTCACAACCTTTTTTTGTAAGCACCACACTAACAACTGTTTTCTGCACGCAACTTGTCTGCACACAAGTCTGACTGAATTATAACTCGATCTCGTATCTACACACACCACTGGTTGAATTCTCACTCAATTCAACGCGACGTCGTCACACGACTAACTTAACTCGAACTCCGAGAATAACGTGTCTTCATACACGGCTGACTGAATTCTAACTGAATCATCGTTGCTCGCTTTATCTTGCCTTTTATATCACTAGATCAACAGTGTGATGAATGCCCTTGAAGGATGATGACGACCTTCGGGAACAATCCAAAAATGTAAACAACTTGTTTCCATTTTTGTTGTTCGTGTATCTTGTTTACTTTCGTCCAGGCAGAGTTGTTGTTGTTTTGTTTGTTTGTCTTTCCGCTATATTTTTTTATACACGGACGTTGTTGCTATATTTTTGTTTATTCATCGATCTTGTAAACAAGCCTGTGGTTTTTTGTTGCTATATGTTTACTAATTCGTTGATCACGTGAACAACTGCATTGTTTTGTTTTTGGAGCTTTTGTTTATCATTTTATGTCAGTCTGCTATTGACAGTGATTGCAATAAGACGTATCATTAAAAAGTGCAGTGGCAGTGTATTTCTTTTTCTTTTAGAAACATTTAGTTAAAAAAAATAACAAATAAAAACAATTCAAGAACATCGGCATTCTTTGTCACACAAACAATTTATTCATAAAAACAAAATTTCAAAAAACAATAATAAGCTTTGTTGTTATTACACTGTGCAGTGGCACAGTATTATTTTGTATATTAACTATAGCTACTTAAAACAAAATAAATAAACAATAACAAGTTAAAACGAATTCTTTCCTCCACAAACAATTAAATACTGAATACAAAACACAAAAAGCAATAACAATTTAAAATAAAAGAAAAAATTAAGTAAATACAAATTACAAATCATAAACATGAATAGTGATAATGATGATGATGAAGAAAATGAATTTTACAACTGGCAAACAATACCAAAACTTCCTAAACATACTGACAGCCGATCCCCAATTGGAAATGTAGCAAAGAAACGACGCAAAACTGATGACAACCCAGGTACCTCTCATGCAAACCGATTTCAAATTCTGGATGCAGAGAACAGCACAGGTGAAAAAAGTCAAGAAACAACTGACTACATCAAACCACCACCAATTTTTATATCAAATGTTAACAATATTGTAAATATGATAAGTAATATTTGTTCTATCATTCCCAGAAAAGATTTTAGTTATAAATCATTGAGAGATAACGAAATAAAAGTTATGATAAGTAGCATAGATTCATATAGAAAACTTGCTAAGTATTTTGATAGAAGAGAAATTAGTTATCATACGTATCAAGTACGCAAAGAGAGAGCTTACAGAGTTGTTATAAAAGGTCTTCACCATACAACACCTCCAGAAGACATTAAAGCTGTACTTATAGCTCAAGGTCATGATGTTAGAAACGTTTGTAATGTTAGAAGTAGAGTTACAAAGGAACCCCTTGCAATGTTTTATGTTGATCTTGATCCAAAAATTAATAACAAAGAAATTTATGAAATTCGTTACATAAACAATGCTGTAGTTTCAGTTGAACCCCCTAGGAAAGTAAATGACATTGTTCAATGTCATCGTTGCCAACAATTTGGACATACTCAGGCCTATTGAAGAAAACCTTTCCGTTGCGTAAAATGTGCTCTTGATCATCCAACGGCTGAATGTACTGTGAACAAATCTAATCCACCTCGTTGTATTCACTGTTTACAAAACCATACTGCAAACTACAAAGGCTGTCAAGTTTATCAAAAACTTGTGCAGAAAAAATCAACATTGAACGATAACCCAATTCCTCAACCAACAAATCTTCCACTTTCTTCTCGGCCACAAAATTATACTGATGAAAATTTCAATTCTAACACATCTTATGCGAACGTTTTGAAAGGTAAAAGCACTAATGAAAGTATATATGAACGTCTTGAAAAATTAATGACTAAACAAATAGAGTTAACGAATACTTTACTTAACATGATGTCAGTTCTTGTTACCAAATTATGCAATTAGATATCAGAATAGCAGTATGGAACGCAAATGGGCTTTCCAATCATACACAGGAAACTGAAATATTCTTGAATACTCAATTCGTTGACATTTTCTTGATTTCTGAAACGCATTTTACATCTAGAACTTATTTTCATATCAGAGGTTATGATACGATAGCAGCAAATCATCCGGACAACAGAGCACATGCTGGTTCTGCTATTTTAATAAAATCAACAATTAAGTACGAAGTTCTTCCTACAATTTGCCACAACTACCTACAAGCTGCTGGAGTTAAAGTTAGTACGAACTGTGGAGATGTCTCTGTATTTGCCATTTATTCTCCCCCTAGACATTCTATTTCATGTCAGGACTATGAAAACTTCTTCAGTAATTTAGGGAGTCGCTTCCTGGTAGGAGGAGACTTTAATGCTAAACATCCATGGTGGGGATCTAGACTGACAAACCCTAAAGGTCGGGAGCTATACAAGTGTATTCTTAAAAAACATTACAATACTCTTTCTTCTGGTAGACCAACCTACTGGCATTCTGATCCGAACAAAATACCAGATTTACTAGACTTTTTTGTTTACTCTGGAATACCAAGTAACTGTCTTGACATACAAGATAGTGATGATCTTAGCTCTGATCCTATCATAGCAACTTATAATTCCACTTTCCACAAGATTTCAAAGAAAGTAAAGATTATATCAAATAGGACTGATATAAATTCGTTTACATATTGGATAGACAAAAATATAAACTTAAATCTTACAATAAATAATGATCAACAGTTAGATGAAGCCGTCGAAAAGTTTACGAGCCTAATCCACGAAGCCGCTCTTTTGTCAACACCAAATGTTTCAGAAACACATAATCTGAGAACTACAAACAATTATATATCTGCTGAAATTAGAAACCTAATTCGTTATAAAAGGAGAATCCGTAAAATCTGGCAATTAAGTAGAAACCCAATTGATAAGCGAAATTTTAACCGTTTATGTACGCAGCTTAAACAAAAGCTTAAAGAATTGAAAAATGAAAAAACAGGGCAATATTTGAGATCTTTAGACGCTAATAAACATGATAATTGTCTTTGGAATGCCACAAAATATCTTAAAAGGCCTACACAACGAAATATTCCTATAAGAGATTTAAACAACAGATCAAATCAAAAGAAAGCCGAAGCATTTTGTCAATATTTGGAAAATATTTTTCAACCTAATTCTCAAACTTGCTCTTTCAGTGATGTTAAAATATTGGAATTTTTAGATGCTCCATGCCAAATGAGTATTCCTATTAATCATTTTACTCCAAATAAAGTTAAACTGGAAATTACAAAGCTTGGAAATAATAAGACTCCAGGATATGATAAAATAGACTCCAAATTAATTAAAATTTTATCAAAAAGAAGTGTTATATTCTTAACTTTATTATATAACTAGCAGATTGTACCCGGCGTTGATCGGGTTATATAGTTTGGATTAGTTTAAAAAATTAAAAAAAATTATTGGGTAATTTTTGCATTAAAAATAACAATAAATAAAAAACCGGTTTATCGGTTTCGAAACCGGTTTTGAAACCGGTTTCTTAAAAATGCAATTTTTAAAATTATTCGGAAACCGGTTTAACAAACAACCCAGTTTTTTGAATACTCTAAGTCCTAAATATAAATGCACTCAATTTGCCCGTTTTTCGCCCCTTTCCCCATTTTTCGACCCCTTTTGGTTCAACTTTTGAAACGGAACACCTCCAATAGCTATTTGGGAAACTTAACCAAGCTAAGTCGTAAAAAAATACCTTTAAAACAGATAAAATACAGCATTTATGCATAAAGTACTAATTTTTGCCCATTTTTCTCCCCTTTGACCCATTTTTTCCCCCTTTGGGTCAAAATTTTGAAAAGATTTATTGCCTAAAAAAAGTTCGATCAATATCCAAAATTTCAAGAAAATCGGTCCAGGCGTTCAGGTGTGATTGGCTATACACTCAATTTGCCCGTTTTTGGCCCCTTTCCCCCTTTTTGGACCCCTTTTGGTTCAACTTTTGAAACGGAACACCTCCAATAGCTATTTAGGAAACGTAACCAAGCTAAATCGTAAAAAATTACCTATAAAACAGATAAAATACAGATTTTATGCATAAAAGTACTAATTTTTGCCCATTTTTTCTCACTTTGTCCCATATTCGAAAGACTGTTTTTGCATAGACTGAAACCTGTTTTGAAACAACATAATATCATTCCTGACCACCAGTTTGGTTTTCGGAGCAAGCATGGTACTCCAGAGCAGTGCCATCGAATTATAAATGTCATAACTGATGCTTTTGAAAAGAAAAAATATTGCTCTGCCGTATTCTTAGATGTCCAGCAAGCTTTTGATAAAGTTTGGCACCCCGGGCTATTGTTTAAATTAAAATCTTTGCTACCAACACCATTTTACCTGGTTCTAAAATCATATCTAAATGAACGTTGCTTTTATGTTAATATTAAAGAAGAATATTCAAATATAAAGACGATACAAGCTGGGGTTCCTCAGGGTAGTGTTTTAGGCCCAACACTTTATTCGATATATACGTGTGATATGCCACATTTGCAAACTATTACAGTTGCGACTTATGCTGACGATACTGCGTTTATGGCGTCGGCGGATTGTCCTATAGCAGCTTCTACTTTGTTACAAAGACAATTAAATATACTCCATCAATGGTTGGAAAAGTGGAAAATTAAAATAAACACAACGAAGTCTTCTCACTTAACTTTTTCCCTTAGAAGAGAATGTTGCCCACCGGTTGCACTCAATGGAATGCTAATCCCAGTTGTACAAAGTGTAAAATACTTATGTTTATATCTGGATAAGCGTCTTACTTGGAAGGAACATATCAAAACTAAACGTAAATTTCTAAATATCAAAACAAAAAAGATGTATTGGCTATTAGGCCCGAAATCTGAATTAAGTTTAAATAACAAGATTATTTTATACAAGGCTATTCTCAAGCCCGTGTGGACTTATGGAATACACTTATGGGGAACAGCTAAAAACTCGAATGTGGAAATACTACAACGTTATCAGTCTAAAACCCTACGGTTCATTACTCAAGCACCCTGGTTCGTGACCAATGCGGCTATACATAGAGATCTCAATATCTCTTTGGTTAGAGACACCATAACTGAATTTAGTTCTAGATATGTGGAAAGACTGAGTAACCATAGCAATCCATTAGCCATTAGTCTACTAGATGAGACAGAGGATGTACGAAGACTTAATAGATTGCATGTGCTAGATTTGCCTTTTAGATAGTAACTTTGTAAATATTATAAATAGTATACATAATTTCTTTTATAAATACATATATTTATAAATAGTTTGAATTATGAATAACTTTTTTTATTTTTTATTTTGCTATTGTTATTAATTATTATTGTTAATTAATTATAATTATTTAATATTTATATTTATTATATTATATTATTTAATATTATATAATAATTATTATAATGTTATTGTTAATTAATTCAATAATAACTGTTATTTTTCTTTTAAGTATTAGAAAATTTGCTTATTGTTGTATAAACAGATTGTAAATAAAGAAGTTTAAACAAAAAAAAAAACAAAAAAAAAATCATTTTATGTGTGATCAAGTCCATTGTGTTGTTTTTGGAGCTTTTGCTTATTATTTTAACAACACCATTTCCATTTTCGTAACAATATTTTTTTATACTTGAGTGGCGGTACCTACAGTTTTTAAGTCGATTTCGAACGAAAGATTTTTGGGAACATATGTACATATATAATTGGCCATTACAACTCTTCAGTCAGTATTACGGCCTAGCTTCTCACACCACTCATGTTGTGTGCGTTAATTTTATACGTGAGTGGCGGGACCTACAGTTTAATGTCGACTCCGAACGACAGATTTTTGAGAAACTTTTTCATGGCAGGTTTATTTACTCTCAGAGTTTTTGCCAGAAATCTGTTGAGAGGTTTTGATGCCTGACCTGGGATACGAACCCGGGCTTTACGTCTAATAACCCAACACACTGCCTACTAGACTACGGCGACTTGCCAGAAATCTGCTGAAGAAATATTTTTTCGTATTTTCATTTTAATGGCTGACCTGGGGTTTGAACCGAGGCCTCACGTTCAATAAGCCAACGCACTACCTACCAAACTACGGTGACTTGAAGAGGGATTTCCTCATCTAATTAGGCCCTCTAAATTCACATCACTTTATCTCCAGTGATATAATTTTTAAACCTAATTTTAGCACGGTGACGTATCTGTCCTTAACTGGATTTTTGACTTATGTGCAGTGTTATACCGTGTTATCCATTTCGTGGTTTCAAAAGTAAACGTAAATAAAACACATATATAATATTTTTTTCATGATATTTCTTTTTTATTGTAAAGTTTGAACGTTGACATTATGTGTGAAACACAACATCATTTAAATGACCTCCACGCGAAGTGTTGCAAGCATTGATTCTTTTGAGGTAATTTTCGACCACATATTGGGCGGTATCTCAGCCATAACTTGACGAATGTTGGTTTTTAAGTGCTCAAGAGTTGAAGGTTTATCTGCATAAACACGGTCTTTCGCGTAGCCCCACAAAAAATGTCTAATGGTGTCAAATCGCATGATCTTGGTGGCCAGTTGATATCGACACGACGAGAAATTAGGCGGCCAGGAAATGTCTCTTGCAATAAAGCCATATTAACTCGAGTTGTGTGCCATGTGACACCGTCTTGTTGAAATCACATATTCTCCAAGTCTTATTCTTCAATAGCAGGCAAAAAAAAGTCGGTTATCATATGACCATAACGCTCCGAATTGACGGTGACAGTCGTTCCATCGTCGTTTTCGAAGAAGTAAGGTCCAATCACACCTTTGGACCAAAGAGCGCATCAAACAGTGACTTTTTCTGGATGTAATGGCCTCTCTTCAATCACTTGAGGATTCTCAGAACCCCAAATACGACAATTTTGTTTATAACATATCCACCGAGTGTGAAATGTGCTTCATCGCTGAAGAAAATTTTGTTCGATACGTGGCTGTGGCAGAATCACCATTTTTGTAGTAGGTTTTGATCATTTTTATGCGTTGTGTGATAGTTAAGCGATCCATTTTCGTCAATGTCAGACTTTTAACTGAAAAGAAAAAAATTGGTTTCACAACTTAGTTTGACAGATGTCGAATTCCAGTCCCATACTTTTGAAACCACGAAATGGATAGCCCCTTTACTTTATGTGTTGCACCACTGATTTGTAAAGTTACATGCGCACAGATTTGTTACTCTTTTATTCCTCGTAAGTTGAACTACTTTTCTAACTTGAGTTAGAAAGTTTACCTTCCAAATATTTAGTAAAATATGCCGTCATTTGATTTTGCAGGAGTTTTCTGAGTAGTACAATGATGAAAATATTAATACCCTGTATTTCTCCTACACTTTATTTAACTTGATATTTTTACATTATTCCTCTGTTTTGCAACTCTGTACATATTTGAACATTACATTGTAGAACATTTTGTAGTTTAATAAATAATTTAAACCCAACAGGTTATGGGCCACATGTCACGCAACTAAAAATATTGAAAAAATTTTGAAATTAAAAATTTTTTAAAAAAAAAAATTTGTGTAAATTAAAAATAATTTTTTTTGTGTGTGGTACGATTTACGATGGCAAGTCTTCCTGTAGGATTTTCGTTGGAGCGTTTAAGAGGACGCGAGAATTTCGATGTGTGGAAGAGACAGGCCAAATCGTGCTTGATCATAAAAGGTTGCTGGAAAATTGTGGAAACCGGTTTGGTTGATGATGGCGATGCTATTAGTAATGAACGTGCTTTGACGGAAATAACGTTGATGGTAGATCCATGTAACTATGGATTCATTGCTGCAGCTACAACTGCGAAAGATGCCTGGGATGCATTAATGCGTGCTTACGAGGATTCTGGCCTCACACGGAAGGTGGAGTTATTGAAGCAGTTGGTGAATATGATATTGGGAAATCATAGTTCTGTCCAGGAGTATGTCAACGAGTTGGTGAAAACTGCATTGAAGGTAAAGAATGCAGGACTCAATATAGACGATGAACTCACAGCTTCATTAATGCTTGCATTAATGATTTTAGACCACTTGTAATGGCCGTGGAAAATTCCAAGGAAACACTGACGGTCGATATGGTAAAAAACCTACTCCTACAAGATGCTAAATTCGATACAATAAGTGCTAAAAAGGAGGCTGTGCTGTATACCAAAAATTTTAGTGGTAAAAAGAAAAAATCACCCCAGTGCTACAACTGTAAAGAATATGGACATATTTCTAAGAACTGCCCAAACAAAAACAACAACAATAGTACCGGTAAGTTCAACAGGAAAAATGAGAAGAGAGAAGTTTCTTCAACGTTGATTGCAACAAGCACGAGCATGAATGTGTGTGAAGAGGCAGATGAGCAATACAACAACAACAGCAACGACTATATGCCTTGGTATGTTGATAGCGGCGCAAGTAACCATATGATAAATAACAATAAACATCTTTATAACGTACGCAGCATAGAAGACAAAAAAGTCGTTGTAGTTAACAAGAGTGAGTTGAACGTTGATTGCGCTGGTGACGTCGATTTAAATATTTTAAGCGGAAATGAAAAAAAATCCGTAACGGTAAAAAACGTTGAATACGTACCGAATTTGTGTGCGAATCTTCTTTCGGTAAGACAGATGACTAGAGATGGTAAAACGGTAATTTTTAAAGGAGAAACTTGCCATGTATGTATATAGTGATGATTTACTAGTTACATCTGCCACAGTGGACAACGATTTATATCGTATAGACAGCCAGCCATATTCAAAGGATAACAAAGCTTTTATTGCCAAAAAGGATTTTAAATTATGGCACAGAAGATTGGGTGACATTTGTGATAAAAATTTGAGTGAAGTGTTTTCACTTCGTTTCGTCTATTGGTATTGTTTTTGACAAAGTGAATAACGAGCCTTGTGTGGTTTGCGTGAAGGGCAAACAAACCAGAAAGCCGATTAGAGAGGACGGTACAAGGGCCACAAAATTATTGGAATTGGTACACTCCGATGTCGTTGGGCCACTAGACGTGAATTCATTTTCTGGTTCTCGTTTCCTGGTCACTTTTGTGGATGAGTATTCCCGGAAATTATTTGTGTACCCACTTAAGAGAAAATCCGAAGTTTTTGACACTTCCAAACTTGCTAACTTCCAAAGTATTTTTGAAGGACTGTGGTGTGATAAAAGACGTGCACATATTCTCCCGAGCAAAATGGCATCACTGAAAGAATAAACCGGACTTTGATGGAACGTGTGAGATGCATGTTAATAGACAGCGGATTAGATTATCGTTTTTGGGCAGAGGCTGCCAACACGGCGTGTTATTTAATTAACAGGGTCCCTTGCCGTGGTAAAAATATAAGTCCGGAGGAAATTTGCTCTTGTACACATTCCAAAGGAAAAAAGGCGTAAGCTAGAGTAAAATCTATTGAATGTATCATGTATGGGTTGGCCCTTAACGTCTATTTTGAGGCTTCTCGACCGTTTGCAGGATAGACCGTAGTAGCTCGTTAATCACGATAGTGTGTCCAACTCCATTGATTCATTGGAGCATCGGATATTGCTCGAGCGAAATAAGGGGACTTGTTTATGAAAATCATGTATTCGTACGTAACACTCGTCTTTTTCGGCAACAGCACATCCGTATGTGGTCGATTGGCTAGTGTATATCACCAGACAAAGTTCATTTGTTAGACGGACTATACGTATGTGGGACTCCCTTCCTGCAGAGATCTTTTCTATTACTTATGGTATAAAAATATTCAAACCTAGTCTCCATAAACACTGCTCCCTCTTTCCTCCTTCCTATAATATATTTTCCTAGTTCCAAACACAATGCCATCCCCTGAGTGTTGGTCGAATGAGAAAAAAAATAATGGCACTTGCCTTCGTTCTTCCGATGATAATATTAGAAGCTATAATCGAATTTTTAAAATTGTCTGCAACGGCATATGATAATTTATTCTCAACTACGATGTTATTTAGGAGTTGAAATTTTTTGGCTTTTAAGGGATTAAAAAGGCATAAAATACAGAAAAATCATCACAGGTATTCGAAAATAACTTAAAAATATAATACTGTTATGTTTTTACCTTTTTAAAAACGTTTAAATATGAGTTCGTTGATTGCAAACCAAGTAAAAACAAATATGTGTCTTATTTTAATTAAACTCTCTTTATTGTCCACACTTTCTTATGTGCCACTGTTCACACTGAGTGAAAACTGGCGGATAAAGTGGAAAAATTAAATGTAAATAAACATTTATTTTGTGTTAAAAAAGGACAAATTTGGAATATTTTTTAATTTCTTCAATGAAAATCTTAAAAGTTCTTAAATATTTAAATATTAATCGAAATGTGACTGGTTTTTGGTCAGAATGAATATAGTTTCTTGTGCAAAAGGTAAGTAAGCAGATAAATACATCAAGATGAAATAAGACATATTGCTTATAAAAATTTTTTCTTTTATAACTTTGTGTATATTACCAGTATTTATTTATTTCTTGAATGAAAAAGTTAAAATTCGGTAATTTTTTCATTATTAATCGAACTCTTAGCAATTTCCCTTCACACTGAAAAAGTTCCGTGTGCAAAAGGTAAGTAAAAATAAAAATATAACAAAATATATACTCATAACTTTTTGTTTCAGGAATTTGTGAATATACCTTTAAATTGGTTAAATACTAAGTCAGTGACGACCGATGAAAGCTGTCATAAAAAATACATTAATTCCGAATTACGTTTCCCTAATAAAACGGTTCATCTCCTTTCAAAATTATTCTAATATTCTACAAAAATATCATAAATTTCTACCAAAATATAATAATAAAAATCAACCCCGAAATCTAAAAAAAACGTAAACAAGGCAGTCAGAGAGGGACAGAAATACTTTTTTGGTAATATTTGCTGTCCCTTTCTAAGTGAGGGTTAAACGTCAAAACCGTGACGTATCTGTATACCTGTGGTTCACACGCAACTTCACTCAAGACTGACTCAATTACAACCACAGAATATACACAGAAGGGAAAGCAATGACGTTTGACAAACTCTCATAACATAATTTTACTAAAATAGTTAGAGGGAGAAAAAAAATGAATTATAAGTTTTGCAAAGCAATGTGTTAGAAACAACAGATATACAGACTGAAAACTGGCGGATAAAGTTGAAAAATTAAATGTAAACAAACATTGATTTTGTGTTAAAAAAAGGAAAATTTGGAATATTTTTTAATTTCTTCAATGAAAAGTTTAAAGATTCTTAAATATTTAATTATTAATCGAAATGCATGTGGTTTTTGGTCGGAATGAATATAGTTTCTTGTGCAAAAGGTAAGTAAGAAGCTAAATATATCAAGATCAAATAAGACATATTGCTCATAAAATTTTTTTCTTGCAGAACTTTGTGTATATTATCAGTATTTATTAATTTCTTGAATGAAAAAGTTTAAATTGGGTAATTTTTTTATTATTAATCGAACTCTTAGCAATTTCTCTTTACAATGAAATAAGTTACGTGTGTAAAAGATAGGTAAAAAGAAAAATATAACAAAATATATACTCATAACTTTTTGTTTCAGGAATTTGTGAATATACCCCCAAATTGGTTAAATACTAAGTTAGTTACAATCGATGAAAGGTGTCACCAAATACATTAGTTCCGTATTACGTTTCCCCAATAAAACAGTTCATTTCCTTTCAAAACTATTCTATTATTCTACAAAAATATCATCAATTTCTACCAAAATAGAAAATAAAAACCCACCCTAAAATTTAACAAACATAAATAAACAAAACAGAAATAATCAGACAGAGACAGAAATACTTTTTGGTACTTGTTGGTAATATTTGCTATCCCTTCCACACAATTTTAGTAAACGTCAAACTTTCGTTTCCCTTCTGTGATTACAACTGACTCACTCGTCTGCTTTGTCTTGCCCTTTTATAGTCCAACACGAACAGTACATCGAACGTTCGCGGCTTCGCGCTCTCGAAATCTCTATGGCGACTGCATTACTTGTTGTTGCGTATGCTTACTTGTCCATCCCTTTTGCTCTCATGCTTGTTGTTGTTGGTTTATTTGGAAGATGTTCGATGCATTTGTTAGTGTGCATTTGTGTATTGTATACACATTGCCTCTTGTACGTTCGCTTATGTTGTGTATGCGTTATCCATCTCTCTCATACTCATACTTATGTCATTGTTGGTTTATGTATGGTTCGATGTACACATGTGTTAGTGTAGCTGGTAGCTTTTGTTTATTGTTTTTATGTGAAACGATATTAGGTCGTTTCGTTTGTTCTTGCGTAACAATACATTACTCCTTGTTATTACTAGCATAAATTTCCAACAGTAACAACTGCAAAGCAAATACAAAGCTTAAGGAGGCTTTTAATGTATTAAAGTAAAGAAAATGATGTAAATTTTTAATTTCTAAAAATCGTCAAAATAAGAGCATAAATCGTCATGTCGTCAAAATGATATTTTTGGAGCTCAAAATCGTCAAAATGACAATAAATCGTCAAATCAGGCAGCTATGGGTACTGTACGGAAAGCAAGGCATATAGATTGTTCAATCCCGAGGACTACGGCATACTTATAAGTCCTGATGTCGTGTTTTTAGAGGAACGCAAAATCAGCCTATTCAACGTTGAACACAATTTAAGGGAACACCCTTTAGAATATTAACGGTCCTTTTTATATATTTATTACTTTTTGCTTTGTCTTATATTCTTCAATATTCTTACATTAACATTGCTAACTAGCATTAAAGTATTTTGCTTATGATCACTCTAGTTTCCAACAGTAAGACGAGTGTAACACAGATCAGAACAATAAACAAGAAGTGAAAAAGTGAATTTCAATTATAAAACAAAAACAAATATTGTGACCCTTCTCTTTTTTCAAATAAGTAAAACAGTTGATGATTGATACTCACATCATTCAGACGCGTACCGTTATAAACCAGCTGATTTTCACGTGAAAAATAAAATTAATTAAAACTTTTAAAATTTAATATTTAATTTATTGCTATGTCCACAAAACGTAGTAAATTTTGGGGAAATAATCCTAGATTTAAATATCGAAAAGTAGATGAAAAACCTACAAATAGATTCCAATCTTTATCCGATCTGGATGAAACTGATTCCGAAGATGGAGTGTTTAAGGAAATTCCGGTAAAAATCCCACCAATTGTGGTGGACGTGTCTCATAGCTTTTCTAATGTAATCGGACTATTGGGTGAAACCTGCAAATATAAAAGGATGTCCGTTGGCACAAAAGTCTTGCCCAACACGCTACCTCTCTATGATGAAACGATAAAGACATTAAAGGAAAGGAATATAATGTTTTATACGCACCCTATAAAGGATCAAAATAAATTTAAATTAATTCTATTTGGATTACCACAGGTAGAAACCAAAGATATTTTCGAGGAATTTAAGCAATCCTTTAATATTACGCCAATCAACATAAAAGAGATTGTAACCAAAAGAACCACCGTTGACAATGCAATTTACATGTTAGAGTTCGACAAAAAACAGATTTCCAAAAAAGAAATTTTGAGAATAAAGTATTTTCATAGCATAGCGGTTCATTGGAGAAATCCCTTACGCAGGTCTAGAGGTCCAACTCAATGCTCAAAATGTGCCATGTTTGGCCATGGGTCATCAAATTGTCATAGAAGAAGCAACTGTATTGGTTGTGGCGGTCCGCATGACTACTCCACATGTCCAATTAACAAAACCCGAACTCAAGGACCAGTGGTTCACAAATGTTTCAACTGTGTCAAAAACAACCTCAAAAACGTCAACCACAGAGCTGACGATACTCGATGTCCATCTAGACGAGAATATCTAGAAATCCGTCAAAGAGTCTCAAGAAACCAACAAAAAGTAAGTTTTTCCAGAACCAGGCCCGAATTTAATTTTTCCACTGAAGATTTTCCTCCTATCGGCAACAATGAAACAAGACCAAGTAATACCTGGCCAAATGTACCTAACATCCAAGAAGGAGCGCCACGTCAGAGGACATCTTCATCTGGACATAATAAAGATGACGATTTATCTAATGAAAAAATATTAGATATTTACTTTGAAGCTCTGAATGCTTTGGAGAAATGCAAAACAAAATATGACAAAATGAGGGTTCTCGGCAATATGCTCAAATATGTCATATAATCAAGAAGTAGTAACGATGATTCGTGTTATGCATTTTAATGCTCAAGGCATAACAAACAGTTGCTCTATTCTTCAACTGGAGCAAGTTTTAATTCAAAAACAAATTGATTTAATTTTTATTAATGAAACCTTCTTAAAACCACACAAAAAATTTAAAATACCAAACTATAAAATTTATAGGCAAGATAGACTAACGCATGGGGGAGGGGTACTTATTGCAATAAGGAATGCAATTCCTCATAAACTTGTATCCAACTTTAATACCACAATGATAGAAAATATTTCTATAATTTTAGAAATAAGCGGCCGCCCTAAGGTTTACATCAGCCTATAGCCCAAGGAATACTCCAAGTTTTTCTGAAGATATCGATAAATTAACAAATTCCTCAACAGAATTTTTCGTTTTTGGAGACTTTAATGCACAGCATACTAGCTGGAACTGTTTTGATAATAACCCAGCTGGTGTATGTTTGTACAACCATCAAATGCGTAACAGTTACTATGTTTATTTTCCATCAGATTTCACCCGCTATGGTCAGGGGGCTCAGCCATCACGCCCTTCAACAATTGATCTCATTCTTTCAAATTCAACTTTGAACATGTCATCGATTGAAACACACCCAGGCCTTCTTAACTCTGACCACGTTCCCATATCTTGCGAAATTTACGGCTCGGTAATTAAAAAGAACTTTTTAGTTCCTCTATATAATTCTGCAAATTGGAATTTGATATCGAATTGGGTAGATTCTCAAATGTACGATTTAGAAACAGTGAACATTTCGGACACAAATATCGAAGGCATAATTAATGAATTGACACGTGTATTGACTGAAGTATCCAATAAAGTTCCTCAGGGAAAGAAATGTGCCTGGCAAAGAAAACTCTCTCAATTAAGTTTGTATTTAATTGGTCAGCGAAATAGATTTAAACGGAAGCTACAAAGGTGTTACCAACCTTCCGAAAGGCAACGAATAAGAAGTATTTTGAATCAACTCAATATCTTGATCAATCAAAATGTCTGTATTGACCGTAATAACAACTGGAATTCTTTTTTGCAGAGTTTGCCTAGGGGTAAACAAAAATTTTGGAAGATGACAAAGGCGATCAAGGGTAATCGGGAAGCCGTTGCTAACCTAACTATCAATACACTCGTTGTGGATGAAAACTCTCAAAAAGCTAATATAATTGCTGACGTTTTTGAACGAAATCATAATTTATCGAACAATTTAGTAAGCGTTTCTGACCATGAAGTTAATCAACATTCGAGATGGATTGACATGCAACCAATAGCCAACATAAATAATGATTTAACTACTGTAGAAGAGGTGAAATTCTTTACAAAATCTATTAAGAATAAAAAAGCGCCTGGTAAAGATGGAATAAAGGCGATTATAGTTAAAAAGATGCCAGACTCATTTTTTAAATACTTGACCAAAATATTTAATTGGTGTTTGATGAATGGATATTTTCCTATACTATTCAAAGAGGCGATTGTTATACCTATTTTAAAGTCCGGAAAAGACAAAAAACTACCAGAAAGTTATCGCCCAATCAGTATGCTGAAAGTACTCGATAAAATTTTTGAAAAAATTATTTTATGCAGATTGAAAGAGTTCACAGATACCCATGATATAATAAATGATGACCAATTTGGTTTCAGAAATGAGCACTCAACGGTTCACCAGATCAAAAGAGTGGTAAAAATAATAAATAATAACAAGACTCGCCGAAAGAGTACAGGGGTAATTTTTCTAGATATTGAGAAGGCGTTTGATTCCATATGGCACGACGGTCTAATTTTCAAACTTAATAAATTTAATTATCCTATATATCTCCAAAAAATAATAAAAAGTTTTCTAAGAGACAGAACCTTTGAGGTTAAAGTAGATGATGGAATTTCCACTCAAAGATGCATTTCTGCCGGGGTACCACAAGGTTCAATTTTATCGCCAACCTTGTATTCGATTTTTATCTCCGATTTTAAACCTGTTAAAAATCAATTTACTGCCTTTTATGCTGATGATTCTGCCATTATAGCTTATGGAAAAGTTTCTAACGCTATAGTTAAACAAATGAAAGATGGAAAATCAGGATCAATGATAATAAAACATAGGCAATACTGTTTCCGTATATCAAGTCTCCAAAAAGAATACCAAATATCCCTGTTAGCATTAACGGAAATATAATTTCCTTACAAGACAGTATAAAGTATCTAGGTATCACACTTGATAAAAAGCTCACCTTCAGGCAACATATACTGCAAACTTGTGAAAAGGCTTTAAGGAGTGGAAGGGCGCTGTTCCCTCTATTAAACAGAAAATCGAAATTAAATGTAGAAAATAAACTTCTACTGTATAGAATGTGCATTCGACCTATAATGACGTACGGCTGTCAAGTTTGGTATCATAGAAGTGCTAAGACATATCTAAATAAGCTTCAAATCATTCAAAATAAGAACTTAAAAATGGTTTTTGGTTTGCCTCGAAGGTTTTCCACTAATCGTTTACACAGAAAGTATAAGCAAAAAATGATTAGCGAGGTTTGCAGCGAACTGACGATCAGATTTGAAGACAAATGTAGGTCTTCAAGATTTGCTACTATAAGAAATTTGCTGAATTAGCCTACTTTACAGCCTCTGCAAAGATGTTGTTAAAGGGGTCTATTTAAAATTTCTTTTCCAAATAAAAGGTTTTTTCCCTATCTTTTTGCCTTAAATTGATACATCTAATAGACAAATTTTACTTTGTGGTATACAAAAATGTTCTAATTGTTGCAATACTTTATGTAGAATCTCATAAGATGTATATGTTAAGTTTAGAAAATTTTATACTGATTTTATGATAGAAATAAATAAATTAATTAAAATTAAATAAGTAAAACATTAAACAAAGTGTGAACAGACATAAAATAAAGACAAACATCAATTGAAATTAAACATATTGCTACGTTTTAACCTTTTTAAAAACGTTTAAATATGAGTTCGTTGATTGCAAACCAAGTAAAAACAAATATGTGTCTTATTTTAATTAAACTCTCTTTGTTGTCCACACTTTCTTATGTGCCACTGTTCACACTTAACCGATACAGCAATAATTACTACAATTTATTGCTTGTTCACTATTATTCACACGCAACTATTCTGCTCGCAATGGATATCTTCGAACCACGACTTTTTACTTCGCACGCAACTTGTCTTCACACCGCGACTGATTTGTTAACACGCAACTTCACGCAAGGCTGACTGAATTATAACTGACTCACTCGTCTGCTTTGTGTTGCCCTTTTATAGTCCAACACGAACAGTACATCGAACGTTCTTGAAGAAGAACGTTCGCGGCTTCGCACTCTCGACAACTCTATGGCGAGTGCATTACTTGTTGCGTTTGCTTACTTGTCCATCCCTTTTGCTCTCATGCTTGTTGTTGTTGGCTTATTTAGAAGATGTTCGATGTATTTGTTAATGTGTATTGTGTACACATTGCTTCTTGTTGTGTTCGCTTATGTTGCGTTTGGGTTATTCATCTCTCTCATACTCATACTGTGTTATTGTTGCTTTATGTATGGTTCGGTGTACATATGTGTTAGTGTAGCTGGTAGCTTTTGTTTATTGTTTTTATGTGAAACGATATTAGGTCGTTTCGATCTGCGTAACACTGCCGCCCACTTAAGCCTGTTCGTCCCGAATAGGCTCATTATCTCTTCTGCCATGTTTTACCAGTCGCTCTTTGTCCACGACCTTCATTTTAGTCCGGGGGCTGCCAGCCTTCTGTTTCCTGTACACAACACCGTTTAACCATTTAATTATTGTATACGGTCCATCCCAGCTACTTTGTACGTTGGAAAATGATCCCTTTTTCCGCGTTGGGTTGCAGAGTAATACCAGTTGTCCTTCATGGAAACCCTCCGTGTTTGCTGCACGATTATACCTGGCTTTCATTCTATCGCGGACCAACGCTATCCTCTCCAAAGGTGCACCCGAGTTGTATTGTTGCAGCTGCCCTCGACTTCTTCTTACTGGGCCTTGTGGGGACCACGCTTGTGGGAAGCCAGCACTTGTCCCTCAGTGCTAGCTCGGCTTTTGTTTTCCTTTTAATTTAACGGGGACTCCGCTGTTGATCGCTGGTAACTCGAACGTTTATTGGTGAGACGGATCTTGACCTTTCTCGTGGCGATTTCCAGTTTCCTTAAAACATGACCGCCCTCTCCACAGTTAAGACACTTAAGCATGACCTTTTGTCCGACTTCTTCCAGAATTTGCTTCAACATTAGTGGTGTATAAATCGTGCGAGCGGTCTCCTTGGCTAGTGCGAAAGCCTCGGTCTCATTTACAAACGCCTCGGTTTTAAAATTGTCTACCAGTGGATGGTTTTCTTCCGTGTATGTGAGCTGCACTAATCTCTCGCCCTCCATTTCAAAGGCTTCAAGTGACTCATAAGCCTTTTGCGCACGGCTCCCTAGCTCCATAGGGTACAGTTCTCTTTCGTGCTCGTCACCGAATTTACGCTGTAACGCCATCATTAAGTCGTTGTAGTTGTTACTGCAGCTAACTGGCATAGTTTCTAGAATCTCGGCTGCGACACCTTTTAACGCCAAAATTAGATCCAAGGCCTTTTCCTTATCATCCCATCCGTTTCTACTGGCTACTGTTAAATTCGGATAGGGTTGAACTACCATCAAAGCAAGGGGCTTCTATCCCGCCGGCACCTTCCGATACAACTTGTACTGTTTCCGGTCGCTGGCTCTGGAGGTTGTTGGTCTTCTCCTCCATCATAACGAGATTCCCGTCAACGGCTTTTTCCCAATTTGACACCTCTTCGGCGACACTAGCAACCCTTTCGCTGAATGACTCGAGTTTGCTTTCAATTTTTAACAAAAACTCTTGTTCTTCATTCTCCATTTCTTTCATAAATGCTGCTTGCATTTGTTCTCTATCTTTTTGCAACTCAGCCAGAAATTTATGATTTTCGGCTCTAGAAGTTTCTTGAAAATCTGCAAATAGTTTTTGTTTTTCGGCTCTAGAAGCTTCTTGTACGTCAGCCAATAGCTTTTTGTTCTCTTTTTGCATTTTGCGACTTTCGGCTCTAGAAGCTTCTTGAAAATCAGCAAATAGTTTTTGTTTTTCGGCTATAGAAGCTTCTTGTCCCTTTATTAATTCGTCCATTTTTTCCATTAATGCGACCAGCAACGAAATGTCATTAACGCTGAGTGTTACAGGGGCCTGTAGCTCGCGTTCCTCTTCGTCTTCGTAGGAATCGATGTCGATGGCCTGAAGCTGCAGATGTTTCCTCAATCGCCTTTGTAGTTCATTTTTCGTGCCCGTTGTTGACAACTCTAGTTTACTCAACTCTCGTTTATGTCGTTCCACTCTTAGTTCGGTGAGCTTCATCTTAATTAATTTTATTTTACTTTTGGATTTTGCAATCCCACTTCTGACACCAATTGTTACGTTTTTACCTTTTTAAAAACGTTTAAATATGAGTTCGTTGATTGCAAACCAAGTAAAAACAAATATGTGTCTTATTTTAATTAAACTCTCTTTATTGTCCACACTTTCTTATGTGCCACTGTTCACACTTAATCGATACAACAATAATTACTACAATTTATTGCTTGTTCACTATTATTCACACGCAACTATTCTGCTCGCAACGGATATCTTCGAACCACGACTTTTTACTTCGCACGCAACTTGCCTTCACACCGCGACTGATTTGTTAACACGCAACATCACGCAAGGCTGACTGAATTATAACTGACTCACTCGTCTGCTTTGTGTTGCCCTTTTATAGTCCAACACGAACAGTACATCGAACGTTCTTGAAGAAGAACGTTCGCGGCTTCACACTCTCGAAAACTCTATGGCGAGTGCGTTGCTTGTTGCGTTTGCTTACTTGTCCATCCCTTTTGCTCTCATGCTTGTTGTTGTTGGCTTATTTAGAAGATGTTCGATGTATTTGTTAATGTGTATTGTGTACACATTGCTTCTTTGTTGTGTTCGCTTATGTTGCGTTTGGGTTATTCATCTCTCTCATACTCATACTGTGTTATTGTTGCTTTATGTATGGTTCGGTGTACATATGTGTTAGTGTAGCTGGTAGCTTTTGTTTATTGTTTTTATGTGAAACGATATTAGGTCGTTTTGATCTGCGTAACAATATTCAAAATCAGACAAAACAATTTTGTAAATCAAACAACATAAAAAATACATCAAAACTATACATTGAATTTAATAAATGAAACAAAAATAAAATTACAAAACTAACAAAACCAAAAGCATTTCTTTTTTTTATAAAACAAATTAATAGAATAAAAAACGAACCAGCACAACATCAAACACAGCCTAAAGAGAAAACTGATTTTTATTATCCGGAATTGCTTCAGGCTTATGGTAGTGTCGATTCAGGGGAGAGCAGCACCGAAGTTGAATTGACATCCGAAATAGAACCAGTACAGAACGAGTCGAGCCCTGTAACGGAAAATGAAACAGATGACAGCAGTAATGATGACTCTGTTGAGTGGTCGTCACCTATGGCATCACCCGTGGAAGATGATGGTGGCGAATGGGCTCCAAACCCGTATGAAGCACAAAACATTCCAGTTGAAGGGAATATCCGTCGGTCTGAACGCATTGCCAATAGAAATCAGCGATCGACAAATTGTTGTGCAATGCAGTACATTTCTGATGATCCAGGTACAGTAAAGGAGACAATGTCATCAGAAAACTCAAGCAAATGGAAAGCTGCAATGAAAGAGGAAATGGATTCGTTAAATGCGAATAAAACGTGGGTGCTAGCCGATTTACCACCAGGTGAAAAAGCCATAAAATCGAAGTGGGTGTTCACGATGAAAAGAGATGAACATGGTAATCCCATACGTTGGAAGGCTAGACTGGTGTCGAAAGGTTTTTCACAACGTGAAGGAATCGACTATACGGAAACCTTCTCACCCGTTGTCCGGTATGATTCCATCCGTTATTTGCTGGCCACCAAATGGACGCAGTAAGCGCATATTTAAATGGTACGCTGAAGGAGACTGTTTTAATGCAACAACCTGAAATGTTCGATGATGGTTCCGGAAAGGTATGCAAGTTGCGGAAATCAATATATGGTCTAAAACAGTCGGGCCGTGTTTGGAATGAGACTATCAACAACGAATTGCTGAAAATAGGTCTTGTGAGAGGTGAGGTGGACCATAAAATAAGTGATGGCCTAATGCTGTACGTAGCCATTTATGTCGACGATGTCCTGATATTTTCTAATGACCTAAAAGCGATGGAATCTTTAAAGTCGAAGCTGGGGATCAAATTTAAAATAAAGGACATGGGGGAAGTGTCATCAGTGCTTGGTACAAAATTCACCAGGGGCGAAAATTTTATTAAGATTGACCAATCACGTTACATTGAAGATGTTCTGGTAAGATTTGGAATGAATGAATGTAACCCGATCTCAACTCCAATGGATTACAATCAGAAATTGTCAGTCAGCATGTCTCCTGGAGATGAAGAGTCTAAGCAACGAACGTCGAATATCTCATATATGCATGCGAATGGTTGCCTATTGTTTGCTGCCCAGATTACTCGACCCGACATTTGCTATGCGGTAAACGTACTTAGTCGATTTGGAACAAATCCTGGTAAACCACACTGGAAGGCAGTTAAACGCGTGATGAGGTATTTGAAAGGTACAATCGACAAGGGAATCACTTTCACGAAGCGAATAGAAGGTGGTATAAAATGCTATTGTGATGCAGACTGGGCCGGAGATGTTGACGATCGTCAATCCACAACCGGCTATGTCTTTTTATACCAATCAGGCGCAATTTCCTGGTCAACAAGAAAGCAAAAGACAGTGGCATTATCTTCGACGGAAGCCGAGTTCATGTCACTGACTGCTGCTATTCAAGAATCAGAATGGCTGAAACGCCTTGAAGCTGAACTCAATCCTAACAGTAACAAAAGTATGTTGCTATATTGTGACAACAAGGGCGCCATACAAGTCGCTCTTAACAATAACTATTCATCAAGAACAAAACATGTGGACATAAAGGCCAAGTTCATCAGACAGAAAATTGATGAGAAGGAAGTCGTTTTCAAATACTTGTGCACAGACAAAATGGTTGCCGACGTATTAACGAAAGCTGTTACTCCTCAGAAATTAAATTATTTTGTAGAATATTTTGGTCTTTACTAACCCACATAGTATATATTGAATTGAATTGTTAATTTTATTCTTTGATCTATTATTTTTTTTTTTATTGTAAAGAGCATTAGTGGATGATCTTTGCGCTCCAAAAGAATTTTTCGGAATGCATTCTCACCTCTGAGAATGGAAACCTGGTTACAGATCCGCAGGGGGTGCTGAGGTTGTGGAGGAAACACTTCTCTACTCTGCTGCAAGGCGATGACGACATCAATACCGCCTCTAGAGATGATGTTCCGAACCCGATCGATGATGACGGCGTGGAGATCCCGCCACCTAGCCATGATGAGGTTAAAGTCGCAATTATGCGTCTTAAAAACAATAAAGCGGCAGGTCCTGATGGCCTCCCCGCTGAATTGTTTAAGACCGGATGTAATGAGTTGGTAGGGCGCATGCACCAGCTCATCTACAAAATATGGCTAGAGGAAAGTATGCCCAACGATTGGAACCTCAGTGTCCTCTGTCCTGTCCTTAAAAAGGGAGACCCTACGATATGCGCCAACTATAGGGGTATAAGCCTTCTCCCTATCGCATATAAGGTTCTTACAGGCGTATTGTGTGAACGACTGAAGCCACTCGTCAAAACACTGATTGGACCTTATCAGTGCGGCTTCAGACCTGGCAAGTCCACCATCGACCAGATCTTCACACTACGCCAAATCCTGGAAAAGACCCACGAAAATCAAGTCGACACACACCATCTTTTTGTCGACTATAAGGCTGCTTTCGATAGCCCCATAAGGGATCGTGTTTTTGCCGCAATGTCTGAGCTCGGTATACCTGCGAAGCTGATAAGGCTATGCAGAATGACGTTGAGCAATTCCTGCAGCTCCGTCAAGGTAGGAATGGACCTCTCCGAACCTTTTGATACCGTGCGAGGTTTCAGACAAGGCGATCCCTTATCATGCGACCTCTTCAACTTCGTCATGGAGAGTGTTCTGCGGAAGGCGGGAGTGCATCGCAATGGCACTATTTTTCAAAAAAGTGTCCAGTTGCTTGCGTACGCTGACGACATCGACATCATAGGGCGTACCAAGCGAGATGTCACTGCTGCCTTTAGTGCTATTGAACGCGAGTCTAAGAAGATGGGTCTGGCAGTAAATGAGGGCAAAACAAAGTATATGTTATCGACATGTAGAGACGTGCGGCGTATTGATTCTCAAATTACGGCCGATAACTATACTTTTGATACAGTCAAGGAATTCATTTATCTTGGCTCCGCCGTTACCACCGAAAATGATGTCAGTCTGGAGATCAAGCGCAGGATTACTCTTGCCAACAGGTGCTACTATGGTCTCAATAGGCAATTGAGTAGCAGAGACCTCTCTCGTAAGACGAAACTAATACTCTACAAGACGCTCATCCTACCCGTGCTTCTTTATGGCGCAGAAGCATGGACCCTATTAAGAACTGATGCAGCTGCCTTGAGAGTGTTCGAGAGAAAAGTCCTACGTAAGATCTTCGGTCCAGTGCGAGTTGGCGATGATTTCCGCATCCGATTCAACAGTGAGCTGTATGAGCTCCTCAACGACATAGACGTTGTACAGCGTATTAACATCCAGCGGCTGCGCTGGCTCGGCCATGTCGTTCGAATGGAGGAGGATGCTCCGGCGAGACGGGTATTTGATGCGGGGATCTGCGGAAGTCGGCGAAGAGGACGACCTTGTATCCGTTGGAAGGACCAAATCGAGGAAGCCCTGTCATCGATTGGTGTGACCAACTGGCGTAGGCGCGCAAGAAGCAGAGGCGCCTGGAAGGATGTGTTGCGGCAGGCCGAAATCCGTTAATCGGGTTGTTATGGCCAATTAAGTAAGTAAGTAAGTATTCTCACCACATTTAAAATAATAGACGGGTCCTAAACGCTTATTGGATTTTCCAATAGTAATTTTTCGATGTAATGGGTATCTCACATAGCATAGGAAATGCGATTAATCCTTTTTTAAATCTAAGTAAGAAGGCTTAAGTTATACTCGAAACACGGAATGTAGAATCCTTATGGTCATTTTATTTTCAATCTTAAGATTTATGAATAACTTAGCAGTAAACAAAGATACAATTGTTTCACACAAAAAAATCTGCTTATTTATAAAAAAAAATCTGGTAATTTATTATTTATTAATTTTCCTACTAGCAATTCCAATCCTAATCCTAATCCTTGTTTAGTTTAGAATTTCTTTCGAAGCAATAAAAATTCGTTTTTTTATATTATTAAATGTTTATTAATAAAAAAAATAGTGGAATACAATATATTTATATAATTAAAAATGTATTATACTATGCTCTCGGAACAGTAAAGTAGGAGTAGTTGTAGAGATACATACCGCATATATTTTCCAAGCCGGTTACGTTACATCATTAGAAGAGCAAATTGTCAGCAGCAAGCAACTACTGACTAATTCAAATTGTTGATATTGTTGTAATAGAATCTGTACTTCAACATGAATTCTCAAATAAAAATTAGTTAGGACATTTGGATACTAATAAAATTTAAAAAAAAAATATATATATTATCATCTATGTCCTCACAATTAGATACCTATATAAACATACAATAAAAAATCAATTTTCTGCAGTTATAACCAACTGCTGATACTGATTTTTTTTGCAGCTTATTAGAAACGATACAGTAAAAACCGAAACACTGCGTGTTTTGTTCCGTTTATTTAGCCACAAGGAGGCCTAGCGCTCGACAATTTCAATGCTGTAAAAAATTTAATTCAAAGTATCAGTACTACGTTTACAAATCATTTCTAAGTTCACTCTATTTTGACCAGAGTTTATAGTACAACCCACCTTGACTACTACATGCTACATTATGTGCAAGCATTTAAACAGTATCTAGCACTGTCCGCAGCATCGGTGATGATCCAAATAGCTGAGCTGAAATGGCGAGAACATAGCTTAGTAACCTTTTTTAATTGCTTGGAAAATTTGGAAGTTTCTTAGTACATAAGATTTTAACTCCGAAACTAACTCCTACTCCTCTGTTTAATAAAATACCTCACAAATATTTAAATAATACATTACTTAAAAAATACATGTGACAGTTTTTAAAATATAAATAGTTAAATATTTTTAAAACATATTACTTGGGTAAAACTTAGCACAATATATAAAAACTAACCATACATATTATGAATTATATAATTTGGTTTAGTAACATTGATTTTGAACTCAACTTCAACTCCTCTATTTAATTAAATACCTAACAAATATTTATATAATACGTTAACTTAAAAAATAGATATAAAATAGTTTTGTAAGTATAGTTAAATATTTATAAAATATATTATCTGGGTAAAACATAAATGTAATGCATAAAAACTAACCATATTATGAATGATGTAGAAACACCTAGTTATCATTTAAAAGTTGAAGTGGCGGAGTTCGAAATCCCGTATTTGAAATACACGTAGGGCAAACTATTTCACAGAATTCTCCATGCGTTCCGTGCAAACATATTTTGTCTAAATTGAAATATTCATTACTTTGGCAATTTACTTCATGCATTTTGAAGCCACTTGCTTTTAAAACGTAGCAGTGATCGTTATTAACATCATCTATAACGTTCTTGTTATGAACAATAGGTAACTGGTTAATAAAGTTATCAATATAATTACCATTGCTTCGGCTCATATTGTTATCTTCAAAGTCTGTGAAAAAATCAGGAAAAGTATGAAAATCAAACGGCGAATTTTGGATATTGTTTACTGTACCATTGGATGCACTATCTACACCTATCGATCCTGTTTCGTTTCCACTGCAACTTGTCAAGTCGTACCTTTCCTCACCGCTTAAAAGGTTTAAATTTTGAAGGCTACTAGACTCCGAAAATGGTTTGGTAACTTCGGTTTCTGATAAAGTTGAGAGTTTTGCGTCTTGACCTATGCGTAAAAGACCACTCCCCTTACCAATCAGCCCTTTAAAGTATTCCTTTTCTTGTTCTAGACGGTGTCCTATTTTCATTTGACGCCTTAGAGCCTTTATTAAGACGCGATTAGTTTTCTTTGCCAAATAAAGCTCTTTCTCAATAGTCTCCAAGTAAATTTTCTTCTTTCTTCGATTTTCTCTTGCTAACAATGCATTACGATTGTAAATATTAGGATTTGGTCTCCTTGTTGGCAGTCTTTCCTTACCACTACGCCTTTTTGAGGTTAATGTATTTGAATTTAAATCAGTATTAAATGTTTTAAATATTGAAACATCGTCAGCAAATTTTTCGAAATATTGAACAAATGATTCATCCTGCGAATCACTTCCATTCGACCAGATATCCGTATAATCTTCATTTTCTTCCAATAATTTCTTAATTTCCTCCATTTTATTGATTTTTATTTCGTAACAGTGCGAAATTTTGAAAGCGAAAGACAAATAGTAAAACTATTATTCAGTTCTCCTTTAGTCAAGAATTTTTGTACTTTACCTTTATAAAATTATAAGCCTTAATATAACAAACAATTAAAAAGATAATTGGCATATACAATCGCCAATCAAAACCTTAATTTTAAATTTAAGAATATATGTATATCTCGTCGTGACGATATTGATGAACATTAATTGTAAACGTTTACAAAATTCAAAGCCAGTAATAAAAATAAGTTGACGTCAATTTTTTCCAGTATATGACGACCAAATTATCTACCAATGTTGCCACGAAGAAAAAAAATTGGTATCCAACATTTGTGAAAAAATACGCAAATAGGAAAAAAATGCCAAATTTAAATTCACAGCATTGACGCCTTTTGCACGTTGAAATTAGTTTCGAAACATTTTTGAAAAACTTTTTTTTTATTTTCTTTTAAACTTTCTTTCGCTTTTGCACGTAAAAAATTAATTTCAGAAATTTTGTTTTCTTTTATCTCGTCGTTCTGCTGTTTTTGACAGTTGTAACTTTATTTGGCATTGTGATGTAGGTTCAAACACAAGACATGAATACATATTATATGAATATTATATTTGTTGTTACATTATAATATATTATATATTTATGTATTATTATTTTTTAATATATTTACCTTATTTAAATTATATTCTTTTTTATTTTTATTTTTTCACTTTTTTAATTAATTGTTTAGTACTAAAATTTTTCTTTTGCAAATGTTTTGATTTCAAACATAATAAATAAATAAATAAATAAAATAAATAAATAAATAAAGTTTGCTACTATGAACGGACAAACTTAAAAAAAAGAAGTAATGTTATTTTAAATAAGGGATCTTTATATTAACACCTTGACTGCCAACTGCGAGTTATCTCATACGCACTAAACCATTTTTTCTCCTAAAAAACATAATTTTTGCTTTTTGATGATACCTACGATCTAAAAATAGAGTTTTTAATAATATAATGTGAAAAAATCAAATTGTCATTTTTGACCAGTTTCCTGAAAGCGGCAGTCAACGTGTTAACTTCACTATGCGAAACAAAAAATAAAAGAAAATGTCAAATAAAATGTGAAATCAGATACAACTCTGTGTATATACGAATAAAGAACAAAGCAAGTTTGCGAGTACATGCAATTGTGAAATCACCCCCGCTCGTTTTTCCCCTCTCTTCTTCAAACTCAAGAGTGTTGAAACTTGTTTGTTTTTCCATTTTTTTTCCAAATTTAAATTATGTTTAATAATAGAGTAAAATAGAAAATTAACACTGATTTAAATTTAACATTTTTGATTACGAAAAAAAAAATAAAAATTTATGTTCACAATTACATTTAGTGACGAAAAAAACACAACCATAACCAGAAAACTCTGCACATCTACACCTTAAACAAAAAAGTATCCAATTTTGGTTAGAAATAACCAATAACAATAATGGTAAATACATTTTTTCTATCCAAATCAATAACTAAATGTTATTGTGAACATAAATTTTTATTTTTTTTTTTTTTCATAATTAAAAATGTTAAATTTAAATCAGTGTTAATTTTTTATCATTAAAAAATTTTTCATTGAAGTGACAGAAATTCGTTTTCTTTTGAGAGGATTCTTTTTTCAAAACAGGGATACGGATTGTTTCCTAATCTCCAGAGGATTTTTCTGAGGATACAAAATTTAACTTCAGGCGATTTTCGTAGATAAAATATTATTATTGGTTTTTGATGCCTTAAATATGAAGTCGCCGTAGTCTAGTAGGTAGTGTGTTGGCTTATTAGACGTAAAGCGAGGGTTCGAGCCCCAGGCCAGACATCAAAACAAAATACAAAAAGTATTTCTTCGGCGATTTCCTTTCAGCAGATTTCTGGCAAAAACTCTGAGAGTAACTAAAATTGCCATTAAAAGTTTCTCAAAAAATCTGTCGTTCGAAGTCGACTTTAAACTGTAGGTCCCGCCACTTATGTATAAAATTAACACACACAACATAAGTGGTGTGAGAAACTAGGTCAATAATCCTGACTGAAGGGTTGTAATGACCAATTATGTATGTATGTATGTAAATAGTGGCAACATTGAAATTATATAGAGAGTTTGATATAAAAGCATTTCTGTCTGATAAAGATGTGATTTCATATTGCGGTAAATTTTTGTTCAAGAGGAATGTAAAAAACTATTTTATTTTGGAAAAAGAAGTTTATAAGTATTATAGTACTAGGATTATAAAATTTTAAAACGAGTATTTCAAGAAGTAATTCATCAAATTTTACTTGGTGCGCTGAAAAAGAAGCTTACTTCCTTAGATTCAACCTGAATCTATATCTTTTAAAATTAGAACAACAAGCTTTTTGTACATTAAAAGACTTCTGCTTCATATGTTGCACCGAATTCCACTTAATTTAATTTTTCATGAACTCTCAATCGATTTTCATCATTGGTGTGTTGGCGCACGTTATAGTATTTTCACACTGAGTGGTTTTAACGCAAAATTTGGTTTTAACGTTAAAACCATAAATAAAACCTGGTTTTAGCATACAAAATTATTGTGTTCTTCTTCTTTGCGTTCGGTGTGAGTAGGTTCCTTCTGGTTGCCAGCTTCTTCCGAGGTGTTTGTCTCTTAGGCGTTCGACAATTAGCCTACGGGGTATTATACTACCTGGAATTAAACGACAAACACGCAACAGGGAGAAAAACAAGAGAACGAATTAGTTTTGCTCTTAGTAAGGGAGCAGGACGAGCTTCTCAATTGACAATATTAGAACGCCATTGGCAGTTCGAATTTCGCCACTCGTACTTCTAATCAGGGGCGAAATAAATTTATTCGATTCGACCTAGTTTCCAATTGTTAGGGGGTAAATTGTCTTAAGTAATGAAAACAAAATCGACAACAACAAAATCTCTTTGATAGGTTTTTTCTGACGAGTAAAAATGTTCATCAGATTCCATCAACCTCGCGTAGAGATACCATGTGATTCCAATTGTCAGTGCCTACCTGGTCCACGATAAACGATACTCGATATGCCACAAAAGTTGGCCAATGGCACGGGGTTTGTTGAAGCCAGGACAGAACGATAGTCGATCTGTCCCACAAAGGCTTCCGATCTGGTAAGATTCAGCTTCTTAAGAAGTGAAAATACCATTTTTCGCCAATAGAGTTGCATCGCAGAGCTCTAAACGGGGTAAAGTTTACACTTATACAGGCACAACTTTTCTTTGGCAGCGAGCAAGTGGGTGACAAATTCACCAGACGGGGTTAGGACTCTACTATACAGAATGGCAGCAAATGCTTTCTCAGAAGCATCACAAATTGCATGAAGGACTTCACGCTGAGGGTTACATTGACCCAACGGGGGATGTTAATACTGTCGATGTACGAGTAATCATCGACAAACTCAAGCCATCTGTTAAACGTCATGGGTTCCTGTAGGGTATTTACTTATGGAGGAGTGATTGATTGCTTTTAAGTATCACTCAATTAAGTAGAGCTTTAGATATCACTCAATTAAGTAAAGCTTTCATCTTATTTGTAAATAGCACTCAATTAAAATAAGTTATTTTTATATATTAAATGACAACAACAACAGCAAAAGAATAACTGTAAACCTTTTGCTGTGTTCTTAATTAATATTTTAAAAGAACCAAAAATTCATTCCCGTTTGTAAAGCAAGTAGAAGTTTACCAAGTACCAATATTAAATAAAATTTATTAAATAAGATAAACTGTTATTATTTAACTAAAACATAAGCCTGAGTTTATCACAGTGGCGACGAGGATGACACAAATAATTGGTAAAGTTCCAAGTTTTGACCATACACAAAACAATTGGTCAATCTTCGAAAATCAAATGGAACAATTTCTAGTGGCGAATGATATAAATAATAACGTCAAAAAGAAGGCGATCTTACTGACGTCATTATGCGAAACGTCCTATATGCTATTACAAAATTTAATAAGTCCGAGAAAAATAGAAAGTGCAACAACAACTTATGAGTCGTGTGTGGAGGTGATGAAAAAACATTTTAAGCCACCAACATCAGGTTTTGCAGAAAGGTACAAATTTTACAGTGCTTCAAAAGCACCTACGGAGACAGTTAATGAATGGTCTGTACGTGTGCGATCATTAGCAGTGAACTGCGAGTTTGGTGCAAATTTAGCAACAGCGATTCGGGATAAATTTGTAATGGGGTTGGAAAAAGGTCCGGCCCGGGACAAAATTTTCTTAGAATCAGTAGAATGTATTTCGGTGGAAATAGCCAACAATGTTGAGTATGCAAAACACCAATATGACACGGCAGCGGTCAAAGAAGAGCCCGTTAATTTTATAAAAAAAGCAAACGGCGGACGAAGTAAAAGGGAATCGCAAAGGGTAGCTCAGCAAAAAAATGATCAACAATGTGAAGTCTGCGGTTATAAAAACCACAAAAGCGAGCAATGTAAGTTTAGAAATTACAAGTGCAACAAATGTCAAAAAAGAGGGCATTTAAAGAAAATGTGTAAGGCAAAAAATTTTAATTTTTTAGAAGATGTTCATAGAGATTTAAGCTTATTTTCTGTTACAAGTTTAAAAGATGGACCTATTAAAATTAGAGTTAAGATTAATGATAAACCATTTGATATGGAGTTGGATACTGGTTCGGAAAATACGGTTATTTCAGAGAAAACATACAAGTCTAATTTTAGCAATTATAGTCTTCGTAAAATAGATATGTTGTTGAAAGCGTATAATGGTACAAATATAATACCTATCGGAGCTTGTGATGTGTTTATTCAGTACGGCAATAAGAGGAAACTTATTCCCATTATTGTGATTAAACATGGTGGTCCGCCACTGTTGGGTCGAAACTTTTTAAAGGCGTTTGAAATCGAGATCTGTAATATAAATCATGCATCGGAACTTCATAGGTTTAAAGGTTATCCTATTGTTAGGAAATTTAATAAACTGTTTGATGGTGGTTTGGGTCTATTTAAGTTGAGTAAGGTTGCGTTGAAGCTAAAAGAGGATGCTGTCCCAAAGTTTTTCAGACCGAGACCTTTACCTTTGACCATTAAAAAGAGAGTTGAATTAGCATTAGATGAATTGGTGAGAATGAAAATTTTACAACCGGTTGATTATAGCGAATGGGGGACGCCAATAGTGCCCATATTGAAAAAAGACGGTAATGTTATGATTTGCGGGGATTTTAAGGTAACGTTAAACCCAAACTTAATGATAGAAAGGTATCCTTTGCCTCGGATAGAGGAAATGTTTTCTAAGTTGCATGGAGGGGAGGAATTTACAAAACTTGATTTAAGTATGGCCTACCAGCAAATAGAGCTAGATGAGGAATCTCGTAAATATACTACTATATCGACTTCCAAAGGTCTTTTTCAATATACAAGGCTTATATATGACTTAGCCTCAGCTCCTGCGATTTTTCAAAGGATCATGGACTCACTGTTGGCAGGTTTGGATGGTGTTGTTGTATCTTTAGATGACATTTTAATTAGTGCTCCCAATCGTCAACTTCATAATGAGCGTCTCGAACGAGTTTTGAACATATTGGGAGATGTAGGTTTTAAATTGTCACCGGCAAAATGTGCGTTTTATTGTAAGAAAATAGAATACTTGGGTCATGTAATCGACAAACGAGGTCTACACATGAATCCCAAAAAAGTTAGTGATATTTCTAAAATGCCCAATCCTACAAATGTCAGGGAACTGCAAGCATTTTTAGGGGTTGTGAATTTTTATAGAAGGTTTTTGCCAAATGTGTCCACATTGCTGCATCCATTGCATGGATTACTCAGGGCTAATACAGAATTTAAATGGACTGAAGACTGTTCGAAGGCCGTGGAAGAGTTGAAAAAATGTCTAGGATCGGAAAATTGTTTGGCACATTTTAACGCTAATTTTAAGACAAGGGTGACTGTGGATGCCAGTCCTGTTGGGGTAGGTGCTGTGTTGTCACAGGTAGATGATAGGGGCGAGGAAAGGCCAGTTGAGTTCGCTTCTAGGACTTTGTCAGATACGGAAAAGCGTTATTCACAACTAGATCGTGAAGCCGTTTCCATTTTGTTTGGTGTTAAGAAGTTTCACCAGTATTTATACGGCCGTCATTTTACGTTGGTTACGGACAATAAACCATTGCATCACATTTTTAAACCCAAAAAGGGAATTCCGGTTATGGCATCAAATAGATTGCAACGTATAGCGTTAACGTTGTCGGGTTATCAATTTGATATTGTCCATATTAAATCGAAAAGCAATGTTGCTGACTATTTTTCAAGACATCCAAATCAATCAGATTTAGAATTGGATGATTTGCCAACTGGCAAAGGAGCTTCAAAACGAGACAAAATTTTTGAATTTTGAAACCATCAGTTCGGAAACGGAAAAGGATGAGCTACTGAAAAGAGTACGTAGATATGTTGAATTAGGATGGCCTGATAAGTGTGCAGAACCCGAATTACTGCCATATTTTGTGAGAAGAACTGAGTTGTCGTGTGAGTCGAATAGTTTGTTTTGGGGATATAGGGTGATTATACCTTCGAAATTGAGGAGTGAAGTTGTTAATTGGTTACATGCGTCGCATATTGGCATAGCGAAAATGAAATCTATGGCTCGCGAATGCTGTTGGTGGCCAAATCAAAGCAAAGATTTAGAGGAAATTGTTAGGGCGTGTGACTCATGCTTGATGACACGACCTAATCCACCTCAGCAGGAGTTAATTCCTTGGCCGAGATCGGAGGAAGTGTGGTCAAGATTACATATAGATTTTTTTGGACCATTTGTAAAACGTTGGTGCCTAGTTGTGGTGGACAGTACCAGTAAATGGATTGAGTGCCTGGACATGGGTACTAATACAACTAGTAACGCTGTCATTCGGGTTTTAAGGGAATTGTTTGCACGATTTGGTTTGCCAAAATGTATCGTTTCGGATAATGGTACATCTTTTGTGTCCAACGACTTTAGAAAATTTTTAAAACTTAACGGTATTAAACACATTACAACTCCTGTAGGACATCCAGCTACTAATGGACAGGCTGAAAATGCAGTAAAAACTATTAAAAATGCTCTTAAGCGCAGTTTAAATAATGTACCAATATCCGAATTCAATAATGTACTATGTAGATTTTTATTGGATTATAGAAACGCTGTACATTCCAGTACTGGTGTTTCATCAGTTCAGTTAATGTTTAACAAGTGTAAAGTAAGAACAAGGCTTGATTTAATCAATCCAAAAAGAAAAATAGTTAACGTTAATACCGATTAAAATTAAACGTAAAAAATAAACAGAAAAGTCAAATTAAATTTTATAAAGGTAAAAAGAAAAATATTTTTAACGAAGGCGATAATGTTGTTTGCAAGGATTATTCAATTCCGGGAAAAGTTTCTTGGATTAGAGGTTCAGTGCTTAAAAAACTTGGTAAGCAAACCTATTTAATAAAAACAAAAAATGAAAGAACTTGGAAAAGGCATGCTAACCAAATGGTACTGTGTACTGTGTACTCTTTTAGATCCGTTACAAAAAATTGCTCCAAGTATCCAACAAAGTATTGAAGACAAGGTTCAATCAGATTACATTAAAAATAAAGAAGAAGAAAATATAAATTCTAAAGAATATTCAAAGGAAAATGAATCATCAACAGAAATTGTTAAATATAATTCAAGAGAAAGAAAAACTAAAAAAATATAAATTATATGTAAAATTTATACTGAATTTATATATTATTTAGCCAAAATCTATTATTATATGTATATGCATGTATATTTAATGTATTGTTAAGCTAAATGAAATGAAGTATTTTAAAAATGTATTATATTGGGTGAGAAGCAAATTTATGAAGGGGGTGATTGTAGGGTATTTACTTATGGAGGAGTGATTGATTGCTTTTAAGTATCACTCAATTAAGTAGAGCTTTAGATATCACTCAATTAAGTAAAGCTTTCATCTTATTTGTAAATAGCACTCAATTAAAATAAGTTATTTTTATATATTAAATGACAACAACAACAGCAAAAGAATAACTGTAAACCTTTTGCTGTGTTCTTAATTAATATTTTAAAAAAACCAAAAATTCATTCCCGTTTGTAAAGCAAGTAGAAGTTTACCAAGTACCAATATTAAATAAAATTTATTAAATAAGATAAACTCTTATTATTTAACTAAAACATAAGCCTGAGTTTATCACAGTTCCAAACATTCGTCCCAAATTGTTCTGCCTTGACAAATTTGTCGTATAATACTCTTAGCAACTACGATTATTGGTGCCACTCACCTAACGGGGTCAAATAGCTTGGGCTATTTGAGACAAGACAGAACGTTTTTGTGACTATAGAGAAATAGGGCGTTGGAGCTGGCTTGAAGCAAAATGTTTCAATGCTCGCATTCCAACGTAAAACCCAGAGTTTTAGCGGTGCTGGCGTCTGACAATTTCAAAAATTCGGAATTTAGTGGATGTTAGGGTAACACAAAAGAAAAGATGAGTAATGAGACCTAAAACTACATGATGGGGTAAATACTAAGTGGGTGAGAATAAAATAGTCAATTACTTCCTCGTATGAGGTTTTAATCTCGGGGCTCTGTAGCAATCAGATCTCATATTTTGAGCAAACGCACCACTACGGGGTGGACTAAGACTGAAGTCCGTAGGGGATTCAGACTTTAAGGAAAATGATTTTAACTGACGTGTTTTGCCAGTTACAATCCAACCGAAAACGGTTCGTTGGGCGATCAAAGGGTTCTTGGGGTCTTTTCGAAATCCGGAAAGCATTATCTGGGGGTATACATCTCCACCCAATAGCAAATCCATATGGGCATATTCAAAATCTGTTAACGGGTGATCGGGTGCATCAAAATCAGCATATTTTGCCAACGAGCATGTGGGTAATTGACCAGTGAGCCTTTCAACAACATACGCTTCTGTGGTCAATTTATATGATGGATCAATGGGAGACCTTAACGAAACAATACAAACTTTTCCAGAATTTGCTACCACTGCGCTATTTAGGCCCACAATAGTGGTAGCGGGTGCCGAATAGGTTGGAAGACCTAGCTTCCGTTGCAACTTTCGAGAGATGAAAGTAGCTTGAGACGCTGGGTCTATCAGAACTCTCGCAGAAAACATGACATGATTCAATTCGATATTTACTTGGGCAGTTCCTAACAGAACTGTTGAAGACGGGGTGGACTGTAGACGGGTAGCGAAATTCTGGAAAGAACGGGTATTAGAGGATGTCGATGGACAATTATCCACTTCATTTCGCTTTTGTGTAGGAGGCCGGGGGATTTCAAAAGAGCGATCTGGAGAAATGGGTTAACGGGGCTGGTTTCAGTTCTCGGTCTCTCCCGGGTAGAAGATTCGCTACGGTGAAGTAGCGAATGATGTTTTTGTTTGCAAATATAGCAAACGTTGGAGCTATGGCATCTTTTTGACTCATGGGAAACGGCCAAACAATTCGTGCAACACTTATGATCTCTAACAGATAATATGCGGTGACTAACCGACATTCTCAGGAAATCAGAACAAAGACGAATAGGGTGGTTCTGATTACAAATCGTACAATTTCTTTGGGGTATATTCGGGGCAACAGTCTCAGAAGGCCGGGGGGGTTCCAGAGTTCGATATCTGGCAGTCAGGAATTCATCCATTTTGCTCCATTTGGGCAGGTTTGAGCAAGACCCTTGAGTCTGCTCCCAAAGACCTAGGGTGTGTTCGGGGAGTTTAGTGGAGCAAATAAACACAAAGATGATATCCCAATTCTGAGTCTCTATGCCCAGCAACGACAAATTCGTTATGCAATCGTTTGTGGTTCGTTGCAAACTCTTAATGGAAGGGCCAGATTCATTGGATATGGAAGGGTGGTTAAGAAGAGTTTTCAATTGAGAATTGACTAAAACGCGCTTATTCTCATACCTATCTACCAGGTTCTGCCACGCCATGTCGAAATTATCATTCGTCATGGGGCAAGTTCGAATAATGTCCCTTGCCTCACCTCCAGTCTTTTGTAAAAGGTAATACATCCTTTGGATGTTACCAATGTGAGGGTTAGTTCCATAAATGGCCGAAAACATGTCTCTAAATGTTGGCCAAGACGCATAATCGCCAGAAAAAGTTGGGGTGTCACATGGGGGAAGGTGAATGGGGATATTATTAATAGGGGGGTTCGAGGCCTTGCTCTTAAGGCTGTCAATTAATTCATCAATAAAAGAGACTAATTGGAAATATAAGGTATATCCCGACATATACTTGGCCTTCACGTCTTTTGTTGAGATTTTCTTGTCATCGGCATTTTCCAACAAGTCTTCGTAACTGTCACGAAAGACTTCCCACAAACGGGTCAACTCCTGCCGATGAACACCTAGAGAGTGAACCGAATGTTCCTCTCTCGGAATAGCCTGAATAAAGCTTTCCAAATCGCTTAAGCGGTTATAATTTCTATTTAAATTCCTTAATGCGGCCATTTTACTAAAATTCGGGGTTTTTAATTAATTTACGCGAAAAAAAATTCAAAAAGGGTTTGAATGGAAATTAATTAATTCAAAAAAAGTTCAAAAAAGAGTAGGGTTTATCGAAAAAAAATTTAAATTCCAAATACAACTGTTTAAAAATTTCACTTTTAATTCCAAAAAATTTAAAAGAATATGCGCGATAAACTTTAAAAACGAATAAAAGGGGGTTTTCGAAAGCTTCCGAAACAAAATTCGAAAAAGTAGGGATCAATCGAAAATTTAAATGTAAAAAATTAAATATGCAAATCAAATTAAATATCTCAAATAACAAAAAATATTTGTAAATATTATTGTGATAAAGTGTCACAATTTCAATTGAAAAATAGCAAAAAATATATATATTTCGGTTTATATTAGTGCAAGATTATAAAATTCATAAATATCGAAATAAAGCAAAATGTATTTAAAAAAACGCGGTCACCTTAATTAGTGACAATATTACAACTGTTATAAATATACAACAATAACAACACGGCTAAATCAATCCACTGTGTTGTTTGTATATTTCAGTTTTGTTTATATTTTGCTTTTATTTTTCTTTAATATTCTTGCACTTGCACTTTAAGTATATTTACTTTTTTTGTAAAACACAATAAGCACCAATGTATAAATTAAAGCACCACAAAAAAAGAAAATTTATCTTACGTACCTTATACAAAGTAAATAATTAAATATATTACAAAATTACTAATATTGTAACCGTGCAAAGGGTATGATGATTCATCCAAACACAAAAACCAATATATTGATCTTCGAGACGAAATCTGCAAATAGAGTCTCGCAAATATTTTATTTTATTTAGGGGATGATCCGGCTCGATTGGACCAAATGTTTTGGGGGGAATAGGGGTAGAGAACCGAAATAAAATATTGTAGTTGAGCCACAGAAAAATACAAAACGTATTAACAAAATATCTATATAAATGTTTCACAAATAAAACATACCTTCGGGTTGGGGGGTTGATCGGGTAAATGATCTCTTTTCTATAATTCTTTGTAATTCACAATAATTAGAACGTAAGTACAGGGGTGGTTTATACACTTGAACAAAACTTAAATCTAAAATTAAAAGTAGGGTGGCCAGCGTGAACAACCATCTCAAAACTTCTTAAAACCTTTTTTGAATTGGTTTTAAGTAGCTTTTATGAAATACAACCTTGTTTTCGATGTACTAAATCAGAGCTACCAACATAGAAATGTTGAAAACTGCTGAAAAAAAAAATAAAAACAGCTGTAAATAAATAAATAAATGTAAATAAACATTTATTTTGTGTTAAGAAAGGGAAATTTGGAATATTTTTAATTTCTTCTATAATAATTCCTTTCAAAAATGTTTTTCTTTATTTTTACAACAATTTTAATTGCGTGTGTTACGCTTAACAAAATTCTTAATAATGAATCTTTTCTCTAAAAATAGCGGTTCGCAAGAAATGGAGTGAAGTTAGCGTCATTACCATTAATATCAACCGTGTTCAGCACTGTATTCAGTGCTACCAGACGAGATTATAACAATCTCGGCTGATCTGACATTGCAATCGACCTCGATTGCACTACCCGGCCCACCTCAATACATCTCTCACTCATCGTCAGACTTATAATCTAAATCCTTATCCTCCAAATACTCATAATCGGTATACTCATCAGTGTTGCCCTCTGAGTCCAATTTGCAATCATTAACATCCCCAGTAGGTTCCAGCCATTTTCTTAAGCGTGTCGAATCAACAATAAGGCATCTGAGTTACTTGACAATTCTCCACATCGGTCACTTCATAACGATCGTTGCAAACACATTCCCGGATGACATAAGGCCCTCTATATCTAGGTATAAATTTCCTATTGGTCCCTACCGTTGTGTCAACATTCCTCATAACAACAAGGTCCCCCACGTTAAATTTCCTAGGAGCCCTGTGACTCTGCCTATAGTACTCCGAACTATACTCCTGAGATTTCCGTATCGTTCTATCCGCCGCGGACCGTATCTCAGCCAGATCAGCCCCCACCCGCTCGGACCTATCCCGCAGATGCTCAGTCAGTTCGTCCAAAATCTCCCCTCTCTGCTCCACCCCAAACAGCATCACACTGGGTGTCTGCCTAGTCGTACTATGCACGGTATTATTAATCGAAAATTCCACCTGAGTCAACTTCCTCACCCAATCAGCATGAGCAACTGGCTCCGTAAGCTTAGCCAACATTGCCCTTATATCACGATTCACCCTTTCCACCTGGCCATTAGACTGCGGTGAAGCAACCGACACCTTCACATGGGTGAAGCACGACCCCCGATCACTAATAATACGTCTAGGTCTGCTGTAATTCCCAAAATACTTCGTCAAAGCGCAACAAACCTGCTTAGTACCCGGTGTGTTAACAGCATAAAGTCTCACAAACTTCGTAAATGAATCAACCACCACCAATATATGCCTCCTCTTGGAGGCCACAGCAGGCAAAGGCCCGAAGTGATCGACATGCAGTGTGTCGAAAGGAACAGGTTTCTTCTCAATGTTATACAGTTGTCTCTCAGCACTACTATTAGGGGCAGAATAATAAATACATTTCAGGCAGTTCCGAATGAAGCGATTGATCTTTCTCCTCATTCCAGGAAACCAGTAGTGCTTCGTGATTTGGTTGATACACTTCTCAACGCCAACATGGCCATACTTCTCGTGGGTAAGCCTAATTATATTGTCCTCCAACTCCCCGGGCACATACAACTGATCCTGTCCCCGTTCACCACGCCGAAAGACCAATCCATTCTCCAAGGAATAACCGTCAACCTTCCCTCTCTCCAATCTATCCCGAATCTCCAGTATGTCTCTATCCCTATCCCAAATTGTCTGCACTACCTGTATATTCCTATCAACATTATCCGAGTCCATAATCACCTCAATTGGGACGCGACTAAGTGCATCCACATGGGTCATCTTCTCACCTTTCCTATGTTGTATCTCATACTCGTAATTTTCGAGCTCCAAAGCCCATCGCGCTATACGAGGATTCATCAATTTCCTTCCTAAAGTAAGAGTCAGTGAATTACAATCAGTAACTATGGTGAACCTCCGACCTTCCAAAAACATCCTGAACCTTCTCAACGCATAGATAACAGCCAAAGTCTCCAACTCAAAACTATGATACCTAGACTCGACCTCCGAAGTAGACTTCGAATAATATGCGATGGGATATTTCCCATCATCCTGCCTCTGAAGGAGCACCGATCCGAATCCCTTCGAACTAGCATCAGTATGCAATTCAGTATCGCGTAAGGGGTGTTATAATATATCCGTATTGCTACAGATATACTATTTGTTTTATAGTAACCCTGGAGGATCCCGTAGGATGCGCAGGGCTCTATTAATGACAGTTATACAGCCTATAGTACACCAATCCTCGAGGGTACCGTAGGAATCGTAGGAGGTGCCAATAAATAGACTGTGGTTTACTTAGTTATTATATTCTTTATTTACTAACCTGTAGGGTCCCGTAGGAATCTCAGGCCGATCTTTTATAAAGTGTATATTTCAAATAACAATAACAATAACTGTTCAAACCAAACTGTCACTTATTCTAAAACTTATTAACTATTTATATTAAAAACCTACAGACAATACTGCTGACTGGGAAAATCAATCATTGGTTACAAACCAATGATTGCGTAACTGCCAGTCAGCACTATTGCCGGTTCATTCTTATTTCTTAATCATCTTACTGACCAGCGGAAGTCTGCAGGTGTTGCACAACTGCTAGTCAGCATTTTGATGTTATTAACTTATGACCTACTTAAATTAAATTTAAATTTGAAGTAACTGTTGCGAGGGTGACTCACAACAGGGGCTATACACCGACAGTACAGGCGCATTAACAAGACGGTCCCGCAATTCACAAAAGGCCTCGGTACAGGACTCCGTCCACTTAAACTTACAGTCCTTTTTAGTAAGATCCGTCAGAGGCCTCGCGATTCTAGAAAAATTCGGTACAAAACGTCGAAAATACGAAAATAATCCCAAGCAGCGCTGAGTCTCCTTAGAGTTCGTAGGGGCCGAATAATTCTGAATAGCCACTATGTGATCGTTATTCGGCCGAATTCCCAACCCATTCACCCGATACCCCAGATAGTCCAACTTACGATAACAAAATTTACACTTCTCCAGATTCAACTCCAATCCATGCTGCCTCAACAATAGCAAAACCTCCCGCAATATCTCAACATGCTCCCAAATTGTCTCTATTGCGATAACTATATCGTCTATGTACACAACGATCCTCCCAGTATCAACAAGCGGTCGCAGCACCATTGTTATAAACCGCTGAAAAGCCGAAGGTGCATTGCGCAATCCGTACGGCATGTAACAGTACTCGCACTGTCCGAAAGGTGTGACGAAAGCGGTGTAACCTATCGAGTCGGGGTGTACCCTAACCTGGTGAAAACTCTCCCTCAAATCAAGGGTACTAAAATACTCTTTGCCCCCCAAATACTCAAGACAGTCCTCAATAACAGGCAGCAGAAAATTGTCCCTCAAGGTTATCCTATTAAGAGCACGGTAGTCCACACACATACGCAATGATCCATTCTTTTTCCTAACTAAAACCAACGGAGATTCATACGGAGATTCACTATGCCTGACTATACCCCGCTGCAGTAAATGATCGAGAGTCCTTCTAACCTCCTCACGTTCCCGATACGACAATCGCCGAGGGGCACTGAACACCGGTGTGTCACTAACAAGACGTATCCTCATAGAATAATCCAATCATCCCTGCCCACTACTCGTTCCATTAAGGTAACACTCAACTATCGCACCCTCAATAATTTCCGTCCCACTCCGTCCCAAACTTGGGTCAATATCAACAATCCCCCTTAATTCACCCTTAACCCCCACCGGAGGACCCCCAGCGAAACCATCACCCATGACACTTAACCGCCCCTCATCCAAGGTGATGGCACCGACATCATCAATGACCGAATAATCAATATCACCATATTTAAAATTATCCACATCAGGAAAAGGTAAATTTAAAATCCGATGCTTATCCTCAATGGCTGGAACCCCTCTGACATTCCCCCTTGGACTTTTAAATATACCAAAAGACATAAGTGCACTTGAAACTAATTTATTTAATTCATTTCCATTTTCCTTCAATTTCATCAACTCTCCAATACTATACTTTCTCTCTATATGACAAAGATCGACATTAAATTTGCCCAATAAATCTCGGCCAATCAATAATGGTCATGTATTACTTCACGATTCATAAATATTATTTTACATTTCACAGTTCCAAAAATACTTATCCTATTGGAGCCAACATCACGAAATGACGAAACGGTTCTCCCACTATTGATGGCAATTGGTACCATCGACTGCTTAATACAGCTAACCGGACTACCAGAATCGAAAAGAGAAAAATAGGCCTCAAATCAGTGCACTTATCTCTTATAAAGAAGGCAACACTTACCGTTTGGAAAACGTCCACAGGATCTGCATCAACAACACCGTCCACAGCAATGGTAGCTACAGCACGTACTCTCTTCGGGCAATCCTGGCGATAATGGCCGACTACTCCGCACTGGAAACATGAATTATTTGGCCGGATGGGTTTGGGGCACTTGCTTTGGTAATGTCCAAACTGGGAACAGTTGTAACACCGTATAGAGTCCTCTGGTGTCCCGACAGTGTTCGGTTGTAAAGCCGGGCCTGTCTTATTGTTATTAGTTGTCTTCATTGTCATTCCCGTCTTCTTCTGGGCTATAGCAGCATGTCAGCGTTTTTGCTCGAAACGGTCGAGGCGACGGATTAATTCATCCATCGTATGAGCACCGTACAAAAATGTCACATGGTTTCCTGTATCTGGAATACCATCGATGATGAAGTCTATCAGCTCCTGCTCATCGATGCTAGATTGGCCAGCAATAGTTTGCATCGATATTAGGTAGCTTAATGCAGTTTCGGTAGATTGAAGTTTACGCGCTTGTAGCTGGCGATATACTTCCTGTCGCGTGACCGTACGTTTAAACAGTTTGACTAGATTAGCCTTTAGTTCAAGGTAAGAGACCGAGCACAGGTTGAAAACATAATTCTTTGCTGCTCCAGTCAATCGACTTCGCAATCCGAGACATCTCTGCTTCTCATCATAGCCACACATTTCGGCATAATCCTCAAATTGATTAAACCACTTGACTATGTCGTAATGGTCCTCGCCACTGAACGGTGGAATAACAGCATCAATTTCATTCAAATCAATATGCGGTCGTTGACCCATCATCATTTTGTTTCCACCTGATTCAATGGTTCGAATTTTCTCCTGAGCACGCAATATATCAAGGCGCAAATGCAAAGCTTTTAAATCCGCCTCCAACGATTCAGCAGACTCTGGGACAACACTAGCTTTTACCGCTAAATTTTCCAAATAGACCGAAGTGTCGGCATTAGAGATGAGCGATCCAGTGATTTTTGAAGAACGTTCTCAGTGAACGTGATTTGTTAATCACTGTTCTTTAAAACAGTGATTGTGATCACAGTATTCCAATAATACAATAATGACAATAACGTATTTTATTAAGTCGTAAGAAAGAGACAACTAGATACATACTACGAAAAGACTACTAAACAAAATCAAAGTGGTGTCATCAATGTTATTATTTTTAATGTAATTTTTTTTTATATGAAGTTTGACAATTAAGTTTCACAGAAAGTTCATGTATAAAAGACAAAAGTAAATAATCAGCATCATCTAATTGTAATTCTGCCTCGCTCAAAATAAAATGAAATTTGAGTATGTAACAATTTTGAAAGAACATTATTAGTAACTGTTATTTGGCAATTTCAATCACTGTAGTTACCAGTGAATTATCAATCACCGTAATTAAATCACAGTTTTGAAAATATCGCTCATTTCTTGCGGCACTGTGTTGGTCTTATTGGTTGTATGGTGCACAGACGTCGTAGCAGCAGACGGCATAATTTCATCTGGTTCGGCCTCAGAAATATGGCCTAAGACAGCAGGTGTTTCATCAGACTTAATGACAGCAGGTTCTTCTACGGCAGTTTTTATTACAGCAGGTGGCTCTATAGCCAAGTTTCCAATACTTTTGCAGCAGTATTTTATGTTAGTTCATCTTTTGAACCCGATACCCCACAAGCCTCTTGCATTTGTCCATAAATGGTCCGCAAATGTGGCTGTCGGTGGAAAATGTATTCCCTCCTTGGAAAGGGCTTCCACAATTTCCTGACGTGTAAGGCGTGTATCCATTTTAAAATGTGTTTACACAATATCCGTCCTACTAAATGTTTTCGTGTAGTGGCTGTCGTGGATGTACCCCACACCTGAATTATAATAATTATTTTCAAAAATGTTTTTCTTTATTTTTACAACAATTTTAATTGCGTGTGCCACGCTTAACAAAATTCTTAATAATGAATCTTTTCTTTAAAAAAAAGCGGTTCGCAAGAGACGGAGTGAAGTTAGCGTCATTACCATTAATATCAACCGTGTTCAGCACTGTATTCAGTGCTACCAGACGAGATTATAACACTTCAATGAAAATTTTAAAAATTTGTAAATATTTAATTATTAATCGAAATTTGTATGGTTTTTGGTCACAATGAATATAGTTTCTTGTGCAAAATGTAAGTAAGAAGCTAAATATATCAAGATGAAATAAGACATATTGCTCATAAAATTTTTTTCTTGCAGAACTTTGTGTATATTACCAGTATTTATTAATTTCTTGAATGAAAAAGTTAATTTTCGGTAATTTTTCATTATTAATCGAACTATAAGAAATTTCCCTTCACAATGAAAAAAGTTCCGTGTGCAAAAGGTAAGTAAAAAGAAAAATATAACAAAATATATACTCATAACTTTTTATTTCAGGAATTTGTGAATATACCTCTGAATTGGTTAAATACTAAGTTAGTGACGATCGATGAAAGATGTGACCAAATACAATAGTTCCGAATTACGTTTCCGTAATAAAATGGTTCATCTTCTTTCAAAATTTATCTATTATTCTACCAAAATATCATCAACTTCTACCAAAATAAAATAATAAAAACCCATCCCGAAAATTAACAAAACATAAATAAACAAAAAAGACAAAATCAAAACAAAAACAGCTGTTGCGCAGTCAAAAATGTTATGAATTTAAAACCAGATTTAAGAAAACTTGCAGTGTGAACGAAAATCAGCTGATTATGGTTTTAATGCTAAAATCAGGTTTTAAATTTTGGTGTGAAAACACTATTAAGCCTCAGTTATGCTACCGTAACGGAATGTAACCGCAACAATAAGAAACAGGTGATCGTTTTTGTTATGTATAAAGCAATACGAATGGTGATAGAAATGTAATGTAACGTAACCGGAACGTAAGAATCTGTAAAAAATAGAATTTTCTTACATTTTTACGTTACATCTGTTTAGCAGTGTTAACAACATGTCAATATTAAAAACCACCAAAACTGAAAATTGAAATTATAAACAAAATTTATTATTATTATTATTTATTCATATAAATCAAGGGATTAATCCAAGGATTATATATAGTCAAAGAGCACTAGCTTCTAAGGCCATCAGCTCAAACAAAATTTAAATTTTGTACGAATGTTATGTTTGTCTGTATGTGGAATTCTCTTTCAATAAAACTTCACATATTTTAAAAACCCAAATTATAATTTATTTCATTATTAACTTTTATAATTTAAAATAAAAATAAACACTATTTTACTATTACATTATGTAGGTTGTGTTTATTTTTATTTCAAATTAGAAAAATATAGTTATCCGTTTTAAACTAATTAAATTAATTATTTCTACTAGAGAAGATAAAAACGTTTTAACATTCGTACAAATTTGGTTTCCGAAATACCTGACCTGTTTCTGTAGGATAAACAATTTCACTTGATTGTCTATTTATATGGAAAATATAAGCAAAAGCACTCAATTTTGTGTTTGTGTTTTCCTCAACAAACAAACACAAACTAAATTGAGTGTTTTTGATTGTGTGAAAGTGAAATTGATTGGCTTACAGAGACAGTAAATAAAACTTTTAATAAGTACCTTTAAATAAATAGGTTAGGTTAGGTCGGAGTGGTAGCTCAGATGTCACAAAGCTCACTTGAGCACTCATAGCGGCCCGTTGTGATGCCACGGGTGAACGCAGTCCCTGTACTGACCAAGTTCCACCACAATGAGGGAAAAGGAAGAAATTGGTCAGCGCAAGGGCTGCACTTTAAATAAATAAAAAACCTTGAAAGGAATCTAAAAACGATGTAGTGATAACACTGGTTAACAGCTGAATTAAAGAAAAACAAAAGGCGCCATATTAAAAGTGAAACGAAGTTGTTAAAATTTGGAATTATTTTAGCTTCTTATACATTTTTAAAACATTTAAAAAACTCAAACCCATAAACATGTCTTCTATATCCATATCTGAATTTTTGTCTTTTAGTTTTTGCAATTTTTATTTCTTTATTTGTTTTTCTTTATTTCTTTTTTGTTTTGTTTACATAAAAACATATGAGACATTTTTACGATCTATAATTGCACTTAAATTTTTACGTTCAGTAGACGTTACATTACGTTACTGTTACATTCCGTTACGGTAGCATAACTAGGGCTTGAAGCTTTAGCTTCTGCATGAAGAGATTTTTCACAAAAAATCGCAATTATCAGTGCCAGTATTACGATCTAAAATCATCTGATACTAAAACAAGTTTTTTTTCATATTTGGCCTTTCATTTAGAAATGGGAGTACGAAGCACTAAATAGGTCTTTACTTAATTTGTCTTCTGGATATTGTATTCATCTTTAAAACCTCAAAATTTAATACCTAAAGCCGGATTCACCTATGTTGTCCGAATAAATTTTTACATGGGCAAAATTATTTTTTATTGAGAATTTTCTGCACCACTATTCACGCATTTTGAAAAATTTGTCCGGAAAATCAAGACTGCCAGATGACACTTTTAAAACAAATTCAAATTTTATATGATTTATATTGGCAAATCAATCCAACTTTGTATGTAAATATAACCTATTGACAACTCTGTTCATGTTTGTCTGGACAAAATATAAAATTAACTCAAAAATATTTTATCGCTCAAGATCTGTCAAAAAAGATGGTATTGTCCAGCAAGTTACGTGGACATACCATGCGTTTAATGCGACCTTGCGTTACATGCGTATGCCATAAAAGTAGAATCAGTGTACAGGAAGTCCCCGACTTACGACCGTTCGACTTACGACTATTCGCACTTACGACCATTTTTTTCCAATTTTTTTTCATAGAAAATACTTAAAGACAAATATGTAGTTGCGGGGAGGGGGAATCCCTAAAATATATGAGAAATATTAAAAATAGTAAAAAATTCGATTTACATACATATTTCAGTACAAATAATATATTACATTAGCTAAGTCGGAATTTTTTTAAGTGAATAATTTTATATCCTCCCAAAAATGGCTGGAACTAGTAAATATAGTTAGAATTATATGAATTTTGGATAGTTTCACTTCTCCTGACCCTCAAAGTTAGTAGTACAGTATGTAATTTTTTTCTTAAATTTTTTATATGAAATTCGACTTACGACCGATGACAGAGGAACCTATCCGGTCGTAAGTCGGGGAATACCTGTAGTTGTTTGTGACAAGTTACGGAGGAAAACGCATAGAATGCATAGACGCACAGAACCCATAAAGTGGGTTTAAGCCGAAAGTCCATACCATGCATTTCATGCGACCTTGCGTTACATGCGTATACCAAGAAAGTAGAAGCAGAGTAGTTGTTTGTGACAAGTTACAGAAGAAAACGCATAGAATGCATAGACGCATAGAATGCATCAATTGGGTTTACTTTCTTGCTGGAAAAAGTCAGCACGTTTTTAAACTTAGGGATGACAAATTATATATAATTGTGAATGGTTTCGATAAATATGTTTGAATAGTGCATTACTATTTATGCATTTTTCTTTTTGTATTATAAAAATATTAATAAAAACATTTCATAATAACTTACTTTATATTAAATTAAAGATTATAAAATTACCTTACAGAAAATGTAACTCACAAAGCTTGTCAATATTATTGTCCAAAATATGGAACTTTAAATATTGGCATATCAAACAAAAATACCTGGTGTACGAATTAATAGTGGATAGGGCTCGTACTACTAATTTAAGACGAAAATACATTAAAATAAATTTTTTAACACATTTCTTTCATGAACAAAATTTGTATACTAGTTATCGATTGTTTTTATGTAATGAGTGTCATCTCTTGAATTTATTAATTTGCAAACAAGAGCAATGGGGGAGAAATTAATTGAAAACATTCGTCTTGTGTTCTTTTTAAGCTTTTCGTAGGCCTTAGCAGCACAAAATATCATATATGTAAATACATAAATTTGTAATTAATGCCATAAATTCTTTTAAAATTACAATTTGATTTTCTATTTTTCCTAAAACTGTTTTTGTTTGTTTGTTTGTTGTTTACCACAACAGCTGATCAAAACAAAAAACAAGTCGCATAAAACGCATTGTGTGTAACTTGCAATAAAAACCGCATTAAATGCATGGTATGGACTTTCGGCTTAACTTTTATTCTGTCTTATCCCTATACCGGCAATTTTCCTATTCTTCTTTATTTGTTCTTTATACATACATACATTTCCTACACTTTCTGTATATATTTTTCAACAGTGCTGCCACATTAAGTAAATAGTTTTTTTTAATAATAATCCCTTCAAGAAATGAATGACCGAAACTAATGCATACAAGATTTACTTACTACTACACATGTAATTTTTTTTCACTTTTTATGTTTTAGAGTTGAATTTCTTAATACATCAAAAACACATCAATGTAGAGTGTCAAATGACCGGTAAATTTATTAATTTCAAAAATTCAATCGTAGTAGGCTTTAAAAACAAAAATTTATTAGTCATTTGACTAGTCATGTTCTGGTAGGCTTATGAATCAAACATATTTCGAATGGTATGAGTTCGATGTCAACGTAGTATGCATACTTATTGCAACCTGTATTTATAAATCAAGGTTGTAGTGAGTATGAATGAATCCGAGTACTTAATAGGCCATTTACACTACACCGAAATCTAGTAGATTAGATTTCAAATCTAGCTCAAAATCTAGACCGTTTACACTTGATTTTTTTGACAGTAGCAAGATTTCATTTTAATAACAAAAACAGCTGACTGAAATTTAAAAGAAAATAATAATATTTCCAAATAATAATAATATTTCCAAATACAAAATAAAAATGAAAAATATGGGACATTTACTATTGTTTTCATCAAGAGCAAATAAGATTCAAACAGAAATAATGTTGGTGCAAAAAAAAAACGTCAGCATTTGTAGAATATAAGATTTAAAAAATAATTTAAATGTATTACTACATACAATTGCTAAATAAAGGATCCGCCAAATAACTTTTTTTTTTGAAAATGCTTTAAAAAAAAAGTACTGAATATTTTCTCAAATTTCTTTTTTTATTTGAAAGCAAAATCTTTCCGGTTAATAATGGAAAATAATTTCATTCAAATGGCTGCCTCGGCTGGCCATGCAGTAGCCTACATGATCGGTCCAATTTTTAAGCAAATTATCGATTGTGTGCAGCTGTATTTCACCAATGGCTTCACGAATATTGTCTCTGGCTTGTCGGATTAACACTTATCTTCGACGGCACCCCACAAATAATAGTCCAACGGTGTCAAATCGCAGCTCCGAGGTGGCCCAATTATGCCTCTGGACCAAAATCCGCACCAAACAGTGACTCGTTTTAGGTGCGTCGGCTTTTCAATGTATGCATGCGGGTTTTCTGTGCCCCAAATGCGACAATTTTGCTTGTTTACATACCCGCCAAGATCAAAATGAGCTTCATCTGGAAAGATGATTTTTTTTGCCAAAATCGGCATCTTCTGTAAGTCGATCGCAGGCCCACTTAGCGATAATCCCACTTAGCATAATCATTTATTTTCCATTATTAACCGGAAGGATTGTACTTTCAAATAAAAAAAGAAATTTGAGAAAATAAAAAATAAATAAAAAAAAAGTTATTTGGCGGACCTTTTAGCAGAATGAATGAATTTAAATTGAACTGTCATTTTTTTCCTGCGCAGCGTTGTATTTTTAAGTACTATTTGGCAAAACACATAGTTGCATTTCTATTTTTGCTAGATTTTGAGTAGATTTTGCCGAAATCTACTAGATTTGTAGATTTCGTTTTGTATGGGAAATCTAGTTGAAATCAACTAGATTTCGCTCGAAATCTCATAAGTACTAGATTTCGATGTAGTGTAAATGGCCTATAAATTTCAATATTGTACACGCATTTATACGTAACATTTTATGAGTGATTATGAATCGCGAATAACATATTCATTGCTGATCTCTGGTACACACATATGTACAAAATGATTTCTCTAATTAAATTGTAATCTATTTTTTTGCCGAAACTTAACGAAAATTTCAGTTAGCATGTTTTGTTTTAGCTAATGTGATTGTGTGTATTCGCAGAGTTGAATAAAACTGGACTAGCATTTTATAGTTATTCCTTTAGCGTTGAGTTATTTGATTGTGCGTATTTGCAGAGTTACTTAAGCTGGCTAAGTAAATAATAATTTGGCCTTAAAAACAAATACAACATTGCCGATATAAATCAAAAAATTTCGTATTATATTTACCACAGGGTTACTCCTTGATATTTACGATGATTCACCCTGTCATTAAACTCTGTCATTACAGCCGAAAACTCAATCTCTTGCTTGTTTTTTAGAAAACATTTTCACACAGTTGATTAGTTTAGTGGTGTTAACGAAACAGACTTGTAATTTGTATTGAAATTTCATTTAATTGTTAAGATAAAAGATACAAATATTTCTTTTAAACATTAAATTAAATATTTCCACTCGGCTCAAAGAAAAAACAAAATATAGCTGAGTAATTACTAATTAGTAGTAAAAGATTTTACAACTGTGTCTAAAGGCAGAGAACATAAACTACTAACCTCTCGTGTTTTCTTCATACATTTCCTGGTGTTATACTTCGACAACATATTTTTCTTAAACGAAAATTATGAAAAAAAGTGGAATGTAAATCAATATTGCTATTAATTTTAACAAATAAGTTATAATATTAATTATCTAAAAGATGACTTCAATGCAGTTTGTTTTGCAACCACTACCCGGAACGGACGAGCAATTTATCGACAGGTGAATATATTTGTTTTTCCATGATATCCTAAAGCACATTTATAAATATTTGATATATTAGGCTCCATGGCGGTATTATGTATTATATATTATGGCTTTAAAATTTTAGTAAAGTCCGCATTTCCCGATACGTAAATACGTATGTATTTATGGTTATGCATGTACATATGTATGTATGTATGCATATTTGCTTAACCCATACACAGTCTGTATCATATGGGTACAATAATACGAGTACTGTTGTTAATTATACCCATACAATATTTATATTTGTAATTTCGGTAAATTTTTACGTACATCTGATATTCTTGTCCGTTGGTATGTATGTTTGTATGCTTATAATTTATTTTCCTATATACGACGTACCACCTATACAGTACAAGAATAAGTAAGGATGTCCTTAATATTGAGGCTCTAGGATTTCAGGGAGTATTTAATATATAATATGTAGGAATTTATTTAGTTATTTATTATTAGTATTTATAATACTTTAAGAATTCTCATTTACATTCATATAATTTACAAATTATGAGTATTAAATTCAAGTTTTCAGTATTCAGCCATTTAAGTGTATCAAGCATATCCTATATTGATGTACATATATCTATTGTATTTTAAAATAGTCTACATTACTTTATTCAGTAAAGTGTGAAATCTTTCCATGAGTTTCATTGTAATCTTTCCAATTGAGTTTCAGATCATACATTATTGTTGGTCCGTATTCAAAGTAAGGCTTTATTTTTATGTCGTAAATATTTATTGGCGTCATTATAGAAAAACTATTCCTAATTCTTTGAAAAAACGAATTTTATCATTTTTTTTTTTTTTGCATATACATACATATATTCCATATGATCCTTAAATTTCATATACACTAGAGCCCCGACTTGCGTCGATCCGATTTGCGTCGTTTCGATTTGCGTCGCTTTTTAAAATTGACAAAACTCAGCTTGCGTTGTTGCAATTTCAACTCGCGTCGATTAAATTTGCGTCGTTTCGTCCCCGATTCGATTTGCGTCGTTTGAATCCCAACTTGCGTCGTTTAAATTTCGATTTGTGACGCTACATACGTTTAATTTTTTTCTTGCAGCATTGAGTACTACCATTTTAGTATTTGTATTGTGGAACATATTAAGAATTTTTTTGGTATTTTAAAATTCTTGCAACTTCTGTTTATTGTTTTGTTATTTCTTTATAATAATTAAAAAACATTTGTTGAACTAAATAAAATAATGAAAAATGTTTTCATTATTCATTCTTGGTCCCAATAAATTAAATTTCGATGCATTTGTATCGAAAAAGTTGATTCGATTTGCGTCGTTTTGATTTGCGTCGCAATTCTCCGGTCCCCATTAACGACGCATGTCGGGTCTCTAGTGTACTGAATTATTATGAAGTCAAGATATTTTATGTTCTTAACTTTCTCTATAACTTCATCTTTAATTCTAAGTGTTGTTTCACTACTCATATTTATTACCAACATCTTTGTCTTTTTTCAATTAAATTTCAATATGTTCATTTTCAACATTGTGTTATTATCATTAATTATATTATCCTTCACTTGTGATTCCTTCCGTGTATATGAGTGTAACGTCCGCATATAATACAACTTCACATTTATCTAGTATATCTGACATGTCGTTAAGGTATATAATGAATAGTAAGGCTCCCAATATTGAGACCTGTGGAACACCAAAATCATTAACAATTGGATCAGATTTCTTTTCATTAACTCTAGTAATTTGCCTTCGGCTCTTTATATACATATTATTCAAACCATTTGAGCTCTTTGCCTTGGATGCCATACAAACATTCAAAAAACACTGGTGTATGTAGAATAATGTTTGAAGATCAAAACGAATATGAAAAAATATAACAGAAATTATTGGAAAAAAAAAATAAAAATTTGCGGGAAAAAATACTATACACATTGTTGTATGTAGACTCTTTTCTTTGACTGTATATAATTTTTGAATTAGTATTTTCCTATCGATAGTTTCAAATGCTCTCTTGAAGTCCAAAACTATAGCCATGATTATTCTACCTTTCTCAACGCTCTTCCATCGATTAATCACATAATTTACAGCTGTTTTACGAGAAAAATTTTACAGTCTAATATTTTGAAAATAAATTATTGCCTATATGGAAGGCCAATTGTCGCTATACGATTTTTCCAACATTTTCTCACAAGTTTTCAACATATTTATAGGACGGAATTTTTCAAATTATTTCGTCTTTGTCATTTTTTCAACTGAGATCATCACAGTTTCCCTCCAATTTTCTGGTAACTGTCCTCTTTCTACTGAATGATTCAAAATTGCATGTAAAATGTTCCCCATTACATGCCAATTATCAAGAATAATTTTTGTTGGTATTCTACAGTTTGATTCGCTTTTCAATTCCGATAGTATATTCTTACGAAAAGGGAAACGTAACATCGTTTAACATTTAACATTAGGTGGTCGCCGTGGTCTAGTAGGTAGTGTGCTGGCTTATTAGACGTAAAAGCCAGGGTTCGAGTCCCAGGCCAGACATCAAAAAATAAAAAAAATACAAAAAGTATTTATTTCGGCGATTTCTTCTCAGTTTCTCAGAAAATCTGTCGTTCGGAGTCGACTTTAAACTGTAGGTCCCGCCACTTATGTATAAAATTAACACACACAACATAAGTGGTGTGGTGGTGGGGACGATTGCCTGTAGACTGTCTAATGGTGAAGGTATAGCACTGGCCATTTTATAGTCACCTAGCAGCAACTCGTTTCCTTGCCGTTCGCATCTTCCCCCTTTTTTCCACCTTTCCTAAAAAAAACCTGCACAATGCACTGCATGAGTAGGGGCCATCCCCTGAGTGCTGGTTTCATTAAAAAAAATAAACAAAAGCTACAAAAACAAAAACCATGAGTATGAAAGAAAAGGGGATAGACAAGTAAGCGAGAACACAACAACAAAGAATGCAACCAAAATACACAAACAACAAATTAAGCGACGATGGAATTCTTGAAAATGCGAAAACTCGAAAATTCTACTTCAAGAATGTTCGTCAGAGTGTTTACGTGGGCATATAAAAAGGCAAGACAAAGCAGTAGTAGTAAGATTTCAGTGAGTCTTCTGTGAAGACGTGCTGCGTGTAAAGAGAACAGTCGTGGTTTGAAGATCCCCGTTGTAAGCAAAGAAGAATAAGCAGCGAACAAGCAATTATTGTTGTATGCGTCAAGTTATGTATAAACAGTGGCACACAAAAATAGTGCAAACAATTAAGAATTTAATTGAAACTAAATACCAATTTTATTTTATTTTGTTTGCAATCAACGAACTCATATTTTAAACGTTTTTAGAAAGGTAAAAACGTAACAATATTTTAAGGTGTGTAATTGTTATTGAATCTTTGTACTTGAATCTTTGGTTAGCCACAAGTTTTGACGAGAATATTTCACGTCCTCAATTGATTCAGACATTATCTTAATACTCTACAAAATATCCCTTGAAATTATTAGCTATTCCCATATTTTCTTTTAATTCTGCGTTGTTCAATATCACAGATTTTATCTCATGCTGATTTTTCCTTATCACTAAGTCCTTTATCTCCCTCCACATTTGCTTCTGGTCTTTTGCATTATTTATTAGATTGTCAATATATTTACATTTTTCATTTTCAACCTAAACTTTGTAAAAATTTCTGATCGATTTGTAATCAGTCCACAATTCACTATTGTTCTCAAATTTAGCGACTTGGTATTTTGCGATTTTATCCCTTTTTATGTACCTCGCAATTCATCATTAAACCATTTATTAACTTTATTTTGCCTATTAATGGTCTTTTTAAATTGGTTTTTGTTATATTTAAAAACCCTATATTTTCATTTTTATTTCCATCGCCAATTTCCTCGTCCTTTACCAATATTCTAATCATTTTGTGATCTGATATCTTATTTTGATATCACTGCACTGTTGTCCTAAAGCTGTTTGTAATATCATGATCAAATATTTTTCCGAATGTATTCGTTACCCGAGTGTATTCATTTATTATTTGTTTAACGCCATTGTCATTTAATGAACTTACAATTTTGTTTTTATAGAAATTATTTGTTGAAATAATAATAATAATAAATAATTATTATTATCTTTATTAGTATTCTTGAATACTTTGAAATATCACAATAATATAAATATAGATTTTACATAAAATATTTCTCTAATTTACATCATTTTTAACAAAATTTACACATTGTCTTTTAAATTCATGATCATTCAGTTCATTTTTAATATTATTTGAAAGAGAGTTATACAGTTTTAGTCCTTTGTAAAAGAGTGATAGTTGCATTGCCGTTGTATTAACTTGTTGCAATCTGAAGTCTTCCGCATTCCTCAATCTATAGGGTTGAACATCTCCAACATATCTTATTTGTTCGCATAAGTATTCTGGCGCCTTTCCTCGTTTAAGTTTTCGAATAAATATAAGTGTGTTTAATTTTAACCTCTGTTTTATGCTCAACCACTTTAGTATATTCAACATGAGTCGAACAGACGAGTATCTGGTACATTTCAATATTGTTCTCATTGCCTTGTTTTGTAACTTCTGTAGTCTTTCGATTTGAGATTCATTACAGCAAGTGTTGATTGTTGACCCAAACTCAAAATGTGGTTTTATTATCGTATTGTAGATATTAATTGCCGTTAGTGTAGAGATATTCTTTCGGATTCTTTTGAAAAATCCTATCTTCTTACCAATTTTTTTGCAGATGTACTGTATGTGCTCTTTAAATTTAAGTTGTTTATCCATTATAAATCCCAGGTACTTAATTTCATTAACTTTTTCTATAATTTTCTCATTTATTTTAAATTCTGTTTCACTAGTCATGTTAATTTCCATGATTTTTGTTTTGATTTCATTTAATTTTAATTTATTCATTTTCAGCCAAACATTAATATTATTCATATCATTCATCAATTTATTTGTGCATTGTTCTTTAGTGTCTCCTATTGTGTATATCAGTGTGTCATCCGCATACAAAGTAATTTCGCTCCTAGTTAAAATCTGGGGCATATCATTTATATAAATGCTAAATAGTAAAGCACCCAGAATGGATCCCTGTGGAACACCGTGTTCATTTTCAATAGGCTGCGATCTTACTCCGTTTATACTTGTTATTTGATTTCTACTGCTCAAGTATGATTTAAACCATTCGAGCTCAGCACCTTGCACTCCATATAAATACAATTTTTCAATCATGATTTTTCTGTCGATTGTCTCAAACGCTCTCTTAAAATCTAAAAATATTGCCGTTATTTTCTTACTTTTTCCTATTTGCTTCCATCGATTAATTACAAAGTTAACTGCAGTTTCACATGAAAACCCCTTTCTATATCCAGATTGGAACTTCGAAAGAAGTGAATATTTTTCAAGATACTCTTCTAATTGTTCCTTCACAACTTTTTCCAAAATTTTTCACATGTTTTTAAGGAGTTAATCGGTCGAAATTCTTCACATTTAATGGTGTTGGCTACTTTTCTTATTGGTGTTACTACTGTTTCTTTCCAATTGTCCGGAAACACGCCATTTTCAAGAGATTTGTTGATTATACGCAATAAAATTGTTCCAATTATATTCCAGTTATCAATAATCATTTTCTTCGATATCTTAGAATAATCCGGTTTATCATTCAGACTCTTTACAATCTCCTTAAGCTCTAACATACATAGATATTGCACGGAATTTAAATATTTGATTTACCATTATTACATTATTTATGTATTGCACATTCTCGATCGAGTTTCCTATTTCCTTAATACTATCTACAAAATAATTATTAAAATGACTAGCTATTATCAGGTGCACGTTTTGTCGAATTGCTGTACAAGCTATAGTCCAATATAAAGAATTTGCACTTTTCTCTATTTTTGTAACTTTCCATTTCTTTTTGTAGTATATGATTACGCCTCCAGTTCTTGAAGTATTTGAAAATTATGCTATTTGATTATACCCTTGTGTAACTACTTCATATTCGTTAATATCTTCCGTCATACTATGTGTTTCTGTTATTATGAAAAAAATCTGGTTTCTCCGTTGCAGCTATTATTTCCACTTGATTAAAATTATTTGTCAGGTCTTATAAATTTGTATATAACATATAAAAACCTGGACAGAAAAATAGGTGCGAAAATGTTTGACACAGCAATTGTGCGATATTTTATATTTTTGTACTTTAATAATTCATATTATTTTATAAATAATTACTATTTAGTGAATTCAATTCATATTGTAGATATAAGAAACAACTAAAAACAAACATAGTAATATGCAAATTCATGAAGATATTTTGTTTTTAAGTCGACAGTAAAATAGGTGCATCTTTTAAACAAACATTATATAAGGCAATTAATATCCGGTATATCCTTCATTATTCATGAGAACAGCTTCTATTCTTCGAGGCATTGATGAAATTAATTATCTTCCCCCAAAGATTTTCTATTGGGTTGAGGTCAGGACTCTGACTTGGCCAATCAACAACGACCACATTAGGTTCAAGGAACCATTCCTTCGCCAACTGCGACGAGTGTTTTTGATTATTGTCCTACCGAAATTTCCAAACGAGTGGCATGTTTTCCTCAGCATATGGAAGCGTAATCGTTTCTAACAAATCTTTGTAAATAAACTATCCATGGTGTTTTCTATGTGGTTTATTGGGCCCACAACTTTCCAGGAAAAACAGCCCCATAACATAACATTTCTCCCTCCAAGTTTAACAGTCTTTTTAGTAAATTTAATGTGAAATTTCTTTCCTTTCGAACGACGTATATTTCTTTCGGCATCGTTGGCAAACAAATTAATCTTTGTCTCGTCGCTCCAGAGGATATTTCGCCATTTTTTTATTCCTTCAGAACCGCTCCAGCCTTTATAAGCCAGGGCAAAGTTTTTCCTTTTTAACAAACTAGCATGTCTAAGCAGAGGGACCTTATGAGCTATTCTACCTGTTAGATATGCGCCTACCAATCTGCGTCGGACCGTTCTAAACGACACAACGTCCTCAATTTCATTTGCAATCACTTTCGATGTCATGAAAGGTTCTCGTTTTGTTAAAGTGACTATACGAATTTCAGTTCTTTTGGATGTTTTTTATTGCCCCGCGTTTTTCAACATCTTTTTTTGACTTTAGAGCATTAGTTACACAGTTCTGAGGTTGCCCTAACGCTGTGGCAATGGATTTATAAGTTTTTCCTTGCTTTCGAAGCTCCCACATAAGTTCTCAAACAAGTTGGATGCTAGATACATTGAAATGGTTAAATGTAAAAGAAAGACTTCAAGTTAACACCATATATTTTATTCGAAAAATGAAAATAGGTGATGCACCAGAATATCTAACAGTACAACTACGTTACGTTGGGGATGTTCAACCATACAGTTTGAGGAACGTTATGGACTTCAGGATTCAACAAGCTAACACCACTGCAAAGCAAAAGTCGCTATTTTATAAAGGACTAAATCTGTACAATATGTTGCCATTTGATGTTAAAAATGAAAATAATGATAATGTTTTTAGGAAGAAAAGTGTAATTTTTATAAGGAACATTAATTAGAGCATATGTATGCATAGTATAGCTTTATAATTTTAAATGTAATCTAAAAGTATTATTAATACTACTTAATATCAATAAAAAAAAAAAATTTAGTATGACCTCCTATTTGCTTAATTACAGCTTTCAGCCTTTTTTGCATTGATTCCACTTCCTAGTGGTTTGGAGAGTTATTTTTGCCCATTCCTCTTTCATATAACCTATAAGGTCATTCTTGTTCGAAATCTGGTGTTGGCGGACGTTTTGATCACAAATTGCCCATAAATTTGAGACTGAATAAAACTTTTTTGTTTAATTTTTAAACATATTCTATAAACTCTTATTAAATTTTTTTTAAAGGTGCTGGTTGAAATAAGGTGGGAGCCACTGTATAAACTCTTACCCCAAAATTTTATTAAAATTATTTTCAAAGTTATTCATTATTACAGCAATTATTATATTACTATAATACCAAAACACCATAAATTTTTACACAATACCAACAATTAATTCCCATCTTATTTACTAATGTTCTCACAATTCACGCAATTTATTACTTTTCTCAGTTGTCTCACGGTCAAAATGGCAACTCAACTCAAGTTCGGTTCCAATACACATAATAGACACATTTATTTCGTAGTTATCACTCAATTAATTTTGTATAGCATTTCTTATTTTCTCTCTTCCGTCCTTGCTTTCACTCTAAATAACTAAAACATCATTTTTTCTATATTCTATATTCGTTTTTTTAAATTTACGGGATTTAACCTTCTATTTAATTCCTCCTTTGTTGTCTCAATATTTTGTTTCTCCTTTGGTTTTAATATTAAAACCACTTGTTTTTTACAATTTGTCAACGCTGATTTGATTGTAACGCATCAGTATATGAAATATTATTTTGTCTAGTTTTTACTTTCGTTATAACGTTAATAATATCTTCGCACATTTTTACATTGTTTTTTTAATTTTTTTTTTAATATTTATCACATAATTCATTATTCCAATTCTCAACGTTGGTTAAATTTTCATATAATTTTTTTTTATTTCCCGCGCACTTTTCTCAAATGAATTTTGTTTGTGCACTATCTATTTTTTTAATCTTTCCTCATATCGTTTTTCTGTAAGCTCTAGTAGTTGCTTTATTTCATTTTCATTTGTCTTCAACGACATTTTAAATTCATTTTTATTTTCCCGTCAGCTTTGTTTATTAAAATTGAGTGCAACCTAAACATCCTTTTGTACCAAATCTGTTGGAATAATTAATTGTTTGAGTATGAATTATAATCGGTTACTCAATGCGACTATTTCTTTGGAAAATACAACTCTGTACTCTTATGTTTTTGCATTCTTCACTTTGTACTTTTGATTTTTTATTTTTACTTTTTCTGTCTTTAATAAACGCTCTAAGTGAGAACACGTACAAAATAGGTTATGGGCCCAGGAATATTAAAGGCGAGGAAGTGAATAAACAAAGAAAAAAAAAAAGCAAGAATGAATTCGTTATACCAAATTGAAAAGTTAGATGGAGGAAATTATGACGCTTGGTGCATACAGATGAAAAGTGTTTTAATACACTCAGGTATGTGGAATATCGCGTGTGGAAAGGTAAAAAGAATTGAAGCCGCCAAAGTTGAAGATTGGGATCAATTGGATGAAAAAGCGTTGGCTACCATTACACTAAGTGTGAAATCATCCCAATTGACTCACCTGAAACTTTGCAAAACCTCTAACGAAGCGTGGAATAAACTGGAAAGTGTACATCGTCCAAGTGGTCCTGTAAGAAAAGTGACACTCTATAAGAAATTGCTAAATTTTCGTATGGCGGACAGTGAAGATATGGCTTGTTTTCTGAATGAATTTTCCAACGCAGTGGACAAGTTGGCAGAAGTTGGAATTGAGCTGCAAGATGAATTGATCGTCATCATATTGTTGTCTAGTCTTCCAAAGGCGTATGAACAGTTTGTGGTAGCAATGGAGACCAGAGATTCACTACCCCAGTTTCAAATTTTGAAAGTAAAGCTTATGGAAGAAGCAGAGAGAAAAAATCAAAGCGCGGTAAGAGACAACAACGTAGAGTCACACGCATACATGGCAAGAAATCGCAATAAAGGCAAAGACAATAATATAAAAGGGAATAACGGCAAGCACAATTTTAAATGTTATAGGTGTGGCAAGCGTGGTCACTATGCTGCAGTCTGTCACACTAATACAAGCAAAGGCAATCAACAACAACAGCAACAGTATACAGTATTAGCAGCAGCAGATATAAACGTTATTACTGAGTCGTCATGGTGTTTGGACAGCGGCGCGACTGCACATATGTGTTGCAGCGAAACGTTTTTTGTAGACATGAAGAAGCACAACGAAAGTATTTATTTAGCTGGCGAAAATTGCATTAAAGCAGAAGGGATAGGGGAAATACAAATAAAAGTTGGCAACTGTAACGTAATTTTGAAAAATGTTTTATATGTACCAAAGATGAAAAGTAATTTTATGTCGGTAAGCAAATTATGTGAAAACGGTTACGAAGTGACATTTACCAAAAATAGAGCCGAAATAAGGGCAAAAGATAGAGTTATGTTTATGGCCACAAAGAAGCATAATTTATTTTTAATTGATCGCAATTATGAACAATGTTTTACGGTTGTAAATGAAAAGGCCATAAATTGGCATAATCGTTTTGGCCATTTAAATTACGGTAGCTTACAAGAACTAAAGAATAAGAATATGGTAACCGGGTTAGAGGACATAAAATTTACGAGAGATAATCCGTGTAAAATATGTATGAAAACCAAGTTGCATGTTAAACCGTTTGGTAAAAGTGAAACGCGGTCGAACGAAATCCTTGACAGAATTCATTCGGATGTGTGCGGTCCGTTTAGAACGAAATCGATCGGTGGCGCTCAATATTTCTTGACATTTATAGACGACAAATCGCGGCGGGTATTCGTATATTTCCTAAAACACAAGAGCGAAGTCATGGAAAAATTTAAGATATTTAAGGAAATGATTGAACGTCAAACGTCTAGGAAAATAAAAGTGTTAAGAAGTGATAATGGCGGCGAATATGTAAATAAACAGTTTAATGAATATTTAGAGCAAAACGGAATAGTTCGGGAATTGACGGTGCCGCATACACCTCAACAGAACGGTGTGGCCGAGCGTGCTAACAGGACAATTGTCGAGATGTCGCGAGCAATGTTATTACACTCCGGTTTGGATGAGTCATTATGGGCTGAGGCCGTAGCTACTGCTGTTTATATTCGAAATCGTTCACCTACTAAGATCATTGAAAGTGCTACTCCGTATGAAATCTTTACTGGTAAAAAACCTTCGGTTAAACATTTTCGAGTTTTTGGTTCAGTAGCCGTAGCTCTGGACAAAACAGCACACCGAAAGTTTCAACCAAAAGGAGTCGAGTACAAAATGGTGGGTTACTCATTAACATCAAAGGCCTATCGATTATACGATGCTGAAAAACGAGTAGTGGTGGAAAGACGCGACGTTATGTTTATAGAGCCGGTTAATGTAAATAACGACGAAACTATTGATATGTTTGAACTTGTTGACAACAGAAATCTAGAAGAATCTGGTAATTGTAAGGAAAATCAGGAAAAAGTTGATGAAAGCTCCGACGAAGATGAATTTTTTGGGTTCGATGATAATACAATTCCTGAAAAACGCCTTAATGACAATGAATGTACAAAAGTATCCAGTGTAAAAGAGGACACGGTGAAAGTTGGCGGTGGAGGGCCAAGGGTCATGCGTACAGGGCGGCCTGGACGACCGAAGAAAATAAAAAATGTTTTAAATGCCATAAATAATGAATATGATGTGGATATTCCCCAAACTGTTGAGGAAGCAGAAAAAAGCAGTCTATCGTCGAAATGGAAGAAATCAATGCAAAACGAATATGATGCACTTATTGCAAATAACACCTGGTCATTAGTCAAACTTCCTGAGGGCAAAAAAGCTATTGGTTCAAAATGGGTATTTACAGTGAAACGCAATAAAGAAGGCAAGATCGAAAAATTTAAATCGCGTTTGGTCGCAAAGGGCTGTAGCCAACAATTCGGCGTAGATTACACCGAGACATTTTCTCCAGTCATTAGATATGAAACAATACGTATGGTACTTGGTCTCGCCGTAGAAAAGAAAATGTATTTGCATCAGATGGACGTTTGTACTGCATATTTAAACAGCGATCTTTCTGAAGAAGTTTATATGAAGCAGCCACAAAATTTCGTAAGTAGAAAATATCCTGAACATGTTTTAAAGCTAAACAAGGCGATATACGGCCTGAAACAATCGGGCCGCGAGTGGAACTCGAAGCTTGGCGAAGTTCTCCGAGAATTTGGTTTTAATCCTTGCAAAAACGATCCATGTTTATTTAAGATGACAATTGAAGGAAAATTGTGCTTGGTAGCTGTGTACGTCGATGATTTGATTATTGGTTGTGAGGACAAAGCCATTATGATGAAAGTCAAAGGTTATATTTCTGACAGTTTTGACTGTGTCGATAAAGGTCCAGTTAATTTATTTCTGGGTATGCAAATAGAACGAGATGGCGAACTTGGTACGATATCGGTGCATCAGTCAAGTTATATAAAAGAACTGTTAAAACAACACAACATGGAAAACTGTCGTTCTGCATCAACACCTTTAGATGTCGGTTTTCAAATTAATTGCAAGAACGAAAATTGTGTTAAGGTAGATTGTACATCATATCAATCATCTATTGGCGGGCTCATGTATTTAGCGATGTGTACAAGGCCAGATATCCTACATTCGGTGGCAAAATTGGCGCAGTTTAATATGAACCCCCATAAGGAGCACGAGGCTGGTATTAGGCATGTACTTCGATACTTAGCAAGCACCATTAACTTTAAATTAGTATACAAGCATACTGGAAAAATGGTAGAAGGTTATGCGGATGCCGATTGGGGCAGTAATACCTTAAGTCGTAAGTCCTACTCTGGGTATGTATTTCTTATTGGTGGTGGCGCTTTTTCGTGGTCTTCAAAGAAACAAAATTGTGTTGCCTTAAGCAGTACGGAGGCTGAATACATAGCAATGTCAACAGCGGCAAAAGAAGCAGCGTATTTAAAAAGCCTATTGCTTGAAATTGGTGTTCATGATCAACAGCATCCTATCATTATGCATGGAGACAACTTGAGTGCGCAACAACTTGCTAGAAATCCTGTATATCACTCCCGCAGCAAGCATATAGATATTAGATATCATTTTGTCAGAGAGTTGGTTTGTAATAATGTGATTGAATTAAAGTATATACCCACTGACCAGATGATAGCTGATATCTTCACTAAAAATTTGTCAAAATTAAAACATGAAAAATTTGTAAAATGTTTGGGCTTAACGTAAATTGATTTCGAACAAATAATCGCATTGAGGGGGAGTGTTGGAATAATTAATTGTTTGAGTATGAATTATAATCGGTTACTCAATGCGACTATTTCTTTGGAAAATACAACTCTGTACTCTTATGTTTTTGCATTCTTCACTTTGTACTTTTGATTTTTTATTTTTACTTTTTCTGTCTTTAATAAACGCTCTAAGTGAGAACACGTACAAAATAAAATCAACATTTTCTATGTACTGCAGACAATCATCATATATAAATCTCACGTAATTATTTGCCTCCAAAACTTGAAATCTTTCTGAACACATAAAATGCTATGCTTTGCTTTAAACCATATTTTGATGTCTCGCGCGACATGGAAAAACAATTTATTAACATAGCTTAAAGTATATCAAGCACTGAACTTATCTAAGTATTGAGTACAAACGGATTTTTTATACACTTCAAACAAAAAACCTAGGTTGGAAATAATAAGTTTCGTGATTTTCGTACATGTATCGAGTCTTCCAACAAGGACTGCTGAATATTGACAGTTGATAGGAGCCGTGTTGTTGTAGAAAGATCTGTAAAAATAGTTGTCATTTCTTCAATTTGTTTTGTCAAATCACCATTGCACTATAGCTGAAAAAACCAAAGTAGTGGTAAAAGATATTCCCGACAAGCTTCCCTCGCCAAATTTGGTATGCAGTTTTCTATCATTAAAATATCCTACTGCGGTAAAAATGGACGCCTCTTTTTGTAGAGGCCCATCCATAAAAAAGATTTTTGAAAATCTGAAAGTCGAAACATTTCTATAAATCTTAGAAATAATTTAAAAAAAAATTATGCTAGTAAAGTAATTTCTGATTTCATGATTATTTTACTTTTTGTTTTTTGGCCTTAACAAAAACTTTTTTTGTTTATAAAATTCATTAAGTCCCAATCGTATTTCATCTCTTAGTTTGCCACGAACAACTACATACATGTACATGTATCGGTTGTTTTTGCCGAAAGTTCTAGTTAATAAAAGGCAATAATAATAGTCATATTTTTACAAAAAACATGCCCCAGTAGGAACATCGAAATAAGTAGTAAATACAAACATTTAATAAAAATTTTTACAATAATTAAAAGTACACACTTTGGTTAATAGAATCCACATTCAAAGATTTATTTGATTGTAGGAATATCTTGGAAAACAACATTTTATTTATTAAAAATTATATTAGCGTTTGACTATGTGTAATCGGTATTTATATAATTCTTTTTCTTTCCGATATTTTGGAATAAATATGACGATTTTTTTGCCATAGTAAATTGGCGGATATAGCATTCAAAAGCACATACAAACAGTAAAATTATTTTACTAAATGGAGTTTCCTATTGCCACTAATTTTCATCTACAAAACATTTTCAGCGATGAGTCCCATTATGGATTAATTTATACGTAAAAAAACAAAACTGTGGTATATATTTGGGATAATAGCAATCCACATGAGATCTAAGAGAGTCCCATGCATTCGGAAAAATCAGTCAAGTACTATAGAAATCCGTTTTTAATTCCGATTTTTTTTTTACTTTAAATGTTTATAAATAACCCATTCGACATACACTAGTGGCATAAACTAAAGCAACTGACTTAATTTTTGACATTTCCATATGAATCGTGTGAAAAACAATCCTGAGAATTTTTAAAGATAGCTTTTTCAAGTCTTTGAGGGTTTATTAATTTACTAAAAAAAAATTATTGAAATAAATTTTTTTAGTTCGAAGAAAATAAAATAATTTCTAAAATTTAGGTGGCAAAAACTAAAGCAACTCCCTTAGCAATTTTTTTTGATTTTTTTACATAATTTAACAATTAATAAAATGTTCGATATTTTGTAAATTAAGAAGTCATCAGCGAGGCATTAGACCTATTAATTCATCAATTTTATGTTTTTTAATGCTTCTTTTTGACCTAACGCCATCACTTCTACTCAACTCTTGTTATTTCATTCGCTAGGATTTGATGTCCTGTTCTAAACCAAGTGAATGATTGCATTAAAAAACATTTCAGAAAGAAAATTGATGAATTAATAGGTCTAATGCCTCGCTGATGACTTCTTAATTTACAAAATATCGAACATTTTATTAATTGTTAAATTATGTAAAAAAATCAAAAAAAAAATTGCTAAGGGAGTTGCTTTAGTTTTTGCCACCTAAATTTTAGAAATTATTTTATTTTCTTCGAACTAAAAAAATTTATTTCAATAATTTTTTTTTAGTAAATTAATAAACCCTCAAAGACTTGAAAAAGCTATCTTTAAAAATTCTCAGGATTGTTTTTCACACGATTCATATGGAAATGTCAAAAATTAAGTCAGTTGCTTTAGTTTATGCCACTAGTGTATGTCCTTAAAAATCTAATTTTAAATAAGTTAGTAACACTTCAACGATAACGGACATTTGGGGCTATAGCTGCAAAGGGCAGTTGACAAAGTGACATGTAAAACTAAATCGGCACAAATGTGTTTTTACTGACGTACAAGTAACCTGTAACACGACTTGCAGCTTTAGTTGTGAAGTTGTGAAGGGAGTTGTGCGACCATGATTTCTCTTAAATTTATAGTTGTTTGTAACTATAAAATTATAAAAAGCCTTATTTTTATTTATTTATTTTTGTTTGATTATGAACTAAAATTTCGAGTAAAACCCTTATAAAAAACTTCGTTGCACAAAAAAAAAAATTGCTTGAGTCATTAAACCTGTCATTTATGTTTTTAAATTTTTATTGTTACATCCGCTATGTGCCATGAGAGTTATAGCCGCAATCTAATTAAAGGTGTTGAATTAATCAGAAAGAAAAAGAAATTAAGCAGAAAGAGTAAACCTATACTTCTAATATTTTAAAAATCACAAAAATATATTGTGAATTTTTTAACTTCACTTTTTTATACTGTCTGACTGAGGTCAAAATTTTTTTTGTAATGTCGGTTTTTAAAATAATTAATTTCATTATTACTATTATTATAATTTGTTTGGTGTAGCGAAATTAGTTTATAGATTTATACTACTTTTTTTACTTATGTAAAGCTAGATAATTTATCAAGCATTATATCTGCCTGAGACCAACATTTTAAATGACAACTAAAATATAGCTTTTAGTGATTTGAGTGATTAATTTCATATTGGCATAAGTGAACTCAAATGTTCATAAATTTACTAATGTTGATTGAGGTGGTGTTTGATAGTTATTCACATAACTTTATGGTACAGGATCTCGAATAGGTTTCCATAAATGAGTTTTTCTAAGTGAATATTTTTTTCTTTTGGTAAGTGATGAAAGATCTATAAATTTGGCTAAATATTTTTAATCTCCTCCGACTGCTGATTTCTAATACATGATAAAAAAATCAACAATAGAAAGAAGAAAATTATACCATTTCTGTATGCTAGTCCAAATGCAATTTAAATTTCTCAAATTTAAATGCCTTACCATTTGCCTTGTATTAAATGCATACGCACTTAATTAATAGATAACACGGTGCGACAAGGAAAATACACCCGAGTAACTATAAAGTGTAAAAAATATTTCTTTATATTAGCCCAATTCACGATCTAGGGTAAATGGTCTTGCATCATTGCGTTTACAAAATGGTTTAGTATATTTTTACACTACAATAACAAAATATACAGAAAAACTTTTGCTACAGTTTATAAAATAAACAATACTCAAAACCATAGTTTATATTTACTCAACATTTTGCAACACTTAAGTAAACTGACAGCTGACAATTTATTTATTAAAAATAATAAATTTCGTTGGCGAATGGAGACTCAAAATAAAAAAAAAGAATAAGAAGGGATAAACCCAACAAAAAATGGTCCAAAGAATTAATAACATAATTCATACCCTCGATGAACATAATCTCTTCGGCAGCCTCGTCTATTAAAGAGGCTGTAAGAAAGTTGTGGACACAGTATGCCACGTCGTTTACATGATGTGATAAAATACAAGGCGAAATCGACGAAATATTAATTATGTTATTTTATATTGGGTATATTTCATAACATAACCAGACTATAATAAAGTGGATAATAAGTTAATATTGGATAATTGGGACATAGTTGGCAATAAAAATTTTAATATAGTAAATAAATCTCTTGAGAACGGAATAGTTCCTAGCAATTGGAAAGAATCAGCAATAACACCAATTGAAAAAGTTAAAAATACAGTGAATTGTGAAGAATATTGGCCTATAAACAGTCTTAAAACATGTGAAATAATTACGGAAAAAATTGTTAAAAATCAACTAGAAGAATATATGGAAAAACATAAAATACTGTCAAGATTTCAGTCAGGTTTTAGAAAAAAACACTCATGTGAGACTGCTGTGAATTATGTTATAAATAGATAGAAGTATGTGAAGCAAAATATAAAATTGTGGCAATTTTTCTTGATTTCAAAAGGGCTTTCGAAACTATTGACCGAGATAGTATGATAGAAAAACTTAAAAAATATGGAATAAAAGATAATGAAATAAAATGGTTCCAATCTTATTTAACTAATAGAAGGCAAATAACAAATGTTAATGGTGTTAAATCAGAAGAAAAAGAAAATGAGTTTGGTGTACCTCAAGGGTCAATTTTGGGTGCTCTGTTATTTATTATATATACAAATGATATTGAAAATAGTGAAATTGTGCTTTATGCAGACGATACTTTGATTTTCGCGGAATCCCAAACAGAGGATATGTGCTATGAAAAACTAAAAATAGATATGCATAAAATAAATAAATGGCTAAAAATGAACAAACTTAAATTAAATGAAAACAAAACCAAGCTAATGGAATTAAATATGAACAGTGATAAAGAATTCAATATTAATAATGTAATAATTGAAAAAGTAGATAAAATAAAATATCTGGGGTTTTTAATAGACAAAGATTTAAAATTCAAAGAACATTTAGAATATACATATGTCCAAAAAAATTGGAAAAAAGATAGGATTTTTAAAACGTATAAGAAACAAAATGTCTATTATTATTACTGCAATAAACATTTATAATACTACGATAAAACCACATTTTGATTTCGGATCAACTATAATGTATACATGTTGCACGGATAGTCAAATAAACAGATTACAAAAACTACAAAACAAAGCAATGCGGTCTATACTAAAATTCAATCATTTTACATCAATCAAATGCATGTTAGATACAGTAAGATGGATGAATATAAGCCAAAGAATGGAATATAACACATTAATTTTTATAAGAAAAATGGAGATGGGAGATGCGCCAGACTACTTAAGAGAACAACTAAGATATGTTGGAGATGTTCAACCGTACAATCTACGAAATAATCATAATTTTAGATTGAAGCAGTCAAATACTGTGAATACGCAACGATCTTTATTTTACAAAGGACTTAGAAACTATAATATGCTGCCAAATTATGTAAAAAATGAAACAAACAATAATATTTTTAGAAAAAAGGTAGTTGATTTTATTAAAAATGTTAATGAAATTTGAGCTTAATAAGAAAAGATGATGAAATGTAATTTAATGAAATGTAATGAAAAAGTATTTAAAAATACTACTAATAAATAATGAAAAATTTGTGAAACCATAAACTTATTACTTCATTTTGAATGTTATAGCTTTCTCATACTGACGGGTTTTAGTGTAAATTCAGGTTTTAACGTTAAAATCATTATTATAAGCTGATTTAACCATATAATTTTTTTTTTTTGTTAAAACCACACTACGCACATTTATTTTTCCATTTTTGTTTCATCAAGTAGCCGCAAACAGAAATATTGGAAAACATGTTTGCCATATGGTCACACTTAAAAAATATTTGCCACAAAACAAATGTTTGACCAGAATGTTGGAAAACAAAAATACGTATACACATTTTTAAGCGATGTTCTATTGCTACGAGAAAGTTTTTTACCTCACATGACGTTGACAACAATTTTTTTTAACGAAATATAACAATGGTTTGTACCATCAGGTTTTAGCCAGCCCTCAATTGAGAGTGTTGCTGATGGGAGTGACAATAAGCTGCCCCATCTAAACAATTGGAAACTTATAAATCACTGCAAAACAAGAGTGCTAGATGTCAAATTATTGCCATTTAAAAAAAAAATAAAACTGATATGAAGTGTTTGATTTTTACGTAAAAACCATGCTGCAATGTGTACATCATGTCAAAAATTTTGGCGTAAATTTCATAAAAGTGATAATAAATGGTAATAATATAAAATAGTTTTATTAAAATAAATCAAAATATTAAATTTTTTTAACCAAATCAATCAATAATCGTGACAATACTATGTACTACAAGTATGTATCAAAAGTGATACATAAACTAGGATTATGATTTTTTAAGGCTCGATCTAGGGCAGGGTTTACCAAAAACTTTTTGGTTATGTATTAGTGAGTAAGAGAGAGAAAATAAATTGCGAGAATTGATTTATTTACAGCCATAGAAAAGTGTTTGTAATATACGTTATTTTGATTTTCATTTTATCAACTTGCATATGTAAAGCTATCTATCTTTGGCTTAATAATTTTAGATAAATAAAAATAAAATAAAAAAATCCATTTTTTATTAAAAGATCGTAAAGGTATCCATCTTTGGCTTAAAAATTAGACCATGTTTTTAGATAAATAAAAATAAAAAAATAATAAACCATTTTTTATTAATAGAGAAAAAGCAAGCATTCCAAAGCATTTAAAAAAAATTATACTATGCGACAAAATAAAAATTGAAATACGCCCATACGCTCAAAAGCATCTTTTAACATACAATATTTTTTGAGTGTCATTCTGACAAAAATGGTGAAGCATCCGCCGCACATGTGTTCTTGTCGCAGTCTGATCGACAACTAAATCATAAAGCACAAGAATGCGTGTGAGTTCTCTCCGCACAATTGTGCTATGAAATGGTAAACGATGATCTAGGGTTAAGTTGAAAGTTTATACAATGCATTTAATGCGTTCTTGCATTACATGCGTTCCTCCCGTTCTATGCGTTTTTATTGCAAGTTACATACAATGCGTTGAAATCATCATGAAATCAAAACAATTTTAGGAAAAATGGAAAATCAAATTGTAATTTTAAAAGAGTGTTTTCAATTAATTTCTCCTCCATTGCTCTTGTTTACAAAATAATAAATTCAAAAGAAATGACACTCAGTACATAAAAACAATCGATAACTAGTATACAAATTTTGTTCATGAAAGAAATGTGTTAAAAAATGAAATTTAACGTATTTTATTCTAAAATTAGTAGTAAACTTTATTATGGAAGATTTTTTCATTATTTTTATAATGCAAAAAAATTAATGGGAAAATAGTAATGTACTACACAAACATATTTATCGATATCATTGATAATATATAATTTGTCATCCCTAGTTATAAAAACATGAGTTTTTTCAGCGATGCATGATACGCATAAAAAAGTAGAAAGTTAATCTACTTTAAGGCTCAGTTATGCGACTGGAATAGTGTTGTAAATTGTGCGTACTTTTGACTACTTAATACATACTCAATATTTTTTTTGTGTACTCAATACTACTCAATACTATAACGTTTTTTTAAGTTCAAAAACTAGTGCAAATGTTCAGATACTCCTTATATTTGAAATATAAATAAATATTGCTTATTATATACATAAATGTCTTAGAAACTAAGACAGTTTATTTAAAATGTTTTAAATTCATATTTATGTAAATATTTTTGAAAATTTTATTTAGAAAAAATAAAAATACAGTGCACTCGCGATAATATGAACTAATTAAAACAAAGCCTGTTCATATTTTCGAAATTGTTCATATTTACAAATGGTTTAAATTGTTGAAAAACATGTTGTTTTCTTGCAAGGTAAACACTTTTCCTCCTTAAATAAAAGTTTTTTTCTTTAAATAATTTTATTTTTTGTTTTATTTAAAAAAAGGAACTTCCTTCACTAAATTTGTAAATGTGTTTAAATACTTATACAACACAAAGCTTAAACTAATCTTTAGAAAAGTCGGTTATCTTTTTTGCTGTTTTTTTTGAACGAGAACTTTTAAAACAGCTTTCTCCCGTAATTGTCTCAATACATTTAAGTCTCGTTGTTCAACAATTTTACTTTCTGCCCACTCCAATGCATTATTAAAAATTTCAACACTTCCCTGTCTTTCATCGTTCGCTTTGGCTTCTCCACAGAATAATCTTCGTCCGATATTTCTTCTATTTCATTATCGTCACATTCAATAACATCCTCAATTCATTCTTTAACATTCAATGCTGTAAATTCAATCTATAGAAAAATGTAGAATAACATACAACTTCAAGTCTTTTACAGTACATTAGCACATTACAGAGAACACAAACCTCGGGTCTCAGGGTACATAAAATATTGGCCGCACTTTCTTCTAAATCAATTAAATTCATTTGTAAGTTTTGTCTAAGATTACTTAAGGGATTTCATCTTCAGGATCATCTTGATTAACCGCTATATTTAAAATATTATTCCAGCCTTTGGATTTGGTATTAAAAAAAACATTAATAACTCGGGATTTCCCCAATTTCTAATGCTTTGTAACTGAAATTTTTATGCTTTAATAATAAAAAAAAAACGGTTCATATTTTAAAGCCTTTGTACAAAGTTCATATTTTGGAGTAGTCTATGGTTAAGAAAAAGTGTTCATATTTTGGGGTGTTCAAATTTTAGTGTTTTTTTTTTTTTTTTTTTTTTTATTTATTTATATTTATTCAATTAAATTCAACTAAAATACAATTTCATTATTTGGCCTCAGCGCCCTATGGGCATTATTGAAGCAAGTTGGCAGTTTCAGTTATACTGATTAAAATTATTAATTTTCTACTTCATATACAACAACAAATAAAGATAGATATAATAAAAAAAATAAAAAAAAAAATATATATATACATATATATATATTAATATAATATATACATACATAAATAATAATATTAAGAATTATGGCTAATTATAAACTTAGGTAAAGCATTAGATATTTTAAGTTTTTATATACATATGAATTCTGATATAAAATATTTTAAGTTAATTACCTACACAGCAAGCTTTCCAAGTTTTCGAATATATATTTTCTTATTTGCTTTTTAAAGACTGTTAAGTTATTTATTGATTTTAACCTTAAAGGTAATTTATTATATTCAAGACTACCAATATATTCAATCCGCTGCCTGGTTGTTTCTAACCTGCACCTAGCGGTATATAAATTGCCTTTGTTCCTTGTATTGAAAAGTGTTTGATTTTGAGAAAAAGTAACTGATCTATATCCTATGTTCCGTATGGATTTAAACATATATATTAACAGCTGGTATTTATATCGTCCACAAATAGGCATAATGTGTTTACACACATCTCTATAAAGTAATAAAGTGGGGTATCGTAGCGGTAAATTATAAATTGTCTTCAATGCTCTATTTTGCATCACCTGCAATGATTTTAATTCATTTGTGTTTCTAAACGCATATATTATTGCCATATAGTTTATGTGACTTTGTATTAAGGACTGATAAATCATCAATTTTGTTCTCAGATTAAGTTTATTTTTCATTTTAAATAAAACCCCAACGGCTGGTGCAATTCTTGATTTTACCTCATTAATGTGTAGATTCCATGCCATATTACTTTGCAATGTAATTCCTAAATATTTTACTCTATTTGTTTCCAAAATCAAATTTTCACCAACTTGAATCGCAAAGCTATTATCCTGTACACGTGTACATGGTCTAAATCTGATCAATTTAGTCTTATCCACATTCAGCTTCAACCTATTAAGACGAACATATTCAAGAATAAGCGCAACATCGCGTTCCATATACGTTTTCAAAACCAAATCGTACTTATAAGGATAAAATAAACAAACATCATCTGCAAACATATACAATTTACCCGTTAGTTGTAAGTTAGAAAGTTCATTCAAATAGATAGAAAAAAGCAGAGGACCCAAACAACTACCCTGAGGTACGCCACTCTGAACATCCAACATGTCACTTTTTTCGTCACCAATCTGAACGAATTGTCTTCTATTCCTAAGAAAATTCTCAAACAGTCTCAATTCCTTGCCCATAATACCATAAAACATCAATTTCCGCAACAGTATATCATGGTCAACGAGATCAAAAGCCTTACTAAAGTCCAAAAATAGTCCTGCGACCCCACTAGAACCTCTATCCAACTTGTCACAAATGAAGTTTACAGCATTCAAAACTACCTCTTCCGTATTACATCCCTTTCTAAACCCGAATTGATATTTGCACATTAAATTATTACTATCCAAATACGAAAACAGTCTCTCATGTATGACCTTTTCAAAAATTTTATCAATAATTGGCAGTAGGGAAACTGGACGAAAGTCACTAGCTTCAGAAGCATTCGCAACTTTTGGTATGGGAACAATTTTGCTTATCTTTAAACAATCAGGATATATAGAAGAATTTATTATTTTATTAAAAATACATGTTAACACGGGAGCTAGTATATCATTACAGTTGTATATTACCTTTGCAGAAATATTATCATACCCCACAGATTTATTTAAGTTCAAATTATTAACAACAGAATTTATATGCTCAACAGAAATCTGGTCAAGGTCAAAGCGGAAAGAAGTCTGACGTAAAGTACGTAGTGAATTGCAACTATCTTCTGGATACGTTTGAGTTCGCAGCCTTAAATTTGCCACAGATTGAATAAAATATTGGTTGAGAATATTTGCCTTTGTTCGCCCATTTTCTATTAGCTCACCATCATATATGAGATTAAGATCTTTCTTTTTATGTCTCCCAAGAGAAGTGTTTATAAAATTCCAGGTCTTTCTCGGATCATTATTAAATTCATATTATCGCGAGTGCACTGTATGTGTTATCCGGCATTTGTTCCTTAAAAGTCTCTTGTTTTTAAGTTTTTTAATGACATTTCAATTACTGCGTATTTTACCTGTTGGATATTCGGTAAAAGTACAAATAAAAAATATTAATAAGAATTTTAAACAAATATATAATTATAATAATTAGAAGTTCAAGCAAAAAATAGATAGATTCGAATTTTCTATCTGCATATCTGAATTGTAACATAAATTACCTTTGTTAGACTTATTAAAGTGTAAAAAAAGTATTTTTTCGACATTTTCAGATTTTAACATACTTCTTCTGTTGCTTAAAACCTGACCAGCTATAGAAAATACTCTTTCACTAGGAACAGATGTTGCTACTATTGGCAAATACTTTTTGGCTATTTTAGCAAGCCCGGGATATACATTTTTCTCTCCTTCCACCATTGCAAAGGATCACTCTTTCTATCTAGAAATTTTTCATGACTGAAGTTATTCAGCTCTACTATACATTTAGATGTAGTGTTATTTAGAATAGCTTTCTGATCAAAAGCTGTCCAAATTGAATTGATATTATTAGTTGTTTTGACTGGCGAACGATTTTCTGAAGTTGAAATATTAAACAATTACGATATCTCTGACTTTACGTTATTTATAGCGTTGGAATCAGTGACCCCTTTGGATTTGAATCGTGGATCTACATAGATAGGTGGAAATTGCTAAAACATCGTGGTATTCTAACCTAAAGAAGCGTCTATTTAAATTAGAAATATATTTATCTAATAACGCTGATATAACTTCCGTATTGTTTTCAGATTTTTTCTTATTTAAAAATGTTTAAAGGCCACGTATTAAAACTATAAGTTTCGAAATAGTGGTAATATTTCCCACTCTTTAAAAGAAAATAGTTCAATTGGCTTGTGTAGTATTGCCACAGTAGCTTCTAAAACCTCTTGATTTTCCAAAATTCTTAAAATCATATTAAGAGTCGAGTTCTATCTTGTTGGAGTTGAATTAATTAATTTTTGTATTGGTTTTCCTTGAGTTTGTTGGCTGCTTTAGTACATCGATGAAAAAATTCAACAGCTGCCTTGCAGATACTAATTAGTAGGTGAAATTTCTCATCCTTTAAACCGTCAATAACAACCAAGTGAAGAGTATGAGTAAAACATGGGAAACTAATCCATCCAGCAATTTTGTATTATTTGTGTATTTTTGTACTATAAAATACAACCCTGAAAGTATTGAGTATTACCAAGATGGTATTGAGTACTACAAAAAACAGTCGGTATTGAGTACTGAGTACCCAAATACTCAATACTTTTAAACCACTAGACTGGAACGTAATGTAACAGTAACGTCTACTGAACGTAAAAATGTAAGTGCAATTATAGAACGTAAAAACGTTTCATATATTTTTTGGTAAAAAAAAAAACAAAAAAGGAATAAACAAAAACAAATAAAGAAATAAAAATTGCAAAAACTAAAAGACAAAAATTCAGATATGGATATAGAAGACATGTATTTGGGTTTCTATTATTGTTTTTTTAAATAAATTTAATATTAATTTCAAATTTTAAAAACTACGTATTCCCTTCTTTTATCACTTTTAATATGACGCTTTTTATTTTTCTTTAATTCAGCTGTTAGCCAGTGTTATCACTACAACATTTTTAGATTTATTTCAACGATTTTATATTTAATTAAAGGTACTCACTAAAAACTTTACGTACTGTTTCTGTAAGCCAAAAAATTTCACTTTCACATAAACAAAACATTCAATTTAGTTTGTGTTTGTTTGTTGAGGAAAACACAAACACAAAATTGAGTGCTTTTGTTTATATTTTCCATATAAATAAACAATCAAGTGAAATCGTATATCCTACAGAAACAGGTAAGGTATTTCAGAAACCAAATTTGTACGAATGTTAAAACATTTTTATCTTCTCTAGTAAAAGTAAAATGCGAACTGAATTGCATTTCGAACGTTTTAATTAGTTAAAAATGAATAACTATATTTTTCTACTACACTACCTACATAATGGAATAGTAAAATACTGTTAATTTTTATTTCTAATTATAAAAATTAATAATGAAGTAAATTGGGTTTTCAAAATATGGTAAGTTTTATTTAAAGAGAATTCCACTTACAGACAAACATAACATACATATAAAATTTAAATTCTGTTAATAATTTAAATTTTCAGTTTTGGTGGTTTTTAATATTGACATGTTGTTAACATAGCTGCCAGATAAATTAAGCATCAAATTGTCAAATATTTGAGAAAAAATCGTCAAAATCATCAAAGACGTTCATTGAAATCGTAAAAAAATCGTCAGAAAAGATAAATAACTAAATTGAAAGGTTTTAAAAGCAAAAACATATAAAATTAATGTTAAGCAGCAATAATATTGCATCATCTATACCCATGTGTGGTGTAAATATTAGGGAGTCAGAAGATCTTGACGTTATGAGCATGAAAATTCAGTGTGATATTCGCACGAACTGACACATTTTTCAGTGCCTTGGTTCCTTAAGACGGTGTAATAAATACTTCACTTCATCTGATCTACTTACCATTTACACCATTTATAACCGACCGAGAATGGAATACATGTATGGGTTGGCCCCGAAATATCTACTTTGGGGCTTATCGACCGTTTACAGGAGAGGCCGTATTAGCTCGTTAATCACGATAGTGTGTCCAATTCCATTGATTTATTGGAGCATCGTTGCAAGTGGCTTGTGTTTCAATCTTCTATCGCTACTACAACGGATATTGCTCGAGCGAAATAAGGGGACATATTTATGAAAATCATGTATTCCTAAGTAACGCTCATCTTTCTCGGCCAGAACATCCGTATGTGGTCGATTGGCCAGTGTATCGCACACTGCATTACAGACAAAGTTCGTTTGTTAGACGGACTATTCATATGTGGAACTCCCTTCCTGCAGAGATCTTTCCTGTTACTTATGGTATAAAAATATTCAAACATAATGTCCATAAACACGGCACCCTCTTTCCTCCTTCTTATAATATATTTTCCTAGTTCAAAACACAATGCCATTCCCTGAGCGTTGGTCGTATAAAAAAATAATGACACTTGCCTTTGTTCTTCCGATGGTAATATTAGAAGTTATAATCGAATTTTTAAAATTGTCTGCAACAGCAAATGATAATTTATGCTCAACTATGATGTTATTTAGATGTAATTTTTTTGCTTTTAAGGGATTTAAAAGCCGAAAAATACAAAAAAAATCATCACAGGTATTCGACAATAACTTAAAAATATAATACTTTACTCTTTGTTATTACTAACATAAATTTCCAACAGTAACAACTGCAAAACAAATACAAAGCTTAAGGAGGCTTTTAACGTGCTAAAGTAAAGAAAATGATGTAAATTTTTAATTGCTAAAAATCGTCAAAATAAGGGCATAAATCGTCATATCGTCAATATGATATTTTTGGACCACAAAATCGTCAAAATGACGATAAATCGTCAAATCTGGCAGCTATGGTTGTTAACACTGCCAAACAGATGTCACGTAAAAATGTAATAAATTCTATTTTTTACAGATTCTTACGTTCCGGTTACGTTACATTACATTTCTATAACCATTCGTAAGGCTTTATACATAACAATAATGATCAGCTGTTTCTTACTGTTGCGGTTCCATTCCGTTACGGTTGCATAACTGAGCCTTCATCTATTAAATTGTCACAAACAACTACACTGATTCTATTTTTTTGAAACACGCATGTAACGCAAAAACTACATACACTACTGTGTGTAGACTTTTAGCCGCTGGTTTTTTTTTTTGAAAAAGATTTTATAGCGTTGTTAAAGGCATTTACAATTAAGAATGTTTGAAGAAAAAGCGAATTTGAAAAAAATATAACGTTAAAATTATTGGGAAAAATAAAAAATTTGCGGAAAAAAGTCTACATACAATTGTGCATTTAAAAAATTACTGTGGTAATAGCGGGAAGTCTGATCGGAAGGCCGGATTTGCAAAAAGTGTTCAGAAAAATGTAGAGGCTTTCTAGAATAGTGTCGCTGAGTAGTTAAATAGTTTGGGCTCGCCAATAAAAAATGTGTCCCGTGGACTGTGCCAACCTGACATCACAGTCCTTTGCAACACCATGTTGATAACCTCCTTCAGCGAAGAATATAATTATGTAATTATCATATATATTATTTCTAAAGCACTTTTTTTTGTCGGTTGCAAATATCTCCCATACCACCGCATTAAATTTAATGAATGATAAAAATTATATTTTATATAGAACTGCATGATAATACTGTTGTCATTATGATTATATGTTTTTGTTCAAGTGTGGTAATATAGGGTCGCTTAATAGTAATGCAGTTCTACATAATATAGTATGTATTAAAATCCATTCTGGCAATACCGCTATTTACTATAATGCCGTTTATTACTAAGTCAGTTATATATAATATGCATATTAAGTTGTAAAAAGCTGTTTTGGCAATACTTTGCAGTAGTTGTTAGATCAAGTGCGATAAACAGGGTCGCTTAATTGTAATGCTATTCCACATAATATATAAAGTTGTAAAAGCCATTTTGGTAATGTCGTTATTGTCATGGCATTGTTTGTTTTATAAAGTGTAATAATACGGGGTCTTTTAATATTTATATACATATATATAGTGTCAGCTGATTTTTAACAGTTAAAAAGGTTTTAAGAAAAACAAGGTCAAACCCTTCAAAAGGTAGGATTGTATTTACCAGAACCGGTCTTTTCACATGGGCAGTTATACGTGGCTTTTTCTCGAGTGCGTACGTTTAAAGATATTTTTGTTTGTATTAAGGATTCGTACGGGAAAAAGTTAACGATGATCATGTCATTACCTCTAACATTGTATTCAAAGAAGTATTATAAAAGCATTTAAACATATGTATGTATGTATGTAAATATGTATGATATATTTTGATTTCTAATATTTTTATACTTTTAATAAAATTTCTATTAATTATTTTCAAATGACAACTAACGGTGCGAAATATTCACACGGGTCATCTAGTATTATTATAATATATATATAATAATTATTATAATATAATATAATTATTATAATATAATTATTATTATTATAATATAATTATATAATAATATATAATATAGTATAATTATATATATATATATTATTTGTAATACTAGCTGACCCGGCGAACTTCGTCCCTTCCAAAATTGATTTTTTTATTGCCAAAAAGAGGTCACATTATATATTTATTGTAATACGCTTCATAAAACAGTTATATAAAAATAACTAACTTACTATAAGATCGTATTCGTCTACGATCACTATGTCCTTAAATATTCAATTTTAAAGGTTTGTTGCCACTCCTACTTTTTGCTATATCGATTTTTTTAAAACCATCTAAACCTGATAAGCTTTCGAACAAAAAAAGAATGGTTAAAATCGGTTCAGTAGTTTAAGAGTTATAGGTATAACTTGAAGGGGGAGGGTTGTCACGCCCATTTTAGGTGGGATTGTGGATATCGACTCTACGAACTTACCCACCAAACTTTGTTCGTCTACGATCAATATGTACTTAAATATTCAATTTTAACGATTTGCCACGCTCTCTTAACATAAAGGGATATGAAAAATAGATGTTGTCCGATTTTCAGACCTACCCGATATGCACACAAAATTTCATGAAAATCGGTCGATCCATTTCAGAGGAGTTTAACCACTAACACCGTGACACGAGAATTTTATATATTAAATATTATTATATAATTTATATTCTGTAAAATAATTTATAATATGAAATATACAACTTACATTTTATCATTGTAGCTAAATTAGGCTTTTGCTAATTAGCTTTTAATTGGGCTAATGTACACTGATTTTAAATTTTGTTTTCACTTTAATTATATTTGTTGTTGTTTTATTTTTATGCCAAACAGCTGATTAACAAGTTGGTAACACGGTGAAGTGTTGCGCACGGATTACTGCAAACCATTTTTATATTTTACGGAACGTAGCTTCGAGTTCGTAACTACAAAAATTCGGATTCTAGCATAAATGTGTACTTTGATGAGAACATGACTTATTTTCAATTATGTAAAATGCTGGATACTTCCTCTCAGAGTCTAGAACTGTATCCTATTGAAAATTAGTGAATTTAAATAACAAATAGTACTGTCAGAAGACTAAAAAATAAAACAGTTAAAAACAGAGAAACGAGAGGAATGGGATAAAATTTTAGTAGAAGACATCAGCTAGCTGTTGTTAACGCACAACATATTGATTGCTATACAATTTAATACATTCCCTATTCTTTGCTAAATGATATAGAATTGTTCAAATTCCCACTTCTAATTTTTTTATATTTTCCCCATTTTATTTGTCAAATAATCAATAAAAAATCCTTGTTAAGTAAGGGAAACAAGATAAAAAAAATAGAGCAAAAGTGCTCTATTTCTATCATAATGAAATTTAAAACCATTTTAAGTAATATTGTTTTTTTATTTTTAGACTAAGAGAAGTATCCGACAAAGTAAATAAATTTGGATTCGGATCGCATCGTATTTTTGAACAATTAAAAATTCCTGTTAAAGAAGTCGTAATTGGACCTAATCATATTGGTGTTCTTTTGGAAGATGGCAAAGCATTTCGTGTAGCATTTTCTATAAATGTCGAACGTCTTGATCTGAGTAAAAACGAGTCATCCAAAAGGTAATAATTCCACAATTACATCAGCTTTATGTTTTAAAATACCGTTTTGTTATAATATATTAGTTATAAGTTTGAATGTGACTTGTAAGAACAGTGAGCAAATAGTATAAGGAATATAATATAGCAAGTACACATTTAATATAATAAAATTAATTTTAATGCATGGTAATAAACAAATATGCTCAAAATAATAGATATACACTATTCTAAAATATTAAATTAACGTTAACTATGAAAATTGCCTCGAAAACGCAACCAGTACTTTTTTATTATAGTTATAAAAGGGAAACCCCTGTAAATCCTTAAAATTTGTTGATCATAACAACACTTGACTTTTTTTATTTATTTTTTCATTGTAAATCAAATTTTACCTTGTGAAGGCTAGGTTAGAGGACGTGTACTTGTCGACTGAGACAACGTTCTTAAAAAGGAAGGATAATAGAGGGGATAGGAAAAAGGAGAGAAGTAGTGGAAAGCTTTGATGTCGGCTCTCGACACAGAATACAAACCCTCAAAGAAGCCCCTGCCAACTGTCCTGAACCTCCACTTGCTAAGGGCTGCGCAGTTACAGAGGAGGTGCTCGACAGTCTCCAACTCCTCCTCATCGCAACATACCCTGCAATAATCCGGCTGGGATCTGTTCCAGATCCCCGTCAGCGACGTAATCTCGCAATGCCCCTTAAACTGGCCTTATCCAAGCCCAGCAGCCAACCTGTTCTCATACTGTCTATAGCAGGCCATAGACATCTAGAGACACAACAACCTGATCCGTTCTCCCAACGCCTTTGCTCTTCCCCTCATACATTGATGAGGCCGTAAAGGTGGCAGATTGGGGGGGTCAGGACCAACTACTAAATCGCTCTCAGAAAGTGAACCTAGCCTTGTGAGAGCATCCGCCGTCTCATTGTCTAGTATTCCGCTATTACCCGGAACCCAGCATAGACGGATACGGTCCGGTCCAAAGGTCCTCAACGAATCCTTGCACTCGCCAACGAGCCGTGATTTGCACCAGACCGATGCAATGGCCCTTAGGGCAGCCTGACTGTCAACGAAGATCATGTAAGATACCGAATCCAAAGTGGTTTCACTAGCTATGGCCTCAATAGCCTTCAAGATTGCGAAAATCTCCGCCTGAAACACGCTACTGTCATCATTCAACCTGAAGTGAAGTTAAAGACCGAGTTCCCTACAGAAAACCCCAGCACCTGTACCTCCACCTAACTTAGACCCATCTGTGAAGATGTGTATACCTCTCTGCCTCTGTAGTATCCCACTATTCCATTGTGCCCTTTCCGGTATACATACATACATACATACATAATTGGTCATTACAACCCTTCAGTCAGGATTACGACCTAGCTTCTCACACCACTTATGTTGTGTGCGTTAATTTTTGTACATGAGTGGCGGGACCTACAGTTTAAAGTCGACTCCGAACGACAGATTTTTGAGAAGCTTTTCATGGCAATTTTATTTACTCAGAGTTTTTGCAAGAAATCTGCTGAGAGGCAATCCGCTGAACCTTATCTAAGATTTTGTGTTGAAAACTCTTATCCAAGGCACACCACCAAACAACGCAACCATAAGTAATAACCGGTCTAATAATCCCCAGATATATCCAGCGAATGGCCCTAGGCGGAAGACCCCAGCTCTTACCTATGGAGTTCCTACACTGGTAGAGAGCATTCAGTCCCTTCTTCATTCTTTCCTCGGTGTTTCGTTTCCAGTTCAGCTTGCTGTCCAGGACAACACCCAAGTACTTCACCTCTTAAGACAACAGAAGTTCCCTACCACCTAGCCGCGAGAACAAAACGCGGTCTGTCTTATTGGGTTTTAAACCCAAACTACAGTTCGTAGCCCAAAAGGATAAAATTCCAAGAGCAGACTCCATCAGTTTTTTCACCTACCAGAATAACCACATCATCGGCGTATGCCACGATCTTAAAGCCTCTACTTTCCAGAAGCCTCAAACCGACATTAGCAAGCAAGAGCCACAAAACAGAGGATAGCACCCCCCCTGCGGAGTACCCCTGGTTGCACGCTTGACGGTAGAACATCCACTCAGATTCGATCGGATCTATTACCCAACATGTATGTGACAAACCGCACCAGAAAATCTGGGAATTTATATCCCTAAGTGAATTCTCAATAAAAGAAGTGGCAACATTATTGAAGGCTCCCTCAATATCTAGGAAAGCCGCCAGTGTGTACTTGCCCCTAGCCAAATTCGCCTCAACAATTTTCGCCTCAGAATTTTATGAAGTTTTTGAACAAACAATTGAAGAGATATGTGATAAAAACATGGACATAATTGTTGCCGGAGATTTTAATGTTGATTGGTCGAAGGAAAGTTTTTATAAACAAAAATTACAACAGATCATAAGCGATAATGGACTTGTACAGGTTGTCACCGATTATACAAGAACTACGCGAAACTCAAAAACTGTAATAGATTACGTTATAACAAACAATTTAAACATAAAAGTGAATAATAGCAGGATAGATAAAATATCTGATCATGAAATAATTGAAATTTATATGGAAACCAAAGTGAATAAGGAGCATGAAAGCACAAAACAAATAGAATTCTTTAAATATGAGAAACAAAAATTTAGAAGAGAGATAAGAAGAATATTAAGATTTGATGAAAACATGAAATTAAATTATAATGTAAATAACTTTGATGAGTCGATTGAAGGCACAATTAAAAAACTTACAGTGCGAAAAACAATACGCGAGAAAAGCAGTGTAAATAAATGGTTTAACGGACAATTACGGGCATTAAAAAAGAATAAAATAGTGAAGTACCATATAGCAAAATGTGAAAATACTACTGTGGCATGGAATAGTCATAAAAATGCCAGAAATATATATAAAATGAAACTGGAAAATGAGAAAAATACATATATTAACAATAAGATAAGAAATACCAAAGATCAGAAACAAATGTGGAATAGTATAAAAGAATTAGTTCTAAAAGAGAATAAATCTGTGATAAAAAATGTGATATTTGATAATGTAGAATATAATAACAGCTCCGATATAGCTAACCAATTTAATGAATATTTTGTAATTAGTATTAAGGAAATAAGTTAATGTATAGAAGATGTGCAATACGATAACCGGATAAACGTGATAAGTAGAGTCCGACCGAACTCCAAATTTCGTTCGGTACCGAACACCGAACCCGAACTTCGGCCAATTTTAAAGTTCGGCCGAAACCGTACTTAGTTCGGGTTTCAAAGTTCGGTGAACCCGAACTTTTTGTTATTAAATATTAAATCAGAAATACATTTTTGGAATTTATTGATAAAAACAAAGAATAACGAATTCATAACATTTAATAATACATAAAATAATAATAAAGAAAAAATTTGTACTTTTTAGTTATTTAGAAAAGAAATGCTTTGTGCTTCTTTTTTTTTTTTTGAGAAAAATATAAAGATCGATTAAGTATATGTAGTTTGTACTCTAGTACTCAAAATTCATTGTTTTTATATTATAATGGCAAAATAGTAATTTTTCTGCATTAATGCCTTTAAGATTACTTCGTCTATCTGAATAAAGTTGGCCAGCAGCACTAAATAGTTGCTCACTAGAAACACTCGTTGGCGGTGCTGATAGATATTTCCTGGCTGCAGCCTTAAGGTTTGCAAATGAACAGGAGTTCCAATATTCATATATATTTGTTTTGCGATCACATAATGGTTCAGATATATAGATTTTGATTTCTTCCTCGAAAATATTTTCCTCTCGAGGTTGATGTGAAGCAGAATCATGCTTTTCCCATAAAGATGAACCTCTTTTCTGCTTTTTTGGCGTCTTTTTGATTCCGCCTCTGATACTTTTTCCATCACGGTAGATGTTTCAAAATTAATTGAATTATTTAAAAAATTAATTATATCCTGTGTGGATTTTTCCAACTGTTGTGTAGAAAGGTATTTAGACTTAAAACGTGGATCGAGTAATGTTGCAACACTCAAAAAACTCATGGTTTCTAAAAATTGAAATCTCTTTAATGCATCTTCTAAAGATTGTCTTAATTCAATTTCCGTCTCATTTTCAACAAGCTTCGATAATAGCATTTGGTATATGGGAATTACTAAGGAAATTGGTGACGAATCTCCCGAGATATCAAGTGTAGCTTCATAAAAGCTTTGCAGTAAATTTACTATTTCACTTATACAAGCATGTCACAGATTCCGATCGGAATGGTTTTGATTCCGAATATGCAATTCCGATCGATTTTGTTTTAGGTTCTTCAGATTCCGAACGATTTTGTTCATTCCCAAAAATTATAAAATTGCTGATTTTCAAATAAAGTATGGCAACGTAGTGCATGACAACAGAAAAAAAACATAATTGGTGAATAAAAAGTACAACCGAAACAAAAGAAGAAAAAGGCGCTGATACAAAAATTTTAATTGCGATCAAAAAAAATTAAAAATTTTGTATGAAAAATGCCCCTTTGCACCTTAAAAAAATATAAGTTAATAATACAAAAAAATTTCAATAAATCTGTACTTACATTTTTATAAAACTGAATTAAATGCAACGTAAAAATATTTTTGTATTTTCTTTTCTCCATCGTTTGTGTTGCCACCGCTTTAATTTGTTCTACTTAATTGATTTTTGTTCTCAAAAATAAGTGGTTTGCTCAAAAAAATAACGTGGCAATACTTCAATGAAAAAATATATCACTTTGTTTTGTTTTTCTCAGCAAGTTTACAAAATTTAATTTCTTAAGCATAAATATTAAGTAAATACTTAGAAAACCTATGTAATAATAAAATATACCATTTTGTCTTTCAGTTTGACTAAGTTTTATTAATATTTTTTTTTAATAAATCATCAAAAATATCAAAACCACTTTGAAAATTTGAAGTGGTTTCATTCCGAAAAGATTTTTCGTTTTTCGTTTTCTAAAGACTCGACTTTCGGAATTGAAACCACTTTCGATCGGAAGTGCGTTCTGTGACATGGCTGATAATTTTCCACTCTTTAGCTGTAAGAATTTCTATTGTTTTAGTTTTTAATTAAATTTAATTAAATTAAATAAAAAGTTCGGTGTTCGGCAAAATTTTGACCGAACGCCGAACTTTGTCGGTCAAAATTTTGCCGAACACCGAACTTTGGCCGAACGTCACTTTTTACCGTACACCGAACCCGTACCCGAACGTTCGGTCGGACTCTAGTGATAAGTAATAGATTTATTTTTCATACAATAACTATTTCGGAACTTAAAACAATTTGTAAGACAATAAAGAAAAAACCCGATTATAATAAAGTAAATATATGTTTAATCTTAGATAACTGGCATTTATGTGGAAATATAATGTTGCGAATAATAAATTCATCATTGGATACGGGAGTTTTTCCAGACAATTGGAAAACTTCAATGATTATACCAATTGAAAAAATATCAAAAACAAATAAATGTGAAGAATATCGTCCAATAAATACTTTAAAACTGTGTGAAAAAATTTTAGAGAAAATTGTTAAACAACAACTTGAGGAATACATGGAAAAAAATAAATTGTTGTCGAAATATCAATCGGGTTTTCGGAAAAACTTTTCGTGTGAGACAACAGTGAACTATGTAATTAATAGATGGAAGAGAATTGATGGGAATAGGAAGATAATGGCTATTTTTCTTGACTTTAAGAGAGCGTTTGAGACCATTCATAGAGATATATTATTGTGCAAGTTGTATAAATATGGAATTCAAGATAAGGAATTAAATTGGTTTGAATCATATCTATCAAATAGAAAACAAGTGACTAAAGTGAATGATGCTATATCTAGTGCTATAAACAACGACTATGGAGTACCTCAGGGTACCTTCTGGGGGCTCTATTGTTTATTATATACATAAATGATCTACCCAATATATTAGAAAAATGTGAAATAGTTTTATATGCGGATGATACGCTAATCTTTAATGAATCGGAAAATGAGCAACAATGCCAAATAAACTTAGAGCATGATATGACAATTGTAAATAAGTGGTTGAAAATGAATAAACTGAAATTAAATGAAAATAAAACGAAAATATTTGAAATAAACATGATCAGTGAAACATCTTTTAAAATTAATAAATAATTGAGAGAGTTGAAAATATAAAATATTTGGGATTCATAATAGATAAGAACTTGAATTTTAAAGATCATGTAAATTATATATGTAAGAAAATCGGGAAAAAAATTGGATTTTTCAAAAGAATTAGAAATCGATTATCAACGATCACTGCAATTAATATATACAACACGATCATTAAGCCTCACTTCGAATTTGGTGCTACAATACTATATACCTCCTGTACAAACATACAAATAGGCTACAAAAGTTACAGAACAGGGCTATGAGGTCTATAATTAAGTGCAACAGGTTTACTCCAATACAACTTATGCTAGATACGCTAAAATGGCTCAACATTAGACAGAGACTTCAATTGAATACGTTTACCTTTATTTACAAGATGAAAATGGGCAACACACCGGAATATCTAACGGATCAATTAAGATATGTCAACGAATGCCAACCTTACAGTCTTCGAAATGCTAATGATTTTAGGATACATCGGGTAACAAACAATGCAATGAAGATGTGTTTATTATATAAAGGGCTACAAATATTTAATCACCTACCTAGTAGCGTTAAAAATGAAGGAAATATTAATGTATTTAAAATGAATTGTGTGCAGTTTATAAGAAATCGTACCTAATGTAATGCATTATAGTAAATAAGAAAGTAATTATATACTACTAAATAAATAAATAAATAAAAACCTGTCACATCATGAAGAGCGTTCTCAACCGACTTACCCTTAATGTAAGCATGTTGCGACCTACTCAACAGAGACCGGTCTATGTTTGACCTCAAATATAGATCGATAAGTCTCTCCAAAGCTTTCAAAAGAAAGAATGAGAGCGATATCGGTCTATAATCCTTAGGGCCAATGTGACTGGGTTTACCAGCTTTTGGTATTTGGTATTCCAACCCTCAGGTATATTACACCACCGGAGACAGTCCTTATACACGTCCACCAGATATACATGTAATATATCACCAGCATGCTGAAGCAGAGCCGGAAAGATACCATCCGGACCAGGCGAGTTGAAACGCTCAAAGCTACTTATAGCCCATTTGACCTTATCCCTGGTGATGATATCCTCCAAGTCGGGCATCATACCAGCATTACAGAAGGGATCAGCTACACCCAACGGATAGCTATCTGGATCCACACAATTGGGAAAATAAGTGCTCAATAGAACGTCTATGGTTTCTTTTCTCGAAGCTGTCCACGTGCTATTGTTCTTTTGGACGGAGCCTAGGATTTTGGGGTCCCTAGACAGCATCCTACGGAAACGAGCCACTTCCGCAACATCCTCGATACTCGCGCAGAAACTCATCCAGGTGGTTCTCTTTGAGATCTTTATTTTCCTTTTATAACCAGTAAAACTGACTAGTCAACATCCTTACCCGACCCCTTAGCCTTATTAAAATACTTAGATACCTTGTGTACCAGGGTTTATTAAATAAAAATTAGTTATAATAATTTTCTCGATTTTAGATGAGTTATTATGCTATAAAGTTAATGTGACAAAATTATTTTATATAATTGTGTTTGTGTGAATCGCTAAGAATGTTATTAAAAATAATCAAAAAAATATTTTGAAGAAAATAGGAAGAAATTATAATTGTCCTGAAGAAGAGAAAAAGTTGTTTAAACCATGAGATATCACGGAGAATCGTTGAGAGGTATAGCGAAGAGTTTAGGAAGTCCTCTTTGCAAGTGAATCTTCCAGGAAAAATTGTCAAAAAATTTCCGCCAATTAGAAAACAGAAGAGAGATTACAACTTGACGAAATGTAATCTGGAGCGCCGTATTTCTAGCAGGTAGTGCTTTGGCTTATTAGACGTGAGGCCGTTATTTAACATACAGGTCAGACATCTCCAACATAACAAAATATGAGAAAATATTTCCCCGGCGACTTCCTTTCCACAAATTTCTGGCAAAAATTCTGAGTGTAAATAAAATTGTCATGAAAAGTTTCTCAAAAATCTGTCGTTCTGTGTCGACTTTAAACTGTAGGTCCCGTCACTCATGTATAAAATTAACACACACAACATAAGTGGTGTGAGAAACTAGGTCAATAATCCTGACTGAAGAGTAAGTAATTGTTTAACGCCCGTTAATACGAAGCTGTGCTAAATAATTTTTTTTCTTGAAGTATGTTAACTTTTTTTAATGAACGAAATACGTATTTGAATAATAATGGGCCAGTTAAGGCTCAATTACTCAACGAGTAATCAAACGTACGTTCGTTTATTAGCATATGGAGAGCAATGTAAATGCTTACGGAATCACGACATTTGAACATGAGTGATGGGGCTATTGTATGCAGAGTTGCATTGTGGCACAAATGTCCTCTTTAGTACTGTTTAATGATGGATGTTGTGCTGGTTCGTTTTTCTTTTGTTTAAATTAAAAATTCCTTTTGGTTTTGTTTAAATTCAATTTTTGTTTGTTTTATTTGTTTTGTAATTTTATTCTGTTTAGTTTTTTCTAATACAATGTTTGTTTTTTAATTCAAATTAAATTTATTTTTTAGTTCACAAATTTTAATTATTAGAGTCTTATTTGTTTGGTTTTATGTTTAACTTCACACCCTTTTTTTTGTGTCTGATTTTACTTTTATTTTATTTATGTTGAGTTCACTAGACTTGTTCGCTTGAATGATGAAACTAGAGTGTTTTTATGAACAAAAGATCTTAATGTTAAGCAAAGAAAGAAAAGAAATGACAAAAGCAAAGAGCATAAAAAACATGTATATAAAAACCGCTATTATTTTAAAGGGTGTTCCTTTAAATGGTGTGAACGTTGAACATTCCGGCCCCCATGCCTCGGTGAAATCTACCACAGGTTTTGAACGTGTCCTGTTTGTAGGTTGTGGGTCGGTAAGTTGCAAAGCCTCATGAACTAGTGTATTGTGAAGTTGTTGATAGATATGGCACCATGATGTACATAAACGTATACCGCAAGAAAAATGCCAATGTTTGGGGCGTTGAGATTGTTGGGATGCCATACCTGTAAGTATAAAGTTAGAACAATATTAGTGTATGTAAATGATCAGGGGTTATACTAATTTGCAAACAAAACCACAATTTTTGTAATTGGTCTGGTGATGACTCCATTTCTTGTTTTGATGTCTACAACTCTACAGTTCTGGTCAGGTCCAAGATATGTTTTGATGATTCGACCCATTTGCCATTTATTGGGTGGCAAGTTGTTGATTTTAACATTGTCCCTTTGAATCTTCCATTTGTATCTGCGTTGAAGTTCAACCAAATATTCGGACTTCCATCTTTGGCAAAATGAGTGGTAGATGACCTTCAAGCGTTTCCAGCGGTTGATGTGAGTCAGATTTTCACTGCTTACATCTGGTTCAGCTGGGGTCAATAATGCACTACCAATAAGGAAGTGTCCAGGGGTCAATGAATTAAGGTCATTTGGGTCATCGCTAGCAGGACTTAAGGGTCTAGAATTTAGGCACGATTCTATTCGAGTAAGAATTGTAGATAGCTCTTCAAACGTGAATTTTAAGTTCGGTATCATTTTTTTGAGGTGTGTTTTTAATGATTTTACACCGGCCTCCCAAAGGCCGCCCATGTGTGGGGCTCCTGGAGGAATAAACTTCCAGTTTAGGTTTTGATGACTAAAATGATGGATCACTTGATTTTGAAGAGTCTTTATAAATTCTAGACGGTCTTTTCTGAGTAGTTCTGCTGCTCCGACGAAATTTTTCCCATTATCTGAATAAATGAGTGCGGGACATCCACGTCTTCCTATGAAGCGGGAAAATGCTGCTAAGAACGATTGGGTCGATAAATCACTTGCTGCTTCAAGATGTACAGCTTTTGTGGCGAAGCATACAAATATGCAAATGTACCCTTTTGTAATGAGACACGCTCGGCCTGTGAAATTTTTGATGTCAAAAGGTCCTGCGTAGTCCAATCCAGTTGTAGCAAAGGGTCTTGATAATGTTGTCCGTTCTGGTGATAATGAGGCCATGATTTGATTTTGCGTCTGTTTTTTGTACAAAACACACGTTTTACAATTGTGAATTACGCTTTTGACCAAGGGTTTCAATCTGAATATCCAATATTCTGTGCGTAATACTCGAGTCATTAGTTGGTTTTCTCCATGAAGGGTAATTTTATGTGTAAATTCAACTAATAGTTGTGATAGCTTCGAGTTATGAGGTAGCAATATTGGGTAACGTTCACTATAGGTTAATGCGGGTGATTGAGCGAGTCGTCCATTGGCTCTAATAATGCCGTGGCGATCCATGAAGGGATTTAAGGTCAAAAGACTGCTAGTTGGGGATATTTTCTGCTTAAGTTTCAAATGTTTGTACTCATCTGGAAAATGATTTTGTTGAGTCCATATGATGAGTCGCTGTTTGACGAAATCTATTTCTTCTCGGGTGATTTCTGTTGAAGATACGCGAAGATGGGTTCTGTTGCTTCCAGTATTTCTCCATAATCGTATGACATAAGCAAGCACTCGAAAGGCGCGTGATAGGTCTGAAAATCGATTTAATGGGTCTTCGCGTATTGTGGTTGTAAATGCTTTTACAGTTTTAGCTTCTAAGTTTGTGTCACCTGTTTGTGTTGGTATCGGCCATTGATTTTTAGGCAATTTTAACCATGAGGGTCCAAACCACCATAGGTTGTGGTTTTCCAGTTCTTGTGGACTACATCCTCGGCTGGCTACATCTGCTGGGTTATCTTTTGAATCGATGTGTTGCCAATTTTGATTTCCAACCTTATCTAGGATTTCAGAAACACGATTTCCAACGAAAGTGTTCCATGAGCAAGGAGGTTTCTTTAACCAGGACAGCACGATTGTTGAATCGGTCCAATAAAATGTCTTGATATTTTGAAGTTGAAGATTTGGTATAATTCCACATGCAAGGTTTGCCAATAATACGGATCCACAAAGTTCTAAGCGGGGCAAAGATATTTGCTTAATGGGAGCTACACGTGTCTTTGAAGCCAGAAGAAATGTGAATACTGAGTTTTCTGATTGTATTCGAACATAAAGGGCCGCTGAATAGGCTTTTTCTGAAGCGTCGCTGAAACCGTGAATTTCCACATTACAATTCATGCTAAATTGGATCCAACGGGGAATTTTCAATATATTTATTGTGGGGCAGTTTTTTATGAATTTTTGCCACTGTAGACAAGTCAAGGGTTTTAGTATGTCATCCCAGTCGACCTTATCTAACCAAATCTGTTGCATAATTAATTTTGCTTCTACTATTATTGGGGCTATCCATCCACAAGGGTCAAAGAATTTGGCAATTGTCGATAAAACTTCTCTTTTTATGTAGTTTTCTTTTAATTTGACGTCTGGTGCTGTAAACGTAAATGGGTCTGAAGAAATGTTCCATTTGATCCCAAGAGTTTTTGTTCCAGTGTTTTCTGACAAATTTAACCAATCGAGAGGTAGTAGGGCCTCATTTGGTAGATCTTGTATGACTCGTGGGTCATTTGATGTCCATTTCATCAGGTCAAATCCAGCAGATTTCAAAACGGTTGTAAGTTCTTTTCTTGATTTGATGGCGTCGATTACAGTGTGACCACCTGCTAAAACATCATCCACGTACATGTGTTGTTGTAGAGTTTTTGATGCGAGAGGGTGAGTTGATTTGACATCTTCTGCTAGTTGAAGAAGGGTTCTAATGGCCAGAAACGGGGCGCAGTTGACTCCAAAAGTTACTGTCAGGAGTTCGTAATCCTCAATAGGATCCTTTTCTGTTTGCCGAAATAATATCCTTTGATATTTGGTTTGAGTCGGATCAATGAGTATCTGTCGATACATTTTTGTGATATCTGTGTTGTACACAAAACGGAAGAATCTCCACTTCAGTATCAGATGCACTAAGTCCTGTTGAAGTATGGGTCCTGGATATAGTATGTCATTCAAACTCTTCTTGTTTGAAGATGGGCTAGAAGCGTTGAAAACTACTCTAAGTTTCGTTGTCAACCGTTCGGGTTTTATTACTGCATGATGCGGCAGGTAATAATTTGGGTTTGTGTTGATTTCCAGGGGAGAAATTTTCCTCATATGTCCTAACTCGAGGTACTCAACAATTACTTGGTCGTATTGTTTTTTGAGTTCGGGTTTCTGGCTAAGCATGCGTTCCATTCTTAAGAACTGTGCCATCGCTATGTTTCTCGAAGTTCCTATTTCTTTGCTATTTTTGAAGGGTAGGGTAACTATATACCTTCCTGTGTCGTTTCTTCGTGTTGTCGACATGAAATTGTTTTCGCAAAATGTGTCCTCATCTGACCTCAAAACCCGTTTTGGGGTTTCCTCCACCTCCCAAAAGCGTGTGAGGAATCGGTCAAGGGACGTGGTGTTGAGTAGTGACACTGTTGTACTAGGTTGTGTCTTTGTTGAAATTGGTCCCCCCACAATCCAGCCAAATACTATTTTTTGTGCCAAAAGGGATCCAATAGACCGCATCGGTGTGTCCATGCAATATATTGAGTGGCCCAAGTCGAGGCCTATAAGCAAGTCGATGGGTCTGCTCTGATTGAATTGAGGATCTGCAAGTTCTAGTTTAGCAGTCTCATTGAAATGTTGCAAATCTAAGGTTTGTGGTGGTAAATTAGATGGAAGCGTCTTCAAGACTGGTGCCCAGACTTCTAATTTAAATTGTGAATCCACCTTGGAGCAAAGATTGAATAAACATGCTTTGGTTGAAGTCTCTGAAACTGTTTGACTCAAGCCTGTAACATGTACTAAATTTCTCTTGGTGGGTAAATTTAGTCTGTTCTTCAACTTTTTTGACATAAAAGTTGATTGTGAACCAGGGTCAATGATTGCTCTTGCCTGGTACTTTTCGCCTCTAGTTTCGATCAGTACAATTGCAGTGAATAACAAGGTTTCTTTCTCATTGGGAGATTGATTGAGATGTTTGCTCTCTTGCAGTGTCAAGGATGTGATATTTGGTATGGAAAAGCTTGATGCTGGTGTGGACTGTATATTGTTGTTTTGTGTCGCGATGCTCCTGCTAGATTGGGTCGCGTCACAATTCTGAACTAAGTTTTGGGTTTCTGATCCCTTATGTAACAAAGTGTTGTGTCTTTGCTTACATAATCTACAACTAAATTTACTTTTACAGTCCTTAACACTGTGGTCAATAGAGAGGCAATTGTAACATGAATTTGTGACCTTTACAATGTGAATTCTGTCGTTAACGTTCTTTTCTAAGAACTTGGGGCAAGACCACAATTGATGAGACTCTTTACAATGTTGGCATTTGTAATTTGAGTCATGTTTCTGTGCCCTATTTGTATTTAAAAATTTTATATTTTTCGACCCAGTTTCATTTTGGGTCGTGTTTATGTGAAAAGTGTGAACTCGTTTTGGCCTAGATTTCAAATTATCCTTTCTTGATTGTTCTGACTTTGAATTTGGTTGTGTGATGGCCTCTATGGATTCCAGAGTCTTAGAACTGTGCGTCAAGAAAGTGTTGAATTTTTCCCAAGTCGGAACTTTTGTAATTTCCTGAAGTGAATTTTCAAATTCCTTTAAAAGAGTTCGAGGGAGCTTTGTTGAGCAAATGTATACTAGAAATGGATCCCATGTGGCGGTTTCTATACCTAATGCATTTAATGCCTGAATACATCCATTGACTGTTCGCTGAAGTGTTTGAATTGATGAGCCTGAGTCTTCAGCTACGTTCGGAAGGTCAAATAAAATTTTCAATTGTTCATTTACTTGGATCCTATTATTCTCGTATTGGGCTATAAGATTTTTCCAGGCTATGTCGAAACCTTGGTTGGTCAATGGGGCATTTGAAACTATATTCCTAGCATCTCCTCCAGTCTTTTGTATCAAATGAAAAAGTTTCTCAATTTTGCTAAGTCTAGAATTATTTATATATAATGCCGTGAAAAGATCGCGGAAGGTAGGCCATGTCAAAAAATCTCCATAAAATGTGTCCGTGTCGCAAGGTGGTAGCCGCACAAATGAGATGTCATGATTCTCCTGTGGTTGATTCTCAACAGCAGAAATCCGCTCTTCCTTCCTTGGATTCGATAGGGCTTGAATTTCCGCATTAATTGACCCTAAACACGTTTTGTAGGCAGAAAAAACTTTTTTATAACGGTTACGAAGCTTATCTTTATCGATGGGTTTTTCCTTTGAATCGTCTTTTATGTCCCTACACTCTCCATACGTCCTTTTGACTTGTGACCATATAGAATCAAGTTCGACACGAAGTACCTCAAGAGAGTGAATGTTGTTCTCGGCCGCACTTTGTGTATATTCTGTTTCAAAATCCAACAGGTCATTTGTACAATTCACAAATTTATCAAGTGCCATTGTTATGGGTTAAAATTTAAATCGATAAAAATTAAGGATTAATTTGAGTCTAAAAAAGTCCCTGCTAGCGATTTCACAACAAGATATGTCAAAAATAATAATTAATTTCACGTTCAATTATTAGTATGGAGTTATTTTGTTTCCCCAGAAAATTATAAAAAAAAGTATGGGTGGTAACCCTTTTTTGTTATGTTCCTTTTCTTTTTATTTTTTATTTAACAGCGGCAAGAAAAAATATTTTCTAAAAAGAGCTATTACACTTACTTGTTGTTGTTGTGTCTTCTTTTGAACCGCTACTTTTTATTCTGGGTCTCTTGTTGTTTGTGTCTGGTGTTGTGTTGTTGGATCTTTTTCTCGTTCTTTCCACTTTGCTTGTGGATTCTATTTTTTTTCATAAAAAATTCAACTGTTTTTAAACCGTTATTTATTTTGTGCTTTTTTAATATTTTTTAATTTTTAGCAATTTTTTTTTTTGTTGTAAAAAGCACTTTACACTGCACTATATTCGGGTCGAAGTGACCAAAAAATGTTTAATGATGGATGTTGTGCTGGTTCGTTTTTCTTTTGTTTAAATTAAAAATTCCTTTTGGTTTTGTTTAAATTCAATTTTTGTTTGTTTTATTTGTTTTGTAATTTTATTCTGTTTAGTTTTTTCTAATACAATGTTTGTTTTTTAATTCAAATTAAATTTATTTTTTAGTTCACAAATTTTAATTATTAGAGTCTTATTTGTTTGGTTTTATGTTTAACTTCACACCCTTTTTTTTGTGTCTGATTTTACTTTTATTTTATTTATGTTGAGTTCACTAGACTTGTTCGCTTGAATGATGAAACTAGAGTGTTTTTATGAACAAAAGATCTTAATGTTAAGCAAAGAAAGAAAAGAAATGACAAAAGCAAAGAGCATAAAAAACATGTATATAAAAACCGCTATTATTTTAAAGGGTGTTCCTTTAAATGGTGTGAACGTTGAACAAGTACTTTCATGATTATTTATATAAAACTTTTAAACTTTACATGTACATATATAATGATTTATTTTAGAGAATTGTAAAAATGTTTTTTGTTATTACTACTCGAGCTAAAGGTATTGTTTTCAATTTAATACAAAAAATCACTTTAAATAGAACAATATTCGACAGTGTTCTTATACATATGTAAATTCCATAAATATTGATTCAGATTGAACTAAAAATAATAATACTATATAATATTACAAGAATAATTATTTATGATAACATAAAACTTACGAAGCAAATATAACTTTTTCCAATTAAGGCCTAATTGGTACTTTTTGAATTTTGCATAACCTTAGCAACACTCATCACTTTTCGAACAGCTGACTTCGTGCAAATGTATGTTTATCAATTTCTTTGCATTGTGTTGTGTTCGTGTTGCTTTGTGTTCTGTTTCGTTTTTATTTACATTTTTTGTTGACAGATGTCCCATTTTTAAAGTTTCTATAACTACACAAACGTTCTTACGGCCTTACGTTTTTACGTTTTCTACGCTTGACCAGCGCATAATAGTAAGTATTAGAATCTTATCAAATCTCAGTTTTACTTGTTCCTAGAGGTTTTTATGTATGTTCGAGTTCGATGTACTCATATTAAAGACGTGCACAGTTACAACTGTTCGATCATGTTGTGTTTTTGTTGAACTGAGTGTGTATAGCTAAATGGTTCTGTGTTGCAGTTGCAAGTTGGTATGGTTATTTTTTGTAGCAGTTAGGTTATAAATGGATAAAGAGAAAATGAGAGTATTATACTAAGCAAATAAAATGAGAATAGTATACTATGCAAATACATTTTTTTTTTGTGAAAACGGGAATGGAATAAGTAGATATAGTGGTGTGAGGAGAAGTATTTTTGTCCTCTTAAAGGGTCTATGAAATCAATAGTTAGGCTGCAAAACTATTTTCAGTTTTCATATTTATCACACGCGACATGTCGCACGGGGCATTTTTTTCCGTCATATTCATGCTGTTTCTTATACGATGTATTTACTTTCATATACAAGGGTATGACGACAAATCCATGGTTTTTTAATTTAATAAATTTTTTAAAATAAGATGTATTTTTCTGTGTGATCTATATGCATTATCCACTATCCAACATATCTTCAATTTTTTTATCCATTAACAAAATATACGTATGTTGAAGACAATAAAATAAGTGTTTGTTTGATTGTGAGATGAGTGAAATCCCTTTCTGACGAACCATTTCTTTAGGTTTGGAAACCGGAAATATGTACTCTATACTGAGTCCAAAGAATAAGCTAGATGAGGAGGCGATTCGTAGCCGGATGTATGATTTTTTGTCGATTTTTTTAACGAAATACACTTTTCCTTATTTTCTGCTTAAACCACACTATAATTGCTATCAAACGCAATTTAATGACAGCTTTTAAAGAAATTGATCTTTTTTTAATTTTTCTCTTCATCATTTGCTTCGCTTTTTTGTATGAATCTTAAAAAAAAATTCACTTATAATAGAAAAGAAAAAATAGTTTCAGAATTTTTGTACGCGATAGACTTTATACTACGTGTGCCAAGACAAAAATGTTATTTTATACAAGGTTTTCAAACGGAAGCCCTTCTCGTATTACATGTATTTTTTCTAAAGTAAGAATACATTTCTCCTCAAATAAAAGTTATAAATATGCACAAATTGTGATGTAAATAATAGGAAAATGTTGGGTATTGCTAAAGTGTAAAAAATGGTTAAAAAGTCGCATAAACTTAAGAAATGTGGCAAAATTAAATGGATTTTCAAACGTCACAGAAATAGTCGTTGGTCGCCAAAAAAGTGCAAATGAATCGAACAATGGTTACACTGGGTACGTGAACAAACAAAATTTTAGAACGACGTCGGCCGTTTCATCGCTTTTAACAGCGAACACAATAGGTCTATGATTACCAACTTGCTTTAATTGGATAATCTGGGCACAAAAGTCGAATGATTTCAACATAATAGAGCTACGTACCACATTGTTCATGCCACATTTCACGTTCTTCTCCATCGGTTTGAGCCGATGCGAACTGTCACCGAGATCGAGCGATTTGACTACATTAGGCATTTTCTTTAGGGGTTTTCTAAAGTCGCAGGCTCATGCAAATAAACCACAAACCACATTATGCATCAGAGGCAATTAAAATTTCGGATAATCTCCTCCCAGATTAAATGTGTTAGATATTTCAACGATAATGGTTCCAATATGTCGTTCAGACGAAAGAAAATTTCAATTGGCTTAGAAATACTTCCAAAACAATATTTGTACTTTTCAAAAAGTTTATAAAGTTGTAATCGAAAAATAAAACATAATGAACATGTTGCAAAGTATCGTAGTGTGCTGTACTTGAAAAATTTATGTTCTAATTATGATTTTAAATTTTGTTAAAACATTAATAACGAGCAAAGTATTAATCTATATAGCGGAAGTAATCCTACAAATGCCAGCAATAACTCAAAAGCATCGGCACCATCATCTTCACGGCAGTTAGCTCGTTCTCGAGCTAGACTTATGCGAACAACTGGAAGATCTGGTTCTGGGGGTCAAGGGTCGGGATCAAGAAGTACTGGTGTCATAATAGGAGGAAGCTCTTCCAGTCGACCTCTTGTAACAGTTCCAGCTACTTACGTACCCGAAGAACTAATATCACAGGCTGAAGTTGTTCTTCAAGGAAAAAGCAGGAATCTCATAATAAGAGAATTACAAGTAATTGATTAAATAAAATAAAATAAAAAATAGAAATATAAATATTTGTTTAAATTTATAAAGCGTACAAATTTGGACGTTAACTTAGCAGTAAATAATTTGCTCTCTCGAGATGATGAAGATGCGGAAGATACGGAGGAGGGTGGAGATAACTATGTCCCTGAAGATCTAATATCGCTATTAGATAATGGATTTCATGGTGACAACAACAGTGTTATAATTGATCCATCAGATGGACTCTTTACAGAGGAAATATTTAGCAACTATTCCAGCATAAGAAAGTAAGTTCTCAATTATGTCAAGAATATAGCGGGAATTGGGTACATGTTACATAAATATTTAAACTTATAAGTTCGTTAAATATATTTTGTATGACTATCCATTCCCTGCTAAACTATACCAACGTTTTTTAAGCAAATACCCCCTCTTAGTTTATTATTTGATCGCATACGCAGCGAACGTAATCAATCAAGTTCTGGTACTTCTGATAATAATCAATCAAGGTCGTCTGGATCAGGAACTAATGTCTTGACAGGATCTACCAGTTTATCCGCCCAGATTTCGTCGGTAAGCGCTGAAAGAGAAGCATTTAGTCGTTGGCGAGATCGACAGTGTTATGTTCCGCGAAGATGGCTGAATAAAGATGATTACGTTTGGGACAAAGAAGGAGGTATTTTGACAATTATGTATATCATTTAGTTTATGTAGATATATATGTATGTACGTTTATATACATCTGATTAATTATAAAAAATAATTTTATAGATTCAAAAAAGAAAGATCCAGCAGCTATGAGTTCACCAATATGGATTTCAGAAGAACTTCAACCATGGCCGGATAAAAATAACGCATTGAAATTTAAAAAAATTGCTGCTATTTATTCTGAATTTATAGCAATTTCGGAAAATGGTGACCTCCATCAGTGGCGCTGGTCAGATATAGAACCATATAAATCTGAGGTATAAAATTTATGAATTATATCACAAATATGGTTCTAACATAATACATAATAAACTTCATTCTAGGTTGAAAATATTTATCATCCAAAGACCATTACTCTCAATTTAACTGAAAAAATTGAATTAATTTCTGCCAATTTTATTCGTTGCTCTGTAGTTACAGAAAGTAATAGGGTGGCCACTTGGATGGACGATCAATTAGGTTATATTGGAGCTAAGTTAGAGCATGCTGCAATTTCGTTCAGTGAATTTGTTTTAGATCCTATAATATCAGTAAATGTCTGTTCGTTATATACTGCAGTTCGTACAGAAAATAACAATGTTTACTGGTGGGGAGTACTACCTTTTGACCAGCGGCGTTATTTATGGGATAAATATAGGAACAAAACCAAAAAACCATTTAAGCCTGTGGCTTCAGACATCAGTGTGGGAACACAAGTAATCATGAAAAAATGCCCAAAATACCAAACAGGCTCTATTGGTTTCACGTGTGCTAACGGAATACCGAAAGTTGGCCAACTGTTGAATTCTGTTTGGGACTCGAATGATGTATGCCGGTTCAAGATAATGAATGTTACTTCCCAAAGCAACGAAAAATCGCAAATATCTGGCAATAGTTCTGCCCCGAACAGCACAAATCTTACAATCGATAAAGAAATTACAAAACCCGTAGCAGGTCAAAGTTCCAGTTCCTCTAAAAGCTGTTCATCCAATAAGGAGACTACAGATAGAATTGATATGCCTCCGCCACCGTCACCGGCTTCTAGCACTTGTAGTGACACTGGAAGCGTTACGTCACATAAGCGTACTAAACGCATGGCTACCAAAGACGATAACAACGATACAAAAAAAGATGAAGAATTATGGCAGTTAAAGGATGTAGTATTCGTTGAAGATAAAATTGGCCCAATCGGGAAAGTTCTGAAGGTAGATGGAGATTTTGTTGCAGTTCGATTTCCTGTGACTTCAACATCATCTACTCCTTCTACAATGACAACAACTGCTAGTACTGTTCAGTCGGAAGGAAAAGAAGATGATTGGCAACAATGTCGCTTACTGCGTCGCGAGGATATCCAAGTCTATAAAACAGCAATTACTTCAAGAGGTCCCGATTGGCTGCAAAAGCAACCGAAAAAAATCAATATTAGTCATGGTAGCGATCCATCCGCATTCCAATTACTATCGCTTGCAGTTGACTTGAGAGGCATACATATTGTGAAAAAACTTGGATCAAAACTTCACTACAGCCTTTACAACCTGTATAATAGTAAGCAAGAACAAAATTGCCAATTTCCAACTGATAGTTGTTCTTTCATTGGAGCGTCTCCCAATAATATTTCAATGATTTGTAATAACGATTGCAGTGGCAACAGCAGTACAATTATACTTCGTGACGGAAATCGAGCATTATATCCAATGGCTAAAGATTGCGTTGGTTCAATTAAGGACCCACAATGGTTTGATTTGGCACCAGTGAAAGCAGTAGCAATGACAACAATTTCATTGAGCACATCTTTGAATACTAGCAACCAAAAATCAAAGGTTTGCATGACAGCCTTACTATTCGAGTCGCAAAAATTGATGCCACATATTTTGCGTTGTGATGTTAAGAATGCTTTTGCTGTTTTAAACCGTTTAGAAAAAGAAGATCGAATTGATATATCATCTGTGTTAGACGAACGATGTGATGGCGCTCGAAATATCTTTCATTCCTGCACAATTATGTGCTCGCCGACTACGAATAAAGACACCGATGAAAAAAAATCGGCAACAAATTTTACAGGAATAACTTCCCGTACATCACCGGCTTCAACGTCGGTATTCGCATCAAATGTATCGGCCGTTATTGAGAATTCTTCTGCAACATCAACAGGATCAAACGTCCCAACATCATCTTCGTTTCCTACTGTATCAGCTGCAATGACGTCTTCATCTAGTTCTTCAACACGAGAAGGTCGTACAGTAAGCCTTCGTGAAATGATGAATCGGTTAATAAACACAGATATGGATCAGTCATCTTCAAGTGGGGTCAACTCAGCAACAGGTGCAGTAAACGCAGAAGAAAATAGCGTTTATATGGCTCCCTGGACTATTGAATCGAACACTAATTCTTCAAGTGCAAGTATTAATGATGTTGTTATGGGAAATAGTACTGAGGAAGATATTTCAAAAATTATAGCGGGTTGCTCAAATACAAATTCGCTAAAAATATCTACTCCCAATTACGTATTTGACCCTATTCAACGACGAGAAAATGCTACATTGATTCTTCAGCAAATGTGCGGAAACCCCTCGTTAAGACCTTATCTTTTTCAATTGCTAAGCAGTAAAGATGCCCAAGGGCAAACTCCATTTATGTTAGCAGTACATAGTCGAGCTTATGAAGCGGGTCTTATAATCCTGAATACAATACTTACACTAGCGGACAAAGACAATGCAATGAAAGAGGCAATGATTTTTCCAGCCGGTTCTCCTCCAGATCAGTCACCATTGCACGTTATTTGCTACAATGATACTTGTTCCTTTACTTGGACAGGTGCAGATCATATTAATCAAAACATATTTGAATGTAAAACATGCGGACTAACGGATTCATTGTGCTGTTGTACAGAGTGTGCGCGTGTTTGTCATAAAGGTCATGATTGCAAATTAAAGCGTACATCTCCCACAGCTTATTGCGATTGCTGGGAGAAGTGCAAATGCAAGGCTTTAATTGCTGGTAATCAAAACAAACGTTTTGCACTTCTGTGTAAGTTGGCATCCTGTACAGATCTAGTCACCAAATTTAATGCTAAGGGAGAATCCATATTATTATTTCTAATACAGACAGTGGGACGACAAGCTGTTGAACAGCGCCAGTACAGAGCCAACTCTAGAGTTCGAAATGTTGGTAGTAATGCTGGAAGTTCTAGTAACGGGAATGCATCTACACGTAAGTCTTCAGCATCCATTGATTTGGATGTAAATATGCCAGATCATGATTTAGAACCTCCAAAGTTTGCGAGACGAGCTTTAGAGCGGTTACTAATCGATTGGCATGCCGTACGTGCCATGATAATGACTGGCGCTGAAAAATTTGAAAATACACCTCAACAACCACCTAATTCCGTTGATGGGACTAGTGCTGAAAATTATAATATTTATTTACAAAATCAGAATGGATCTACTTTATTGGACAAATTCACTCATAATTTATTTGTAAAATGCTCTGCCGAACATCTAGATACACTTCTGATGACTTTAGTTCGGGAAATACAGAACGATTCTGTGCCTGATCGTATTGATGACGCCGAAACAGTGGCACGTAGGTTTGTGCGATCGGTAGCACGTGTTTTTGTCATTTTTAATATGGAAAAATTTCCAAATCCGGAGAGGCGAAAATCTCTTTCTATGCCTCATAAGCATATACAAAGTTGTGTGAAAGTATTCCAGACATTACATAAAATTGCTATACAGGAACTGTGCCAAGTGTCCGAGGCTCTTATTGCACCCGTACGCTTAGGTATTGTTAGGCCAACTGCACCATTTTTATCATCTTCCAATATAGATGTAAGCTAATTTTAAGTAATTTTTCGTACATTTTTCTAATTTTCTCCTTTTTATGTATAATTTAGAATTCGGACGATTTGTTTAGTGTGGAACCACTGGCCCCGTCATCTGCTGCTGAATCTGTCATAGAAACTTCAACTGTCCATGAAACTAATAGCGAACAGCCAACAGGATTTAATTTCCAACCAAATTATGGCATTGATGGGATCGGTATTATCGGTAGTCATTTTTAGAGGTCATCTTTTGTCAATATTTATGGATAATTCTCTTTTAATTTATATTAGCTCTTCGTGATGCCTCTGAAAACGAGGAAGCACCTAATAGGGAAGGTGGTACACACAATCAGGACGAGGACCTTTTGGAATCGAGTCGAAATGAAGAAGGCATTCAAGATGACGAAAGTGATAATGAGTATACATTTAATGAACCTGAAACGGAATCTGACTCTGATGACAATCAAAGTAATCAAGACGCGCAACGAAGTGTACAAACAGGAGCCACAGTTGGATCAGAAACAGGTTTAGACATTATTAGTTATTTGAATTATAAATATTTATATATTAAATAAGTAAATTTTTGATAAATATGTATGCTCTTAAATTATTTTTGCATATATATAACGTATTAATGATTGTATAGTGTTTAAGAGTTAAAGTTCTTTACCCTTACAGATATTGGCGTTCTTTTCCTTGAAGATGAATCAGGAGATTCATCACCACAAGAGGAAGAGGGTTCTGAAGATGGCGAAACAGATGATCATGATGACGATGAATTTACTTACGCTGACCACCAATTGGAACGTCGCAGTGCTAGTTCAAATAATCGCAGCGATTTGGCTCCTCAATCAATGCAATGGGCAATTCGAAATCGCGATACAGCTAGATCTTCGGTTCGAATGCCAGCAGGTTCCAGTTTAGTATTTATAGACCCAATGGCATTACGTCGCTCTACTGTACCTGCAAGTACTGCCGTAGCAACACCCCCACAAGAACAGCATACAATGGCCACTACGTCAAGTAATTTGGCTCGGGCATTTGGAATCATTGTCCGGCAAATTTCGGAACTCTTAAGTAGTTTGACGTACAATATTATGAATGATATAGAAACCTCGTTGAAGATTTTACCCGATGAAGCTATTCAGTTACAGGTGAGTTAATTTCAAATTTATTATTGCGCAATAGGGTTAATTACGTTTATTAAATCATTCTGGGCATAGTTTTATCATAAAATAGCAAACTAAACCGACCGTAAATCTCCCGCTAGGAGTCAGAGTGTACCCAAATTTGTGGAGTTTTCATTTTAATAGGTATATAATGCACTTTATACTATAAGGTCCTTTTAAATTTCAAATTAGTTAAAACAAGAAAAAAAAAAACGTACGCCATAATTTTAAAAAAGGTATATTTATATACATTTATAAATCCCTAATATTTTTAATAATTGTAGAAAGCTCATAGCCGGCACCGAAGTAAAGATGACGCTATCATATAAATCAAAAGAAAAATTTCTAAAAATTTGTCATACATACAAATTCTTTGGAAGCATTTTAATTTTGACTGCTATAAATAGAAATTAGGTACATAGTTTCAGTTTTTGGAAATGATAAGGTAGTTTTTTTCACTAACCGTTTAAACTGTATTGTACTGTTAAAAATCCTTGATACTGTCCAATACAAAGAATGGTTGCCTGTTTCTTTTAATGACAGCATATGCTGGTGAGCCTATAAGAGTGGTTTTCCAAAAAGAAACAGTTAAAATGAGAGGACTACACTTAAAGAAATTATATGTTTTTTATCTGCTTTCTTACTAGACAGGCATACATACATTCAGTTTCCTTAAATGACTTCAATGTAAAACTACAATTCGTCGTGAAATAATGTGCGAAGGGATGTGCAGAAAATCTACCATACTGCGAAAAAAAATGTTCAGGAATTGATTAATATTCTCGGGGAATACTAGATTCGGGAGGATTCATCCGTTTCATGTATGACGACTGTCTTTAATATATACATAATGTAGATATGGTGATTGGAGATATTCAAGAAAATGTGAGGAAAAACAAGGAACACTTATCAGAATGGCTGCCTTCCAAAATGTATCAATACAAAGTTTGTATGCAGTTCTACTACTGTATATAAACTATGTAGATATGCAAAGTAACCAAACAATGCATCAACTATAAATCCGATGCCTGATTGCTTTTTGACAGCGTTAAAAATACACATTGACGACGTTTTGAAATAGAATACATTGTATATATTTTGTACAGCGGCACTATGATACACGATACTTTGTTCAAACACAAAGCTACTAACATTTTGGAAGGCAGCCAATATAAAGCGAATGTTGCAACGACATTAAAACAAAACGAAAATTAAATTACAAATTTTCTTGAACCTATTGAAAAAATTTTGCGATTTGAGTGTAAAAGAAATAAAAAAAAATGTAAGTTACAATAAATGAACGTCACAACAAAAATGGAAAAGTTTGGAAGACAACTGAGTAAAAGAATAACAAAATGTGGAATGTAATAAAGAAAACAATTGAAGAGACTACTGTCATAATTAATAAACTATCGTTTTCGGATTCATTAAAGAATAATTTATTGATGGCAGACAAAGCCAAACAGAACCCGGTAATTTTTTAAGTCAAAGGACAAATAAAATAAAGATAAAAAAGTTAGTCCAATGAATTTTAAAATTATTGACGTTGAACGAAGAAATAACGGATTGGTTGTGATATAAAGCAAAGTAACAAGGAAAGGAAAAAAAATAAAGGGAACATTACAAAATGAAATTAGCGAATCGTCCGAAATTAAAGTTCTACATAAAATTGAGTTGAGGATAAAAATAATGAAGACGACATTTAAGCTAACAGAAAAGGAGATTATTGAAAAACTGAAAAAGCACAATGATTTTCGGATAAAAGTGGCAAAGTTATTTGAATATAAAGTAATGGTAGTACAATATATAACGCCATAATTAAAGTAGGTGACGACTCATAAATGAAAATGTTGACGGCTCAAAAAGTTAATATTGGATGGGAGAAATACAGGATTTTTGATGGTGTCTAAACATGATGTAATAATGAATCAATGTATTAATTGTGTGAAAATTAATAATAGGTTGAATCTTGATCTGGATAAAAATCAACAAACCAACAATAAGAAATGTCTGTTTCAAAATAAGATACAAAAAAGAATATATACTAATATACAAGGCTTATATACTAATAACATGTCATATATACTAATATGCAAGGGCTTTTAAATAATTACAATTAACTACAAATCATTATGAAAGTGGAAAAACCTGAACATGTTACGCTTTCGGAACCTCACTTAACTTTAAATATAAACGAAGAGGAAAAGCAACTCTGAGGTTACCATCAATACATAACCTTGTGAAACTCAACTTGACGCGAAAATATGGATAACAGACTATATGGCAACGAATAATAAAAACAAATTGGTATTAACAGCATTGTACAGGACACCAAGCGGTACCGAAACAGAGTTCATAGCAGCCTTCAAAGACGTATTAGAGGATAAAAGTGAAGTAAATTGTGAGTTAGACGGTTTTTACAGGAATAAGATGAAATGTTTGCTGGATGATAATTGCTTCAAACAGATAACTTACGAGAATTACACAAGGCTCAAAAACATTAATTGATTGCGTTATAACGAATCTATCGAAAAAGGCTAATAGGGTAAACAAAATGAAATAGAATCCTAATGAGTATTTCCAAAAAGAGATTGACATATTGATTGAATTTGATTGAATATAAAGGCGAATTCGAATCTGCATTAAAACAAAACGAAAACGAAATTAAACAACTACTGCGAGCAATAGAAAAGAGATACGAAGAAAGATTGAAAAAAATAGATGAAGCGCAAAAATCATGCGAAACAAACGTAAAAGAAATAAAAAAACTTTACGGTACAATAAACGATCACGAAAACAAAAATAAAGAAATATGTAACACAATAGAGGAGAAAAGCAAAGCGATGTGCAATGAAATAAAAAAAGCAATTACAGAAGCAAATGTCAAAACATCTAATGTACATAAACAAATAACATATGCAGATACATTGAAAAGTAAAACTGGGATGCCAGATAAAACCAAACAAAACCCGCTAATAATCAAACCTAAACAGAAACAAGATATTGATAAAACTAAAGAAGATCTTAATAAAAAAGTAGATCCAACCAACTTTAAAATTATTGATATTGAAAAAAGAAAAAATGGAGCTGTGGTTATACAAAGTGAGAGCAATGAAGAACGAGAAAAAATTAGACAAGCGGTACAAAATGAAATGAATGAAAAATGCGAAATTAGGGCACTGAATCAACCTGAATTGAAAATAAAAGTCATTGGCATGTCATTTAAGTTTTCGGAAGATGAAATTATTGAGAAACTAAGAAAGCAAAATGAAATTTTGAAAAATAGTGTGCTAAATATAGTTAAAACGTATGAATATAAAAGAAACGGACATGTGTTTTATAATGCAATATTGAAAATAGATAATGACTCATATACCAAAATAATGAATGAAGAAAAAGTTAATATCGGATGGGAAAAATGCAGAATATCGACGGCACTGATATTATACAATGTTTTAAGTGCAGAGGATATAATCACAAATCGGCAGAATGTAGAAATAAAGATATATGCTATAAATGTCACGGTGAACACAGATCAGATAAGTGCAATAAAGAAATCATAAGCAAGTGTATAAATTGTATCCATATGAATAACAGATTGAACCTGGAATTGGATGAAAACCATATGACTTTAAGTAAAGAATGTCCAGTCTATATGAACAAATTGAATGCCAAAAAAAGAAGTGTAGGTTTAGTGGCATAACAACTAGAGCAAATATATGGAATATACACAAACATACAGGGACTAATAAACAATTTTGATCAATTAGAGACAATAGTAGTGAATGAAAAACCTGCGGAAACCCATTTAACGTGTGAAATTGAAGAACGAGAAATAATGCTTGAAAATTATAATCATTACGCAACGATATCAAACTCAACAAGAACTGGAGGAGTAATAGTATATTTTGAAAAAAGGTGGGAGGTTAAAAAATTATCTGAGAAAATTATTGAATCAAAAATTTGGATAAGCGCCTACGAAGCAAGATACAAAAATTATGGATTTGTTGTAGCGGCAATATACAGATCGCCAAGCAGTGCAGAATCTGAATTTATCGTAACATTTGAAGAAATTCTAGAAGAGATAACTGAAAGAAACTGTGATATAGCAGGTGACATTAATATAGACTGGGGAAGAAATGGTTTTTATAAAGATAAGATACAATGTGTTATCAATGATTATGGACTTGAGCAAATAATGACAGAATTCACCAGGATAACAAGATATTCGAAGACAATAATTGATTACATAATTACTAATAATAGAAATATTACAGCCGGAATCGATAACACGAATAAAATATCAGATCATGAAGCAATCCAGATAATAAACAGAAGCAATGACACGACCATAAAGGCTGGTAAAGAAAAAAAGGAAATTGAATTATTTAAATACAATGGAACTCAGTTCAGTAGGAGAATATATGGAATAACAGCGATTGACAAAAATAATGACCTGAATAACAATGTTATATTTTTCGATAATTATTTAGAAAATGCAGTTAGAAGCATGACGTTTAAAAAATATATAGTGGACACCAATTGTAATAGATGGTTTAATAATGAATTGAGAATAATAAAAAGGAGGAAAATTAATATGTATCAAACAGCAATCTTTGAAAATAGCTACGTTGCGTGGACAAGATACAAGAACATTAGAAAATATTATAAAGATCGGATTGAAAATGAGAAGAAAAAGTTTATAAATAACAGAATTAATAGAGCAAAAGATCAAAAGGAGATGTGGAGAGAGATAAAGAACCTAATACTGAAGAGAGACTAAACTGCAATCAAATCTGTGATATTTAACCAACTAGAATGTAAGAAAAATTTACAAATAGCGGATAAATTTAATAAATTTTTTATTGAAAGTATAAGATCCATAAGAGACACGATACCAATTGTGCAATATTCCAACTACATACCTGTGATAAGCTCTAGATTTAAGTTTCGTGAAATAACAATAGATGAATTAAGGATAGTATGTAATGATTTGAACAACAAGCCAGACTTTAATAGAATATCGAGTAAGATTATACTTGATAACTGGAACGTGATATGAAGAACATTGTTGGATATAGTAAATAAATCAGTAACAACGGGAAGCTTTGGGTGGTTTCGGGTTAAGGGGGTTAAGGTTATGGCGTGGCCAGCTCAGTCGCATGACCTTAATCCCATAGAACATTTATTGGGAAATGTTAAAAAATATGTTGCAGAGTAACAACCGTCAAATGCAGAAGAACTAAGGATCACAGTGCGCGATGCGTGGCATCAAATTCCTTTAAAGAGATGCCAAGATCTTATAGACTCAATGCCTCATAGATGTGCCGAAGTCATTAAAAACAAAGGTTATTCAACCAAATACTAAAATAGCTATAGTATTTAAATATAATATTGTTACGTTTTTACCTTTTAAAAACGTTAAAAATATGAGCTCGTAGATTGCAAATAAAATAAAAATAAATCTGTGTTTAATTTTAATTCAATTCTTTATTTTCTGCACAAGTTTCGTGCCACTGTGCGAACTTATTCTACGCATACAACGATAATTTCCACAATATGTGCTTGTTCGCGATATATTTCTCTGCTTATAACCTTTTTTATAAGCAACAACACTTGTTAGTTATTCTTCTTTGCTCACAACCTTTTTTGTAAGCACCACACTAACAACTGTTTTCCCAAACGCAACTTGTCTGCTCACAAGTCTGACCGAATTAAAGCTCGATAGATTTAACTCACACCGACGTGACGTCGTCTTACACGATTAAATTCAAACTCGTACTCTGAGAATAACGTGTCTTCATACACGACTGACTGAATTCTAACTGAATCATCGTTGCTCGCTTTATCTTGCCTTTTATATCACTCGATCAACAGTGTGATGAATGCCCTTGAAGGATGATGACGACCTTCGGGAACAATCCAAAAATGTAAACAATTTATTTCCATTTTTGTTGTTAGTGCATCTTATTTACTTTCGTCCAGGCAGAGTTGTTGTTGTTTTGTTTGTTTATTCATCGATCTTGTAAACAAGCACTTGTTTTTGTTGCTATATGCTTACTCATTCGTTGATCACGTGAACAACTGCATTGTTTTGTTTTTGGAGCTTTTGTTTTTATGCGTGATCAACTCCATTGTGTTGTTTTTGGAGCTTTTGCTTATTATTTTAACAACACCATTTCCATTTTCGTAACACTGCCGCCCACTTAAGCCTGTTCGTCCCGAATAGGCTCATTATCTCCTCTCCTGTAAATAACCTTGGCGGTTGATCTAGCTGTGGGATCATGCATCGCAGATGGATACGCCAGTAGATACCTCGCAATCCTTTTGCTGCTCGCTCACTACGTTTCTCAAGTATTCCTCCAGGCTTCGACCAAATTGTTCTACCATTCCATACACCTCAAACATTCCTTTGAATACGGCTGGCTCGAACTTCTGCCTCGGAGTGTAGCTCTATTGGCACCTAGTAGCAGCATTCCCAGTGGTTCACAAAAAAACCTTTTCTACTGTGTTCGCCTCTTGATTGGGTATGGCATACACTTCCGGCCGTTAGCCTAAGTAATCCGTCTTGACGAGAACATATCGGTTTCTGGCAATACAAAGGACCTGCTGTTGTTACCCGCTCCAAAAGTGCGTCCGACTTATATTGTGCAGCTGACCTCGACTTCGCTTTACTGGGGACCTCGCTTCTAGGAAACCAGCACTTGCCCCTCTGATGATGATGATGGCTGGTATCCCGCCCGTTTGATGGTGAGCCGGATCTTGACCTTCCTCGTGGCGCGTTCCAGTTTCTTCGGGACGTGTCCGCTCTTTCCACAGTTGAGAAGCCTCAGCTTTACCTTTCGTCCGGCTTCTGCCACATCTTGCCTTAACAACGTTTTAAATTTATGCAAAAGGCGTCCTTTTTCCTCCGCGATTTCCACTCCTCGCACTTTTCTCGCTTGTGCTGTAGAAATCATGCAAGCGGTCTCTTGGGCTAATTCGAAGGCCAGGGTCTCTACAAAGATTGTCTCTCGTGCAGTCCACACCGCCAATCCGACATCATCGGCGCGTATACCATTTTCACACGCCTCGGTCTTACAATTGTCTACCAGTGGACGGTTTTCTCCCGGGCATGTGAGCTGCACTAATCTCTCGTCCTCCACTACAAGGGCTTGCAGTGACTCATTACCCTTTTGCGCGCGCCACCCCAATTCCATAGGGTACAGTTCTCCTTCGTGCCCTTCGCCAAATTCACGCTGTAACGCCACCATTAAATCACTGTAGTTGTTTCTACGGCTGACTGGCATGACCTCTAGAACCTCGGCTGCAGGACCTTTTAACGCCAGGATTAGTTCCAAAGCTTTTTCTTCATCGTCCCATCCGTTCCTGCTGGCTACGGTCTCGAATTGGAATTTGAATACGGACAGGGGTGTGCTACCATCAAAACAAGGAGTTCTAATCCTGCTGGTTCCTTCCGATGTAATTCGCACTGGTTCCGGTCGCTGACTCTGGAGGTTGTTGATCTTTTCCTCCATTTTAACTAGTTTTCCCTCAACGGACTTCTCCAAATCAATTACTTTCGTGTCAACGGTCTTCTCTAGGCTTGTCACCTTTTCCTCGACACTAGTAACCCTTTTGCTGACCGAGCTATACATTTCTTGTAGCTTCGCCGCGTCCGCTTCTAGTTTCTTCTCAAGTTTTGAAAATAGCTTTTTGTTCTCTTCCTGCGCTTTCTGGTTTTCTTCCCGCATTACTTGCATTTGTTCCATTAGAGCGGCTAGCACCGAACTCATGTCAAGACCGCTAGGGGTTGCAGGAGCCTGTAACTCACGTTCCTCTTCGTCTTCGAAGTCGTAAGTGTCGATATCAATGCCACGATTCCGCAGTTCTTCCCTTAACCGCCTTTGGAGCTCATTCTTCGTGCCCATTGTTGGCAGCGCCAATTTAGCCAATTCTTGTTTGAGCCGCTCCACTCTTAACTCGGAGAGTTTCATCTTGATTTATTTTTATTTTTAAATTTTGCAATCCCACTTCTGACACCAATTGTTACGTTTTTACCTTTTAAAAACGTTAAAAATATGAGCTCGTAGATTGCAAATAAAATAAAAATAAATCTGTGTTTAATTTTAATTCAATTCTTTATTTTCTGCACAAGTTTCGTGCCACTGTGCGAACTTATTCTACGCATACAACGATAATTTCCACAATATGTGCTTGTTCGCGATATATTTCTCTGCTTATAACCTTTTTTATAAGCAACAACACTTGTTAGTTATTCTTCTTTGCTCACAACCTTTTTTGTAAGCACCACACTAACAACTGTTTTCCCAAACGCAACTTGTCTGCTCACAAGTCTGACCGAATTAAAGCTCGATAGATTTAACTCACACCGACGTGACGTCGTCTTACACGATTAAATTCAAACTCGTACTCTGAGAATAACGTGTCTTCATACACGACTGACTGAATTCTAACTGAATCATCGTTGCTCGCTTTATCTTGCCTTTTATATCACTCGATCAACAGTGTGATGAATGCCCTTGAAGGATGATGACGACCTTCGGGAACAATCCAAAAATGTAAACAATTTATTTCCATTTTTGTTGTTAGTGCATCTTATTTACTTTCGTCCAGGCAGAGTTGTTGTTGTTTTGTTTGTTTATTCATCGATCTTGTAAACAAGCACTTGTTTTTGTTGCTATATGCTTACTCATTCGTTGATCACGTGAACAACTGCATTGTTTTGTTTTTGGAGCTTTTGTTTTTATGCGTGATCAACTCCATTGTGTTGTTTTTGGAGCTTTTGCTTATTATTTTAACAACACCATTTCCATTTTCGTAACAATATGAAACTTTTGTGCCTTTTGTTTAGGTTTTGTACTAACACTCCTATTATTTTGAACAATTAATTTCGAAGGAAAGCTTTATTTACATGAAATATTTGTTTTTATAGTTTTAATTAAATAATTAAAACATTTGTACAATGGGTCAATTCGACCTCCGGGTACTGTACTTGTCTCTGTCGACAAGTACACGTCTTCTAACCTAACCTAATTAAAAGGTAAAAAATTAGAAAATGAATTAGAAATAAATTTTATGTCAAAAGAATTTGATATTTCCCTTTTTATTTTTTTTTTAATTTAAACTTTATTTTTAAATGAATGGCACTACTATTATTTTGAACACAACTGTACATGAATTTGCAATGCCGAAAATCCCGGGACAAGTTATAAGAAATCCCGCGATTCCGAAATTACATTACGGCTCGGCAAGCGTTCTCATTCCTTTTCGTATTCTAAAAACTAACATACGTTCCATGGACGTTTGACTAACCGGGGGTAAAGATTATTATATTTTTAGCATTACGTTGAACATGTTTCTAATGCGTTAATAGTTGAAAAGCGCAAGGCATAAAATATGTAATAATAAAAAAGTACTAAAGTACTGAATTTTTCAACACTGAATTGAATTTTTACTCTCTTTATTACGAACATTATTGATGTGCGTGTCCTTTATGTGTAAAATCCGAAGATGTTCGACCCCTGAGGATTATGGGTGCCGACCACTGTTTTAAAGTATTAGGCGCCCCGATTAGCGACACGTCCACGTAACGTAATTTACGTTTGTTTTTAGCATATGAAGAGCAATGTAAATACTTACCGAAATCACAAAGTACACAGAGGCGTCACGAAATTTGACAATTGCCAATTTAACAGTAGATTTAGCGCACCAGTCAAAATGACTCTTTTTGCCTTATTGGCCTTAAATATTGACTTTATGTGAATATTTTTTTCCGAAACTATTATATGATTTTTATAACGACAACTAAATACATTTTTGATCTTGTACCGGTGCCAGTCATTTTGACTGGTATGTTTTTCTATGGCAGCGATAGATCTTTGTTTAGATATAATATATATTACCAATTTATCTGGCAAATCCCTTATTACCGATAAGTAACATTATAGCACATACAAAATATACGCACTCAAAACGTTATTTTTGAACACCAGTCATTTTAACTGGTGTTGGTATAAATAGGTATACAAATTTCTTGGTAAATCTAGTGTTAATGTGAAAGGGACAGCAAATATTACAAAAAAAAAAAAAATTTCCGTCCCTCTCATATTGTCTGTCTGTTTTGTTTATTTATGTTTTGATAGTTTTCGGAGTGGGTTTTTTATATTGGCGCGAGTTAATAAAAAATGTAATTTTTGTGTGAAACTATTAATAAATAGTAAAAAGAACTAATAACAATACTAGTTTTTAACTTTTTCATTCAAGAAATTAAAAAATATTGGCAACTTTCAGCAAGAAAAGCTTTTTATGAGCAGTACGTCTTATTTTGATCTTGTAATATTTAGTTTCTTAATTACCTTTTGCACAAGAAACTATATTCATTGTGACCAAAAATCACCCACATTTCAATTAATAATTAAATATTTAGGAAATTTTAAAATTTTCATTGAAGAAAAAAATACTAAAATTTTTTACCTTTTTAACACAAAATAAATGTTTATTTACATTTCCTACTTTTCCTCCTTTATCACAAATTTTCGCTCTGCATAAAATGTACTGTATTGTTGACAAAACGGAACGATCTGTATAAAACAGAATTCCTTAATTTTTCACCAATTTTCGCTCTACATATAAATGTACTGCATTGTTGACAAAACGGATTCAGCGCATTCTTTCTGCGTGTCTACCCATAACACAGTGACCTGTAAGCATGGCAACTGTGATCGAGATGATGTTACGACTAAGTCCAAGTAACTGGTTGGTGCGCCTTCTATCCATTGAGGGCCAAGTGAGCCTAGCGGTGGAGCAGGTCTCCTCATTGATCCAAGATAGGTTGGCGTCCCGGGAGAATTTCCGCGCGATGGCCAGTTTGAACGAGGTAAGTGGCATTCCCAAGTTGATCGAAGAAGATTCCGGAAGAAGTGCGCCAGCCCTGGCTAGCTCGTCTGCTCTGCAGTTTCCCGGAATGTCGCAGTGTCCGGGGACCCAGATAAGTGTCCAGAAAGAAGGTTAAGGCTGCGGCGGCATTCCCTGACGATCCTAGAATTATCCGAAACGTTCGATAGAGACTTTATCGCAGCTTGGCTATCGGAGAAAATTGAGATGCAGCTGAAAGGAACTCCGTGTGCGAGGATCCACTGTGCGGCCCGGTAGATGGCCATTACTTCCGCCTGGAACACGCTGCAATAGTCCGGCAGCCGGAGTGAAATGTTCAAGTTAGTGTTGTGCTTACAAAAAAGGTTGTGAGCAAAGAAGAATAACTAACAAGTGTTGTTGTTGCTTACAAAAAGGTTGTAAGCAGAGAAATATCACGAATAAGCACATATTGTGAAAGTTATCATTGTATACGTGGAATAAGTTCGAACAGTGGCACAAAAGTTGTGCAGATAATAAAGAATTGATTCGAAAATAAACACATATTTATTTTTATTTTATTTGCAATCTACGAACTCATATTTTTAACGTTTTTAAAAGGTAAAAACGTAACAATATTAATCTTTTAAAGTTGTACATAAACAATTATTTTTCTTCATTTATTATTATTATGATTGTAATGTGTATAAAAAACGTTGAAACAAAATAAATAAATAATATGTATTTTGAGTGGCCATGTGGCACAAATGCCCTTTTTGGTACCTTCCTATTTATAAGTAAATCTTTTTAATCTTTTAAATTTTTAGATACATATTGTTATGATTCTAAAGTGCATAAAGAATTATAAGAGTGATTTTTTTGTTATTATTCTAGCTAGAGGTATTGTATTGAAATTTAATAACAAAAAAAGAAAAATAAATAAATCACTTTGAATAGAACAATATTCGACAGTGTACTTACAGTGGGACAGCAAAATCTTAGTACTCCAATATATTTTGACAAAAAAAGTCCCCACAGGCTTTATACTCTTGCACAAAGTCCCGATATAACTTCAAGAGAGTATTTAGGAGATCATTTGAAAGAACGGTTACGTAATCGCTAAACCTCAAACAAACGTCAACCGAGAAACTTGCTCATGGTACCACCAGAAAACGCTAAACAAAACTTGTACATTCAATTCCAAATGGGTTAAATGGAGTGCTTGACCTTAAGGGATATTCTACTAAATACAAGAAATAACATTTTCATATATTAGGCCTTTGACTTTTAAATTTACTTAGGGTTCTTCTTGGGGGTACCTATGGAGTCATCTGAAACTTTTTTATAATAAAATAATATAAAAACCTTAATTTTTTATACAAACTGTTGGTTAAAATTCATGAAATTGTCAAAATATACTGGAGTATTATTATTACGAATTTTGCTGTTCACTGTTTATGTAACTTCCGTAAATGTTGACTCAGATTGAACCAAAAATGTAATATTCTATAATATTACAAGAATAAATATTTATAATAACATAAAACTTAAGAAGTAAATAAACTTTTTCCAATTAAGGCCTAATTGGTACTTTTTGAATTTTGCATTATCTCAACAACACTTCGTGCAAATGTCTGTAAATGAATTTCTTTGCATTGTGTTGTGTTCGTGTGTGTGTTTTGCTTTGTGTTCTGTTTCGTTTTTATTTAAATTTTTCGTTGACAGATGTCACGTTTTTACGATTTCAACGCTTCGCTAACCGAGCCTTTACTCGTAATTTTTGTTGTTGCTTGTTTATTTCCATTTAGTTTCTTTGTGCCCGCGTAACAACTAGCCGTGCTACATAGAGACATCGATGTTAATAAATATCGATGTTTTCAAAAAGACAGATCGATGTTAGAAAACATCGGTGTTAAGACCGATATATGGATGTTTTATTTTCCTATCGTTAAATAACTAAATATAAAATCTAAAGCATTTTAACACATCTAAAAAGCTAGAAACAAAACTTTAGCGCTCATTAAACAGTATTTTACTTGTCCTATAGCATATTTTAATTTGAAGCTGTTATGAATTCATATGACGATAAATACTACAAAAAATTATTTAAAATAACAACTAAATTTATTACTAAAAATGACACAGAATATCATTCGATGTCAATGGTTTCTTTGATTTTAAATCGTCCATAACGACTAATGCAAAGTAAACAACTCAAAGGCAAGCTCTAAAGCAGCGGTCGGGGAACTTTTTTAATCAATACCCCAAAATATTTTTGTGTAAGTTGATATTACCCCATGGCGAAGACCAAAAAAAAAAACCAAATCGCCTCTTTTTAGCATCTTTCATATTATAGCCCCCCATGATAATTTTGAAAAGAAAACAATAACTAAAAATTTAATTTAACAATATTTTTTACTCACAAAAGTTTCATTTTTACCCCATTTGGGGTAATTTACCCCGGTTCCCCGACCGCTGCCCTAAAGCAAATAAACATGCGTTTTATCATAAAACTTGTATGATGAACGATTTAGAAGCCTTTCAATTTGAATGTCGATGTATCGTCCATCAAAAAATCGATGTAAATATCGATGTATCGTTTGCATCGCTAGCTACACAATCTTATTGTTGTTAGATTCATTACATTGAAATCGACAAAAAAAATTATTTTGCTGTCATAGAATCTGTTGTTATCGATTTTTTGACAGAAATGAGATTTGCATTGTTTGTTTTGATTTTTCTTTTACGCGGTTTACCATTGACACATTCATAGAATTTAAAGTAAAATTAATTACAAGTAATACATTTAAGTTAATGTAAAATACATAAATAAATGTGGTTAAAAACATTTGCTCAAAATGTTTTGTTTTGTATACAAGGAATAATATTTTCAAGGTATCTTTATTTAATCGATAATATCCGATAAATCTGCAGAACATTACAATAAAATTTAAAATAACTTCTCGGCGAAAATCACATCTGCTTGCTCTGACTATGGCAATTCCAGTGGATTGCTGTCATTCTTTAAAATTTTTCTTTTAATTTTTTCACAATTCTGTACATCCGTTAATAAAAATGTTACCACATAAATTGTTAAAAATTAATTTAAAAATGTTAACAAAATTAAAATTTATACGTCGCGAAATTATAAACAAAGCAAACAAAATGTTACCATAATCATAAAACAATGCAAACTTTAATAGCTGTTTTGCATACTGGTTGTGTTTATGTTCGAAACAAGAATCGATTTTCTATTCTAATGGTATGATAAATAACAATTCTTTCTTGATATTTAAGTGTATTGAAATTTAAGTATATTATAATAGTTTGTATAATTTATTCTTTGTCATAGGAATTTGTTGAAAGATGTTTAAAACCGTCGTGGGATTGGATGTTTTCCGTAATGGATAGCACTGAAGCTCAGCTTAAGTTTGGTGCATATTTAACCAATTATGCAGACCCATCACATCCTCTGCATCCATTAAATTCGAACTCACAAAATAATACAACGCAATCAAATAGTAGTGGGGGCAATAGTGCAGCTGCCGTTGGAATCAATATTATGGGTATGTCTATATTAGTGATTTTATATGCATACATATAAGTTATTATTTTGATAATTTATGATTATTTATTTTTTTAAGCTTCGACATCTCGGCGAGACTTTTTTACTTATTGTTTGTCTCTAATGAGAGCACACACATCAGAGCATCGAGATGCTTTACCGGTTTTAGATATTACTGCACTACGCCATATTGCATATGTTTTGGACGGATTTATTTACTATATGAGAAATGATACTAACTTTTATGAAAAGAGTGAAGGAGTACAAAGTGGTTCGTCGAATGCGAATGAAAATGACGATACTGACGATGAACTGTCAAATATAACAAGTGATGATCCGTATGGAGAAATAAATGGGACAAACACCTCCCTAAACATTGCAGGTACTACGGGAACATCTCGACGACACGTTTTTTTCTCAAGATCGGATTCAACGTTAAGCCTGGGTTGTTTAGCCCCAGATGGGTTTGATTTACCACTTGATGTGGCTATACCATTAGCAGATAAACCACATCTCTTGCAACCAAATTCGAAACGACAGGACTTATTTGCAAATTTGCCATTGGTAGTATCGTGTACCGACAATGTTTCTTTATGTAATGGAGATTCATCTACTAATAATCTTGATCATCCTCCGACAAAGTTAGGTTTTTCTTCGTATGTTACTTGTAAAACTACAAATGTTGCTAAAGAAATCAATACATTGGAGGAGGACGAACCAGACGATGAAACTGAAGATGTAAACAATGAAAGCCATTTAGGTAAAAGCACACGTTCGACTAGTTTTCGCGTTGTTTCGGCTTCATCGCCTGGAGTTGGTTCTCTTGAGGCTAACAGTGGAGCAATTGGAAATGTCTATCTACAACTGAAGAAGAAGCAATATTCTGATGATCCAAAATCACTCAACGAAAATCAGGAAAGAATGGATGATCATGATAATATGGATATTGATACTGTTAGTGCCAATGACGTCCTAGATAAACCCTCAGAAATTATTAATGCTAAACAATCAGTTGTTATAACAACAAGACCTGATGTCATAATAATGCCACAAAAAAATTCACGTGTAAATGAGACTGAGCTATTAATACAGTCAAATAATAGTGCATTTGCAGCATCCTCGTCATCATCTATGGTACGAAGTGTTATAGTTCGAGCAGGTGGCGGAAGTAGTACATCTTTTAAAATTCAGGATGAAATGGCATCTACTTCTCAAAAATCTAAGACAACGTATTTAACAGGGGACGATCATGGAAAGAACCTGATGATAGGACGTTCCACTAAAACAAATACACTAATGTTTCCTGCTCGAGGTCATAATTTCTGTCAAAAGTTAAACTCCAGTGATACTTCTCCTTCATGGAACTTTCTTCTGGGCCGTTGGAAACTTACTTTAGATCTCTTTGGTAGAGTGTTTATGGACGATGTTGGTATGGAACACGGTTCTGTTTTACCGGAGCTAAGAGGATTTCCTGTGAAAGAAATGCGGTTTAGACGACATATGGAAAAGCTGAGGAATGGTCAGCAACGTGATTTAATATTTTGTAAATTAGAACGTAATCGTGATAGTTTGATTATTCAAACATTTAAAGAACTAAATACTCAGTTTGGAAGTCAAAACAGACGTGTTCATCCTCCACTTACTTTTAACAGAGTTAAAGTAACATTCAAAGATGAACCAGGCGAAGGTTCGGGAGTAGCTCGGAGTTTTTATACATCAATTTCGGAAGCTCTACTAGCTAGTTCTAAAATGCCAAACTTAGAATCTGTTCAAGTTGGTAGTAATAGCGGCAAATATGGTGTGCCATTTTCATCAATTTTGCGCAATCGAGGAGCTTCTAGTCGTGATGCCCCAACTTTACAACGTCGCGGTACAGGTAGTAAAATTCTATGGCGCACTGCTCGTGAAAGAAAAGCCCTGAATTATGAAGCAAGACCTTATATTCCTGTATCGAATAACTCGGGTATGTTTATTTATTTTTCTTCTTTATTTTTATTTATTTATTTATTATAATAAACATAACACAACAAGATTTTAATCTTATAAGTTATATGTAGTGCTATGCTTAGGGTCAATAAGATATAAAATATAAAAAAATAACATTAATTAAATATAAGAAATTAAGTAAAAATAACAAATTAATATAAATATTAAATTTAATTAAAAATATAATTTAAAGCAATTTATAAAACTAACAATAATACAGAAATAAATAATAAAGTTAAAAGATTACTTCTATTTATGTTTTAAATTTTAGATATTTCAGGTGACAATCCTAATGATCATTTGTCAATGCATTTACAGCAGCTGGGGGAGCGTCTCTATCCCAAGGTTTGTTAATAAAGGTTGAGTTTATCTTGAATAAATATTCTTTAAAAGTTTATAAATGCTACACAGATTTATTCGCTTAATACTGCAAATGCTTCCAAAATAACGGGTATGTTGTTAGAAATACCAACACCACAACTGCTTTCTATACTATCATCCGAAGAATTGCTACGCCAGAAAGTTAATGAAGCTCTCGATATAATTGCATTTAAACAAAAGTCAGAATCGAACAACACATCTGTTACGACAGGACAATCGAAAAAAATGAATCCTGTTGTGTTACTAGAGCCGTGCCACGTTGAAGACAATGATCCTCTCTTTTATATGCCTGGTAAAAGAGGATTCTACACACCCCGTCAAGGATACGGTTCATTCGAACGAATTAATGCTTTTAGGAATATTGGAAGGTGTTATTTCTTATAAAATGTTTTTGTTACGAGTTTTATAATATACATATATATTTTCTCCCCTCTTTCAGATTAATTGGACTATGTCTTTTACAAAATGAATTACTACCATTGTTCTTGCAACGACATGTGTTAAAATATATACTTGGAAGAAAAATTAAATTTCATGATCTTGCATTTTTTGATCCTATTATATATGAATCGTTTCGGCAACTCATACAAAACTCGCAGACAGAGGATGGAGAAGAAGCTATTGCGAGAATGGAATTGTTCTTTGTGTATGTATTAATTTTCATATATTAATTCTCGCTATTCATAAACACCACTTGAATATTATTTGTAAATTATTAAAAAATTTCTTCAATTATAATTATTACGCATTATTGTTTTAGGATCGACTTGATGAAAGAAGAAGGCGGTGGCAGTGTTGAATTAATACCGGGAGGTAGAGAAGTTCAGGTAACATCACATAATCTATTCGACTATATTAGGCGTTATACGGAATACAGACTAATAAAAGCGCAAGAGAAGGCTTTAGAGGTAAATTTTCATTATTTTCAACGAATATTTAAAATTTTAAAAATGTCATTTTTCTGTTGCGAATAAAGGCCATTAGAGATGGTGTTTTTGACGTTTTACCGGATAATTGTATGCAAAGCTTAACTGCAGAAGATTTGCGACTACTTTTAAATGGTGTTGGAGACATAAATGTTTCTACATTAATATCATACACAACCTTCAATGATGAGTCAAGTGAGGGTTCTGATAAGCTTTTGAAATTTAAAAGGTGGTTCTGGAGTATCGTTGAAAAAATGAACACCTTAGAAAGACAAGACTTGGTAAAACAAAAAATTTGCAATAATTTACATCATATTAATTCTCATTCCTCCTCCGAAGGTATATTTCTGGACTGGATCGCCTGCTTTACCTGCATCTGAAGAAGGTTTTCAACCATTACCATCTGTTACAATTCGACCAGCAGATGACACGCACCTACCAACAGCTAACACTTGCATATCTAGGCTTTACATACCTCTCTATTCAAGTAAATCAATACTGCGTAGCAAATTACTATTGGCTATAAAATCTAAAAATTTCGGTTTTGTATAAATTATTAAGTTAAAATGTTTTATTCGGCTTTATGGAAAATAAGTAACTGTTCTATTTTCCATATGAATTGTTTAAGTACGTAAATACTGATTTTTTTTGTTACTGCATAATAAGATTCATACATTTTGACTTATTTAAATAATAAACTATCTAAATATTGTAATCAAAATGATGATAATTTATTCTAAAAGTAGTAAGATGGTAATTTTGTTTGCTACAGAAGTAGTTAATCCTACAACAACAATCTCTAAACCATTATTCATTCCTACATAATTTATCTTTAAGAAATCGGACTCTTTGTTATTGGTGTAACTTTTTAAAAAAAACACGTATTATAAAAAATATTTTAGAACTTGAATGTCTATTGAATTTATTATATAATCTGAAATAATTACTTCTAAATTTTTAAAACGTGTTATTTTAGTTTTAATAGTATAAATTCTTGGTTAAAGAAAAATACATTTCCAGTCTGCAAATTTTCAAAAAATTTTACAAAATCAAATACTATTCATCAGTAAAGCATACAAACATAGATACTACTAAAAATTTTATACATAATATAAATAATTATACTATTTATATCTTTAACTGAAGCATATATCTTTAGCATTATATTGAACATATAAACATTATAACTTCATATATAAACAAAAACTAATTTAAAACTGTATTAATATGAATAAATTGAATGAATAAATTACATACGCTTTAAAATATTCAATAAATGTATTTATTAGTACATACAAATATAAAAATTAAACGGCTGGATTAAACGTAAGTTGCAAAATATATTTACAACGCATAAAGTTCGTAAACTTTTATTTGAAATATTTAGTAATGGCTTATGTTTCTTAATGCTGGGGTGGTCAGTTTTATGAGCGTCAGCTGCAGTTTGCATAATGTTTTATTTTGTATGCATACTGTTCCAGATATTTATGACATATGCTTTATGTATGGACCATTACATAACGTCGTTTTCATGCAAAACATTTCTCTGCAAAGCAGAGAAAGAAAAAAAATGTAAATATACAAAATGCTGTGGAATCAATGCGAATTCATATAAGGTGGTGTTGTCAGCCCAGGTGATAGTTTTTTTTAATGTACGAGTGAGTGTCAAATCTTGGGGAAATCTCCGATGGTGTGCTAGAAAACTCTTGAACAGGGCTATAAAGGAGGGAGGATGCTGACTAGTCTGCGTACAGAAACGTTTATAAAAGGGAAATTAGGCACTATATATAGTGCCAGATGCAATGTTCCTGCCTGGTTTGATACTCATATCGGATAGGGCATTGTGGAATGATGGGGTGCTCTAAGGGCAGAGAGGTATAGTTGGATGGAGGCACAGTGACTTGGGATTTCAGTAAGATCTCAAACTTAAGCTTCACTTTAGGTTAAATGATAACTGAAGAGTCTTTTATGCAGAGATTTTTGCTATCTTGAAGGCTATTAAGGCTATGGTTGGTATGTCCACTTCTTATTAGTAATTTTATATGGTCTTCGTTGAGCGTCCGCCTAGTGTAAATTACGACTTTGTCTTGATTGTAAGATTGGACCAGATCGGGTCTACCCACCTGGGTAAAATCTTGTCGCGATTTGGGGTCTTAAGTGTACTTCGATTTCCTTTGTGACCCAGAGTGAGTTGGAGTGCATGACTAAGAGTTACCATAATATTGATTCGGATTGATGTCATGCTTGATCTTTTCGAACCATCGGATCACGTATGTATGGCTGTCTTCATAAACGCAGTTTGCAATGCAACACTGCAAAGAAATTCATTTACAAGGCAAAGCAATGTTTTATTGTAACACTGCTTTGTCAAATAATGAGATGACATTTTAATACATTTATGAACGCGAAAACTTTTGATCCTTGTATGACTTAAAATTTGTGTATAATTTAGTTTTTTAAAATGAATATTCAGAAAAGAAATCGAAATCGAATAAAAATGCGGTTTTTTTAAAACCGCTTTCGATTTGGCTGATAATAAAAATTCAATCAGCAATTTGATCAAAAATATTTTAAATAAAAGAAAGCGTCGTCGTATAGCATTATAAACTAGCCAAGATTCAAAGAGAAAAATTCCTAACACTAAATTTTTGTAAAATTATTGCAAGCACGCAGGACAATGTGTTTTATTCTCATTTTCGAATGAAGAAAAGTACATTTCAGGTATTTATTACCAAATGGAATAATTTGATAAAACTAATATTTTAAATTTTAAGAAGTTGTAGGTATAGTGGAATAACGCTACAAAAAGCATTACAAATAACAATTTGGAAACTGAGCAATAATTGTTCTTTTATTTGTACTTACAATATAAAAAAAATTATTTACTACAAATTTGCCATTTCTACCACAAAATTTTTGCTGCCAATAAATGTAAATGTTTACAAAGAATCGCAAAAAAAAACCATGCACGAAATTGACAAATAATGCGCACTGAAAAGAATTGTCATGCAATAATGAACATGAGGCACTGCCAAAACAAATTTTACTGCTTTTATGAACACCATGCATTGTAAAGTTACATTGCAAACTGCGTTTATGAAGTCAGCCAATATCTTCTTCCATACCCCTTGGCACGAACCTTTCCTATTTTCTACGGACCATTCTTCCATCATGTTTTCTGAATTGACTGTTCTGAGCTGGTGGCTGTAGCTTCTGGGTGAAACCCGCAGTGTGAACGGCTCCAGGCTAGGGCTACAACCACGCCCGTCCCGTTAAAACCCTGGCAGGCCTCAAAGTACGTTCCTTGTCCGTCGCCGTTAAGTGGGTGATGTAGGTTCGGTTAAGAAGACTCCCGATTAGTACCCGGTCTTATTCTGAGCACCTGTCCCCATAAGGGCTGGTGCCAACCCTCGCGTGGCCTACCCGTTTGCATAGATAACCACGGGACCGTTTATGGGTAACTACACATCGTGGGCAGGTATAGCGGCTTTGAGTGGGAACCCTATTAACCATGAATGAAAATAACACCAAACAAAAATCCAATGCATCCACTCTCGCCGGTGGACGCAAAACACTTTCTAGGCAGGCTTCTGTTAAAAAGCAGATGCCCCCGTCTCCAGAGGTGTCAAGGCCCAGCGCCTTCGGCAACACCTCGTTTGGCGTTTAAGGAACCAGTAACAAAGCTGGTCCCTAGTGTCGCCACAGATCTGCCGTTAATGCGCCCATGCACTCTTCGGATGCCGCCGAGACATTGGTACACAAGTCTGGCTCGCAGGCCCGCGATACCAATCCACCTTCTGGTGTCAAGAACACCCTGAGTGCTACCATCAGGCCGTATAGGACCCGCAGGTCGCCTATGCGAATAATTGCCAGAATCGGCTCTTCCGTCGGAAGATGAAGAACTCGCCCTTCTCGATGTCTTCCTCGAGGTTATGAACTTCAATCCCGGTCCCTCACCCAGATGTTGCGACGCAGGGTAGTTTCAGGGACACATTAAACTGGTAGCCTGCTCCGACCTCCGTTCTATGGAGCTCTACAAGGCGGCTATCAGTAAGATCTCTGAGATTTGGCAGGGAGCCAGGCTCACTGCCGTCCCTCTGGAGCAAATTCCCCACCGCCTCCCATCGAGAACGAGAATCCCTACTGGACCATCGGACCCCGAAGCCAATCTGAGGATCCTCAGGGCCAGCAACAAGAACTTTCCCATCGATAATTAGAGGGTGTCCACAGTTGCTGACCAGTGGGGTGACTACCGCGAGGCGGTGATCATCCTAAATGAAGAATCTCTTCCGCTTATAAACGCCCGAAGGGGCGTGATAAACTATGGCTTCGGCTTAATTGAGCTCAAGGTGTATAAATCGGACTCTCGCAACTACATGGGATTCCGGTAATTATCGGAACCGACGGCAACTCCCACCATACGATATGGGCAAGTACCAGTATCAACGAACGTGTGAGTACTTCCTTGACTTTATTATTGTAATAAGTTAGTATTATTGGTAATAAGTTAGTTATAGTCAATCGAGGTGATAAAGCAACCTTCCTGACTTCAAACAGAAGGGAAGTATTGGACATTGATCAGCTCCGACTACTCTGACTATCTTAGAGATTGGTATGTATCTCAGGAATGCTCCTTCTCTGATCATAGGTACATCATCTTTAATATTGACATGGTAGGGAGACTCCTACGATCAATAGGAGAAATTTTTAGGGAAGGATTACGTGAATGCCTTCCCTTAGTCTTAGTCTCCTTTATATCCCTTGGAGCTGGAAAATATCGAGGGTGATTTTCATTCCAAGCCTGGGAAACCGGCCCGCTCTAAGGCAAATGATTACAGACCAATCAGTCTTTGTTCCTTTCTTCTGAAGACTCTGTGAAGAGTCCTTGATGCTCACATTAGGGCCTCAATGGATCCATCTCTTCTATCCTCATCCCAACATGTCTACACGAGGGTTAAATCGGTGGAGACTGCAGTTCACTCTCTTATCTCGCGGGTGGAAAAGCCTACACGTTAAAGAATACACTCTTGCCATTTTCCTGGACATTGAAGGTGCATTCAATAACGTCAACCCGCTTCTCCTTAAGACGAGAATAGTAACCTCCACAGTGGGGGCTACACATTGTCAGAGAATTGCCTGTAGACGTACACTTCAGGACGGTGTTCTATTTCAACTTCTCTGGAATCTCGTAGTCAACTCACTCTTGAGAAGGCTCGAATCCTCTGGTAATAACGCAATAGCTTACACTGACGATATTGCCATTGCAGCCACAGACACTGTCTGACAGGCTGACCTTAGCGCTGTCGATTGTACTGTACTGGTGCGGGGATTTTGGACTATCTGTTAATCCCTCCAAGACCGATACAATTCTTTTCACTAGAAGATACAAGGTTCCGAAATTCACCCTTCCTAGTATAAGCGGGGCCAGACTCACGTTGAGTCCTGAGGTTAAATATCTGGGCCTGATTCTCGATACCAAGCTCAGCTGGGGGCGAATCTGGCGCAAAGCGGCCTGTGCTGGTTACTGCTGCTGTAGGGCAGTTGGACCCAGATGGGGTCTTCGCACAAAGTCATGCGCTGGATCTATGTTGCAGTTATCGAACCCAACCTCCTATACGGTGTTGCTTTCGGGTGGACTGCTCTGAATAAACTACACAATATCACACTTCTTGACAAGGTCAGAAGGTCTGCAGTTATTCGTATCACTGGTGCTCTTGGCACTACCCTCACAAAGGCCTTGTTCGCAATTCTTAACTGGCTTCCTACTGTGCATCTGGCTTAGCAGGTAGCTAACTTCACTGCGACTAGACTCAATGCCCTGTATCGTTGGTCGTCACATCCGATCACTCATCTATTTTGGATATTGACCCTGTGGCTCCACTGGACATCGAGTATCTCGCTGTAGAATATTGTTTTGATAGGGGTTTTCACTTTCTGATTCCGAGCAGGGGCGACTGGGACCCCGAAGTGATCGTCACCCCGGAACTCCTGGATGTATACACCGATGGCTCTAAACTCGATAGCGGGGTTGGTAGCGGAGTCTACTCTGGGAAACTGGACATGAACATATTCCTCCGACTAATGGCTATCTATCGGGCGGCTAAATGGATCCTCGTCAACGGTGTTTCTTCCACCCGCATCTCGATCTTTTCTGAAAGTCAGGCTGCCATAAGACCTCTGTCGAATGTTGTGAATAACTCCAGGATCGTCAGGTAATGTCGCCACTGTCTTTCTGGGGGCTTCAGTGTCACACTTATCTGGGTTCCCGGGCACAGTAATATTCCGGGAAACTGAAGAGCCGACGAGCTCGTCAGGGGTGGTGCACTACTTCCGGAATCCTCTTCAATAGACTTGGGGATGCCACATTCCTCGGTCAATCTGGCCGGAGTCCTGCTCCACCGCTAGGCTGACTTGGCTCTCGATGGATAGAAGGCGCACCTACCAGTTACTCGGGCTTGGTCGTAAGGTCATCTCGATCATAGTGGCCATGCTTTCTGGTCATTGTGTAATGGAAAGACACGCGGAAAGAATGCAGCTCCCATCAAACGACTTCTGCCGTGGGTGCAGATCCACTGAGGAAGAGGAGACCCTTATCCACTTTCTTTGTCAATGCCCATCTCTTGCTCAGATATACGTTATTTGGCTCTCCAACCCTTATCAGCTTGACGGAGCTATCATCCATTGATGTCAGGGATATAGCTTCGCTTATCGAACTTTCGGGCTGGTTTTCCAGCGTGGAGTAGTCGTGCTTTAAATGTGCAGCCCTTGTGCTGACCAACTTCTTCTTCTTCACTGGTTTGGAGGAACTTGGTCAGTTCAGAGACTGCGTTCACCTGTGGCGTCACAACGGGCCGCTGTGCGTTCTCAAGTGAGCTTTTGTTATCAAAGCTACCACTACAATCTAACCTAACCTACGTTGGGTTATGAGACATAGCGGTTTACCTGTACTGACCTCGTCACTAGATGATGAGTCGGAGAGAATGAACAGAAGCATTGGGGGGAAGGATCGGGTAGTTAAGTATCTAGGAGTCTAAGGCTTACTATAGATAATGTTAGGACAGATTTGCTGCTGGATTTAAGTGAGCTGATTGAGAGGAGATAGAACCTCTAGGCGGTAGTCGCACTCTCTTGTGTGTTCGTGGTCGTCTCTTTAACTTTTTTTCTCTGATTCGTATCTATACCCTTTCCAAATTCTTTTGTCCTTTCTCCATAATCCTGTCTCCTTTACTGTCGTGTCTTTTTACGACGAACTTCAATGGGTCAGTTCGACCTCCTTAAATCTAACCTAATCTAGGACAATTAATCATTATGGGGGGTAACATATTTTAGTTTATTATGTCATAGTTGAACTTTAAATTCGGATCTCTCACCCAGTAAGCCAATATAAATAGCAGTAGAATGACCACTAATCTTAAAATTAACCTAAACAGATTAAAGCAGTCACATCAAATATTAGTTCTAGTTAAAATAAATATTTTTTTTTATTTAGTAATTAAAATTTTAAATATTTTTTTTTTTTTAAATTTATTTTAATAACACAAATACTTCTAACCTCTTGATACCATGAGTACACATACATACGTGCACCTCTTGGTATGCATACTTTTACTGTGTACCAATACCTTGTAGTGGCAGTTTATTTATCTTCTTTATGATATTTAGCTTCAATTAATATCAACAGACGAAATCGTTTTCATTTACAGCTTTTAGTTTTGCACTTTTTTTATCGATTCATTCTTTATCAACCACAAGTCTTGTGGTTTTCTAAAATAAATAAACTGCTTGATTTCTTCATTTCGGATAGAATTTTGTGACGAATAGTGCACATACATACAATACACTGGTGAGCAAAAGCAAAGAATATAAAGTATAAAGAATGTGCATTTTAACATATTTTGGAATATTTTTCAAAAATATTTCATGACGCGGGGGGAAAGATAGGAGGGAAGGAAACAGAAACGAAGAGCGTAACAATGCGTTGCTCTCATACTTTGCTCTCATCGCGATGAGATCAAAGACTATAAATATATGAAGATGTTGCACTGCCATACATTGTACTCAGTGTTGCCAGAAAATGAAATTCAAAATATGCTGAAACATTAAAAACATAATGATAAAATGTTCTACGGAATAAAAAAAATGCCAAAAAATATAACAAATGTACAAAATGATTAATAGACTCTAATATTTCTGATATATCTTCATATTTATCATCATCTTTATCTTCATTTTGATATTTTTCAGATGAAATAAGTGTAACAGCACGCATTTTCGAATTTTAATCCTTCTCGAATTTGTATTATTGAACATAACAACTCAGGTTTAATTCGAATTCGAATTTTATTTTTAATTAAAGCCATTAAACTGGAAAGCCTTTCAACTTCGGCGTTAGAAAATGGTAAAATGATTAATGACAATACAAAAATGGACAATTCTTGAAATGTATTTTCGCCGACTGAATTTTTAAAATTATATACCTGAATCCCAAAAGACATTGTATCAGACTTTTCATCTTAATGTTGCTTAGTAATATAAGACTACTGATTTTGAATAATATTTATATCAGATGAATTATACTTAAGCTCTTCTAAAATATGTGTAATTGGACTCCTTAAATGACTTTTTTTGGAGTAAAAAAAATTTTTTTGGAGTAAATTTTTTTTTGGACTAAAAAAAATTGGATAAAAAAAATTTTTTTTATCAAGTAAATTATGCTAAAAAGCATTTAGCATAATTTTCAAAAAAATAAATGCATTTTCTCGAAACATAATGCTAAATCTAGTACTGAAAGTGCTAAAATGGCAACACTGATTGTACTGCCAGTGCCAAATTTGTCGATGGCAGTACAGCTACTGCCACTTATTGTACTCAGAGAACTTATTATACTCGGAGAACCTATTGTTCTCTTCTCTAAGCAATTTATTCTCATATGCGTGTATACGTGTGTGCTTGCCAAATAAAATAATAAACAAACTGAAAGATGTCTTGTTTTCACAAAATGTATGTGCAAATAGCCTGTGGAGAAGAAATATTACCGTTTGTTTTATTGTAGGGTAAGAATATGTGTTTTATTGTTGTAGAAATGAAACTATATCGATTCGCACCGAAATAAAAAATCCACATTTTGTGTTGACATTTGAAACTGAAAAACTGAAAAATTGTTTTATAAAAAGTGTGAATTTAAAAATTGTAATGCATGCTCAAACAAAACGTTTAATAAATATAATATATAATTAAAATCATAAATCATATTTTTAGAAGATATTGATAGGACTGGAAATATATCAGAAAGTACCCATACACCTGATATAGATGTCGCAGATATATACGATGAATATAAAGAATATTTTAATGAAGGCACCGATTGTTTTACGTCCAACAATGTGCCAATTGAATTAACATCAAGTTACATAGCTCAACGAATATCTTGCGTTAAATGTCGTGTGGATATAATCAAACCAGCGCAAATTTTGTCAAATCCTTCAGAAATGTTCGTTCATGCAAAAAATTATATAAAAGATTCCGACTTTGGAAGTTTGTGCGCTCCATCTGATTTATTTTTTGAAGTTTGGAAAATTCATATAAGTCTTCGAAAAAATTTTTTTAGAAAATAAATCTATAAAAAACATAAAAAATACAATTTATTCCTTTTGGTTTGATGAAAATAACGAATGTTATAAACACAGAATGGAGATGCTTAATTTATTAATCGTTGTTTTACTACGGAAGCATTCCACATGGGAAACATACAAATTCAAATTATCCAGTATGGAAAAGTTAAAATTTTGAACCATTAAAATGATAAATAAATTTAATAAATACTAAACAAAAAAAGCATTCGTTTTATTACAACTTCATTCTATACAAAAATAGACACATATGGTAAATACTAGAGGTGTGCACAAGACATTCTGCTAGCTTACCCTTCACCGAGTGCAATACTGTATTGTACTCTTTTCTGTTGCTCTTGATTTTACGAGTGCACTGAAATGTGTATTTCTCATTTATTCAATGTATACAACAGCACTCGTTTGTCTGTGAAGTAACGGAACTATGCTTTGTGTTGTAAGAGCATATTTTACTACTGAAGCTACATTTTCAGTATTGCCATATTGAAAAATATGTGTACATAAGTGTTTCTATACATTCTTTGCTTTCGCCATAAACTCATAAAAAAGGTTTTTCCCCGAAATAAAAAGTTTAAAAAAGTTACTAGCAATGCAGGCGTCGACGAAAATGTTCGGTTCCCGAGAGCAAAACATTCGGAGCTTTCTTATTCATTGTTGTTAAAAAACAAAAACAAACAACAACAAATGCATGTTGTGACTCTATGAAGAGTACAATATTTTTTGTTGCACTCTTCACACAACTCTCTTTTATACTGTTGTACAATGGTTTACGAGTGCAGTTGTTTTTTTGTTCTCTATCTTTGCTTCACACTTATTTATATTTGCAGCTACAATCAATATTCGGTCTTGGGAAAAATGCAATACTGTGCAATTTTTTATGTCTTGTGCACACCTCTAGCAAATACATACATACATACATAATTGAATAGTCTAAAAAATAACATTATAATTCGGTGCGAATCGATATAATTTCATTTCTACAACAATAAAACACATATTCTTACCCTACAATAAAACAAACGGTAATATTTTTTTCTACAGGCTATTTGCACATACATTTTGTGAAAACAAAAAATCTTTCAGTTTGTTTATTATTTCATTTGGTAATGTATGTATACATCCATGCACACACGTATACACGCATATGAGAATAAATTGCTTTGAAAAGAGAGCAATACGTTCTCTAAGTATAATAAGTTCTCTGAGTACAATAAGTGTACTGAGTCTTTTTTGGTGAGAGCGGGTCGTACGCCTACAACCCGCCATAAGAAATTTTACTTCTACATGATGCGCATTCTTTATATCCATATTCTTTGGCAAAAGTCGATACATAATATTATACAATATGAACTTTATATGTATTTTATTTGTTAAAATTTCTATATAATAATCCATATGTTAATTAAAAAACTTGTAAGTAAAATGTTTACTTTTAAATATAAAAGACAAGACATTTATCAGTTTTGCTCGATTGACGTTTCTGTTTTACTGCTGAAACTAGATCGATTCTTCACAATGCGCGTCGTGCAGTCCATTCACTCACACTCTTGCTGCTGCTGTCGGTGATCTGACTTCATTTTTTATAACTATCACTCCATTTGTCGAACGTCAACATCCTTTAGAGATCTAGGGTGACCTACAGGATTTTTCGATTGCTTTGCACTTCTTTTTTATTGTTAAAAGTACTGTCCGATGACAAACATCAAAAAAAGTTCACAAACAATTTTAAAACGCTTTCTGCACCACTAGAATACTAATAAAAGTTTTGTAAAAAGAATCCAAAAAAAAAAAATTGATGTAACGGTGCAAAATCTGGATAACTGAACAAATTTGATTTTAGTTTTTTTTTTATAACTATTTGCGAATAGTATTTTCCTTCTTTGCTTTACAATTAATTGGCGGACAGTACGAGAAGTTTTTTTTTTACAATTTCTTCACTTATGACACCCCAGAATTGAACAATAGTTTTGCGTAAATATTAATTGTTCTTAATTTAAAAATGGATGGTCAACAGATTGCGTGTATTTTCAATGACTGATTTCAATCTCCGCGGAGGAAATGATGATGAAGCCTACGTGGTCCCAGAAATTGCCTTGTTCTAATCATGTCGATTGGTGAGCAAGTTATAACCATTAATAATTACTAGCCAAACTAAAACATTGCGATTCGGACGCTACTTTTAAAATTCCTACTTTTATTATCGAAGCAAAATGACTTCTTCACACTTTATTTGCGATACCTTTATTTCGAGAATTGCCATGCTGACACAAAGGTCTATTGCCCTCGCCATAAAGAGAATTTGGTTAATTAACGTCAAAAAAGAGTGCAGTAGGATTGTTCGCTAGTGTGTACATTGTTTCCTCTACAAACCAAGACTTATGTCCCAAATAATAGGAAACCTTTCCACTAATAGAGTGAGAGCTACACGACCATTTCTTATCGTCGGCGTAGATTTTTGTAGTCCCGTTAATTGTCTTTGAGAGTTAGTTGTCGACCACCATTGATAATGTTTATAGCGGTTTTCGTGTGCTTCACATCTAAGGCGTTGCATTTAGATTTATTGTCAGATCTATCCACTGATTCCTTTCTTTTATCTTTCAAAAGGTTCGCTGCCAGAAGAGGTCTTCCCAGAGAAGTATATTGCGACAACGCGACGAACTTCGCCGGAGCAAGCCGAATCCGCAAAGAGATTCAACAAGCGTTCGCCAGAAGTCGACAGGCGGTCGAGTCATACGCAGAGTCGTTCGGGGTAAGGATTAGCTTCATACCACCTCGGGCGCCGCACTTCGGAGGACTGTGGGAAGCCGCTGTCTAGCAAGCTAAGTTCCTACTTCTGCGACCCGTTGGAAACTGGGCGCTCACTCATGAAGAAATAGCAACAGTGCTCGCAGAAGTAGAGGCGTTGCTCAACACTCGGCTCATCGCTCCGCTGTCTCCGGACTCCAACAGCGGAGAAGCACTAACTCCAACACATCTGTTAGTAGGAGGGGTCTGCGTTCGCTGCCGCCAGAATCCGTAGTCGGCGGAATAATCAAAGTCGTGTTGGCGACTGCTTTGTAGGCTCAAGCAGACATTTTAGCAAGCTTGGTCTCGAGACTACATCCTGGGTCTGCAAGGCAAAGTCAAGTGGACCAGCGAAACGCCCAACCCGAAGTCAGATCAGATCGTAATCGTCCACGGGGAGAATTGCCCGCCGCAACATTGGCTGACCGGGAGAGTCGTCGTCGTGTTTAAGAGCAAAGATGGCAAGGTCAGAGTGGCTGAAGTCGCAACGCGCAACGGCGTTTATAAGTGCCCAATACATAAACTGGCTCCTTTGCCATTCGATTGAAGGCTTCCGGTCCTACTATGGGGCCGGGATTTTGGGTAATTATATTTTTATTGTTACGTTTTTACCTTTTTAAAAACGTTTAAAATATGAGTCTGTTGATTGCAAACAAAATAAAAACAAATATGTGTTTTGTTTCAATTAAACTCTTTATTGTTCGCACTACTTTTGTGTGCCACCGTTTACAACTTGATGTATCCTACAATAATTTGCTTAGTTCGCTATTCTTCTTTGCTTACAACGCAGATCTTTTCAACGGCGATCTTCAAACCACGACTGTTGTCTTCACACTCAACGCGACTTCACACAAAACTGACTGAATTCTTACTGCTCGTCGTCTGCTTTGTCTTGCCTTTTTATAGGCCTACGTAAATAGTCTGACAAACGTTCTTGAAGTAGAATGTTCTCTATCGCGACTTCATTGTTGTTTGTGTATTTCATTCACATTGCTTGTTGTTTCGTTTGCTTAGTTGTCTATCTCCTTTTCTCATACTGATGTTGTTGGTTTACTTGTTCAAGTTCGATGCATTTGTTAGTGTAGCTTTTGTTTATCGTTTTAATGTTAAACGATATTATACTGTTTCCATTTTCGCGACATTGCCGCCACTTAAGCCTGTTCGTCTCGAATAGGCTCATTATCTCTTCTCCCATATTTTGCTAGTCGCTCTATGTGTACGACCTGTATTTTTGTTCGGGGGCTGCTAGCTTTCTGTATTCTGTACACGACATCGTTTAACCAATTAATTATTTTATAAGGTCCATCCCAGCTGGTTTGTAGCTTGGGGATAATCCCGTCTCCCGCTTTGGGTTGTAGAGTAGAACCAGTTGTCCCTCATGGAAATCCTCCGTGTTTGCTGCACGATCATACCTGGCTTTCATTCTATCATTGGGTTTAACACCCAAACTCTAAGCCACCGGGCAGTTTTATCTCAGACCCAAAAATAACCTTGGCTGGTGATCTAGATGTTGAATCATGGACCGCAGATAGATACGCCAGTAGAAACCTCGGAATGTATTCGTCCCAGTCCTTCTGTTGTTCGCTCACTACTTTCCGCAAGTATTCTGTCAATTCATCACGACGAGGACATATCGGTTTCCAGCATTGCTGACAGGAAAAGGGCCCGATTTATATTGTTGCAGCTGACCTCGACTTCTTCTTACTGGACCTTTAGCTGCAATGCACAGGGTACAGTTTGCTATCCAATCCGCCATTGCTTGCTGACATCCAACCCAATGAAAACGTTGTTTTAGCCTTTCCAACGTCTTTGTCACTCCAAGATATCCTCCGCTAGCTCCATTATGGTACTCCTTTAACACTTCCTTCATTTTGGAGGAAGACACTACTAATAGGTTGGATGAAGTCTTGCCATCTGTGCTTTCCCGGTGTCGATATAAGCACCCGTATACTTTAAACTGTCCCATATTGCCCAATATGCTTTTGTAAGAGGACCTTCTGCCGATATCTCATTTCTGGTAGGTCGTTTGTCCTCTTCCTTAGCTGCTATAATCTTCCCCAATATTGGGTCACTTCTTTGTGCTTCAGACCAGACTTCGTTGGCTTCGATCTGCGTTAGCCGGATATCAACAATGGATTCCTTCTTCTTGGCTTTCACGCAATGCTTACACTCCAATTTACAAGGTCGACGTGAAAGAACCTCAGAATTCCCATGTTATATGCCTCTTCTGTGTTCAATGCTGAAGCCGGAAATCTGGAGGCGCTCAATCCAACGTGCTAACTGTCCTTCAGGGTTCTTGAATTGCAGCAGCCATCTCAGTGCGGAATGATCAGTCAGAAAATGTTGGCCAGACAGGTACTTATTGTAATGCTTTATGCACTCCAGCACAGCAAGCAGGTTCTGACAGTGTGAGACTATAGTGGCCTACGGCTTTCTCTGTACCATTGACCACTTGGGTACACCACCAATATCATATCCGTTAGCATCACTGTCCAAAATGAATATTTCCCCTGGGACTGGATACGCCAAAACTGGTGCAGCACACAATAAATCTTTTAGTGCCCGGAACGCCTTTTCTTGAGACTGACCCCATTGATACACTTTTGATTTCTTGGTGAGCTCATGCAAGCTTGCAGCCACGCTAGCAAAGTTAGGCACAAAGCGTCTGTAGTATGTGCCCCAAAAAGCTGCGTAGTTCATGAAGATTCTGGGGACGAGGCTAGTCCTTTACTGCTCGTATTTTATCTTCATCCGTAGATATGACATCTGCTGTAACAAGATGCTCCAAATATTTCACCTGTTTTTGGAAGAATGCACATTTCTTTACGCTTAATTTCAGTCCAGCCATTGATATTCGTTGCAGAGCTTCTCCTAGGTTCTTGAGGTGTTCGTCGAAAGTTCTGCCCATCACTATTATGTCGTCGGGATATACCAGACAAGTCTTCCAATGCAGTCCCTTAAGTACACGTTCCATAAGCCGCTCGAATGTGGCCGGAGCATTACAGAGCCCAAATGGCATAACTTTAAACTGCCATAAGCCGCCGTTCGCACTGAATGCAGTTTTCTCCTTGTCCTTTTCTGAAATCTCCACCTGCCAATACCCGCTTTGTAGATCCAATGTGGAGAACCATTTCGTTCCAGCTAGCGTGTCGAGTGTGTCGTCAATTCTCGGTAGCGGGTAACTGTCCTTTTTAGTGACATCATTCAGCTTCCTGTAGTCTACGCAGAATCTTGTACTGCCATCTTTCTTCTTGACTAAGACTACAGGTGAGCTCCACGGACCTGATGATGGCTCGATTACACCGCTCCTCTTCATCTCGTCGACTAGTTTTTTGACTTCATTACGCTTCGCCAACGGTATGCTTCTGGGTGCCTGTTTAATAGTTCTCGCTTCGCCAGTATCAATTTCATGCTTGACCATACCTGTTCTTCCTTGTCTTTTATTGTTCGTGGCGAAAGCGCATGCATACCTCTTTAGCCGCTTCTTGGCTATATTTCTCTCTGGAGCTACCTACCCAGTCCTCCACACTTACACTAAATTCCTGTTGGTCCTTGGCTGACATTTCAGCAGCTTGCGGCGATTGTTCGCTCTTTATTACCGCCTCTACTGGAGCACATTGGGCCACATCGGAGTTTTTACAGATGACTTTTTCATGGCCTGATAGATTTATCACTCTCACGGGACTATTCTCTGTTCGTTGGATTTGACGAGGGCCTTTGCTGATAACAAATCCGTCAGAATTTCTGCTGGTTCAACAACCGACAAGCGGTTCTTCGCACAATCTCCCTCCATACGCGCCCATATCAATGATTCACTCTGAGGTGGTAATTTGAGTGGTTCGACTGCAACTATCCTTCTGCCGTGCACTTGTTGCTTATATCCGACGTCAAGAGGTATCTCCACATTCTGCCAGCTCATAATCTGTTGCCCCATATTGAAATTGATGCCATGAGCTATCATGAAATCGGCACCAATGATAACCTCATCCACAATATCGGCAACAATAAAAACGTGACTTACACTGTAGTGTGTTTGACTAATCTAAGTTGCCATACCCTCTGTATGCAACTTAATATCAACACATTCTTGTTGATATTGTCCACACTACATAAATGTTGGGACGGCGTGTATTATACTGTCTCAGCATATTCCCACATTTCATATTCTTGTTAGAACGTAAGATATTTAGCGTACATTTAGTTTGTAGTAATTAAGTATAATCAAGTATAAGATAGACCTAACAAGGGAACAGTCGCATTAGCGGCTGTTCCCCAAATAATTTAATATAAATAAATAAAGACAATTTAATATAAATAAATATAACTATGACTTTTAACTTTACATGGCCAAAACGAACGAAAAGACGACAGACGTGATTTACGGTCTGGCAAAAAAATTTCTAGTTGATTGTCGTGTTAAACTCCAAAAAAGTCCGTGTAAAATAAAAAAAAAATAATTAAAAAGCAGTCAAATTACCTAAATATATACCATAATGCTAAAAAGGCATTAGAATTGTTGCTTAAAAATATTGTAACGTAAGCAAAATTCAGTATAGTTTAATTACCCCCACCACAAAACCATACTTTTTACTAAGGAAACGAAAAAGAAAAAAAAAAATGGAAAACAAATCACATTCGTAAAGAGAAAGAAAAACCAATAAAATTATAAAGTAATTTTATTAGTAAGTGGTTTAATGGTAGAATATAAAACAAAAGAATACTTAAATAAAAAGTAGTAACGAAAAATGAAAACTGTAAATTACAATAAAACACTAACCAAATTGCAATTGCAACAACAAATAAAGTGCTGTATACGTAATTTGGCTAAATCATTGAGTCAAAGTAGTACTTTGAAAGGCAACAACAACAATAGCAAAAATAAAGTATTAGAAAATAACCACCATACAACAACAACAACATTAGCAACAAAGGCAAACAAAATAATACAAAAAAAAAACGAACATACTAACGGAGGGGACACCGTTAATTATAAATAAAAATAAAAGAAACTTGCCATTATTTTAACAAAAATAAAACAGTGTGTGAATGTTTAATTGTATGTGTATAAATAACTGTTCGTGTTTTTAGTGCCAATCATTAAATTATAATTGTATTTGTTGTTTAACTTGAAAATTTCATTATTCTCAACTAAAAGGCAAATACAATTACCTTAAATCAACCTTATTTTTTAAACGATAACTTATTTACAACAGAATATAATTTACAAACTAAGTTTTCTATAAGAAAAAAAATTTATGTTCAAAAAATTCTTTACTTTTCACAAATTCTATGAATTTTGAATTAATTTACGTTCAGCGTCTTAAAGCATAAACACAACCCCCACTAAGTTTCATCATTAAGCGGACGACGGAAAAAAGAATTTTTGCAACACCTTATCGAATCACTAACGATGCGATAAAATAATAAAAAAAATTATAGAAAATCATTAGTTTGGACGACAACTCAATCATTAGTATCTCGGACGGACGACAATGTGAAAATACAATAAAAAAAATACAATATAAACAACGGAAACACATACGATAAGTAAATACAGTGAAGAACAAATGTGCGTGACAATAATATTGTTACGAAAGTGGAAATGGTGTTGTTAAAATAATAAACAAAAGCTCCAAAAACAACACAATGGACTTGATCACGCATAAAAACAAAAGCTCAAAAAACAAAACAATGCAGTTGTTCACGTGATCAACGAATGAGTAAGCATATAGCAACAAAAAAACAACAGTCTTGTTTACAAGATCGATGAAAAAACAAAAATGTAGCAACAACGTCCGTGTATAAAAAATATAGCAGAAAGACAAACAAACAAAACAACAACAACTCTGCCTGGACGAAAGTAAACAAGATACACGAACAACAAAAATGGAAACAAGTTGTTTACATGGAAACAAGTTGTTTACATTTTTGGATTGTTCTCGAAGGTCGTCATCATCCTTCAAGGGCATTCATCACACTAATGATCCAGCGATATAAAAGGGCAAGACAAAGCGAGCAATGGTTGAGTTTGAATTTAATCGTGTAAGACGACGTCACGTCGGTGTGAGAATTAAATCTATCGAGCTTTAATTCGGTCAGACTTGTGTGCAGACAAGTTGCGTTTGAGAACACAGTTGTTAGTGTAGTGCTTACAAAAAAAGGTTGTGAGCAAAGAGGAATAACTAATAAGTGTTGTTGCTTACAAGAAGGTTGTAAGCAGAGAAATATAACGAAAAAAAGCACATATTGTGAAAGTTATCGTTGTATAAGTGGAAGAAGTTCGAACAGTGGCACAAGAGTTGTGCAGATAATAAAGAATTGATTGAAAAATAAACACATATTTATTTTTATTTTATTTGCAATATACGAACTCATATTTTTAACGTTTTTAAAAGGTAAAAACGTAACAATTGGTGTCAGAAGTCGGATTGCAAAATTTAAAAGTAAAAATAAATCAAGATGAAACTCTCCGTGTTAAGAGTGGAGCGGCTCAAACAAGAATTGAGTAAATTAGCGCTGCCAACAATGGGCACGAAGAATGAACTCCAAAGGCGGTTAAGGGAAGAACTGCGGTATCGTGGCATTGATATCGATACTTACGACTTCGAAGAGGAACGTGAGTTACAGTCTCCTGCAACCTCTAGCGGTCTTGACATGAGTTCGGTGCTAGCCGCACTAATGGAACAAATGCAAGTAATGCGGGAAGAGAACAAAAAGCTATTTGAAGCTTCTAGAGCCGAAAATGAAAAACAATTTGCTGATTTTCAAGAAGCCTCTAGAGCCGAAAACCGGGAAGCGCAGGTCTTCCTTAACAAAAAGCTATTTTCAAAACTTGAGAAGAAACTAGAAGCGGACGCGGCGAAGCTACAAGAAATGTATAGGTCGGTCAGCAAAAGGGATACTAGTGTCGAGGAAAAGGTGACAAGCCTAGAGAAGACCGTTGACACGAAAGTAATTGATTTGGAAAAGTCCGTTGAGGGAAAACTAGTTAAAATGGAGGAAAAGATCAACAACCTCCAGAGTCAGCGACCGGAACCAGTGCGAATTGCATCGGAAGGCACCAGCAGGATTAAAACTCCTTGCTTTGATGGCAGCACACCCCTGTCCGTATTCAAATTCCAATTCGAGACAGTAGCCAGCAGAAACGGATGGGACGATGAAGAAAAAGCTTTGGAACTAATCCTGGCGTTAAAAGGTGCTGCAGCCGAGGTTCTAGAGGTCGTGCCAGTCAGCCGTAGAAACAACTACAATGATTTAATGGTGGCGTTACAGCGCAAATTCGGCGACGAGCATAAACGAGAACTGTACCGCATAGAGTTAAGGTGCCGAGTGTAAAAGGCTAATGAATCACTCCAAGCCTTTGCAATGGAGGTCGAAAGATTGGTGCAGCTAACATACCCCGGTGAAAACCACCCGTTGATAGATAACTTCAAGACCGAGGCGTTTGTTAACGGAATACGCGACTCAGACATCAAATTGGCGGTATGTTCTGCACAAAAGACAACCTTTGCAGAGACCGTGGCCTTTGCATTAGCTCAGGAGACCGCTCGAACGATTTCTAGACCATCAGTAGGCAAGGTTCGAAAGATGGAAGTCGTGGATGAAGACGAAAGCCTTTTAAATAAATTCAAAGAAATGATTAAACAAGTTTTGGCAGAAACTGGACAAAAGGCTAAGATTAAATGTTTCAACTGCGGAAGGGGCGGCCATTTCCAACGGAACTGCAAAGAGCCACGAAAAAGGTCAAGGTCCGTCTCGCCAGCAAGGAATAATAAACGGGCGAACCAACAACAATCTACACAAGAGTCCCCGTTAAACTAAAACGAGCTAGCACTGAGGGGCAAGTGCTGGCTCCCACAAGCAAGGGCCCCACAATCTCCATATCAGTGATGCAGCAAGACAACAACAACCTTACGTCGTGCGGATACATAAACGGCAGAAAATACACCTTCACTATAGACACCGGAGCGACGCAGTCTATCATCAGACCAGATGTAGTGAAGGGAAAGTGTGAGGCATTTAGTAACGTAAGACTACGGACAGCTACTGGAGAGTCTGCCACCGTCCACGGAAAAACAGAGGCGAAGGTGACGATAGCCAACATCACCGTCAGCCATGTTTTTATTGTTGCCGATATTGTGGACGAGGTTATCATTGGTGCCGATTTCATTATAGCCCATGGCATCAATTTGAATATGGGGCAACAGATAATGAGTTGGCGGAATGTAGAGATGCCTCTTGACGTGGGGTACAAGCATCAAGTGCACGTCAGAAGGTTAGTTTCTGTCGAACCACATAAATTAGCACCACAGAGTGAAACGCTGATATGGGCACGCATGGAGGGAGATTGTGAGGAAAACCGCGTGTGGGTTGTGGAACCAGCGGAAATTCAGACGGACTTGTTATTCGGGGAAAGCCCTTGTCAAATCCACCGAACAGAAAATAATCCCGGTGAGGGTACTAAACCTATCAGGCCAAGAAAGAGTTATCTCTAAAAACTCTGAGGTGGGTCAATGTGCTCCAGTAGAGGCGGTAATAAACAGTGAACCATCGCCGAAACCTGCCGAGATGTCAGCCAATGACCAACAGGAATTTGGTAAAAATGTGGAGAAATGGGTGGCAGGTCTAGCAGCTTCAGAAAGAAATAAAGCCAAAAAGCTGCTAAAGAGGTACGCTTGCGCTTTCGCCACGAACAATAAAAGTCAAGGTAGGACAGCCATGGTCAAACATGAGATTGATACTGGCGAAGCAAGACAAATAAAACAGGCACCCAGAAGTATACCGCTAGCGAAGCGTAATGAGGTCAAAGAGCTAGTCGACGAAATGAAGAGGAGCGGTGTAATCGAGCCATCATCAGGTCCGTGGAGCTCACCTGTAGTCTTAGTCAAGAAGAAAGATGGCAGTACAAGATTCTGCGTAGACTACAGGAAGCTGAATGATGTCACTAAAAAGGACAGTTACCCGCTACCGAGAATTGACGACACGCTTGACACGCTAGCCGGAACAAAGTGGTTCTCCACATTGGATCTACAAAGCGGATATTGGCAGGTGGAGATTGCAGACAAGGACAAGGAAAAAACTGCATTCAGTGCGAAAGGCGGCTTATGGCAGTTTAAAGTCATGCCATTTGGGCTCTGTAATGCTCCGGCTACGTTCGAGCGGCTTATGGAATGTGTACTAAAGTGACTGCATTGGAAGACTTGTCTGGTGTATCTCGATGACATAATAGTGATGGGCAGAACTTTCAACGAACACCTCGAGAACCTGGCAGAAGTTCTGCGACGAATATCAATGGCTGGCCTAAAGTTGAGCGTTAAGAAATGTACGTTCTTCCAAAAACAAGTGAAGTATTTGGGGCATCTCGTTACAGCAGATGGCATATCCACGGATGAAGATAAAATACGAGCAGTAAAGGACTGGCCTCGTCCTCAGAGTCTTCATGAATTACGCAGTTTTTTGGGACTATGCACATATTATAGACGCTTTGTGCCTAATTTTGCCAGTGTGGCGGCAAGCCTGCATGAGCTCACCAAGAAGTCAAAGGTGTATCAATGGGGTAAGGCACAGGAGAAAGCATTCCAGACATTAAAGGACTTATTATGTGCCACACCAGTTTTGGCGTATCCAGTCCCAGGGGAAAAATTTATGTTAGACAGTGACGCTAGCGGATACGGTATTGGTGGTGTACTGTCCCAAGTGGTCAATGGGACTGAGAAAGTCATAGGGTATTATAGTCGCACACTGTCAAAGCCTGAACGGAACTACTGCGTGACCCGACGTGAGCTACTTGCAGTGCTGGAATGCATAAAACATTACCATAAGTACTTGTATGGCCAACATTTTCTACTACAGACCGACCATTCCGCACTGCGATGGCTGCTACAATTCAAGAACCCTGAAGGGCAGTTAGCACGTTGGATTGAGCGCCTCCAGACTTATGACTTCAGCATTGAACATCGAAGAGGTACGAAACATGGAAATGCTGATGCTCTCTCACGCCAACCATGCAATTTAGAGTGTAAACATTGCGCGAAGGCTGAGAAGAAGGAATCCATCATCGACATCCGGCTAACGCAAATCGATGCCGAAGAAGACTGGTCTGAAGCCCAAAGGAGTGACCCAGTATTGGCAAAAATTATAGCAGCTAAAGAACAGGACAAACGGCCTACCCGAAATGAAATAGCAGCAGAAGGTCCTCTTACAAAAGCATATTGGGCACAATGGGACAGCTTAAAAGTTATAGACGGGTGCTTATATCGACTTTGGGAAAGCGCTGATGGTAAGACCTCATCCAACCTAATAGTGGTGCCTTCCTCCAAAACGAAAGAAGTCTTAAATGAGTTCCATAATGGAGCCAGTGGAGGGCACCTTGGCGTAACAAAGACGCTGGAAAAACTAAAACAACGTTTCTATTGGGTTGGATGTCAGCAAGCTGTGGCTGATTGGATTGCAAACTGCACCCAGTGTATGGCAGCTAAAGGTCCCGTAAGGAGAAGTAGAGTTCGACTGCAACAGTATAACTGGGGCGCACCTTTCGAGCTGATAGCGATGGACGTAGCAGGCCCGTTTCCCGTCAGCAACGCCGGAAACCGCTATGTTCTCGTCGTGATGGATTACTTCAGTAAATGGCCGGAAGTGTATGCCATACCCAATCAAGAGGCGAACACCGTAGGAAATGATTTTGTGAACAACTGGGTATGTCGCTATGGTGTTCCGATAGAACTACATTCCGATCAAGGCCGAAATTTCGAGTCAGCTGTATTCAAGGAAATGTGTGAAGTATACGGCATTAAAAAGACTCGAACGACGCCACTTCACCCACAGTCCGACGGAATGGTAGAACGATTTAATCGAACCCTGGAGGAATACTTACGAAAAGTAGTGAGCGAGCAACAGAGGGATTGGGATGAACACATTCCGAGGTTCCTACTGGCGTACCGATCCGCGGTCCATGATTCCATATCTGGATCACCCGCCAAGGTTATTTTTGGGACTGAGTTAAAACTGCTCGGTGACTTGGAGTTTGGTTGTAAGCCCGCCACAGAGAGAGATGTCGCACATACTGCAAAACAAGAAAGTTTAAATGAACTTCATGAATTTGTGCGCACCTGTATTAAAATGGTAAGCGATAGCATGAAAGCCAGATATGATCGTGCAGCAAATACCAAGAGCTTCCATGAGGAACAGCTGGTTCTATTTTACAACCCAAATCAGAAGAAAGGGGTGTCTCACAAGCTACAAACCAGCTGGGAGGGACCTTATAAAATAATTAAAAGGTTAAATGACGTCGTATACAGGATACAAAAAGCCAACAGCCCCCGAGCCAAAATGAAGGTCGTGCACATAGAGCGACTGGCGAAATATGGGAGAGGAGATGATGAGCCTATTCGGGACGAACAGGCTTAAGTGGGCGGCAGTGTTACAAAAGTGGAAATGGTGTTGTTAAAATAATAAATAAAAGCTCCAAAAACAACACAATGGACTTGATCACGCATAAAAGCAAAAGCTCCAAAAACAAAACAATGCAGTTGTTCACGTGATCAACGAATGAGTAAGCATATAACAACAAAAAAAACAACAGGCTTGTTTACAAGATCGATGAATAAACAAAAATATAGCAACAACGTCCGTGCATAAAAAATATAGCAGAAAGACAAACAAACAAAACAACAACAACTCTGCCTGGACGAAAGTAAACAAGATACACGAACAACAAAAATGGAAACAAGTTGTTTACATTTTTGGATTATTCCCGAAGGTCGTCATCATCCTTCAAGGGCATTCATCACACTAATGATCCAGCGATATAAAAAGGCAAGACAAAGCGAGCAATGGTTGAGTTTGAATTTAATCGTGTAAGACGACGTCACGTCGGTGTGAGAATCAAATGTATCGAGCTTTAATTCGGTCAGACTTGTGTGCAGACAAGTTTGCGTTTGAGAACACAGTTGTTAGTGTAGTGCTTACAAAAAAGGTTGTGAGCAAAGAGGAATAACTAATAAGTGTTGTTGCTTACAAGAAGGTTGTGAGCAGAGAAATATAACGAAAAAAGCACAACACAAGTTCGAACAGTGGCACAAGAGTTGTGCAGATAATAAAGAATTGATTGAAAAATAAACACATATTTATTTTTATTTTATTTGCAATCTACGAACTCATATTTTTAACGTTTTTAAAAGGTAAAAACGTAACAATATTAATATTAAATAAAAACAATTTTATTAGTAAATTAAAAAAAAAAAACAAAAATTAAATAAAAACAGTGATCAAAGCTACCATAAAAATAATAAAAACCACATTTGAAAACCATTTGTAAGTGAAAAACTCAGAGAGAAAAAAAAAAAAAAAAAAATTATTTTAATATGAATAAACGAAAAACGAATTAAATTTACAAAATCAAACACAACAAAAAAAAAAGTAAATTTTTTTTTCAGTTACATATTCATCAAAAATTCATCTTTAAAAAAAAAAAAGAAAAAAAAAAACAACGAAAGAGTAACTTGCCCAACCGTACATTAAAATACTAAAAATGTGTGATCTAAAAACCAATAATTAGTGCATAAAAATGAAAACAAGCAACACTAAAATTTAAACAACAAATATAAATATTTATTACATTTCGAAGTTTAAAAATAAAATAAAATGAAATAACAATAGTGTAAAACAGTTACACATAAATTTGCATAGATTTTATTAAAGAAAATCTATAGCTAAATTTCCAAATATGCATTAAAAAGAATGATTAAAAACAGTTGATTCTAAGAAAAAATATTATGAAATTAGTTAACAAAAAAAAAAAAATTTAAAAAAAAACATATATTTTAAAAGCAAACAAATTAAACGAGGATTAAATAGTAAGGATTAATAGTAAATAATTATAAAATAATATAAAAAAAACAACAACATAATTACAGAAGTCAATGCAAATTTTTTTTAAACAAAATCAATTGGAAGAAATTTAATTGATTGCCAACATTAAAATACGCGCGTCAAAACATAACAGAAAAAAATAAAAATTTAAACGAGGACTGTGACCAATAAATAAAAAAAATAATAAATAATAATCAACAAACAAAATCGCAAAACGTAACGGATCCTCCACAAACTTCTGACATAACATCATCAAAGCATGGCAAGGAACATCTGACGCTTAACGAAATCAACAAACAAAATAGCAAACGTAAAGAATCCTCCACAAGCTCCTGACATAACATCATCAAAGCATGGCAAAGAACATCTGACGCTTAACAAATTCAAGAATCAACAACAACAAAGTATATTTTTTATAAATATTATATTTAATAATTCAATTTTAAATTACTTGTTGCAAAATAAAATAATCAAAAAAAATATTTATTTTTTTTCATTAAATAATTAAATATTTTAATAATAAGCTTTTTGTTTACTTGATGTATAACTTGATAAGTTCATCTTTGTTTCATTTTTGATAATAAAGATTAATCCTTAAAATCATGTCGTGCGAAGAATTAATTTTAAAATCTTTTTCTTAATAATAATAAACTACTTTTATTTAAATTTTTTTTTATATATCTAAAATAAATTATACCATTAAATAATAATAAATTAGAGAAATATATTTAAATAACAACATTATAACTATTAAACTTTATAAACAATTAACATTTCAAGCAAATATATTTCTTTTAATAAACTTTACTATTAACTACATATAACATTATATATATATATATTGTTACGCAAGAACAAACGAAACGACCTAATATCGTTTAACAATAAAAACAATAAGCAAAAGCCACAAAAAACAAAGACCATGAGCATGAAAGAGATAGAAAACGCAAGCACAACGAACAAGAGGCAATGTGTACACAATACACATTAACAAATACATCGAACATCTTCTAAATAAACCAGCAACAATAAACAATGTAGTCGCAAAAGAATTCTCGAGAAGGCGAGAACGCGAACCTTCCACCTCGAGAACCATCATCAGACTCACAGTGTAACCAGTGGCGACAATTATGACGTTTGAAAAACGCTTAAATCAGCAGTTTTAACCCTCCTCGTAGAGGGAGAAAAAAAATGTTAAAAGATTTTGCAAAGCAAATGTGTTAGAAGCAACAGATATACAGAGTGAAAACTGGCGGATAAAGTGGAAAAATTAAATGTAAATAAACATTTATTTTGTGTTAAAAAAGGGCAAATTTGGAATATTTTTTAATTTCTTCAATGAAAATCTTAAAAGTTCTTAAATATTTAAATATTAATCGAAATGTGACTGGTTTTTGGTCAGAATGAATATAGATTCTTGTGCAAAAGGTAAGTAAGCAGTTAAATACATCAAGATGAAATAAGACATATTGCTTATAAAAATTTGTTCTTTTAGAACTTTGTGTATATTACTAGTATTTATTAATTTCTTGAATGAAAAAGTTAAAATTCGGTAATTTTTTCATTATTAATCGAATTCTTAGCAATTTCCCTTCACACTGAAAAAGTTCCGTGTGCAAAAGGTAAGTAAAAATAAAAATATAACAAAATATATACTCAAAACTTTTTGTTTCAGGATTTTGTGAATATACCTTTAAATTGGTTAAATACTAAGTCAGTGACGACCGATGAAAGCTGTCATAAAAAATACATTAATTCCGAATTACGTTTCCCTAATAAAACGGTTCATCTCCTTTCAAAATTATTCTAATATTCTACAAAAATACCAAAAATTTCTACCAAAATAGAATAATAAAAATCCACCCCGAAATCTAAAAAAAACATAAACAAAACAGACAGGCAGTCAGAGAGGGACAGAAATACTTTTTTTGGTAATATTTGCTGTCCCTTTCTAAGTGAGGGTTAAACGTCAAAACCGTGACGTATCTGTATACCTGTGATCAGACTGAAGACGTTCGCATATAAAAGGGCAAGACAAGGCATGCAGTAAGTCAGTTGTAATTGAGTCAGCCTTGAGTGAAGTTGCGTGTGAAGTAATCAGTCGCGGTTTGAAGATATCCGTTGTGAGCAGTATAGCGAATAGTTGTGTGTGAATAATAGTGAACAAGCAGTAAATTGTAGTAATTATTGTTGTATCGGTTAAGTGTGAACAGTGGCATATAAGAAAGTGTGGACAATAAAGAGAGTTTAATTGAAATAAAACACATATTTGTTTTTACTTTGGTTTGCAATTAACGAACTCATATTTAAACGTTTTTAAAAAGGTAAAAACGTAACAATTGGTGTCAGAAGTGGGATTGCAAAAATCCAAAAGTGAAAATAAATAATAAAATAAAAAAAATAAAAAAAAAATAAATAAATAAATAAAATGAAACTCTCCGAATTAAGAGTGGACCGGCTTAAGCGAGAGCTGGGTAAACTAGAGCAGCCAACAACGGGCACGAAGAATGAACTGAAAAGGCGGTTAAGGGAACAACTGCAGCTTCAAGGCATTGACATCGAATCCCACGAGTTCGAGGATGAAGAGGAACGAGAGTTACAGGCCTCTGCAACGCCTAGCGGTGTCGACATAAATTCGTTGCTAGCCGCTATGGTGGAGAAAATGCAAGTAGCAAACCAGAAACTTCTGGCTGATGTTCAAGAAGCTTCTAGAGCTGAGTCTCGAAGAGAAAGTGAACAAATGGTGCAGAAAATGGAAGAAGCGAACAAAAATCTATTTGCTGAGGTAAAACTTCTGGCTGAAGTACAAGAAGCTTCTAGAAACGAAAATCAGAAACTTCTGGCGGAGTCGCGAAAAGATAGTGAACAAATGATGAAAAAAATGCATGCAGCAAACCAAAAGCTATTTGAAGCGACAACAGAGAAGCTGCAGGAAATACGCGAGTCATTCAGCAAAAGAATTACCAGTATCGAGGTAAAGGTGGCAGATTTGGAAAAGACCGTTGACACAAAAGTGAACGATTTGGGAAGGACCGTCGACGGAAAACTCATAATGATGGAAGAAAAGATCATCAACTTCCAGAGCCAGCGGCCAGAACCAGTGCGAGTTGTGTCAGAAAGTACCGGCAGGATAAGACCACCTTGCTTTGATGGAAGCTCACCTCTATCCGTATTCAAGTTCCAATTTGAGACGGTAGCCAGCAGGAACGGGTGGGGCGATGAGGAAAAGGCTTTGGAACTGATTTTGGCGTTAAATGGTAGCGCAGCTCAAATCCTAGAAACCATGCCGGCCAGCTGCAGAAACAACTACAAGGACTTAATGGTGGTGTTACAGAGTAAATTCGGCGACGAACACAAACGAGAGCTGTACCGCATGGAGTTGAGATGCCGAGCGCAAAAAGCAAACGAGTCATTACAAGCCTTTGCAATGGTGGTTGAAAGGTTGGTGCAGCTTACATACCCAGGAGAAAACCACCCGTTGATAGACAACTTTAAGACCGAGGCATTTGTCAATGGTATACGCGACCCTGACATTAAACTAGCGGTATGTTCTACGCAGAAGGCAACCTTTGCAGAGACCGTGGCAGTAGTGGAGGAAGATGAATGCCTTTTAACTAAAGCTAAGGAGATGGTGAAGCAAGCTTTGGAAGAAAACGGACAGAAGGCTAAACTTAAATGCTTCAACTGTGGAAAGGCTGGGCATTTCAAAAGAAACTGTAAAGCGCCACGGAAAAGATCTAGATCCGCCTCACCATCAAGGGATAAGAAACGGGCGAACTACCAACCACCATCACAAGAGTCTCCGTTAAACTAAAACGAGCTAGCACTGAGGGGCAAGTGCTGGCTCCCACAATCGAGGGCCCCACAATCTCAATATCAGTGATGCAACAGAAAAACAGCAATCTTACGGCGTGCGGGTACATAAATGGCAGACAACACATCTTCACTATAGACACCGGTGCTACGCAGTCTATCATCATCTATCATAGCAATGTAAGACTTCGGACAGCTACTGGAGAGTCTGCCACCGTCCACGGAAAAACAGAGGCGAAGGTGACGATAGCCAACATCAGCGTAAGCCACGTCTTTATAGTTGCCGATATTATGGATGAGGTTATCATTGGTGCCGATTTTATGATAGCTCATGGTATCAATTTGAATATGGGGCAACAGATAATGGGTTGGCGAAATGTGCAGATACCTCTTGACGTCGGATATAAGCATCAAGTGCACGCCAGAAGGATAGTTGCTGCCGAGCAACAAAAACTACCAGCTCAAAGTGAATCACTGTTATGGGCTCGTTTGGAGGGAGATTGTGAGGAGAACCGCTTGTGGGTTGTGGAACCAGCAGAAATACAGACGGATTTAATATCAGCAAAGGCCCTCGTCAAATCCACAGAACAGAGAATAGTCCCGGTGAGAGTGCTAAATCTATCAGGCAACGAAAAAGTCATCTGTAAAAACTCAGAAGTCGGTCAATGTGTTCCAGTAGAGGCGATAATAAACAGCGAACAATTGCCGCAAACTGCCGAAATGTCAGCCAAGGATGAAAAGGAGTTTGGTGAAAATGTGGAAAAATGGGTAGCAGGCTTAGCAGCTCCAGAGAGAAATAAAGCCAAAAAGCTGCTAAAGAGGTATGCTTTCGCTTTCGCCACGAACAATAGAAGACAAGGAAGAACAGCTATGGTCAAACATGAAATTGATACGGGCGAAGCGAGACCAATAAAACAGGCACCCAGAAGCATACCGCTGGCGAAGCGTAATGAGGTTAAAGAGCTAGTCGACGAAATGAGGAGGAGCGGTGTAATCGAACCATCATCGGGTCCGTGGAGCTCACCTGTAGTCTTAGTAAAGAAGAAAGATGGCAGTATAAGATTCTGCGTAGACTACAGGAAGCTGAATGATGTCACCAAAAAGGACAGTTACCCGCTACCGAGAATTGACGACACACTCGACACGCTAGCTGGAACGAAGTGGTTCTCCACATTGGATCTTCAAAGCGGATATTGGCAGGTGGAGATTGCAGACAAGGACAAAGAGAAAACTGCATTCAGTGCGAAAGGCGGCTTATGGCAGTTTAAAGTTATGCCATTTGGACTCTGTAATGCTCCGGCCACATTCGAGCGGCTTATGGAACGTGTACTCAAGGGACTGCATTGGAAGACTTGCCTGGTGTACCTCGACGACATTATAGTGATGGGCAGTACTTTCGACGAACACCTCAAAAACCTGGGAGAAGTTCTGCAGCGAATAACAACGGCTGGACTAAAATTAAGCGTAAAGAAATGTACATTGTTCCAAAAACAGGTGAAATATTTGGGGAATCTTGTTACAACAGATGGAATATCTACGGATGAAGATAAAATACGAGCAGTAAAGGACTGGCCTCGCCCCCAGAATCTTCATGAACTACGCAGCTTTTTGGGACTATGCACATACTACAGACGCTTTGTGCACCAGTTTTGGCGTATCCAGTCCCAGGAGAAAAATTCATTTTGGACAGTGATGCTAGCGGATATGGTATTGGTGGTGTACTTTCCCAAGTGGTCAATGGTACGGAGAAAGTAGTAGGCTACTATAGTCGCACACTGTCGAAGCCGGAACGAAATTATTGTGTGACCCGACGTGAACTACTTGCAGTGCTGGAGTGCATAAAACATTATCACAAGTACCTGTATGGCCAACATTTCCTGCTAAGGACTGACCATTCCGCACTGAGATGGCTGCTGCAATTTAAGAACCCTGAAGGACAGTTAGCACGTTGGATTGAGCGCCTCCAGACTTACGACTTCAGCATTGAACACCGAAGAGGCATAAAACATGGTAATGCTGATGCTCTCTCACGCCGACCTTGTAATTTGGAGTGTAAACATTGCGTGAAAGCTGAGAAAAAGGAATCCATCGTCGACATCCGGCTAACGCGGATTGAAGTCAACGAAGACTGGTCCCAAGCACAAAGGAGTGACCCAATATTGGTGAAGATAATAGCAGCGAAAGAGGAGGATAAACGACCAACAAGAAATGAGATATCCGCAGAAGGTCCTCTTACAAAATCATATTGGGCACTATGGGACAGCTTAAAGATCATAAATGGGTGCCTATATCGACTTTGGGAAAGCGCTGATGGCAAGATCTCATCCAACTTATTGGTAGTGCCTTCCTCCAAAATGAAAGATGTGTTAAAGGAGTTCCATAATGGAGCCAGCGGAGGACATCTTGGAGTGACAAAGACGCTGGAAAAGCTAAAACAACGCTTTTATTGGGTTGGATGTCAGCAAGCAGTGGCGGACTGGATAGCAAACTGTACCCAGTGCATTGCAGCTAAAGGTCCAGTAAGAAGAAGTCGAGGTCAGATGCAACAGTATAACTCAGGCGCACCTTTCGAGCGGATAGCGATGGACGTAGCAGGCCCTTTTCCAGTCAGCAATGCCGGAAACCGATATGTTCTCGTGGTGATGGACTATTTCAGCAAATGGCCGGAAGTGTATGCCATACCCAATCAAGAGGCGAGCACAATAGTAAGCGTTTTTGTGAACAACTGGGTATGCCGCTACGGGGTTCCAATGGAGCTACATTCCGATCAAGGAAGAAATTTCGAGTCAGCTGTATTCAAGGAAATGTGTGAAGTATACGGTATTAAGAAGACTCGAACGACGCCGCTTCACCCACAGTCTGACGGAATGGTAGAACGGTTTAATCGAACCCTGGAAGAGTACTTGCGGAAAGTAGTGAGCGAGCAACAGAAGGACTGGGACGAACACATTCCGAGGTTTCTACTGGCGTACCGATCTGCAGTCCATGATTCAACATCTAGATCGCCCGCCAAGGTAATTTTTGGAACTGAAATAAAACTGCCCGGTGACTTGGAGTTTTTAGTTAAGCCCGCCACAGAGAGGGATGCCACTGGAAAAGAAGAAAGCCTAAATGAACTACATCAATTTGTGCGCACCCGAATAAAAATGGTCAGCGATAGAATGAAAGCCAGGTATGATCGTGCAGCAAACACGGAGGGCTTCCATGAGGGACAACTGGTTCTACTATACAACCCAAAGCGGAAGAAGGGATTATCTCCCAAGCTACAAACCAGCTGGGATGGACCGTACAAAATAATTAAACGGTTAAACGATGTCGTTTACAGGATACAGAAAGCTAACAGCCCCCGAACAAAAACGAAGGTCGTACACATAGAGCGACTGGCAAAATATGGGAAAAGAGATAATGAGCCTATTCGGGACGAACAGGCTTAAGTGGGCGGCAGTGTTACGCAAGAACAAACGAAACGACCTAATATCGTTTAACAATAAAAACAATAAGCAAAAGCCACAAAAACAAAGACCATGAGCATGAAAGAGATAGAAAACGCAAGCACAACGAACAAGAGGCAATGTGTACACAATACACATTAACAAATACATCGAACATCTTCTAAATAAACCAGCAACAATAAACAATGTAGTCGCAAAAGAATTCTCGAGAAGGCGAGAATGCGAACCTTCTACCTCGAGAACCATCATCAGACTGAAGACGTTCGCATATAAAAGGGCAAGACAAGGCAGGCAGTAAGTCAGTTGTAATTGAGTCAGTCTTGAGTGAAGTTGCGTGTGAACTAATCAGTCGCGGTTTGAAGATATCCGTTGTGAGCAGTATAGCTAATAGTTGTGTGTGAATAATAGTGAACAAGCAATAAATTGTAGTAATTATTGTTGTATCGGTTAAGTGTGAACAGTGGCATATAAGAAAGTGTGATAAATAAAGAGAGTTTAATTGAAATAAAACACATATTTGTTTTTACTTTGGTTTGCAATTAACGAACTCATATTTAAACGTTTTTAAAAAGGTAAAAACGTAACAATATATTATTATTTTAAATATTATTTTTAAAAGATTTTATTATAAACTGCTGCGACACTTACGAGTCTCTCCAGTGGTGTAAGAAAAAAAATGAGAAAAAAAGATTTTTCATTATATTTTTTTATTTTTAATTAAATTCATAATTTAAATTTCTTGTATAGTCATGTTAAAACTTACTTTTTAATAATTTCATTTATTACTATTACAATAATACCTTTTGTTGGTTATTTCTATAAAAGGTTATTACTGCCTATACTTAATTGCTTAACTACTTGTTTAATGATCGTTTAATGATTGTTCTTAAAAAAAAATATATAAAATTATTTTGCTAATTTAAAAAAAAAAAATTTTAGCCTGCTGCGATACTTACGAGTCCCTCCAGTGGTGTAAGAAAAAAAAATATAATAATAAATTAAAGAAAAGCGTTTTTTTTACTTCTTTTATATGTATGCATACTACATAAAATTTAATTAATATTACATAAATTTAATTAATTTAATTTTTTTTCATATTTTCAATGCCGGCATATGAAATATAAAAGAGAAAGAAAAAAAGAATATTAATATATTTTTTTTTATATATATTTTTATGTGTACACTTAATGTTAGAGAAAATTTTTAAATATGGCCGAACATTTAGCGGCATTACGTAAAAAAAAAAATTTTTTTTAATTGAAAATTTATGATTGGTCCATTCGGATGTCAATTGAATTGGTGTATTCCTTGGCTTTGGGAGACTATATCAGGTAGTATAGTGTCCTCATGCCGTGATATATAGTAGTTTTTTTTACTAACATACTGACAAGACAGTTCTGACTTGACTACAATCACTTGACTTGTTTGATTCAAGCCCTTCATCTTGGTGTCCCACCTCGATGAAGCTGAAATACAAAATATTATCCTTGTGTTCCTCTCGGATAACGTCCATCTTTTTGTATTATTTTTAAGCATTCATCAAGGCAAACAAGCCTTGAGAAAATGAATGTCGTTGTTGTTCATTTATCATTTTTTCGCTTCTTCTTTTTCTTTTTTTAATGAGATAAAGAAATATCATAAGTAAAGTAGAGCACCGAAAATGCCATAGTTGCATTTATCGAATTTATGTTGCATGACTTTGTTATTAATGGAATAGTGGATCTAGATCTACTCTTTCCAAAGCTTGAAAAAATAGCTGGTAACATGGGTCTGACAACCTTGCGACTTTCTATTAATGATTGTCTGCTACATTCCTCGGGGATGCGTATTAAAACCTTTAAGAATAAAGGTAATGGTCTACTAAAAAAAATAGACCATAGTGCTCTTACCAAAAAATGAAAAGAAAACTAATTTTTTTTCCTTTTCTGAAGGGAAAGTGAATGACACATACTGTATATTTTTGTCTTGCATAACAACTGACTGACATATTGACCATCTGAGTGACAATCAATAATTTTTAATAATAATAATAATAAAAATAATTTTTAATAATTTTTACATTTATTTCCCATATTTTATTGCTACTCTTAATAATGATCTTATTCACTTAATGTATGCTTATGCTTAAAAACTATTTTTTTAAATGTTTAAAAAAACTACTTAAAAACTATTTTTTATGTTTGTAAAAGAACAATCAACTCATGTTGATCGTTCTTCGTTAAGAGGGAAGGTGTAGTGTGTTTGACTAATCTAAGTTGCCATACCCTCTGTATGCAACTTAATATCAACACATTCTTGTTGATATTGTCCACACTACATAAATGTTGGGACGGCGTGTATTATACTGTCTCAGCATATTCCCACATTTCATATTCTTGTTAGAACGTAAGATATTTAGCGTACATTTAGTTTGTAGTAATTAAGTATAATCAAGTATAAGATAGACCTAACAAGGGAACAGTCGCATTAGCGGCTGTTCACCAAATAATTTAATATAAATAAATATAACTATGACTTTTAACTTTACAACACTAATGTTGGCTATAGCCACCTTCGCCTCTGTTTTTCCGTGGACGGTGGCAGACTCTCCAGTAGCTGTCCGAAGTCTTACATTGCTAAGTGCTTCACACTTCCCCTTCACTACATCTGGTCTGATGATAGACTGCGTCGCACCGGTGTCTATAGTGGAGATGTGTTGTCTGCCATTTATGTACCCGCACGCCGTAAGATTGCTGTTGTTCTGTTGCATCACTGATATTGTGGGGCCTCGCTTGTGGGAGCCAGCACTTGCCCCTCAGTGCTAGGTCGTTTTAGTTTAACGGCGACTCTTGTGAAGATGGTTGGTAGTTCGCCCGTTTATTATTCATTGATGGTGAGACGGATCTTGATCGTTTACGTGGCGCTTTGCAGTTTCTTTGGAAATGACCACTCTTTCCACAGTTGAAGCATTAAGTTTAGCCTTTTGTCCGTTTTCTTCCAAAGCTTGCTTCACCATATCCTTTACTTTAGTTAGAAGGCATTCATCTTCCTCCACTACTTCCATTTTTCGCACTTTATTAACTGGTGGTCTTGAAATTGTGCGAGCGGTCTCTTGGGCTAGTGCGAAGGCCACGGTCTCTGCAAATGTTGTCTTCTGTGTGAAACATACCGCAAGTTTGATGTCTGGGTCACATATACCATTAACAAACGCCTCGGTTTTAAAATTGTCTATCAGTGGGTGGTTTTCTCCTGGGTATGTAAGCTGCACTAATCTCTCGACCTCTTTTGTGCTCGTCGTCGAATTTACGGTGTAACGCCACCATTAACTCGTTGTAGTTGTTTCTGCAGCTGGCTAGCATGGTTTCTAGAATCTGGGCTGAGGCACCTTTTAACACCAAGATTAGTTGCAAAGCCTTTTCTTCATCGTCCCATCCGTTTCTGCTGGCTACTGTCTCGAATTGGAATTTAAATACGGATAGGGGTGAGCTACCATCAAAGCAAGGTGCTTCTATCCTGCCGGCACCTTCCGATACAATTCGCACTGGTTCCGGTCGCTGACTCTGGAGGCTGTTGATCTTCTCCTCCATCATAACGAGATTCCCGTCAACGGCTTTTTCCAAATTTGACTCCTTTTCGTCGACCCTTTTGCTGAATGACTCAAGTACTTCATCTAGCTTCTCTGTTGTCGCTTCAAGTTTGCTTTCAATTTTTAACAGAAACTTTTGTTGGATTGCTTCCATCCTTTGTTCACTATCCTTTCGCCACTCAGCCAGAAGTTTATGATTTTCGGCTTTAGAAGCTTCTTGAAAATCAGCAAATAGTTTTTGATTTTCGGCTCTAGAAACTTCTTGCTTGGTTTGCTACTTCCATTTTTTCCATCATAGCGGCTTGCAACGAATTTATGTCGATACCGCTAGGGGTTGGAGGGGCCTGTAGCTCTCGTTCCTCTTCGTCTTCGAAGTCGTAAGTATCTACATCAATGCCCTGATGCTGAAGTTCTTCCCTTAACCGCCTTTGGAGTTCATTCTTCGTGCCCGCTGTTGGTAGCTCTAGTTAACCCAACTCTCGTTTGAGCCGTTCCACTCTTAATTCGGAGAGTTTCATTTTGATTTTTTATTTATTTTTACTTTTAAATTTTGCAATCCCACTTTTGACACCAATCGTTACGTTTTTACCATTTTAAAGACGTTAAAAATATGAGTTCGGAGATTGCAAATAAAATAAAAATAAATATGTGTTTAGTTTTAAATTAATTCTTTATTGTTCGCACAATTCCGTGTGCCACCTTTAACGATTTGACTTAAAAAATAACAATTTACTTTAATTGTTATTCTTTCTTTTACACTCGTTCGCTAGAGCTTCAAACCACGATTCTCTTCCGCGTACGCAATAACAATTGTTCGTTATTCTTCTCTGTTTACAACCTTTTTGTAAGCAACAATACGGAGATCTTCACACAAGACTGACTGAATTCTTTCTGAACTCACGTGTCTCACACACGACTGACCGAATTCTTACTGAATCCCACGTGTCGTCTTCACACACGACTGACTGAATTCTAACTGAATCGCCGTTGCCTGCTCTGTCTTGCCTTTTATATCACAAGGGCAGAGTTGGTTTTTCTGTGGGGAACTCGGTCTTGAGATTTTTCGTAACTTTGAAGGCGATTGAGGGCATAGCTGGTGGGCTCGCTTCGGATTTGGAATCTTACATGATCTTCGTTGAAAGTCAGGCTGCCCTAAGGGCCACTGCGTCGGTCTGGTGCAAATCGGCTCGTTCGCGAGTATAAGGAGCCGTTAAGGACTTTTGGACCAGACCGTATCCATCTATGCTGGGTTCCGGTCATAGTGGAATACTCGGTAATGAGACGGCGGATGATCTCGCTAGTTACATTCCCATCCCTTAAACTAGTAGTATTGGCTGGTAAAATGTAGGGAGCCTAATAGTTTAAATTACATATTTGTTTTTCGTTCCCACATTTAGCCAGACAGCAATGTAAGCATTTATGTTTGCATTGCTTACTTTAGCTTAATAAAAATATAATATTACATTTTTAAGTTTAACAGAAGTATTAATAAAAACTTATTTTTCTTGTGTTAGTCTTAAGACAATAATAAATAAAGAAGGTTCACTTTTCTGAAGAAGAGTGAACAAAGAAAAAAATACAAAAAGTTTTCTTTATTAAAATAAAGAAACGCAACTGGCGCAGTCGGTGAAGAAAAAAAAATTGTGAAAAAAAAAATTCTTTTAACTAAAATTTAAAATTAAACTTATGAATTAATCAAAAACATAAATAAAAACAACAATAATAAACAAGTAAATAAACAAAAAAATTAGAACTTTAAAAGAAGATATATTTGAGAAAAAAAAGGAAGATAAAATTTTAAAATTTCAAGAAATTAAACGAAGACTACAGAATTTACTTATATTTGTTAAAAGATACAGTGAAAAGATGAGTAGATTCGATGTAAATAGGGATCTACAGCAAACCGATGAGGTAATGCAGGAAAAGATCGCTGAGTTGGAGGCAGTCCTGCGGTTGCAGGAACAAAAAATTTTACAGCAGCAACAGCAGTGGCATCAACAACAAGAAAAACTAGAGCAATCTCAACAACAACAGCAGCGATGCCAACAGGCTCAACAACAAGAAAAACTAGAGCAATCTCAACAACAACAGCAGCAATTCCAACAGGCTCAACAACATCAATTGTGGCAGACTTGTGGGTTGCAACAGGAGTTCGGATTTAGAATGACTTAAGCCTCTGGACATAAACCATAGTCCAAGAGCGTTCATAAATGCTGTTGAGGCGAATTATGAGCTTTGTGGAGGTGACGAAGCCCTCATCAGATTTTGCACTACGATTTTAAGCAGCGAGAAGATTCTGGGGAGGGCTGGACGAAGAGTAAGGGAGTTGGAAGCCAACGCAACCTGGCAGGAAATAAAAGCCAAGATTCTACAGGAGTTTACACCAAGGAAAACATATGCGGAGGTTTTTAACCATTGCAGGACGGTAAGAGTACAAAACTTAAATGAATTATTTAGAATACAGTAGGACCTTGATTATCCGTGATTCGATTATCCGGCAACATCAATTATCCGGGATGGAAAAAAAAAATTTTTTGCATCGACTTAATTTTATTTTGGATCGACTTAAATTTTTCTGCACCGTTTAACCGTGATTACCTCTATTATCCGTGATTATAAGCAAAAATGTTTTTCTATTATTTTGGACAAATAAGCGAAAAAGGGGAATTCCCTCTTTAGTATACGAAATCGTTATATACTATCAAAGAAAATAAAGTATAAAGAATGTGCATCTTAACATATTTTGGAATATTTTTCAAGAATATTTCATGACGCGGGGGGAAAGATAGGAGGGAAGTAAACAGAAACGAAGAGCGTAACAATGCGTTGCTCTCATTCTTTGCTCTCATCGCGATGAGATCAAAGACTATAAATATATAAAGATGTTGCACTGCCAGTGCTATATTTGTCGATGGCAGTACGGCTACTGCCACTTATTGTACTCAGAGAACTTATTATACTCAGAGAACGTATTGTTCTCTTCTCTAATTTATTATCATATGCGTGTATACGTGTGTGCTTGTACATTGCCAAATAAAATAATAAACAAACTGAAAGATATCTGGTTTTCACAAAATGTATGTGCAAATAGCCTGTGGAAAAGAAATATTACCGTTTGTTTTATTGTAGGGTAAGAATATGTGTTTTATTGTTGTAGAAATGAAACTACAACCGAAATAAAAAATCCACATTTTGTGTGGACATTTGAAACTGAAAAACTGAAAAATTGTTTTATAAAAAGTGTGAATTTAAAAATTGTAGTGCATGCTCAAACAAAACTTTTAATAAATATAATAGCCCAATTCACAATCTCGTGTATTTTTGCAATTGTATTTATGCAATTGTAAATATTTCCTATTAATTGTGAACAAATTTTACTGGTTGGATTTGCAACACTAATTGTAAAATACAAATACACAGCTGATTGTCAAAAATAAAAAATAAATATTTGATTTTAATTTTATGATATTTGTTAACAATTTATAAAAATGTCTAATGGAAGTGTGAAGGAACAAATATTGGACTCTTTAATAGACGAGGCTACCGAAGAGATTATGTTCCTCTTCGGACCATTTTTTGTTGGGTTTATCCCTTTTTATTCTTTTTTTATATTTTGAATCTCCATTCGTCAACAAAATTTATTATTTTTAATAAATAAATTGTCAGCTGTGAGTGTTGCAAAATGTTGAGTAAATATAAACTATGGTTTTGAGTATTGTTTATTTTATAAACTGTAGCAAGAGTATTTCTGTATATTTTGTTATTGTGGTGTAAAAATATACTAAACCATTTTGCAAATGCAATGATGCAAGACCATTTACACTAGATCGTGAATTGGGCTAATATATAATTAAAATCATAAATCATATTTTTAGAAGATATTGATAGGACTGGAAATATATCAGAAAGTACAGATACCCCTGATATAGATGTCGCAGATATATACGATGAAAATAAAGAATATTTTAATGAAGGCACCGATTGTTTTACGTCCAACAATGTGCCAATTGAATTAACATCAAGTCGATATTTTGTTGGTTACATAGCTCAACGAATATCTTGCGTTAAATGTCGTGTGGATATAATCAAACTAGCGCAAATTTTGTCATATCCTTCAGAAATGTTCGTTCATGCAAAAAATTATATAAAAGATTCCGACTTTGGAAGTTTGTGCGCTCCATCTGATTTATTTTTTGAAGTTTGCAAAATTCATATGTCTTCGAAAAAAATTTTTTAGAAAATAAATCTATAAAAAACAAAAAAACATTTGTAGTTGGCCAAAAAATACAAAAAATGCACAAAAAATACAATTTATTCCTTGGTTTGATGAAAATAACGAATGTTATAAACACAGAATGGAGATGCTTAATTTACTAATTGTTGTTTTACTACGGAAGCATTCAACATGGGAGACATACAAATTCAAATTATCCAGTATGGAAAAAGTTAAAATTTTGAACCATTAAAATGATAAATAAATTTAATAAATACTAAACAAAAAAAGCATTCGTTTTATTACAACTTCATTCTATACAAAAATAGACACATATGGTAAATACATACATACATACATTGAATAGTAATATATAATCCGGTGCGAATCGATATAATTTCATTTCTACAACAATAAAACACATATTCTTACCCTACAATAAAACAAACGGTAATATTTGTTTTCCACAGGCTATTTGCACATACATTTTGTGAAAACAAAAAATCTTTCAGTTTGTATATTATTTTATTTGGCAATGTATGTATACATACATCCACACACGTATACACGCATATGAGAATAAATTGCTTAGAGAACAACGCTAACAGCGTTGTCAACTATAAATTTTCAAAAAGCACCAAACTCGTTAAAAAAAACGCGTAATTTTGACAAAAAAGCACTAAAACATTATAATATTTATTTTAATTTTATCACCATTTTATTTAATCAGTAAAAAAATCCAGCAATAATAAGGAAAAGAGTTTTTGTTTATTTATAATATGATTTTTTAAAAAGTTTATAATATTATTTGAGTTAATACTTTGTATTAATTTATTTTTTAAAACAAATTATTTTTTATTTCTTTTATTAGTTTTAAAAACCTTTTTTAGTTTTAACAAGTTTTTTATGTGGTTGCAAATATGATGTATTTCAAACAAAACAATGAGATCAAACTCTAATAAAACAAGTAACAAAAATTAAAATAAATAATAAAGTAAAACAAAATTAAACAAAAATAAAAAATAAATTAAAAAAATAATATAACAAATATATAATGTATTTGAAACAAAACATTGAGGTACAATATGTAACTGATAAAGAGTTGCATTTCAAAGTAATACCTTTTTGAGTTGACAACGCTGTTCTCTAAGTATAATAAGTTCTCTGAGTACAATAAGTGTACTGAGCAAGGCACATCTAACAGGTAACCGCAAGTGTACAACAAGTACAACAATGCAAAAACAACAGGCATTTTGTTTTTGTTAAAGCGTACGCGTAATGTCAAAAAAATTAACACTCAAACCTCTATAGGAAATTAATAAAAGCAATTAAAAAAACTAAATACATTTTATATATTGAAATTTCTTTTGATTTTTATGTCATGCTTAATTACGCAATAGTGGGGCACCTATAAATTAAAAAAAAATTATTCCATGCAGTCAATAACATTTCCACTTTATCTAAAGAACATGTTTTTATATGGCCATCGATAAAAATGGCAGATGCTAACGTTATTTGTTATTGGTCATAGTTTTGGCACTTAGTTGGAGAGACCGAAATCTTTTTTTGGGTAATTCATCAGCCTCGTCTAAATAAATATAAATATAGTAAATCTAGGTTGTAGTTTAAAAGATATATGGATTTAGTGTTAAAGGCTTAAATATTATTAATCATCTTGCAAAAATTTTAATAAAATTGGCTTTGAAATAGTAATCCTGAAGAATTTCTAGAGTGCGTATCGTTAAGGATACATCCGGTACATATGAGGGTTTATAAATGCGAAAATGATTATCGAAACAAAACAAACAAAAAAACAACAAAATTTTGACATTTAAAAACGCGTCAGCTGTTGACATAGGTTTACCTGTTAGATATGCCTTGGTACTGAGTCTTTTTTGTTTTCTTTCTCTCAGTTAACATGAGAGTGAGAACGACGATTCAGCTTTCCCTGTTACCTACCCCCCCTCATAAGAAAGAAGCACAAAATTTTGTCAATTTTAAATACACTGCGTGCAACATCTTTACATATTTATAGTCTTTGGTCAAACAATAAAAACGATCATACATAATCGTACATACGCATATACATACGTACGATGAGAGCAACACATTGTTACGCTCTTTGATTGTGTTTATTTTTCTCCTGTCTTCCCTCCCTCATCAAGAAATGATTTTTAAAAGAGATTTTGGTGAGAGCGGGTCTTACTGGTACATCCCGCCATAAGAAATTTTACTTCTAAATGATGCGCATTCTTTATATCCATATTCTTTGATACTATTCACTGTTTTCTGACAAAATTATTTTTTTTATATTTTTGAAACATGTATGTATATAAAATCATTGAATTATTTAGTTTTTATATAAATATGTACATATTCAATTATTAATTAATGAAAATCTCTATTAAAAAACTAGCCAAAATTGGTACTCAATTAACAGGGAAAATCGATTATACAGAATGCTTCCGGTCCCGACCATCACGGAAAATCGAGGTCCCACTGTATTTCAAATGTGTAAATATGAAATAAACGATATATATCTGACTGACCAAACTAAACCGGGTATTTACAAACCAGAGAACGTTGATAGGGATCTGGTAGATATATTACTAGAAAAGATAGATGGACCAATACGAGCACATATAAGTGAAAACGAAACTTTAAGTGATATAATTGCTAAGTATACAAAACTGAAATTATTGGACGATCCTAGGATCCATAGCTTATAATCATAGAATTAATCAATTTGGTCAGAAATCAAACAAAAACTTTCAAAAGTCCAAACCAAATCATTTAATGGATTTTCCGCAGTCAAACCAGGGTTTCAGAGATCCTGGAAAGGGTAGGGATTTTAATAATTTTCCAAATAATTACAATAATTTAAACCCAGAGCGTACAGACAGGAATTACCGAAACCGACAGAATTATCAACCAAACAATTATAATATTCTTAGCTCAGAACACACAAATAGAAATTATCTAACTCGATAAAATTATCAACCAATTAACTACAATAATTTAACTACACAAACCAGAAACACAATACAACAATCGACTCCTAACAATTTCTCAAGTAGGACGAAATCTAACCGAACTAGAACTTCCTACAGTAGTTGACGACAGCACCAAACTAATTATTGTGACCAAGCACCAGAGCCGATGGATATCGGAAATTTAAAGGAGGAAGAAGACGTAAATTTTTCTGTAAGTCCTCATTTACAAGATTACCCATAGTAGTTGTTACAATTGGTGGTTATAAGATTAAATGTCTCATAGACACTGGGTCGGAAACAAGCATTATTAAGCCAAATTCCGTCTGTGGCTCATTTCCCATTCAAAAAATTAATAGACCGCTGTGGTACAAAACTATAAACGGAATGAATCAGGTGACAGAAAAAATTTTTACACCCATACCTAGAGAATTCAAGATCTCAGGTACCTTCTCATGGAAGGTTATTAATTTCAATAGTAAAAATTATTCAGCCATAATTGGTCAAAATTTTCTTATCGCTCTTAAAGCTAAGATCGATGTTGAGAATAAATTTATTACCATACTAGGTAACAACATACCGTTTGGATATTACAACCCTTACAATAACCAAGAAATCTGTTCACTTGAATATAGCGATCTAAAAAATTTAAACCTGGCACACTTGAATTCGGAGGAATACCAACCTCTTGTAAGATTGTTGAGCAGTTACCAGATACTGTTTTATAAGGAGGGGGATAAACTTTCTGCCACTCACGAAATTAAACATGAAATAAAAACAAACAGTGACCGACCAATATATTCAAAAATTTATAGATACCCCCAAACTCATGAGACAGAGATTCAGAAACAGATAAAAGAGATGTTAGAACAAAATATAATTAGAGAGAGTAATTCACCATACAATAGTCCTTTGTGGGTGGTGCCCAAGAAGATTGACAGCTCGGGAATTCAAAAATGGCGAATAGTCATAGACTACAGAAGACTAAATGAAAATACAATAAGCGATAAATTTCCGATTCCAAATATCGATGGAATTTTGGACAAGCTAGGAAAAGCTCAGTATTTTTCTTCTATAGACCTTGTAAAAGGTTTTCACCAAATATTGATGCATGAAAATGATATACAAAAAACCGCATTTTCCACACCTTTTGGACACTACGAGTTCATAAGAATGCCGTTCGGGCTTAAAAATGCTCCAGCGACTTTTCAACGTCTTATGAATTTTGTTCTTCGCCAATATATAAATAAAATTTGTGTCGTCTACTTGGACGACATATTAATATTTAGCACTTCATTAACTGAACATATGACAAATATAAAATTGATATTTGAAAAACTAAAAGAAGCAGGTCTTAAAATTCAAATTAATAAATGTAGTTTTTTGAAAAAGGAGACCGAATTTTTGGGTCATATCCTTACTTCCGACGGTATAAGGCCAAACCCCAAAAAAATTTAAATTATTCAGAAATTAAAACTTCCGACGACGCAAAAACAAATAAAGTCATTTTTGGGAATTACTGGATTTTTTTCGAAAATTCATAAAAGACTATTCTAAAATAGCTTTCCCTATGATAAAATATTTAAAGAAAAACACAAGAGTTAACGTAAGAGACCGCAATTATATTGTAGCTTTTGAAAAGTTAAAAGAAATTATAACAAACCCTCCTATTCTGAGGTACCCCGATTTTAAAAAACGCTTTAAGCTAATTACCGATGCAAGTAATTACTCAATTTGTGCGGTTTTAACCCAGGAAGGTCAACCGATTTCATTTGCGTCGCGAAGGTTGAATAATCACGAACAAAACTACTCCACTATCGAAAAAGAATTATTAGCGATAGTATGGGGGGTGAAATATTATAGACCTTATATTTTTGGAAGAGAATTTGATCTGCAAACAGGTCATCAGCCACTAAACTGGTTACAGGCAAAATATTCGGGTAAAGATATTAATCCCCGATTGCGACGATGGTTAGTGCAGTTGGGAGAATATGATGCTAAAATTGATTATATTCCAGGGAGAGAAAATAAAATAGCCGACTTCCTCAGTCGAATTAATTGTGAAAACTGTGAAATAAACTTATTTGATTCCGAGAATTTGGGTTTCACTTTGGATCATGTTTTTAGGATCAAAAATATTGTTACGTTTTAACCTTTTTAAAAACGTTTAAATATGAGTTCGTTAATTGCAAACCAAGTAAAAACAAATATGTGTTTTATTTTAATTAAACTCTCTCTTTACAACATTAATTGCTTGCTATTATTCACACACAACTATTGCTCGCAACCGATATCTTCAAACACGACTTTTTAGTTCACACGCAACTTCACTCAAGACTGACTCAATTACAACTGACTTACTCGTCTGCTTTGTCTTGCCCTTTTATAGTCCAATACGAACAGTACATCGAACGTTCTTGAATAAGAAAGTTCGCGGCTTCGCGCTCTCGAAATCTCTATGGCGACTGCATTACTTGTTGTTGCGTATGCTTACTTGTCCATCCCTTTTGCTCCCATGCTTGTTGTTGTTGGTTTTTTTGGTGTTCGATGTTTTTGTTAGTGTGCATTTGTGTATTGTATACACATTGCCTCTTGTACGTTCGCTTATGTTGTGTTTGCGTTATCCATCTCTCTCATACTCATACTGATGTCATTGTTGGTTTATGAATGGTTCGATGTACACATGTGTTAGTGTAGCTGGTAGCTTTTGTTTATTGTTTTTATGTGAAACGATATTAGGTCGTTTCGTTTGTTCTTGCGTAACAATATTAATGTAGGAGAGAACCAGGAACAATCTTTGGTGGTTCATACGGGTCATTCTCAAGGAGAACATCAATCAGATGACGGTGAAACTATACATTCACAAGCAGAAGATTTTAATGATCACATTCCGATTCTTGATACAGTTGTGAATCGTTTTAAATACCAAATAATTTTAACAGAAACTAAGGAAACTGAAATGAAAATAATTTTTAATAAGAAACGACTCTTTATCGATTTGCATGACATTGAGACCACTAATGTTATTAATATAGTCCGAAGACATATTGGTAAAGGAAAAATCGCAATATTTTCTGAGCTTAATGATCACCAGTTCAATAAACTACAGCAAATTTTAGTAGAGTCATACTCTGGTATTAAGGGAATATCTTTTGTTAAATGCAGCTATTTTGCTAGGGACATTGACAACGAAAATGAACTAAATAAACAAATATCGCTTTTTCATAAAAATAGTAGGTCATGCAGGAATTATTCCGACTTATGAGGGGATAAAACATAAAATATATCACCCACAACTTTTTGCTATAACTTCGGTTCAGCTTGGGATATAAAACTGATTTTTTTTCTACATGTACATAAGGTCTAAAAGAGAAGTTTTGCTTAAGTAACTACACATTTTTAATTTTTTGAGATATGACTATGTTGCAATAAAAGAGCGATATGTGAATAGTAAGCACTCATTTATAATATTCTTTGACAAATTCTCAAAACACGCCGTAGGTTTTTATTTGCCGGATAGAAACAACCAAACAATTATAAGCAAAATAAATGAATTTTTGGCAATAAAAGGTTCAGTCAAAAAGTTTGTTTTTGATAACGAATTTAATTCAAAAAACGTAAGGGATTTCTTGACACAAGAAAAAATCGAATTTCATGTCACAAAACCCAATAGTCATACCGGAAATTCTGATATAGAACGTCTTAATAATACTTTGACTGAAAAAATTAGAACACTTAACCTAGAAGAAAAATTGCCAATTATAACACAAATGACAAAAGCCATAAAATTTTACAATAACACAGTACACAGCACTATAAAATGTACTCCTTTTGAGGTAATAAAAGGTACCATAAATCACGAACTTATCAGAAGTAGACTAGAAAATAAAAAAATCACATTATACAGAAACCCAACCGCAATAGAGAATCATACAAGGAAAGAAGAAAAACAGGATTCATTAAAAATTATAAAAGTGTAAGGCACAAAGAAGAACCGAAGTTCATTAAACGAAATTTGGAAAATATTCATGAAACCAACATTAAAAGGCCGTTCAAATTTGGAGGTCTTAGCGATTGTAATAGTAATAACAGTATAGAAAAAACGACTTTTAGTAGAGATGACGAGGATATTGACTTCGAGTACTTGATGAGACGTTTTAAAGATCTCAAAAGAAGATTTCTAAACAACGAAACCTAATCGCTTTTGTGTTCTCTGAAAAAAAAAAAAAAATTAATAAAAAAATATATATATACTATATATACTATATATAATAATTGAATAATAAAAAAAATAAAAAAAAACTCCTAAATTTTCAGGCTCTAGTAACAATTCTACTACTACTCCTATTAGCCTTTGATGCTAAGGGATTCTTGCAAATTAGCCAACTACCAGACAATAATGGTTTCATCGATATAAAGATGGGAGCTGTAGAAATAGTCAATACCACTAACACAGTGGTACATATCATAAATGTTGTAGAATTATTGGAAACTTTTAAAATTTTAGAGGAAAATATTAAAACAATAGATATAAGTAATCGACAAATTCTTTTACAAAAAGTACAGAGTATACATGAAAAAATTCTGACAATAAAACCAAGACCACAGAGGACAAAAAGAGGTTTAATAAATATCTTTGGCACAGCACAAAAATGGCTCTACGGAACAATGGACGACGACGACAGGGCAGAAATTATGGAACATATCTCCACAATCGAAGAAAACAATAGAAACATAATAAAGACAATAAACAACCAGATAATCATAAATGACTCATTTAATAAGTCACTTATTAATTTAAAGAATTTAATAGAGGAAGATAGAATTAATATAAAATCCGCTTTTGAACAAGTCAGGAAGAATAATAATGAAATAGTGAAACGATACTTGTACTTAGACCAATTTTCTAAATTAAATTTATTAGAAGACAAAATAGAAAAAATTCAGGACAATATTGCAACTGCAAAAACAATTTTATTCACCCTAGTAATATTTACAAAAACAGAAATCGAAACCTTTAATATTTACAAACTAAAACTACTTAAAATCAGAGTGATGACTTTCAAGGACAGTTCTTTAATGATAGCTATACAAATTCCTGATAAATTCATAATTACACAATTAAGATTACTTACCGCAGTACCAAATTCAAATAATATGGAAATAGATGAACCTAATGAAAATATTATCGAAATAAATAATGTTATTTTACACTACAAGGAAAATGTTATATTTAAGCATCTACAAAAAAGCAACCACTGTTCAATTAAAGCTAATTGTAAATATATATTTAACAACAAAACTGAAATAATAGAATTAGATGAAGAAACTATTCTGTTGAAAAATGCTAGAAAAATCTAAAACAAAATTGTGACAGTAGAAAACTAAGTTTATCGGGAAACTACTAAATAAGTATAAATAATTGTAGCATTACAATCAATAAACAAACTTTTAAAAATAAAAAACAGATAATAAACGAAAAATTCTTTTTCCCACCAACAGAAATTATTAATGTTACAAAACCTTACGTAGAATTTGAAAACATTGTATTAGAACATAAAAATAATATTAATCAAATAAATGAATTAAAAGTCCATAGTAAGGTCTCATATGGATTAAACATAACACTTATAATCACTACCACTATTGTAATCATATTAATGTATATTGTAATAAAAAATAGAAAGTCTGGCGCAAATAAAACACAAGTTGTAACGATATCTCAGAATCCTGACATAAAAGATATCATAGATAAATACAAACCGAGTATGTAAATATTATTAGTTTTATTATACTAAAACCCAGGAGTGTTTTAGACAAGGGGTGGAGGAGTTACATTCCCATCCCTTAAACTAGTAGTATTGGCTGGTAAAATGTAGGGAGCCTAATAGTTTAAATTACATATTTGTTTTTCGTTCCCACATTTAGCCAGACAGCAATGTAAGCATTTATGTTTGCATTGCTTACTTTAGCTTAATAAAAATATAATATTACATTTTTAAGTTTAACAGAAGTATTAATAAAAACTTATTTTTCTTGTGTTAGTCTTAAGACAATAATAAATAAAGAAGGTTCACTTTTCTGAAGAAGAGTGAACAAAGAAAAAAATACAAAAAGTTTTCTTTATTAAAATAAAGAAATGCAACTCGCTAGGTTAGGTTCACTTTCTGAGGGCGATTTAGTAATTGTTGGTCCTTATCTCCCAATCTTCCACCTCTACGGCTTCATCAATGGATGGGTCAGAGGCGTTGGGCGAATGGATCGGGTTGTTATGTTCCTAGGTGTCTATGATGTTAGAACAGGTTAGCTGCTGGGCTTGGATAAGGCTAGCTTAAGGTTAGTTATTGGGTTTATTAAGAGTCACTGCGAGATTAGGTCGCTGACAAGGAGCTGGAACAGATCCCAGCCGGACTATTGCAGGGTATGTTGCGATGAGGAGGAGTTGGAGACTATCGAACACGTCTCTGTAACTGTCCAGCCCTTAGTAGGTTGAGGTTTAAGACCCTTGGCAGGGGCTTCTTTGAGGGTTAGAACTCTGTGTCGAGAGCCGACATCAAGGCTCTCCATAGATACATTATTAGTTTGAGTTATTCTCTATTTCTTACTTCCTCTCCTTTGTCCTATCCCCTCTATTATCCTCTCATCTTAACCAAACAGCAAAGTCAAAAAAACAAAAATAAACTCATTAGCTGTAGTGTTACAGTGAAATGTTTTCTGCTAACGCAGTCAGTCGGCGCTATTAATTTCAAAACGATCACTATTGCTTACAGCGTTTCAGCTCTTGTGGTTTCTCTTGTGCCAAAGACTATATAATATAAAGATGTTCCACTCAGTACATTTTGGTTTAACCAAAGAATATGGATATAAAGAATGCGCATCATGTAGAAGTAAAATTTCTTATGGCGGGATGTACCAGTAAGACCCGCTCTCACCAAAATCTTTTTTAAAAATCATTTCTTGATGAGGGAGGGAAGACAGAAGAAAAATAAACACAAACAAAGAGCGTAACAATGTATTGCTCTCATCGTACGTATGTATATGCGTATGTACGATTATGTATGTATGATCGTTTTTATTGTTTGACCAAAGACTATAAATATGTAAAGATGTTGCACACAGTGTATTTAAAATTGACAAAATTTTGTGCTTCTTTCTTATGAGGGGGGTAGGTAACAGGGAAAGCTGAATCGTCGTTCTCACTCTCATGTTAACTGAGAGAAAGAAAACAAAAAAGACTCAGTACACTTATTGTACTCAGAGAACTTATTATACTTAGAGAACGTATTGTTCTTTTCTCTAAGCAATTTATTCTCATATGCGTGTATACGTGTGTGCATGTATGTATACATACATTGCCAAATAAAATAATAAACAAACTGAAAGATTTTTTGTTTTCACAAAATGTATGTGCAAATAGCCTGTGGAAAACAAATATTACCGTTTGTTTTATTGTAGGGTAAGAATATGTGTTTTATTGTTGTAGAAATGAAATTATATCGATTCGCACCGAATTATATATTACTATTCAATTATGTATGTATGTATTTACCATATGTGTCTATTTTTGTATAGAATGAAGTTGTAATAAAACGAATGCTTTTTTTGTTTAGTATTTATTAAATTTATTTATCATTTTAATGGTTCAAAATTTTAACTTTTTCCATACTGGATAATTTGAATTTGTATGTTTCCCATGTGGAATGCTTCCGTAGTAAAACAACAATTAGTAAATTAAGCATCTCCATTCTGTGTTTATAACATTCGTTATTTTCATCAAACCAAGGAATAAATTGTATTTTTTGTGCATTTTTTGTATTTTTTGGCCAACTACAAATGTTTTTTTGTTTTTTATAGATTTATTTTCTAAAAAATTTTTTTCGAAGACTTATATGAATTTTGCAAACTTCAAAAAATAAATCAGATGGAGCGCACAAACTTCCAAAGTCGGAATCTTTTATATAATTTTTTGCATAAACGAACATTTCTGAAGGATATGACAAAATTTGCGCTGGTTTGATTATATCCACACGACATTTAACGCAAGATATTCGTTGAGCTATGTAACCAACATCAACGACTTGATGTTAATTCAATTGGCACATTGTTGGACGTAAAACAATCGGTGCCTTAATTAAAATATTCTTTATTTTCATCGTATATATCTGCGACATCTATATCAGGGGTATGTGTACTTTGTGATATATTTTCAGTCCTATCAATATCTTCTAAAAATATAATTTATGATTTTAATTATATATTATATTTATTAAACGTTTTGTTTGAGCATGCACTACAATTTTTAAATTCACACTTTTTATAAAACAATTTTTCAGTTTTTCAGTTTCAAATGTCCACACAAAATGTGGATTTTTTATTTCGGTGCGAATCGATATAGTTTCATTTCTACAACAATAAAACACATATTCTTACCCTACAATAAAACAAACGGTAATATTTCTTTTCCACATGCTATTTGCACATACATTTTGTGAAAACAAGACATCTTTCAGTTTAATTATTATTTTATTTGGCAATGTACAAGCACACACGTATACACGCATATGAGAATAAATTAGAGAAGAGAACAATACGTTCTCTGAGTATAATAAATTCTCTGAGTACAATAAGCACAGGTATACAGATACGTCACGGTTTTGACGTTTAACCCTCACTTAGAAAGGGACAGCAAATATTACCAAAAAAGTATTTCTGTCCCTCTCTGACTGCCTGTCTGTTTTGTTTATGTTTTTTTTAGATTTCGGGGTGGATTTTTATTATTCTATTTTGGTAGAAATTTTTGGTATTTTTGTAGAATATTAGAATAATTTTGAAAGGAGATGAACCATTTTATTAGGGAAACGTAATTCGGAATTAATGTAGTTTTTATGACAGCTTTCATCGGTCGTCACTGACTTAGTATTTAACCAATTTAAAGGTATATTCACAAATTCCTGAAACAAAAAGTTTTGAGTATATATTTTGTTATATTTTTATTTTTACTTACCTTTTGCACACGGAACTTTTTCAGTGTGAAGGGAAATTGCTAAGAATTCGATTAATAATGAAAAAATTACCGAATTTTAACTTTTTCATTCAAGAAATTAATAAATACTAGTAATATACACAAAGTTCTAAAAGAACAAATTTTTATAAGCAATATGTCTTATTTCATCTTGATGTATTTAACTGCTTACTTACCTTTTGCACAAGAATCTATATTCATTCTGAACAAAAACCAGTCACATTTCGATTAATATTTAAATATTTAAGAACTTTTAAGATTTTCATTGAAGAAATTAAAAAATATTCCAAATTTGCCCTTTTTTAACACAAAATAAATGTTTATTTACATTTAATTTTTCCACTTTATCCGCCAGTTTTCACTCTGTATATCTGTTGCTTCTAACACATTTGCTTTGCAAAAACTTTTAACATTTTTTTTCTCCCTCTACGAGGAGGGTTAAAACTGCTGATTTAAGCGTTTTTCAAACGTCATAATTGTCGCCACTGGTTACACTGTGACAATAGGTGGCAGTAGCCGTACTGCCATCGACAAATTTGGCACTGGCAGTGCAACATCACAATATAAGCAGTAACGAAACGAATTTGACAGGAGCACTGTTCGAATGTAAAAGAGACAGCAAATATTACCAAAAAGTATTTCTGTCTCTGTCTAAAAGTAACTCTGTTTTGTTTATGTTTGTTTTCGGGGAGGATTTTTATTATTGGATAGAAATTGATGATATTGTGGTAGAATAATAGAATAATTATGCACATAATACGGGTTCTTGGTTGAAAGGAGATGTACCATTTTATTGGAGAAACGTAATTTGGAACTAGCGTATTTGGTGACACCTTTTATCGATCGTCACTAACTTAGTATTTAACCAATTGAGAGGTATATTCACAAATTCCTGAAACAAAAAGTTATGAGTATATATTTTGTTATATTTTTATTTTTACTTACCTTTTGCACACGCAACTTGTTTCATTATGTAGAGAAATTGCTAAGAGTTCAATTAATAATGAAAAAATTACCGAATTTTAACTTTTTCATTCAAGAAATTAATAAATACTGGTAATATACACAAAGTTCTGCAAGAAAAAAATTTTATGAGCAATATGTGTTATTTGATCTTGATATATTTAGCTTCTTACTTATCTTTTGCACAAGAAACTATATTCGTTGTGACCAAAAACCACACAAATTTCTATTAATAATTAAATATTTACGAATTTTTAAAATTTTCACTGAAGAAATTAAAAAATATTCTAAATTTTCCCTTTTTTAACACAATATAAATGTTTGTTTACATTTAATTTTTCTGCTTTATCCATCAGTTTTCCCTCTGTATATCTGTTGCTTCTAACACATTTGGTTCGCAACACTTATAACATTTTTTTTCTCGCTCTAGTTGGACCAGTGTTTTTACGCTAAAAGCCTTTTTCAAATGTCATTGCTTTCGTTACTGCTTAGCTGTGGTGCAACATCTTCATATATTTATAGTCAGTGATGCCAACTTAGCCCTTTTCGGGCTAGATTTAGCCCTTTTTGAAGTACTTATAACGCCAAAAAAAATTTTTAGCCCTAAACTAAAAAGCGCGCAATTTTAGCGCTTTTCAGTATTTTTGTTTAGCCCTTTTAGCTCGTTTTTCCTTTAACTCTGTATGACAATATTATCTTATGTTTCTCAGGCAATGTCGAATTGTAAGCCAATGTGGCATCTCCTTTTTCACCTTTTTCTTCTTTGTCATTTACATAGAATTAACAAAAGTACCGAGAAACACAAGCTTTTCTGAAAGTTTAAAATTGTATTTACCTAATAATTAGGCATTGTATAACTTTATGTAAGTGATAATTTAATATTCTTGGATGTGTCTTTAATGTAAATGTTATGCTATGTTTAGATGGAGCGCTACAGGCAAAGATATCGTAAAATTTGGGAGACAGATCCCTTTTTTAAGAAATGGATAAAGACTTGTAAAGATGAATTCAAAGCAGTATCTATTTACTGTAACACGCTAATCGCCGCTAAACACTGCGGCCTGGTGGTGTTTTTATCTGAAAAGACTATTTTAATTTTAGCCCCCTTTTGCGCTTTTTTGAAAAATATGAAATTGTATTGTACTAAAAACGTAATTTTTTTAATTTAGCCCATTTTAGCCCGTTTTTAATTTTTTTTCACGCGTTTGGTGTCCTAAGAGTTGGCATCACTGTTTATAGTCTTTGATCTCATCGCGATGAGAGCAAAGAATGAGAGCAACGCATTGTTACGCTCTTCGTTTCTGTTTACTTCCCTCCTATTGAAAAATATTCCAAAATATGTTAAGATGCACATTCTTTATACTTTATTTTCTTTGGTTTAACACAAATTTTGTACAGCTTAATGATGCGGGGGACAAGTGGCAAGGGAAGGGAAAAAAATTTGCTCTTTTTCTCATTTTTTGCAAAGATAAATTTTTTGTAGATAACAAATAACGTGGGAGAGCGAAAGCACTTTTATTTTGCTCTCTTGCAAGATAAAGTATTTGATATTATTGTTGTTGTTATTCTTACTGTTTATGTTATTTTTTTTTTTAATAAAAGCTGTGGTTTATTTTCGTAATTTTTTAAAAAGAGAGATTGTTCTTTCTATTAAATGTGAGATTGAAAAAAAGAAAGAAACAAGATGACTTCGTAGGTGAGTGTAGGGAAAATCACATTTGTTTTGTTTTTGTGAAAACGAAAATAAATTGATTCACACCGAGTTTATGATGCCCATTGTATGAAATTTATATGCCAAATTTTTTTATTCTTTGGGAATAATAGACATATTTCGCTTAAAAATACAAAGAAAACACTGTGAATTTTTCTCATTGCAAAGGCAAGGAAAAAATTCATTAGGTAGAAAATGTCATTACATTATAAGATACTTTGTTTCGCAAATTGGTTAAGAAGGTCTATTTTATTAGCTCTCAGAGTTTTTGCCTGAAATCTGCTGAGAGGAATCCGCCGAAAAAATTTTACCTCATTACTTCGTAAGCATTCTTCATGGCAGACTCAAATCTATAAATCATCGAGTGCTGAGAAAGTCAAAATTTTAAATCATTAAAAATTAATTTAAATAACCTTTATTTATTCTTTATTCCTTATTTCTTTGTAAAAATTTCTATATTATAATAAATGCTTGTTAAAATTTTTGTTATTTATAAGAAATCAGCATTTCGGTGCGAGTCGATTAATTTTTATTTTGTACACCAATAAAACACATATTCTTTACCCTACATAAATATCATCTTTTATAAAATTCATTTTCTTGTTTACTACAAATATTATGTGGTTTAAGTGCCCCCGCCACGATCAAACAGATTGGATCAAATTTTGCATATGTGTTGGTAAAAAACTCTTCTCAGCCTGTACGTGTGAGGTCAGTTTTCTGTACGTGTGAGTACAGTTTTACCAATACAATCACAAAAATGGCAATTTGATCCAATCAGTTTGATCGTGGCGGGTCTGCATTAAAAAGTATTAAAAAGAAACAAAACACAAAAAGAACTTATGAGTAGACTACACATATATGCATACAAACATATCACACACTCAGTTCAAAAGTGGCACAACTCAAAAATTAAAACTACACGTATTAATACATAAACTCGAAAAATACAAATTTTGAGTTGTGTCACTTACGAACTGGGTGTGCGATATGCATGTGTACGTCTGCTTGTTATAGCTTATTCTCTTTTTCGCAAAATTCGTCTCCCTTTTTATCTTTCAGAGAGACTATAAATGATTTTCTCTCTTATATGGGATTTATGATAAATCCCATGCAGATTTTTGCAATGGAAACACAATGTACGGCAGTGTGCTATCTTTAAGTGCCTCCGCCACGATCAAACAGATTGGATAAAATTTTGCATATGTGTTGGTAAAAAACTCTTCTCAGCCTGTACGTGTGAGGTCAGTTTTCTGTACGTGTGAGTACAGTTTTACCAATACAATCACAAAAATGGCAATTTGATCCAATCAGTTTGATCGTGGCGGGTCTGCATTATAATTATATAGTCTTTGCTTGTGCTTTTGCTGTACTTATTTGCTGCGCTCTTTTACTTTGTAAAGAACTGCTAAAATGAGAAATCCAAACACAATATACTTATATACATATGTATGTAGTATGTACATTGTACAACATTTCAAAGAGAATGGTGCAAACACACAGTTAATTTCTATACATTGTAAAAACATTAAGCAGTTCTTTACAAAGTAAAAGAGCGCAGCAAATAAGTACAGCAAAAGCACAAGAGAAACCACAAGACCTGAAACGCTGTATGCAATAGTGATCGTTTTGAAATTAATAGCTGTGACTGACTGCGTCAGCAGAAACCATTTCACTGTAACACTACAGTCAAAGACTATATAATTATAAAGATAGCACACTGCCGTACATTGTGTTTCCATTGCAAAAATCTGCATGGGATTTATCATAAACAGCGTTGCCACGACCAAAAAAATTTTATAACCAAAATTAAAATAAAAAATAACCAAATAAGGAAAAAAATAACCAAAAAAATTTTTTTATATAAATGTATTTGTTTTTAACAAATTTAAGGTTTAATACAAAAATTTTATTTTTTTCTGTATAGTTAACCTCTCATGCCCCAATTAAAACGATAGTGGCTAAAATTTTTTTGAGTAGACATATAAGATAGAGTTGACCTCAATATCAACTGACAAAAATTTCAATGTCCTAGGTGTCCTGGTTCCAGAGCTACAGGATGTTGTGTATAGGCAACATTGGACAATGGTGTTATAAATTTAAATACAAGTTGATTTTTTTTTCAAATGTCGTTTATTTCAATTTATGTATACAAAACAATTTTTTGGAGGATTAAAGCACAAGTGCACATTGCATCTGCTGCATTTACAGTCTTTCCAAAGTCTACATCTGCCCCTTGTTCCCCATTCCGCCTAAAGATTATTACCATCAAATCGTAGGGATTTTGCAGGCTGTGCAACATGTGCTCTTTTATAGGGAATTGATTCAGAACCCGTAGAAGGAGCTGGTGATGACGGGGTCGATGGAGAAGGTGATGAAGTTCATGAATTCATTGTCAAATTATCAAAAGGAGTGATGATGGACAACCTCTCTTTATTGCGACAACTATAGTTTGACTTGTACAATTCAAGCATCATGTTCGCAAGATCAACACCTCCCATGTGCTTGTTGTAGCATTCTACTATACCTGGAGGAGGTATAGCTATGAACTTCTTGTCTTTGCGGTACCATCTCTTGCATTCTTACTTGCATAGTTTGAAACTAGTTGTACCCTCTTATTACATCTTCTTCTTCTTAATTTTCCTCGTCAGCCGAATCCTCCCATACAAATTTTTCCATTTCATCTTGTGTCAGACCGTTTGGGCGCATCTTAGAATGTGAATACAAAAATAAGTTTTTATTTTTATAAACTTACCATAATACGCATATACGCAACACTACATTTATAAAATTATTACAGACAAACTAAATAATATTTTCAAGCCGGGTTTTTTTAACACGTTGACTGCCGCGGCAATTTTCAAAAAAACTAGCCAAAAGTGACAACTTGATTTTTTTCACATTAGTGAGTACGAGATAACTCATAGTTTGACTCCCTAGAAGGGAACGCAATTTACGAGTTATCTCGTAGTCGGCAGTCAACGTGTTAAATTACTCACCTACCTTTCATTATTTAGTTGTCGAACTTGGTTTTAGGATGACTTAATTATATTAATGTGTTTTAACACTTTTTAAAATAAGGTTTATTTTGCAAAATGAATTTGTCAATTTCGCTCTCGGGAGAATAACTACTAAGTGAGCACGTGCACAGCTGACTACCAAAAAATTAGCTGTAAGCTTAATAGCCTTTTTACACTTAGCATCATCTTAGAGGAATGAGTGGAAGATGATAAAAATGAAAAAAGTTGTTTACATTTGCATCATCTCTCATCTTTCATCTTTCATTTAAAATACATAAAATCTGCTTATAATTAATGGAAAAAAATAAAATGGAAAATTCTTCAATTATCGGATTAATAATTGCACTTGAAGAGAAAAATCAATTATTAAAACAATATACAACTGACCAAACTATTCGAGTGCTTTTTTTTTGCTATAAAATATTATTAAAATATTTATTTCATTATATATACATTAAAAAATTTACTAACTTTGTTCAGTCCCGCTCATTTTGTGACGTTTAATTTTTTTATACATATAAGCAAATGTCATTTTTTAGTGATGACACTAAAATTATCGAAAGATGATGAGTGGAACAAAATGAGATAGGAACATCTTGTGAAGAGGATGAAAGATGACGTTTTTTTGCTCTGTATATTTCTTATGGGAAGATGTTGTCATCTTGCCAATTGATGAGAGATGTAAGATGAAGCTCAGTGTAAAAAGCCTATAAACAACACATGAGGCTATATTTTTGCGAAAGAATCAGAATAAAATATTTACAATAGCTGTACTTAGAGGCTCATAAACACAATGTTGCATAGACGCAACATCGGGAATGAGAGGGTTAAATTACAAATAATAAATTAAGGTTTTTATTTATTTCTATTAAAATTTTTTTAATATTTCAATTGAACGTAATAAAAACGCTTAAAGAATTAAAACACTTTGCTAACGATTGCTTGCAATGAAATTTGAATTGCCTTTGCAATGAAAAAAATTAACAGTTTTTTCTTTGTATTTTTAAGCGAAATATGTCTATTATTCCCAAAGAATAAAAAAATTTGGCATATAAATTTCATACAATGGGCATCATAAACTCGGTGTGAATCAATTTATTTTCGTTTTCACAAAAACAAAACAAATGTGATTTTCCCTACACTCACCTACGAAGTCATCTTGTTTCTTTCTATTTTTCAATCTCACATTTAATAGAAAGAACAATCTCTCTTTTAAAAAAATTACGAAAATAAACCACAGCTTTTATTAAAAAAAAAAAAAAAATAACATAAACAGTAAGAATAACAACAACAATAATATCAAATACTTTATCTTGCAAGAGAGCAAAATAAAAGTGCTTTCGCTCTCCCACGTTATTTGTTATCTACAAATAATTTATCTTTGCAAAAAATGAGAAAAAGAGCAAATTTTTTTCCCTTCCCTTGCCACTTGTCCCCCGCATCATTAAGCTGTACAAAATTTGTGTTAAACCAAAATGTACTGAGTGGAACATCTTTATATTATATAGTCTTTGCTACAGCTAATGAGTTTGTTTCTGTTTCTTCAACTTTGCTGTTTGCTTTGGGTACAATTGCTGAAAAACTTTAAGCATAGCAGAAATTTAGGTGCTTTCGCTAATTTCAAGCAAGCAATACAAACTCTGGAGAAAAGTCAAACAAACTGTTATAGATGTGGTAGCACCGTTCACATTGCATACCAATGCAGACACTAAGAAACAGTTCAAGGCATATCCAATAGGTAGCCTTATCTCAACAGCTGATTATTTTTTGAATGAATGTCAAAATTTTGTTGTTTTTTTTTGTGTTTTGTTTCGATAATCATTATCGTATTTATAAACCCTCATATGTACCGGATGTATCCTTAACGATACGCACTCTAGAAATTCTTCAGGATTATTTCAAAGCCAATTTTATTAAAATTTTTGCAAGATGATTAATAATATTTAAGTCTTTAACACTAAATACACATATCTTTTAAACTACAATCTAGATTTACTATATTTATATTTATTTAGACGAGAGTGATGAATTACCCAAACAAGATTTCGGTATCTCCAACTAGGTGCACAAACTATGACCAAATAACGTTTGCAGCTGCCATTTTTCTCGATGGCCATATAAAAACATGTTCTTTACATAAAGTGGAAATGTTATCGACTGCATGGCATTTTTTTTTTTAATTTATAGGTGCCCCACTATTGCGTAATTAAGCATGACATAAAAATCAAAAGAAATTTCAATATATAAAATTTATTTAGTTTTTTTAATTGCTTTTATTAATTTCCTATGGAGGTTTGAGGGTTAATTTTTTTGACATTCCGCGTACTCTTTAACAAAAACAAAATGCCTGTTGTTTTTGCATTGTTGTACTTGTTGTACAGTTGCTATTACCTATTGAATATGCCTTGAAACAGTTTGTAGTTTCTGCGGCATTAAAGCATTAAAGGGCATTTAATACGTGTGTGTATGAGAGAGAAGAAAAACTTGTATGTGTTAACCACAGATGAGGTTATAGAGGACGAGAAAGTGGAGGATTCGTATGGCAATGTGGAATTAATTAACAATATTCAGAACAGGTATGTTGGTTCCAAAATGTTTCATTTGTTATTAGTAAATAATAGATGGTTCAAATTTGAAATTGATACAGGGGCTGATGTGACCGTGGTTGGTTTGGTGAACGTAGAGAAAATATTGGACAAAATTAAAATATACAATACGAACACAAAGTTATATAGTTATTGTAACAAGCAAGTGGACTGTCTGGGTTATAGTTGGGTAAGAGTTTCATCCGGTAGTACTTCTCAGATTTTGAAGCTGATATTGTACGCGGGGATCGACCAACATTGTTGGGAAGAGACTGGTTGAGGTGCATTCATTTGAATTGGGCGAAAATTATACAACAGCATCTGTCAGTAAACAAGGTCGAAGCACTCATGTCGAACAAGGAAGTCGAGGAAAAGGTACAGCTCATAGTTAGTAAATACCCTATGTTGTTTGATGATTCAATAGGAAAGATCACAGGATTTCAGGAACGGCTACAGATACGACCTCAAACAACCCCGCGGTTTGTAAAATTACGCAGGGTACCCTTCGCATTAACGGAAGTATTAGAAAAGGAGCTACAGAGGCAGGTGGATGAAGGGATTTTAGTGAAAGAGGATCATAGTGATTGGGCAACGCCTATAGTTGTAGTGAAAAAGAAAAACAACGCGATCCGTGTATGCGGCGACTATAAAGTTACACTTAATCCCGTATTGGAGGTGGACGAACACCCCTTACCTACAGTGGATGAACTATTTGCCGCAATGTCCGGCGGTGAAAAATTTACAAAAATTGATTTGTCACGAGCTTACCTTCAGCTTGAAATACACCCTGACGACAGAAAATATTTGACGTTGAACACACATAAGGGCTTGTACCAACCGACCCGATTGATGTTTGGTGTAGCAAGTGCCCCTGCAATATGGAGCAGTTGCTTTCAAACATTCCCGGAGTAACAGTCTTTCTGGATGACATAAAAATTACAGCGGGGAATGACGTCGATCATATAAGTAGAATTGAGGAAGTATTTAAAAGGCTAAGTATGCATAACATGCGTGTAAATTTGCCAAAGTCAGCTTTCATGCAACTATCGATCGATTACTGCGAATTTTTAATAAATAAAGAAGGAGTACATAAAATGAAATCCAAAATTGAAGCTATTCAGGGTATTAAAGTGCCAAAGAACTATCACGGTAGATTTTTTTGAAACCTGAGCACTGTATTATACCCAATTAATCGTTTGCTACAAAAGAATATCCAATTTAAATGGAGCCAGGATTGCGACAAGTCTCTTAGGGAAATAAAACAGCATATGAAATCGGACGTAGTTCTGAGTCCTTACGGAGTGGGAGCTGTCCTTAGTCACCAAATGCCTGATGGAACGGAGAGGCCAATTCAATTCGCTTCCCAAACCCTCTCAAAAGTGCAGCAGAAATACAGTCAAATAGATAGAGAAGCATTGGCAATTGTAGTCGGTGTTCGTCGGTTTTATCAGTATCTTTTTGGCAGAAGGTTTACACTGGTAAGGGATAATAAACCAATTGCGCAAATATTTTCACCGAAAAAGGGACTACCGATTTTATCAACTTCACGCATGCAACATTATGCTATTTTCTTACAATCGTTTGACTTCGAAATTCGTGTTAAAGCGTCAAAGGACAACGGTAACGCAGATGCCATGTCACGCTTAGTAAGTGATGAAACCAATCAATACAGTTCGTACGTTAATGAAAATAAAATTGCCAAAGCGGACATAAACGCCATGGAGATTGATATGATTCCAACCCTACCAGTTACAGTAGCTGAGTTAAGTGGGGCAAATTTTAAAGTTTAAAAGTAGGTCGTGAATGCGATCGTAAACAAAGATTCAGTATTGAACAAACAGAGTTCGGATTACAGCAAGGGTGCCTTTTAAGAGGAATTCGGGTATATACCCAAAGATCTGCGACAGCGGGTTTTGTCGGAAATACACGCCGCACATTTTGGAATAACGAAAATGAAAACGTTAGCCAGAGCCTACTGCTGATGGCCTTCACTGGATCATGACATTGAAAATATAGCGTCAAATTGTTTGGAATGTCAGTCAGTACGTCCATCTGCCCCAAAAGTTATGCCAACACATGTGTGGAACCCACCAACAAGAGTCTTTGAGAGAGTGCACGCGGATTTCGCTGGACCTTACAAAGGTGAATACCTTTTTATTTTAGTGGACGCTTTTAGCAAATGGCCGGAGGTTCACGTAATGCCAGACATTACTGCAAGGTCCACCATAAAGATATGTCGTGATATTTTTGCCACATTTGGACTACCAAATGTCATGGTAACTGACCATGGCACGCAATTTACGTCAGAAGAATTTGAAAATTTTTAGAAAACAAATGGAATTTTACACAAAATGGGTGCACCATAAAACCCAGCTACAAATGGGCAAGCCGAAAGATTCGTGCAAACTATAAAGAACAAGCTAAATGCTGTAAACTGTAAGCCCTCAGAAATTAAAAAGGAAATTGCTAATATTTTACTTGCTTATCACCGCGCAATGCACACTGTTACAGGGAAATCACCTTCACATCTGATGTTCGGGCGCCAAATTAAAACGAGGCTAGATTTAATGTTACCTACTGAAGAAGTTATAACAAAAACCACGCAGGATATACCTAGAACTTACTCCATTGGAGATAGAGTCGCTGCGCGTGATTATTTGTCGAAAGAAAAGTGGAGATTTGGTAAAATTGTTAAACTGCTAGGAGAGTTGCATTATGAAGTTAAATTGGACGACGGAAGAGTCTGGAAGCGTCAGTTTATCAGCTGCGCCGAGTCGGAAATAATTTGGAGACAAGTAACCACCCTCCAGATCGGACACCTGTTACCCAACCAACAAACGACATGTGCCAACGTACGTCCACTGAACCACAAACCACTGTTATCGAACCACCAACATATCTCATGGAAAACGCCACTCTCACGACATCACCTCCATCTTCGAACGTACTTTCAGAACCCAATACGGATAACAGCGGAACAACGACCATGAATCATGAGGAAACACAACCTAGTGATTTATCTCGAAGACCAATACGACAAAGAAAACATCCGTCTTGGTTGAATGATTATATTAGAGAGTAGGAAATTAGTGTAGGGGAGAAGAGCTGTTATATATATGGGCAATTTCGTGTCAAGTGACCCAATTTTTAAAATCGATGTCTTCCGATTTGGATGAAATTTGCACCAAGGTTAGTACTATTAGATAGTTCGCCAGACACAATTTTCAGCTCTATCAGTCCAGAACTGCCGGAGTTAGAGGGGGTCAAAGTTGGACATTTTGGTCATACAGAGTTTTTTTAAAATGTGTGTAACTTTTCACCTATTGGTCCTAGCAAAAATTTTCAAAGGATATTAGATAGCTATTTCTTCAATCTTTCCAAATATAATTATTTTAATTTTAAAAAAAAAATTTTTTTATTTTTTTTTTAAATTTAATTTTTTTTTCAATTTGGGCCCTTTTTTTTTTTTCTTAAAAGAAAGCTTATAAAATTTCCTTTAAGGCCTTCATAATAGCTTAATGGGATGCGAGTGGGATATCTATCAAAAAAAATTATTTTTTAACTCAAGAATAAGATTTTTCAATATTTGGCACATGTACCATTTTCATTTTCCCCCATTTTTTTTTGAAATGGATTTTTTTTTATTTTTCCTCAAAAGAAAACTTAGACCATTTCCTTTAAGGTCTTTGTGGGCACTTAGTAGCAAGAGGCATATCTATAAAAAAAAAATATTTTAACCCAAAACCAAAGTTTTTAAATTTTACCATATGCACTCTATTTTTTTTTAATGGAGGTTTTTTTTTTGCTCAAAGAAAGCTTAGTTCTTTTCCTTTAAGAGCTTTGTGGTCACTTAATTGGATGCGAGTGGAAAAACATCATCCTCTTCTGCATTTGGACTTTCTGGCCATCGATTCGAACAGACACCCAGTCTTTCATTCATGGCATCATTCGACTCATATCATATCGCGGATAAAATTGAGCTACTAGAGCTTCAGTATCGCACGCTAGAGTTTTTCCACTCGCATCCCATTAAGAAGTAAGCTTTCTTTGAGCAAAAAAAAACATCCATTAAAAAAAAATATAGTGCATATGGTAAAATTTAAAAACTTTGGTTTTGAGTTAAAATATTTTTTTTTATAGATATGCCTCTTGCTACTAAGTGCCCACAAAGACCTTAAAGGAAATGGTCTAAGTTTTCTTTTGAGGAAAAAAAAAAACTCCATTTCGAAAAAAAAATGGGGGAAAATGAAAATGGTACATGTGCCAAATATTGAAATATCTTATTCTTGAGTTAAAAAATAATTTTTTTGATAGATATCCCACTCGCATCCCATTTAGCGATTATGAAGGCCTTAAAGAAAATTTTATAAGCTTTCTTTTAAGCAAAAAAAAAAAAAAAGGGCCCAAATTGAAAAAAAATTAAAAAAAAAAATTTTATTTAAAAAAAAAATAAAAAAAAAATTTTTTTTAAAATTAAAAAAATTATATTTGGAAAGATTGAAGAAATAGCTATCTAATATCCTTTGGAAAATTTTTGCTAGGACCAATAGGTGAAAAGTTACACACATTTTAAAAAAACCATGTATGACCAAAATGTCCAACTTTGACCCCCTCTAACTCCGGCAGTTCTGGACTGATAGAGCTGAAAATTTGTGTCTGGCCAACTATCCAATAGTACTAACCTTGGTGCAAATTCATCCAAATCGGAAGACATCGATTTTAAAAATTGGGTCACTTGACACGAAATTGCCCATATATGTATATATGGGGTATGATATTATCTCAATCTACATTGCAGCTCTTTAACAATTACTTGTAACCATATTCATAAGTAACCGTATTTGAATTATAATAAAAAGACTTCACTTGTCCTTTGAATATTGAAAAGAATACATGTGTTTTAATAGTGGCGACGAGGATGGCGACAAGTAAAACAGATAACAAACATTCTGGAGTGCAGTTCACCTTTGAGGCGTTTGACCCACAAATTACAACTTGGAAGCGTTGGGTGCAGAGATTAGAGACTGTCATTAACATTACAGGCGGTGAAGATGTTAACAAACAAAAATACCTGCTACACTACATGGTCGCGAAAGTATATAACAAGATCGTATAACGGTGCACTTATTAACATCGCTCACAAACACCAAGTCAAGCGTTTTCCCAGTCATTACAAACGGAATTAATTTGATAAAAGGATAGGTCAAAAATTTTGTTCAAGAAATCATTGTTCACAATTGGAATTAAGTTAGGCACGTTAAATGTATCTCTCTATGAAATTGAAGAAAGATTAAAGTCACTAACCACAAAAACAGTATCACTCTGATCTGCAAGTTTGGAAACCAACTTAATAGCATCAAAATGTTTAGAATAAATAGTATAGTTAGAATTCGAAGGAACATAAGAGCAAGTTATGTAAACTTTTGATCTCCGCAGTTTGACAACCACAGCGACGAATTCAACATCATCAGAATGAGTTGCAATAATTTCAGATGGATGTGATGAAGAGACTGCAATTAGAACACCACCTGCTCTACGCGACTTGCGGTTGAATCGATATATGTATCTTATAATTGTCACAAAGAATTTCAGCATTAAAAATATCGTCAGTAAGTCAATTTTCAGTAAAGGTAATAACATCATATGTAAGATCATAAGATTCATATTAATGAAGTCATGTTGATCATTTATTGAAAACAAAATAAACTAAATTTGAAAATAAGCCAAACAAAGAACAAACAAAAGTCAACAAACTTTAAAAACTAAAGTATAAATAACCTGTGTTGTTGAGATAGGTCAGTACCGAACTTTGTTCGATATTTTAGCTTAATCTGATATCTTAGAAAAACAAAATGATTGTTCTCGTATAATACTTTTTAAATTTGATAAAATATGAATCGTATGCCAATTCCAAAACAATGATACAATATTTTGTAAATTGTAAATATGTTTAAGTTTAGGAATTAGAAATTCTCATTGTTAGTCTTTAAGCAAGGAGTTTTTATTAAATGTCAAGATTATAACTTTTAACTTTAAACAGAAAATATCTCTGTTTGATTTTCATTACAGGTTGAAGTTCATTAATGAAGGATTGTGAATAAAGCTGTCAAAAAAATTGTGTTATTATTTAATGATTAAAAAATAATTGTGTAATTACAATCTACGAATCCGCGATGCTATATGTATATATTGTAGTATAAAAAGTCGAAAAAATCGCATAAATTGAATTCATACAAAACGATACTGTACTCTTCGTATAAAACTAATGATTTGATTCAAAATCTTGAGAAACCGCATAAATTAAAATTTTAATTAAAAAACAAAGTCGCATAAAAAATCAACAAAAATTTATTTATTTGATTTACTTAAACAATACAAACATTTAAACATTTTTTAAGGAATTAATTTTTTAATGATTAATCAGAATCACAGAATAATTGTCTGCATCGATTAATACTATGTTCAGACAGGCACTTTTATTGCGTAAATCGCAATAAACGCCATTATTGAGCTCAATATTTCATATAAAGTTTCAATTAATTATTGCGCAATAAATACGCAAATTGTTATAATATTAAGTAAAACCTAAAATACAGCACTGTCATAAGTACGTTCAGTGAGCATATTACAACTTTCCGAACACTTTCAATTGATATTAGACAACTCAAATGTCAACAACTACAAACAAAAAAAAACAAAATAACAAAAAGCAAAATAAAAACAATGTTGTTGAAAGAACCAGCTGTTTTGTTTACCACTGTCAAATAAATATTGCGTATATTATGTGCCTGAACACTTAAAATATTGTACTCAAATAAACGAATATTGACTCAATAAAAGTGGCTGTCTGAACATAGTATAAGAATTGGTTCCACATCACTTTCATTACAAGATGATATCATACATATGTATTGTCATCATTTGGTGAAATATCAATTGTTTCTTTTCTTTCAATAAGCTAGGTACTCTGTTCAAAATTTCGTGCGAAATGCTGTCAAATATTTGGGATATAATTTCGCAAAAGCAGCACTCTGTTCTTATTGTGAAAAAGGCTGTGAAATTTATCTGGCAACTTTGTTTCCAACTTACGAAATAACATAAGCTGCACTTCTTTCGCACGAGATCATAGCTGGGGAATTTCGATTAGAATTAGAAATCATTACGATTAGAGAAATAAAATAATCTAATCATTAGAATTGAATTTCGAAAAAAATTTCAGATTACTAATTGATTTGATTAGAAATAATCAAAAATCTAATCACAATTAGTGACGATTAGCATTTCTAATCAAATCTAATCAAAACTAATCCAAAAAATAATTGATTAGATTTCTTGATTATTTTTGATTAGATTTGATTAGATAAACTATTTTTAACTATTTTTGTGAAAAGAAAATATTTATTTATCACATTTGTTGCTATATTTACATAATGTTGAACGACTATTCTCATTTGCAGGCATCATGAATAGTCCAAGACGAAATTCATTGTCAGACTTTTATTTTGAAAAGTTGGTATTAATGAAGTCTAATGTCAATTTTTTTTGAATTATATATAAGCAGAATCAGCATACATTTAAAACACCGTAATTGTAATATATATGTATACCTATTTTCTTTTTTTTACAGAACTTATTGAATATGCATTTTTGTTTTTTTTTTTTACTTTCTGTAAAATTCGTTCTTTATATTTATTTTATGTAAATAGTATGTAAATATATATGTATGTGGCAATATATAATGCAATTTTATGCAATATTCAAAAACTGTTACATTATGTAAATATAGCAACAAATGTGATAAATAAATATTTTCTTTTCACAAAAATAGTTAAAAATAGTTGATCTAATCAAATCTAATCAAAAATAATCAAGAAATCTAATCAATTATTTTTTGGATTAGTTTTGATTAGATTTGATTAGAAATGCTAATCGTCACTAATTGTGATTAGATTTTTGATTATTCCTAATCTAATCAATTAGTAATCGTCTAAAATGGCTAACTAATCATAATTAATCAATTTTCCAGCACAATTAAAATTTCTAATCCAATTACTAATCATTAGGATTTCTAATCATTATTCCCAAGGTATGCACGAGATTAATACAAACAGCTGATCACATTTTATTTGTTTTTCCTAAATTCATAAATTATTATTTGTTGAGCCGGAAAAATGGAAAAAATTTAACGGCACAGATAAGCGGTTACTGATAGTAGTTGTAAAAAAACAAAAACTTATTTGGGATAAGTGCCATAAAATAGTTTATATTATTAAAATTTGTTATTGAATTTTTATTTTATAGTGCTTTCACACCGAGTGGTTTTAACGTAAAAGTTGGTTTTATCGTTAAAATCAAAAATAAAACATGGTTTTACCATACAAAATTATTGCGTTAAAAGCATCTAAAAACCTTTTTTGAATTGCTTTTAAGTATGTTTTGTGAAATACAACCTTGTTTTCGATGTACTAAATCAGAGCTACCAACATAGATATGTTGAAAACAGCTGAGAAATAAATAAATTTAAATAAATATTTATTTTGTGTTAAAAAAGGGAAAATTTGGAATATTTTTTAATTTCTTCAATGAAAATTTTAAAAATTTGTGAATATTTAATTATTAATCGAAATGTGTCTGGTTTCTTGTCACAATGAATATAGTTTCTTGTGCAAAGGTAAGTAAGAAGCTAAATATGTCAAGATGAAATAAGACATATTGCTCATAAAATTTTTTTCTCACAGAACTTTGTGTATATTACCAGTATTTATTAATTTCTTGAATGAAAAAGTAAAAATTCGGTAATTTTTTCATTATTAATCGATCTATAAGCAATTTCCCTTCACAATGAATAAAGTTCCGTGTGCAAAAGGTAAATAAAACGAAAAATATAACAAAATATATACTCATAACTTTTTGTTTCAGGAATTTCTGAATATACCACAAAATTGGTTAAATACTAAGTTAGTGACTATCCGAATTACGTTTCCGTAATAAAATAGTTCATCTCCTTTCAAAATTATTCTATTATTCTACCAAAATATTATCAATTCTACCAAAATAAAGAAATAAAAATCCACCCCGAAAACTAACAAAACATAAATAAACGAAAAAGACAAAATCAAAACAAAAACAGCTGTTGCTACTTTTGCCACAACAATAAATACATTGATTGTTAAAACCTGATTTAAGAAAATTTGCGGTGTGAACGCAAAATCAACTGCTTATGGTTTTAATGCTAAAATCAGGTTTTAACTTTTGGTGTGAAAACACTATTATTTTCAGCTTTCAAAAACATATGGTTTTTGTTTACGCATTTAAAGCAATGATGCATACTCTCAAGCAATAAAACCGACAAATTTTCCAAAATCGCGAGATAGACTACATTTGTTGCACATCAAAATTTTCGCATGAAAAAACCATCATATTTCGCAAGTATGAACAGAGTACCTACCTATATACGATTATATTTAACGATTATATTAGTGTTGCAAACTTGATTTAATTTAAAAACGACAAAAAAGTTTAAAAAAATCATTAATTCTAAAATTATATAATTTTGAAGACAGATTTAATCCTAAGTGTACATTTAACGTTTTTAGGCATGGAATAAAAAGTAAAATTTGGCAACCTTTTATTACTAATCAATATTTGTAGTCCGGTAGCTTCATACGCATAAAAAAATTTCACTTCTTTCTGTATTCTGTTATCATTTCTTGTGATGTGAAGTTTTTTAATCTTTTCTGTAACAGAAAAATATAATTGCGATAATTGAATTAGACAGTTATTTACAATTAACTAAAAGAACTGACAAGCATTTATTCATAAAATAGTACTTAATGGGCATCTAGGAGCCACACAGTGATGTCTGACCAAGATTTCCGTATTCTAATGGACAACGGGTTAATCTCAGGAGATATGTACCCATAGATAACCCAAGTCTAATTGTTTTATATGTAAGGTCAATAAATTTGAATGAATTAAATAAAAAAAATAGAAACTAAGAAATAGAGGAAACAAATTTAAAAAAAAGAATGGAGATCATCCATTGTAATGAAGATATTGATGTGCTTATGGTGACTGCAAACGTAGGAAGTTTATTCGAAGATGTGTGTATCTTATTTTTTATATTTTTCCAAACAATAAAGCTAATCTTTAAATTAATTGGTGTATAGCCACTTCGTCTTCTCCGTCCATGGATTTCGGGTTTTCTTTATAAAGTGGAAGAGCTACAGCCAAAATTTTTAGCACTGCATCTTCAGGAAGTAGGAGGAAAAACTTATGAAAAATCGATGGAATATGTTCAGGAATTTATTAAAACCTTGTGTGAAGCTCCACAAATGTTGAATTTTGATTTCATAAGAATTTACATGGATGAAGACTTTAAATCAGCTGAGCATTTTACGGTAATGTAATAAGTTTTTTGTTTGAGATAATATTTAGCTAGAGCAAAAAATTACTAATTAAAATCAATTTTATTTATTTATTTATTAAGTAGTAGGATTCGAAAAAATCTGTAATGCTAAAAAAAATCTTTTTATGTGCTGTTTCTGTAAAATGTATGGTTCAGGCGAACGTCTGTAAGAAAAACAACAAACTTGCCTAAAGAAACAGCACATTAATCACGTATTGATAAAGAAATTTGTATTGACAACTTTTGTTTTTTAAATTAAAAAGAAAAAAAATATTTTCTAGTTGAGAACAGACAATCCTTTTTTTATTTATTTATGTTGATTAAATTATACAATCGTAATTATAACATTTTCTTTTTGCACTTGTAATTTTATATTTAAAGGTATTTGTTATGAATAGCAACCTAACTTCAGTTGCGTTGTCAGCTAACAACTAAAACATTTTTAGCAAGAGAAATTAAAGTTTTACTGCCATGTCCGTCTGTAAAATCATTTTTGTCAACTGACAATACAATGGAGGCTCAGTTTTCATTCATAATCGAGCACAAAATCTTACAAATCAACTGAGATCTCATTTACATTTTATCGGAATCATTCTCGATAATTCCATATTAACAAATTTCATATTAATCGAATACGATACAACATTAATTTCAATCCGTTTAAGATGTCATAAAGCACAATCCTGCCTGTTATGACCCGTTTGAATCAAGTTTTGAAGGTACAGATTTAATGAGAAAACATAATTGTTTTAAATAATAGCAATCATTCAAGAACTTCGTAATACAGCAAACTAACTAAATACATTATAAAAAATTTGATTCAGATTCGATTAAGTGTAATTTAAACATTTGTTGTTAACATGGATGCGACAACAATTTTGATGTCTACTTGAACTTTCCTGACGTCGAATTTAATTTTCCACCAAAGATCTGTTTTAATAAATTAGTAGCTCCTTGGTTTCTTCTTTGCATTTTTGTATTGCACTTTTTGTGTTAATTAAATGCCTTGATTGATAAGACTATGCTATGTTTAACACTGAGCCGAGAAATTGTTATAGATACGATATAACATATTTCAAAATTTTTTTATAATTTTTATATTCAAACTTAAAAAAATATTTTAATAATTTCTAGCATAAAAGGCAAAATCATGTGTAATTTGACATTAGTATGTTGTTTTTTGTAAATTACAAATTCGTATGGAAGTGTTTTAAGATCACTCAATTACATTACATGTAGAAAACTATTTTGTATTCTCTCATCACGTAGCAACTACTCTACGTCCAACAATTAACCACAACCGGGTCAAAAAAAAACAAGGCAATGAGTTAAACCTCTCATCGGCTGGTTTTTGTACGCTTTCCATCCGTAATCTATTTATCGATCATATAAGTCTATGAATGCAGGAGTTCGTCTTGAATAAGTGTATAATAATGTCACAGCTTTTGTATTTATCCATTTAACCATGCATCCTTTGCCGTTGCATCGAAAAAAATTATTTATTTTAACTAGAACTAATATTTGATGTGACTGTTTTAATCTGTTTAGGTTATTTTTAAGATTAGTGGTCATTCTACTGCTATTTATATTGGCTTACTGGGTGAGAGATCCGAATTTAAAGTTCAACTATGACATAATAAACTAAAATATGTTTCCCATAATGATTAATTGTCCTAGGTTAGGTTAGACTTAAGGAGCTCGAACTGACTAATTGTAGTTCGTCGTAAAAAGACACTTCAGTAAAGGAGACAGGATTATGGAGAAAGAACAAAATAATTTGGAAAGGGTATATATACGAATCAGAGGGAGAAAGTTAAAGAGACGACCACAAACACACAAGAGATTGCGATTCTCTTGAATCGGGAATTGACCAATATTCTATTGGGATACTTGAAGCAAACAATTTTGTGCGTTTTATTTGTGAGGATTGTATCCAATATATAAGAAATGTTGACCTTGTATTAGCCGAAATTCAAGATGGTGTTAGAGTTAGCAAGCAGAATTTAAAAGAATATAAAAAAGAATTTGAGTCATCATTAAGACAAAATGAAAATGAAATGAAACAATTATTGGAAGCAATTGAGAAAAGATATATGGATCGACTTAAAATACTTGATGATACCCAAAAGTCTTGTGAAAAGAATGTTGTAGAAATAAAAAACTAATGGCGAATGTAAAAGATAACCAAAACAGAAATGAAGAAATGCAAAAAAACATAGAGCAAAGCAATGAAAGGATGTGCGGTGAAATAAAGAAAGTGATAAAGGAAACAAATGTAAAACAAAATAAGATGACATTCGCAGATGCAGTTAAAAATAATTCAGTGTTGCCAGATGTTAAAGTTCAAGTGCCATTGGTAATTAAACCAAAGGAAAAACAGAAAATTGAAAAAACAAAAGAAGATTTAAATAAAAAGGTAGACCCAATAGACTTTAAAATAACAAATATTGAAAGTAGAAGAAATGGAACAGTGATCATTCAAAGTGAAAACAAAGATGAACGAGATAAAATAAAAAGTGCCATCGAGAACAAAATGAGCGAAACATATGAGATAAAAGTGCCAAGTGAAATTGAAATGATAATAGTTATAACGGATATGACATTTAAATATGAAGAAAAAGAGCTTATTGAAAAATTAATAAGGCAAAATCAGGTCATGGGAAATAGTAAAATTAATTTAATAAAAATGTATGAAACAAGAAGAAACAATAGATTAATATATAACGCTAAATTAAAAATAAATAGTGAATCCTACCAAAAAGTAATTGCGGCACAAAAATTAAATGTTGGGTGGGAAAAATGTCGAGTGTTTGATGGAACGGAAGTAACGAGGTGTTATAGGTGCAATGGATTTAACCATAAGTCGGTGAACTGCAAGAACAGCGAAGTATGTCTCAAATGTCACGGAAATCATAATACAAAGCAATGTAAGGAAGAACAAATAAAAAAATGTATCAACTGTGTAAAAAGTAATAAAAAACTGAATCTGGGTTTAGATGAAAATCATGCAACTACTGATAGGGAATGTCCTGTTTATAAAAACAAACTGAACTTAAAAAAGCGAATAATGGGCATAGTTGAATAACAATTAAAGGAGTTATATGGCATGTATACAAATGTTCAGGGATTAATTAACAACTTTAATCAAATAGAAGCAATTGCAGATATAGAGAAACCACATTTTATAATATTATCTGAAACACACCTAACTGACAATGTGGATGAATCAGAAATAGTGATACCGGAATACTTTCAAATGGCATTATTATCCAATTCAACGAGAACCGGAGGAATAATTTTGTATTATAACAAATGTTGGGAGGTGAAAATGATATTTGAAAAAGTTAGTGATTTCAATTACTGGATTGGTGCATATAGCGTAAAATACAACAATTACTCGATGATAATAGTGGGCGTTTATCGATCACCAAGAAGTCAAGAAGCTGAATTTTGTGATATATTTGAGGAAATAGTTGAAGAACTTAATGAAAAGGACAAGGACATTGTTATTGTTGGAGACTTTAATATTGATTGGTCAAAAGAAACTGTTTATAAGAGAAAAATTGAATGCATAATTAATGATAATGGATTAAAACAGTTAATAAATGAATACACTAGAGTAACGAAAGATTCAAAAACAATTATTGATTATGTTATAACAAATATGAGAAATATTAGTTCAAATATTAGCAGTACAAATAAAATATCGGACCATGAATTAATAGAAATTAAAATAAAGAATGTTAATGACTCGAAAGTGATTAGAAATGGCGCAAAGATGTTTAAATACAGAAGAAACATATTCCAAAGGGAAATAAACAACATATTGGGAAATGAAGAGAGATACGATTTAAATTACAATGTAAATTTACTTGATGAGGCTTTCGAAAAAACGATTGGAAAACTTTCGATAAATAGAACAATATACGAGAAAAGTATAAAGAATAAGTGGTTCAATAGGCAGCTGGAAGTCTTAAAAAGAGAAAAAGTAATAAAATATAATATCGCTAAAAGACAAAATAATTATGCAGCATGGAATGAGTATAAAAGAACAAGAAATTTATATAAGACAAAACTTGAACAAGAAAAAAATAATTATATTAATAAAACAATAAGCAATTCTACGGATCAAAAGCAAATGTGGAATAATATTAAGGATCTAGTACTAAAAAGTAATCGAAATGTGATAAAAACTGTGATATTTAATAATGTAGAGTATAAAACAAATGCCGAAATAGCAAACAATTTTAATGAATATTTTGTAAATAGTATTAAGGAAATTAGGGATAAAATAGAATATGTAAGATATATTAATCAACAGGATGTGATAAACCATAGATTCAAATTTCGTGCAATATCAAATTACGAACTAAGAACAATTTGCAAAGGTATAAATAAGAAACCGGATTATAACAGCGTAAATATTAAAATGATTTTAGATAATTGGAATACAATTGGTGATAGAATGCTGAAAATTATAAATATGTCTATGGAAACGGGTATTTTCCCGGAAAATTGGAAGACGTCAATGATAACACCTATTGAGAAGGTATCGGGAACACATAAATGTGAAGAATTTCGACCGATAAATTCGTTAAAATTATGTGAAAAAATTCTTGAAAAAGTAGTAAAAAAACAACTCGAACAATACATGGAAAATAACAATATTTTATCTAAATATCAATCTGGGTTTAGAAAACGATATTCATGCGAAACAGCGGTGAACTACGTTATCAATAGATGGAAAAACATTAGCAGAAATGGGAAAATAATGGCAATATTTCTTGATTTTCGGAGAGCCTTTGAAACGATAGATAGAGAAATTCTGATACAAAAATTATACAACTATGGAGTACGAGATAATGAATTGAACTGGTTTAGGTCTTATCTGACAAATAGAAAACAAATAACTAGAGCCAACAACGTAACTTCAAGTGAAATGAAAAATGATTATGGGGTTCCACAGGGATCAATCCTAGGTGCTCTGCTATTTATAATATATATTAATGATATGCCTAATATTTTACAAAAATCTGAAATAATTTTATATGCGGACGATACTCTTATATTTAATATATCGGAAACGGATGAAGAATGTCAAGTGAACTTAAAGTATGATCTTAATAACGTAAATAAGTGGCTGAAAATGAATAAATTGAAACTCAACGAAGACAAAACAAAAATTATGGAATTAAATATGAATAGCAACTCAGATATAGAGATTAATAATAAAATTATAGAAAAAGTGAACAAAATTAAATATCTTGGTTTTATAATAGACAATGAGATGAATTTTAAGAACCATATAGATTATATTTGTAAGAAAATTGCTAAGAAAATTAACTTCTTTAGAAGAATAAGAAAAAAAATATCAACATTAACTGCGATAATTTTATATAATACAATTATCAAACCACATTTTGAATTCGGTTCAACAATATTATATACGTGCTGCACTAATGGTCAAATAGAAAGGCTACAAAAACTACAAAATAAGGCTATGAGAACAATTATAAAATGTGATAGATATACACCAATACAATTTATGTTGGATATGCTGCGATGGCTTAACATTGGACAAAGACTTCAACTAAATACGTATTTATATATATATAAGATGAAAACAGGAAATGCACCGGAATATTTAACAGAACAATTAACTTATGTAGACGAAATTCAGCCATACTACCTCAGGAACGCAAGCGATTTTAGGTTAAATAAAGCTACAAACACCGCAATGAAGAGATGTCTACTATACAAGGGTCTACAAATGTTCAATAAGCTGCCTAATGAAGTAAAAAATGAGAATAATATAAATGTATTTAAAAGAAAATGTATTTCTTATATCAGGAATATTTCATAAGAGCTTTTGTCAATTGGTTAAATTATTTTACAATGTCTTAAACAAAGTATTACAAATACTCCTTAATAAATAAATAAATAAATAAATAAATAAATAAATATTACCGTTGGTTCCCGACATCGATAATCTAAAACCTTTGAAGATACCCAGAGTACATAATCATGTCCTACTTAGCGCTGGACATTTTCAGAGTTGTTCGATAGTCTCCATCTCCTCTTCGTCACAACATACTCTCCAATAATCTGGTTGGGATAAGAGATCAGCAACGAGTATTCAAAACGATGAGTAGATTCGAGTCATACTTATTATTTCTGATACTTATACGCATTCATACTTATTTTAATATGATACTCATACTACTCATACTCAAAGTTGGAAGTACTCGTCGTATTCATACTTAACAATACGCATGATGTTATTGACTTCGACTCGTCTCTACTTAACATTTACACGAAGCACAAAATAAGTATGATTCGCGTACGAACACTACTATACTCACAAGAAGATTGTGTGTATGCTTTGCTTGTTGTCTTTGTCTTTCCTTTCTTCTTTGTTTGTATATACAACAATAACAAAGGCTGTAAATTTTGATGAATGATTCGAACCACTCGAATCACTTATAAGTATTATAAGTATTTTTCTAAATTTATGAATCAGAATGAGTAGGCGTATGAATCAAACACATTTCGAATGTTGTGAGTTTGATGTCAACGTTGTACTCATACTCATTGTAACCTATACTTATAAATCAATGCTGTAGCGAGTACGAATGAATCAGAGTAGTTGAATTTCAATTCTGTTGATACTCAAAATTGCATGAGTGCTTATGAGTAGCGGAAAAACGATTCATTGCTGATCTCTGGTTGGGATCTGTTCCAGATCCTTTTCAGCGACCTCGCAGTGTCCTCAAATAGCCAATAACTAACCTCAGACTGCCGTTATTCAAATCCAGCAGCAAATCTGTCCTAGCATTATCTATAGTAAGCTATAGACTTCTAGATAACTACCCGATCCATACTCCCAATGCTTCTGTTCATTCCCTCCGACTCATCATCTAGTGGCGAGGCTATTACCGGCTAAACCGCTATATCCCAACGTAGATAGACTCGATCAGGTCTAAAGGTATTCATACACTTCTTACAATCAAGTTTTGATTTACACTAAGCGGACGCTAAACGAAGATTATATAAGATTACGAATCAGAAGTTGTCATACCAACCATAGCCTTAATAGCCTTCAAGATAGAAAAAATCTCTGTATGAAAGACTCTACTGTCATCATTTAACCTAAAGTAAAGCTCAAGTTATTGTGCCTTCATCCAACTATACCTTTCTGCCATCATTCCACAATGCCCTATCTGATATGAGGATTGCCAAACCAGGCAGTAACATCGCATTTGGCACTATATAGAGTGCCTAATTTCCCTTTTATAAACGTTAAAGCCGTATCTGTACGCAGACTAGTCAACATCCTCCCTCCCTTATCGCCCTGTTCAAGAGTTTTCTAGCACACCATCGGAGATTTGCCGTAGATTAATATTAAAGGTTATCAGATTATAAACCCAAACGGAATACTCTTCTTAAACCCTCAAGACCTTAATCATAGATCTATTCATGTTAAAGAAAGGAATATCAATTACTGATTCCTCAACACGATTCCTAAAATTCGACGTATAAATGGCAATACTTATGCTAAATTGATTAAGAATGATAAAGCCCAAAATCGACTCACCCCTATTGTTTATGTTAGCGTTTGCCCAGTGGGTAAGAAAAGCATTTGCATTATAACCCGAAACGAGATGACATCGTTTCTCGTCGCATACTCCACCAGAAATCCAATGATATCCCAAGGTGGAGTCGCATCCTAGTGCGGCATATTCGCGGATGACAGCATCATTTCGATCACAAAGTCATCCCTGTAAGCCACTGTTGTAACCTCACCTATACAAGCGAGTGGAGTGATTCCGACTTACTACTTGCTAAAATACAGTAGTATTGGACACTTTAAACTAATGAACACGAGACCAAAAATATTTGTGAGCTAAATAAATTACACCGAATGGTTTCTCTTTTTCAACTAACTTTATTCATTTAATATTTTCTTAATTCTAACACTATATCTACAGTTAATGATATTCAGCAACTCCGTTGCCTATTTAACCTTGTATGTATTCTAATTGGTTATTGAACTTAAAATTAACTTAATATTAGGGTAGTTTATTATAGAAATTCATTATTATTAAAAAGTCATTATTATTAGAGTGTGGCAACATTGGTGAATTAAAGAAGCAAATTTAACAAGGCTCTAAAATAATAGTGAAATATTAAAAATAAAGTATATATAAAAAAAAAAAAAAAATAGACAGAGACTATTGTAAATACAAAATAATAAAATATCTTTATCAAATTATTAAAAGTCATAACGAGTAATATTTCTACACCTATGCTGATGTTTAGATCAGAAACTAAATATAATTTATGAAAAAAAAAAAAAAATTATATACAGTTATAAAAATATACTTAAATAATGGCTGAGTGCAATAAATGCAGATCAGCAATAAGAGGTGAAAGTGGACTGCGATGTATGGGTGTATGTGGTAAAGTGTATCATTACACAAAAAAATGCGCCGGAATAGACAATTATTCTTCTAAAATTATAGATGAAGACAATTTTGTTCGCTATATATGTGATGATTGTATGCTGTATATACAAAATGTAGATCTGGTATTAAGAGACATTCAAGAAGGTGTAAATAAAAATAAACAAGTGTTAGTGGAGTATAAAAATGAGTTTGAAAGTTCTTTAAAGCAAAATTAAAATGAAATAAAAGCGTTACTAGAAGCAATCGAAAAAAGATATGATGAGAGGTTTAAAAAAATTGATAAAATTCAAACAATGTGTGAAAAAAAATGTAGATGTAGTTAAAAATTTATATGGAAATGTAAAAGAAGTGGAGAATAAAAACAAAAATATGTATGAAACAATAGAAAAAACCAATGCAAAGATGTGTAATGAAATAAAGAAAGTGATAAATGATACAAACATCAAAACGAAAATGACTTATGCACAAACGGCAAAAAGTATAGTGATGCCAGATGTGTCAAAAAATATCCCATAAGTTATAAAGCCCAAAGGGAAATAGAGTGTAGTAAAAACAAAAGCTGAACTAAATGAGAAGATAAATCCCGTGAATTTTAAAATTACAAATGTAGAAAACAGAAAAAATGGAACATTAGTAATTCAAAGTGAAAATGTGGAAGAAAGAGAAAAAATGAAAGAAGTTATACAAAATGAAATAAGTGAAAATTATGAAATAACAGTCCCAAGGGAAATAGATATGCAAATAATTGAAACGGATATGAACTTTAAAATGCGAGAAAGTGAATTGGTTGAAAAAATGAAAAAACAAAATGAAATTTTGAAAAACAGTAATATAGAAATAATAAGAATTTTTGAGACAAAAAGATTTAATAGGACAATTTACAATGCTAAAATGAAAATAGATAATGATGCATATACTAGAGTTATGGCAAGTCAAAAAATTAATGTTGGATGGGATAGATGTCGAGTTTTTGATGGAACAAGCATATTACAGTGTTTTAAATGTCAGGGCTATAACCATAAAGCTTCTGAATGCAGAAATGAGGAAATATGTTACAAATGCCACGGAAAACACAATAGTAGTGAATGTAATAAAGAAATAATAGCTAAGTGTGTAAACTGCATAAAAGAAAATAGAAGGTTAAATTTAGGACTAGATGAAAATCACTCTACAAATTATAGAGAATGTCCTGTGTACCAAAATAAACTTAATTTAAAAAAGAAAATAATAGGCATTGCGGCCTAACAATCAAAGCGGATAATAAAGAAAATACATGGAATTTATACGAACATTCAAGGACTTCTAAATAATTTTGTTCAGTTGGAAACAATTGTCGAAATAAATAGACCAGATTCTATAATTCTGTCGGAGACTCATTTGACTGATGCAGTAGATGAATCAGAGTTTCTTATAAGGCAATATAATCATTTCAATATATTATCCAAATCAACAAGAACTGGTGGTGTAACTGTGTATTTCAAAAAGCAATGTAATATACACAAGTTAAGTGAATATGTAAAGGACTCAAAATATTGGATAGGTGCGTACAGAGCAAAGATTGAGAATACAACTTTTATATTAGCAATAGTGTATAGATCGCCAAGTGCCCAAAAGTCTGAATTTTGCAACGATTTTGAAGAAGTAATAGAGGAGTTATTGGAGGAAAACTGCAATATGGTAATAGTCGGAGATTTTAATATAGATTGGGAAAAAGACTTATAAATCTAAAATAGAAAGCGTTCTAAATGATAACGGTCTAAAACAAATAATTAATGAATACACTAGAGTAACAGAAAATTCCAAAACTCTAATAGACTTTGTTATAACGAATAATGAAGGAATTATAGCAAGAACCAATATAAACAATAAAATATCGGATCACGAAACCATAGATATATTTATCGAAAACGAAACTATTTTAAATGAACAAGTTGAAGAAATAGAAATATTTAAATATAATAAAACACGTTTTAATAATGAATTAAGTGCAATATTAAGGTGTAATGAAGTTAACAATTTAGACTCTTACGTCCATTATTTTGATAATAGTATAGAAAATACAATAAAAAGATTTACAATTAAAAAGAAAATACATGGAAAATATAATAATAAATGGTTTAGTAATGATCTTAGGAACATGAAAAGAGAAAAGATTTTTAAATACCAAAGTGCAATTAATGAAAATACAAATGAGGCATGGAGTGCCTATAAAATTATAAGAAATTTATACAAAGTAAGAATTGAAAACGAAAAAAATAAGTTTATAAATAATAAAATAAACGGTGCAAATAACCAAAAAGAAATGTGGAGAAAAATAAAAGAACTAGTTTTAAGAAACCCCAGACCTGTGATAAAATCTGTGATTTTTAAAAACAATGAATATAAGGATAATTTACAAATAGCAGAAAATTTTAATGATTATTTTATAAGCAGTATTAAGGAAATAAATAACTCAATTGATTATGTGCAATATGAAAATAATATACCTGTGATAAACAGTAGATTCAAATTTCGTGCAATAAATTTAACAGAGTTAAAAAATATATGTAAGGATATCAACAACAAACCAGACTATAATAAAGTAGATAATAAGTTAATATTGGATAATTGGGACATAGTTGGCAATAAAATTCTTAATATAGTAAATAAATCTCTTGAGAGCGGAATAGTTCCTAGCAATTGGAAAGAATCAGTAATAACACCAATTGAAAAAGTTAAAAATACAGTGAATTGTGATGAATATCGGCCTATAAACAGTCTTAAAACATGTGAAAAAATTATGGAAAAAATTGTTAAAAATCAACTAGAAGAATATATAGAAAAATATAAAATACTGTCAAGATTTCAGTCAGGTTTTAGAAAAAAACACTCATGTGAGACTGCTGTGAATTATGTTATAAATAGATGGAAGTATGTGAAGCAAAATAATAAAATTGTGGTAATTTTTCTTGATTTCAAAAGGGCCTTCGAAACTATTGACCGAGATATTATGATAGAAAAACTTAAGAAATATGGAATAAAAGATAATGAAATAAAATGGTTTCAATCTTATTTAACTAATAGAAGGCAAATAACAAAGGTTAATGGTGTTAGATCAGGAAAAAAAGAAACTGAGTTTGGTGTACCTCAAGGGTCAATTTTGGGAGCTCTGTTATTTATCATATATATAAATGATATTGAAAATGTCATTGAAAATAGTGAAATTGTGCTTTATGCAGACGATACTCTGATTTTCGCGGAAGCCCAAACAGAGGATATGTGCTATGAAAAAATAAAAATAGATATGCATAACATAAATAAATGGCTAAAAATAAACAAACTTAAATTAAATGAAAATAAGACCAAGCTAATGGAATTAAATATGAACAGTGATAAAGAATTCAAGATTAATAATGTAATAATTGAAAAGGTAGATAAAATAAAATATCTGGGGTTTATAATAGACAAAGATTTAAAATTCAAAGAACATTTAGAATATATGTGCAAAAAAATTGGAAAAAAGATAGGTTTTTTAAAACGTATAAGAAATAAAATGTCTATTATTACTGCAATAAACATTTATAATACTACGATAAAACCACATTTCGAATACGGATCAACTATAATGTATACATGTTGCACGGATAGTCAAATAAACAGATTACAAAAACTACAAAATAAAGCAATGCGGTCTATACTAAAATTCAATCGTTTTACATCAATCAAATACATGTTAGATACATTAAGATGGATGAATATAAGCCAAAGAATGGAATATAACACATTAATTTTTATAAGAAAAATGAAGATGGGAGATGCGCCAGACTACTTAAGAGAACAACTAAGTTATGTTGGAGATGTTCAACCGTACAATCTACGAAGTAATCATAATTTTAGATTGAAGCAGTCAAATACTGTGAATACGCAACGATCTTTATTTTACAAAGGATTTAGAAGTTATAATATGCTGCCAAATTATGTAAAAAATGAAACGAACAATAATATTTTTAGAAAAATGGTAGTTGATTTGATTAAAAATGTTAATGAAATTTGAGCCTAATAAGAAAAGATGATGAATTGTAATTAAATGAAATGTAATGAAAAAGTATTTAAAATACTACTAATAAATAAATAAAAAAAAAAATAAAATAAAAAAAAAAAAAAATTATTAATTAATATATAAAAGTTAGTAAAATAGATGTTGAAATGACCCAACACTTACCTTGTTGTTGTTGGAATTAAGTTAGTGAACCAGAATTGTATCCTTAGGAATCCTTATCCTTAGGATACGAGCGGTGTTTACCTTAAAGAGCCGCAGGGTGGTTGGAAGATTGTGTGAGGCGGGACTCTGGTATCATCTATGGCTGGATGATGTTGATAACTTGCCACAAGCTGGTGTCCAATTCGTTTTCCAATTAGTTCAGCAACGCCGTACACCTGCCTAATTATACGCAGCTTCCTTATCGTCAGCGCAGAGGGAGGTGGGATTGATGGATCACTTCAAAGCGTGCACGGAACCGGAGCTCACAAAGGCGCCTCATCGCTTTTGCGAAGAACTTTGCAGTTCCTCGTTTTCACAATCCACGACCTTAATACCTTAGGACCATCTAATGAAGGATATACCAGCGTTGCTGCCATTGCAACTTTTCGCTATCTAAATCTTTCCCTTGCGGGTAACCTGCATAGAAGATTAATCTTAATCGGTTCTAATATAACGCGATTTTTCTTGTGTGGTTTCTATGGGTATGGGTACTAAAGTTTGGGTACTTTTCCCTACCCATACTCTTCACTGGAGGTTGAAAGTCCTTTGAGAAGTCCTTTTACTGCATTTGGGATTAATGTTGTCGAACATTGTGATCCCCTGTTTGATCCTTTAGGAACTACTGGTTTCACACACTTTTCCACAAGCAAGGGACTTTCTTTCGAGAGTGGAGCAATAGCCGGGAGGCACGACCGGGGTATTTTGTTTCATATCGTGAAATAGTGCCCCTGTGACGAATTAGCATCTTCTGCAGCTTGTAAATTATTTCAAGATCGTGCGATATGAGTTTTTATGTATATATAATACATACATATACATATGAAATTATAACGTTTCCTAATTCTATAATAGATTTTTAATAATTGTTTTTGAAATTGTATTTAATTTAAAAGTAAACACAAACTGTATGTTGATTTCTATTTCATTACTGTATTTTACCGATTTTATTTTATTTTGCAGGGAACAAAGTCTTTAATTTTACGTATTCCGAGCATTAATATTGTCACATATAAATATTTATATGAATTTAATATAATACTTTAACAATAATTTCCTAATATATTTTAGGAATCGAATTTAAACTAAGTAATTTATAATTGAAAAAAAAAAAAAAAACAATATTGAGCACTTTAAACTAGTGAACGCGAAACCAAAAATATTAGTGAGCTAAATAAATTGCACCGAACGGCTTTTCTTTTTTAAAAAACTTTATTTAATATTTTCTTAATTCTAACATTTATTTACTATATTTCTACAGCTTGGGATATTCAGCAACTCCGTTGTCTATTTAACATTGTATTCTAAATGGTTATTGAACTTAAAATTAACTTAATATTAGGGTAGTTAATTATTACTTATATGTAGAATTCATTATTAATTTATTAGATAAAAATTATCCAACAAATTCTATTTACCAATTTTAAGTATATTTCATAATTTTTAAGGCTTTGGGAAATCTGTACTTCGTGCACGATAGTTTACAACACGTAAAAACTTGGAATTTTTTAACTCATAATTGGGAATATGCTGGAGGTAAAAGTATATATACTGGCAACATAGAAACTATATCCAGTAAAGAAAAATCAAAATTTCCCCAACATTTTTTTCCTGAGGTAATTTTAAATATATATAATATAATCTCACAAATTATTGAATTATTTCATTTTAATTTTTTGAAATTTGGTGATACATAAACGTTTTGACATTTTTATATAATAGAGTGATACCAAGAGATAGGAAACCTGCACAAAATGTAATCGATGTATGCTAAATTAGGTCAAACTTGCGTTTAGAGTAATAGTTAAAGAAACTAAAAAAGTATTTTAGTATTAGTATTTTTTATCTTTGTACTCCCTTTGGGCTTAATTGTTCATATGCATTTCTAAAGTTTTTCCTACCTCAATTTTTACTGTTGAAACTTCGAGATCCTTATGTCTATTGGAATTACAGTAGTGTACAAAAATGTGGCTGATGATGATATGATGCCATTCACCATAACCGTATATCATAACATTGTATTGCCTTTAGAAGGTCATTGCAGAGTAAGAGTTTACAGTCCAGTCTCAGGTATGAGTTTCTACTTCTACGCCAAAGTATTTAAGGTTTAGGGTTAAGTTAGAGGACGTGTAGTTGCTATTAAGACAAGTAAAATACTCGGAGATCAATTTGACTTATTGTACTACGTCCTAAAGGAGAGTAGATAGGGAAAATGAGAGAAAGTAGGAAAGGGAAAATAAGGAGACGGAGGAATAACACAGACCACAAAACACACGAGAGCGTGACTACACCATTGAAGCCCTAGCACTTCTCAACCAGCTCAAACTAATGAATCCGGGGAGCCTTAATGTCGGCACTCGACAAAGAAATATGTAATTTAAATAGTTTTTTTGCTTTTATATGCAATTGCTGGATTCTATATTGTTGTTTATTCAAAGTAGAGAGCACTTTCCTCTCCCTTACTTTAATATTATATGAACATATTTGTATTTATTCACTGTTATCTTTCGTCCATTACTTTTGCAGCTGTAATCTATGATTATACAGGCACCGCGACGCTTTGGGGGAGTTATCACATGTGCTAAGTAAAGCAATGTCATCAGCAAAGGTAGAAGTGTGAAAGTGATTACTTATTGGGATGGCTGAAGTAAAAATTAATACAGAACGGATCACAAAATAATATCCTATGACCCTCCGGCTGAAACCTGTTTGGAAACACTGACAAAGCTGCCTTCATTAGTAACAATCCTTCTGCCGGTTGTGGTGTTCAACGTGGCGACCTCCAGGACGATCTTTGTCTTACTGTATTCAAGTTGACATGCAGTCTCCACGTGGTCCCTCCTGAATGGGATACTAGCACCCGCTAGATGTTAACTAATGCGTGCAGCGATCCCCTGGGCTTTAAATTTGGGTTGTGCGTAGGGCTTGGAACCCACCACGGAAATATCACCCAATTAAAACCAAAACAAGCCTCTAAAAAAATCCCCTCGAAAGTTGACTACCACGGCAAACGTTTAAAGGACTATGATTTACGAATAGGCACATGGAACGTCCGCACCCTTCACGGGGTAGGCGCTTCCGCCCAGCTGGCGGATGCTCATGAATTGTAGGACAGGAAATGCAATGGATAGGACAAGGATGTAAAAGGCTTGCATCTTGCGATGTATTTTATAGCTGCCGTGTGGATAAGCATGTATTCGAATGCGGATTTGTGGTTAATAAGAGACTTCGCCATCTTGTCTGTGGGTGAACGAAAGAATAGCCACAATCCGCATCAGGGCAAAATTTTATAACATCAGCATAATTTATGCTCACGCTCCGACGAAAGAAAAGGACGATGTGGTTAAAGATGTCTTCTACGCTAAACTCGTCCTCGGAGATTATAATGCGATCACTACCTCCAATAGTATGAGGCTGATCGATTTCGCCGCGGCTCGTAATATGGAGTATGTAGCACCAAGTTTCAGCACCTCAACATTCATAAGGCCACTTGGAAGTTCCCCGATCAATCAACATTCAACTAGATTGATAACATTTTGATTGACGGAAGGCACGTTTCCAGTGTACTATATGTGCGCACATTCAAACATCGACTCGGACTACCTTTCCGCAGCTAAGTTTCAATTGCGCATTAGCGCCTCGAGGTCTATGCGTTCTGGAGTTGTGAAAGCTGGACGTTAAGAAGCTGCGATCACAAAAGACAGCTGAGGCGTTCTCCGCTCAATTCTCGGATAAGCTCCGTCGTTTCTAATCTTACGTAGGACTTTTCTCTTGAATTCTATCAAGGTAGCTGGATCAGTGCTTAATAGGGTCCATTCCTCTGCGCCATAAATAAGCACGGTTAGAATGAGCGTGTTGTAGAGTGAGCACAGAATAGTCTTAATAAATTATTAACAAAAACTTAAACTCAAACTCACTGATTTGTTCGATATTGTATATATATGTATATATACTATTATTTTCTAAAATTATTCATTTTTAATCTCTTATTTCTACAATACCATCATATTCGGAGCGCAAACAGTGACCAATTTACTAAAACCGCCGTATCTCCGGAACTGTTTCATAAATCTTTCTCTGGTAAACGGTCACCGATAAGGGCTCGCGAGACCTATAACTCATGGACGTTTCACCATCAACTGACCCACTAAACATTAAGGGGGAAAAGCACTTCCCCTCTAATTTAATCTAGGCCTTCTAAATTCAAATCACTGTATCTCCAAGCTCTACCTATTCTATTTCTCGTTTTTTCTACTCTATTTTTTCTGAATTAATCGTTTCTACTGTCACTATTCAGTAATTATCATATAAATCTTTCATATGAATTTCTATGTGCATCATACAATAAGTTATTTATTGTAATCCATCGTCATCTACAAGTATTTGCTTGCGTGAAATATAGGAAAACAAATATGTTACCCTCATTTTCTCCTTATCCACTCACACCCAAACTTCTACAAATAATAGCAATACCAACTTATAACAGAAACACTGAACCATTCATCAATATGTAAACAAACAGATACTTGTACGAACAATAACACGTACACTTTAATTTAGATATCATTTTAATATTCCATATTTGCTAATTTGATTTAAATTCCAAATTCCATTAAAAATTAAAAGAATAATTTTAATTGTTATTCGAGTCAGTCCAAAAAGCATCTTTTAACTAACCTTATCGACCAGGAACTTTTCTGTCCGGAATCTTTTGTTTAGCCGTAGGCCAATAAGGTGGTTCTCAATATCAGCATAAGATACCCGGCAGAATGCTGGCGAGATGTTAGAGCGTAGTTAAACAGCCATGATTTTTTTACCCAGCAACCAGACTGCACATTTCCAAAAGCTTTTTTGTGCGCTGAATCCTAATCCGATTTCAGAATTGCACCATCACCCCAGTTTTTCGAAATATTCTAATCTAAAAGTGTAAAAATAATGATTTTTGGACACAATTGTGAATGTTACGTCACGAATTAATTTTTTTCTGAAATCTCGTTGCAGCACCTGAAAGTACTAATCTCACCAGTCATAACCATTATTGAATTTTTGTATTATCTTTTTTTCCCAGAGAAATCATGGGAAGAAAATGAGTACTTTAGTATTTTCGTCCAAATGTTATCGAAACAAGTTCGTCTAGATATGTTTCGTTCACCGGAATCTTTTCGAAAAAAATTTCCCAAAAATTCATAAAATTGAGATCAGATTCGAGTTAAGCGCTGCAAAAGCCTTTAGAACAGAACGGTCTTTAGTTCTATAATTTTTATTGGTGTAGTCTACAACCCATATAGCGGGATGTTTAGAACATGTGTATAAGTTTTAATATGGACATGTCTAAAGTAAAAAAATACAAAATAAAATAAAAACAAATAAAACATTTTGACGATATCACAAACCTGTACCTCTTAATTGAACTTTTAATTAGAGCTAAGATTAATTTTGGGGCAAATTTTCAAAATAACGGCAAAATACCAAATTCTTCATTTGTGCTCTATACACATTATCCAAAATTTCTCCAATTTGTTTATCTATTAAAAATTGTTGAAGTCGTGAAAATAAGTGTTTTAAGTCATTTCTTTATTATTTGAAAAGCAGAAATAGTCACTCGAAACTATATCTGAAAAAAGGGAGCGGAATTCATAAATTTGTCATTTTTAATGGAATACACTTTCACTCAAACCACATCGTAGCCTGCCATCAAAGACAACCAAAATGACAGCCTATGTAAATACTAGTTGAATCAGATAACAGAGTCTTTTAAAGGGAGCAATGTTGCTCGTTCAGTTGAGACGCGAATTTCAAAAAGTCTCGAATTTATTGACTCACCAATGTAATAACTTTACATTAGAAACTTAACAAAAAGCGATAAGAACAAAATACCTAGCATTCCGCATATTTTTTTTATATTAACATGTTAATTAGCAATTTTATATGATCTTAATGTATAAACACATAGACGACGGCAGAACACGGCAGAAAACTGCCAAGTTTAGAAACACGCGTTTATATTAAGACGATTAAGTATATTGACAGCAGAACAGAAAAAGCTAAGACAACAACCCAAGATATTTCTACACAACTTAAGCAAATTTCTATTTTTGTGAGTAACTAAAAACAACTTAAAGTACTTCTTTTATTGAAGAGAAACGAACAATTCGAAAATTCAGAATGAAAAACAATTCATGCAAAATTCGTAAAAAGCAAAATTGAAGTATAAATGTTTTATTAATCATATTTTGTATTTGAATTCATTTGACAATCAAAAATATTTTTTATAAACACAACAAGAAATTCGTAAAAGGAATAGATTCTCGCGATGCGGAGCTTCATTTATAAGTAAATTAATTGGATTACATATTGTTACGTTTTTTACCTTTTTAAAAACGTTTAAAATATGAGTTCGTTGATTGCAAACAAAATAAAAATAAATTTGTGTTTAGTTTCAATTAAACTCTATTGTTCGCACAATTTTGTGTGCCACTACTTACAACTTGATGTATCCAACAATAATTTGGTTGTCTTGTTCGTTATTCTTCTCACACAACTATTCGCCATTCTGCTCACAACGGAGATCTTCAAACCACTACTGTTCTCTTCACACGCAACGCGTCTTCACACAAGACTGACTGAATTACTACTACTCGTCTTTGTTTTGCCTTTTTATATGCTCACGTAATCAGTCTGATGAAGGTTCTTGAAGTGGAACGTTCGGGGTTTCGCCTTCCCGAGAATTCTATACCGACTGCATTGTGTATTGTGTACACATTGCTTGTTGTTGCGTTCGCTTAGTTGTCTATCTCCTTGTCTTTCATACTCATTCATATTGTTGTTGGTTTACTTGGAAACAAGTTAGTTGTAGTTGTTGGTGTAGCTTTTGTTTAACGTTTTAATGTGAAATGATACTACACCGTTACCATTTGCGTAACACTGCCGCCCCCTTAAGCCTGTTCGTCCTGAATAGGCTCATTATCTCTTCTCCCATATTTTGCAAGTCGCTCTATGTGTACGACCTTCATTTTTGTTCGGGGGCTGCTAGCTTTCTGTATCGTGTACACGACATCGTTTAACCGTTTAATTATTTTATACGGTCCATCCCAGCTGGTTTGTAGCTTGGGAGATAATCCCTTCTTCCGCTTTGGGTTGTAGAGTAGAACCAGTTGTCCCTCGTAGAAACCTCCGTATTTGCTGCACAATTATACCTGGCTTTCATTCTATCATTGACCATTTTTATGCGTGTGCGCACAAATTCATGAAGTTCATTTAGTTCTTCTTTTCCAGTGTACGTGGCATCCCTCTCTGTAGCTGGCTTAACACCAAACTCCAAGTCACCGGGGAGTTTTATCTCAGTCCCAAAAATTACCTTGGCGGGTGATCTAGATGTTAAATCATGGACTGCAGATCGGTACGCCAGTAGAAACCTCGGAATGTCACTACTTTCCGCAAGTATTCCTCCAGGGTTCGATTAAACCGTTCTACCATTCCGTCGGACTGTGGGTGAAGCGACGTCGTTCGGGTCTTCTTAATTCCGTATACCTCACATTTCCTTGTGAACACAACTGACTCGAGTTATATTGTTGCAGCTGACCTCGACTTCTTCTTACTGAACTTTTAGCTGCAATGCACTGGGTACAGTTTGCTATCCAGTCCGCCATTGCTTGCTGACGTTCAACCCAATAAAACGTCTTTGTCACTCCAAGATATCCTCCGCTAGCTCCATTATGGAACTCCTTTAACACTTCCTTAATTTTAGAGGAAGGCACTACCAATAAGTTGGATGAGGTCTTGCCATCAGTGCTTTCCCAATGTCGATTTAAGCACCCGTTTATCAACTTTAAACTGTCCCATAGTGCCCAATATGCTTTTGTAAGAGGACCTTCTGTGGATATCTCATTTCTGGTAGGTCGTTTGTCCTCTTCCTTAGCTGCTATAATCTTCGCCAATATTGGGTCACTTTGTGTTTCGATCTGCGTTAGCCGGATATCAACGATGGATTCCTACTTCTCAGCTTTCACGCAATGTTTACACTCCAAAGTGCAAGGTCGGCGTGAGAGAGCTTCAGCATTCCCATGTTTTATGCCTCTTCGGTGTTCAATTCATCAGCCCTCTTAGTGCGGAATGATCAGTCCTTAGCAGAAAATGTTGGCCATACAGGTACTTATTGTAATGTTTTATGCACTCCAGCACTTCAAGTAGCTCACGTCGGGTCACACAATAGTTCCGTTCAGGCTTTGACTGTGCGCGACTATAGTAGCCTACGATTTTCTCTGTACCATTGACCGCTTGGGTAAGTACACCACCAATACCATTCCGCTAGCATCACTATCTAAAATGAATTTTTCATCTGGGACTGGATACGCCAAAACTGGTGCAGCACACAATAAATCTTTTAGTGCCCGGAACGCCTTTTCTTGAGACTGAGCCCATTGATACACTTTTTATTTCTTGTGAGCTCATGCAAGCTTGCAGCCACGCTAGAAAAGGTAAGCACAAAGCGTCTGTAGTATGTGCATAGTCCCAAAAAACTGCGTAATTCATGAAGATTCTGGGGACGAGACTAGTCCTTTACTGCTCGTATTTTATCTTCTTCCGTGGATATACAAGATGCCCCAAATATTTCACCTGTTTTTGGAATAATGCACATTTCCTTATGCTTAATTTTAGTCGAGCCATTGATATACGTTGCAGAACTTCTCCCAGGTTCTTGAGGTCTTTGTCGAAAGTGCTGCCCATCACTATTATGTCATCGAGGTACACCAGGCAAGTCTCCCAATGCAGTCCCTTTAGTACGCTTTCCATAAGCCGCTCGAATGTGGCCGGAGCATTACAGAGTCCAAATGTCATAACTTTAAACTGCCTAAGACGCCGTTCGCACTGAATGCAGTTTTCTCCTTGTCCTTGTCTGCAATCTCCACCTGCCAATACCGGCCTTGTAGATCCAATGTGAAGAACCACTTCGTTCCGGCTAGCGTGTCAAGCGTGTCGTCAATTCTCGGTAGCGGGTAACTGTCCTTTTTAGTGACATCATTCAGCTTCCTGTAGTCTACTCAGAATCTTTCTTCTTGACGAAGACTGCAGGTGAGCTCCAAGGACCCGATGATGGTTCGATTACACCGCTCCTCCTCATTTCGTCGACTAGCTTTTTGACCTCAATACGCTTCGCCAGCGGTATGCTTCTTGGTGCCTGCTTTATCGGCCTTGTTTCGCCAATATCAATTTCAAGTTTGACCATGCCTGTTCTTCTTGTCTTTTATTGTTTGTGGCGAAAGCGCAAGCATACCTTTTTAGCAGCTTTTTGGCTTTATTTCTATCTGTAGCTGCTAAACCTGCTACCCATTTCTCCACATTTTCACCAAATTCCTGTTTATCCTTGGCTGACATTTCGGCAGGTTCCGGCGGTTGTTCGCTATTTATTACCCCCTTTACTGAAACACATTGGCCCACATCGAAGTTTTTACAGATGACTTTTTCGTGGCCTGATAAATTTAGCACTCTCACCGGGGCTATTTGACGAGGGCCTTTGCGGATAACAAATCCGTCTGAATTTCTGCTGGTTCAACAACCCACAAACGGTTTTCCTCACAATCTCCCTCTATACGCGGCCATATCAATGATTCACTCTGAGGTGGTAATTTTTGTTGCTCGACTGCAACTATCCTTCTGGCGTACACTTGATGCTTGTATCCCACGTCAACAGGTGTCTCCACATTTCGTCAGCTCATTATCTGTTGCCCTATATTCAAATTGATGCCATGAGCTATCATAAAATCGGCACCAATGATAACCTCGTCCACAATATCGGCAACAATAAGGACGTGGCTTACACTAATGTTGGCTATAGTCACCTTTGCCTCTGTTTTTCCTTGGACGGTGGCAGACTCTCCAGTAGCTGTCTGAAGTCTTACATTGCTAAGTGCCTCACACTTCCCCTTCACCACATCTGGTCTGATGATAGATAGACTGCTTCGCACCGGTGTCTATAGTGAAGGTGTGTTGCCTGCCATTTATGTGCCCGCAGGCCGTAAGATTGTTGTTCTGCTGCATCACTGATATGGAGATTGTGGGGCCCTTGCTTGTAGGAGCCAGCACTTGCCCCTCAGTGCTAGCTCGTTTTAGTTTAACGGGGACTCTTGTGAAGATGGTTGGTAGTTCGCCCGCTTATTATTCCTTGATGGTGAGAGGGATCTTGATCGTTTACGTGGCGCTTTGCAGTTTCTTTGGATATGACCGCCCTTTCTACAATTAAAACATTTAAGTTTGGCCTTCTGTCCATTTTCCTCCAAAACTTGCCTCATCATTTCTTTAAATTTATTTAGAAGGCATTCCTCTTCCTCCACGACTTCCATTTTTCGCACTTTGCTTACTTGTGGTCTAGAAATCGTGCGACCGGTCTCCTGGGCTAGTGCGAAGGCACTAGCAAAAAGTTGACTTCTGTGTGGAACATACCGCTAGTTTAATGTCAAGGTCCCGTATACCATTAACAAACGCCTCTGTTTTAAAGTTGTCTATCAACGGATGGTTTTCTCCTGGGTATGTAAGCTGCACTAATCTCTCGACGTGACTCATTAGTCTTTTGCGCCCGGCGCCTTAACTCCATGCGGTATATTTCTCGTTTGCGCTCGTCGCCGAATTTACAATGTAACGCCACCATTAAGTCGTTTTAGTTGTTTCTGCAGCTGGCTTGCATGGTTTCTAGGATTTCGGCTGCCACACCTTTTAACGGCACAATTAGTTCCAAAGCCTTCTCCCCATCGTCCCATCCGTTTCTGCTGGCTGCTGTCTCGAATTGGAATTTGAACACGGATAATAGGGGTGAGCTACCATCAAAGCAAGGTAGTTTTATCCTGCCGGTACTTTCCGATACGACTCGCACTAGTTCCGGTCGCTGGCTCTGGACGTTGTTGATTTTTTCCTCCATCATTACGAGTTTTCCGTCGACAGTCTTTTCCAAATCGTTCACTTTCGTGTCAACGGTCTTTTCTAAATGTGACACCCTTCCACGACACCAGTGATTCTTTTCCTGACCGACTCATGTATTTCCTGCAGCTTCCCTGATGTCGCTTCGAGCTCCCTTTCAATTTTTGGCAAAATTGCTGCTTGCAGTTTTTGGTTTTCGGCTCTAGAAGTTTCTTGTACATCAGCCAGAAGTTTTTGGTTTTCGGCTCTAGAAGCTTCTTGTACATCAGCCAGAAGTATCTGATTTTCGGCTCGAGAAGCTTCTTGAACATCAGCCAGAAGTTTTGATTTTCGCCTCTAGAAGCTTCAAATAGCTTTTGGGTTGCTACTTTCATTTTTTCCATCATAGCAGCTAGCAACGAATTTATGTCGATACCGCTAGAGGTTGCAGGGGCCTGTAACTCTCGTTCCTCTTCATCCTCGAACTCGTAGGAATCGATGTCATTGCCCTGAAGCTGCAGTTGTCCCCTTAATCGTCTTTGAAGTTCATTCTCAGTGCCCGTTGTTGGCAGCTCTAGTTTACCCAACTCTCGTTTAAGCCGTTCCACTGTTAGTTCAGAGAGTTTCATTTTATTTGTATTTTTTTATTTATTTTTACTTTCGGATTTTGCAATCCCACTTCTGGCACCAATTGTTACGTTTTTACCTTTTTAAAATATGAGTTCATTGATTGCAAACAAAATAAAAATAAATTTGTGTTTAGTTTCAATTAAACTCTTTATTGTTCGCACAATTTTGTATGCCACTATTTACAACTTGATGTATAAAACAATAATTTGGTTGTCTTGTTCGTTATTCTTCTCACACAAGTAAGTAAGAAAGTAAATTTTTTTTATTAAGTCTTCTTCTTTTTCTGTTAACATTAATTTTCTTACATGCGAGGAGAATAACAATATTCTTGGGGCCATTATTACAACTTGCCGTTAAACTTGGGTTTAGTTAAAGGTCCTTTAGCTAAAGGGAACTGTAAAGTTACCTTTAACTGATTTTCGTTATTACAACTTACAGATAAAATAAAATTAAAATATGGCAGTGCCGGAGCAAAGTCGATAAAACTGCTCAATTAAACAAGTTTTTTTTAACGCAGTGGCAACAGCGGACTTCGTTTTTTTGTTGTATATGCTCATTTTGTTTAAATTTGAAGTTGCCATATCGAAAATAGTATATGATATGGCAAGTTCAAACATAAAGTGAGCTTTAAATGTTAAAGGTAGGATGATCTTCCCTTTAGCTTAACGATCACTTCTATCTTATTGGGTACTTATAATAATGAAAAACAATTTATCTGCCCGTTAAAATCCTCCCTTTATTTAACGGCAAGTTGTAATAATGACCCTAAGAGATAAATAAATTTTCAAAAGGAATATAATATAAAAAAGTAGCATTTTAAGCGATATCTACAAAAGAAATGACCTTATAAATTTTCGATGCACCACATACTCGTACATACATATATATACATATGTATGTATATCTATTATTTCCCAGGTGTGCTTTAGATTTCTAGGCTTCACTTCTTTCTTTAAACATTTTATCACTATCCTTTGAACTTGTAGTAATCGCCGTGGTCTAGTAGGTAGTGTGTGGACTTATTACATTCGAGCCCGTGGTTCAAAACCTAGGTCAGACATTTCAAACAAACCAAATATAAAACAAATATTTTTTCATCGATAGGATTTTAAATATTTTTTAATGCCCATAAGAAAGGTTTTGGATAGACTCGTGCTTTGTTCAACGTTCTTGTTTAAATTGGGCACAGTTGCATTTAAATTGAGTTTCATTTATTTATCGAATTCTAACTATTCCTATTATTTTTCGGGTAACACTTTCAATACTGGCGGCAATACACAGCACGGCTTTGTTATCTATTTTTATTTTTTAATATCCAAATTATTTTTATATTTTTGTCACATAATTTTATTTTACTTATTTTGTTTTCTTGTTTCTTATTATTTATTCTTATCTACCCGAATAATTTTAAATACCTCTGTGTACATCAGAGTATCGCAGTGAGTGTGATTTTGTTTGGGAATACTTTTTATGTGTGAAATAAAAAATTTAAAAATAGAAGTATAATACAATTGATGGAAAATTTAGATTAGGGTTTTTTTATACTCTTGGTATCAGTACTTCGGCAGGTAGTTAATTCATAACTCATTTGTTTGATTTTAAAATATAAAAGAAAAGTTTTCAAGCTAAAGCATTTTTAACGCCATTATTTATTGTTATAACAGTGTAAATGGTCCAGAAAAGGATTTATGCGAACTCGTTGGAATATTAATAATACCGTTTTTGATTTAATAAATATACATCTCTTTCATGATGCTTCAAATTTGGCAGCTTGTGAGGAATTTCCGTCTGTTTACTGCAAGACCAGAAGAAGAGCTTTAGTACATACTTTGGAAAGGTGATATTTAAATCAATAATGCAAAACAATATATAACTCATACATAAAATTCATATACCACAGGTTTCATTTAGATGAAAAGAATGGACTAGCACCGTTTTTCGTTTTTGGCGATTTTAATTTTAGATGTGACACAGAAGGAGTAATTAAGGTATGTTTATCTATTATATACTACCGGGTTATCCATTTCGTGGTTTCAAAAGTAAACGTAAATAATCACATATAAAATATTTTTTTCATGATATTTCTTTTTTATTGTAAAGTTTGAACATTGACATTATGTGTAAAACACTACATCATGTAAATGACCTTCACGTGAAGTGTTGCAAGCATTGATTCTTTTGAGGTAATTTTCGACCACCTTTTGACACATATTGGGTGGTATCTCAGCCATAACTTGACGAATGTTGGTTTTTAAGTGCTCAAGAGTTGAAGGTTTATCTGCATAAACACGGTCTTTCGCGTAGCCCCACAAAAAAAGTCTAATGGTATCAAATCGCATGATCTTGGTGGCCAGTTTATATCGCCACGACGAGAAATTACGCGGCCAGGAAATGTCTCTTGCAATAAAGCCATATTCGCTCGAGTTGTGTGGCTTGTGGCACCGTCTTGTTGAAACCACATATTCTCCAAGTCGTATTCTTCAATAGCATGCAAAAAAAAATCGGTTATCATATGACCATAACGCTCCGAATTGACGGTGACAGTCGTTCCATCGTCGTTTTCGAAGAAGTAAGGTCCAATCACACCTTCGGACCAAAGAGCGCACCAAACGGTGACTTTTTGTGGATGTAATGGCCTCTCTTCAATTACTTGAGGATTCTCAGAACCCCAAATACGACAATTTTGTTTATTAACATACCCACCTAGTGTGAAATGTGCTTCATCGCTGAAGAAAATTTTGTTCGAAAAATTGCCGATACGCACGATACGTGGCTGTGGCAGAATCACCATTTTTGTAGTAGGTTTTGATAATTTTTATGCGTTGTGTGATAGTTAAGCGATTCATTTTCGTCAATGTCAGACTTTCAACTGAAAAGAAAAAAATTGGTTTCACAACTTAGTTTGACAGATGTCGAATTCCAGTCCCATACTTTTGAAACCACAATGGATAGCCCTTTATAATATTAATTTTATATTACAAATATTATGCATAGTTATATTGTATTTAACGTTTAGATAATCAATCGTTATATTACAAGATGTGGTTATGCCAGTTAGAAAATTAATAGTTCATAACTACTTTATCAATGAGCGGCGTAAGTGGGCTGCCGATTGATGGACATTGACCACACGATTGGTGTCATATTTGCCTTGCCTAAAGCAAGAATCATTGATCAGACTAATTAGATATTTTTGGTTCTTTGTGATTGCAAAGTATCCGACCAGTATTCTCTCTTATCCTCATTTAATAGTGATCATTTTAATCTCTTGGTAACCTTGATAAGGTAAAGGGAACAACAGCAGGATCGTTATTATACTTAAACATATGATAAACCTTTGAGCTGGACTTGATTTTGACTAGACACAACCTGTCAATAAATCCTAGGAGCCATTTGTTTCAGGTTCCCTAGTGCAATACAATGATAGAGAAGTTCTGTGGTCTCTTCTTGTTCTCGTCATTGTAGCTCCTGCGGAAACCAAAAAAAATATTATTTTTAGCAATTATTTTTGATTCTTTTTGATTATTTTTAATTATAGTGTATTTATAGGTATTGCAATTTTTTCTTTAACATATAATAACCTCTTTAAAATTTTCACAATCGGTAAACATCATTTAAAGCACACAACTGAAAAGGACTGAAAACAGAATTTGTAATATAAATAATTAACAAAAATGTACATTTGATAAAATCATAAAAATCATTAAATAAATCGAAAAAAAAAAATTATATCATTACATACATTGTAACGAAGGCAGAACCGACCTAGCACGACTATAAACAAACAAGACAACCTAACAAAAACAAAAATAATTCAGTTTAAATAATTACAAAAATAAATACATAAGAATGAAGTAAAAAGCAAAATACAAGAACAGCTCTATATAGAAATTCCGAAGTTTCCCGATATAAAAAGGCACTATAAATAGAGCCAAGAGCAAAGATGTCAGACAAGTCAGTGTGTTATAATTAAAGAGTTGTAATAATAACTATTTAAAAACCGAGTAATAAGTCGACAGCGCAGTGTTATCAATAAAAGTGTGTTCTAATTTAAATGAAAAAGCAGTTTGTAAGAGTAGGTTGGGATGTCGAAGAATGGTTATATACAACCCCTACTACACATTTCCCCTTCACTGCATTTACTAGGAAGTATGCTACTGTCAGCGGTAAAACAGAGGTCAAGGTGAAGATAGCCAAAGTTAGAGTAGAACACATTTATTCTTGCCAGTATTGTTGATGAGGTTTGGTTCGGTTGCCACAGTATTTACAATGGTACGTCTTCAGTTAGAAGAGAAATAAAATAAAAGGGCTATGTCCCTAAGTGATAGCCTATCCAGAATTTTCTTTCTTTCTTTCTTTTTGGCCCTACAAGGACTCACTAGACCTAGTTCATTCAGTCTAACAAGGCTTCTAGTATTCCTCTTTCATTCCTTCACATATTCTTTACTTGGAGGTAAGTGAAAAATGATATCTAGAAGCGCCAATTCATTCAACCATTCCATTACAGAATCGATCTAAAACCGAGGAGTAAATCCAGTTTACCATACTCGGTTTTAGGCCCCAGCTCCTACCTATTGAATTTCTGCACATATTCTCGTGAGTAATCAGTTTCCATGACAACTTAGCTTCGAACATAACACCCATGCTTTTCTCTATCCTCCACTATCTTAACGTCACATCTTTGAAAAATAGCAGTCTAAACCAGACCTTTCAGTCAACAATATCATTTCTGGCTTGTCCGGGTTAACCCCAGACCCTTGGTACGAGCCTATGGCGGCAGATCATTTAGTTCCCAGTGCTTAGGATACTACGTTGTCAGCGTAAGCAACAATCTTCCTTTTCTACATTAAATTAAGTTGCTTCTTCGTCAGGCTGCAGGCTCACAGATTTTCCTCACCCAATATGGTGAAAATCGCATATTCTTTGAACCTTAATCCGCAAAGCCTGTGTATATTGTATATATATCTAATGCTTTTGGATTAGGTCCATGTCCCACGCTTCTATAGGGCGTTGGATACTGTTTACTAAAATTACAGTTTTTGTGTGTATATCATTCCACGTGGCTCGCACAGGAATCCATAATCCTTCAAGGTTTACAGGAGTATAGGCAACACCTCATTTGAGAATTTTTCAGAGGTGTTCGATGCAGTTAAGATTGGTTAGCTGGGAATGTCAATCAAAACCTTTCTAGCAGATGTCATGAATCCATTTTTTTGTAAGTCTAACGGTATCTATAATTCAGATTTTTAGGAATCCTTAAAATGTATAGGTATGATTGAGCGGTCGTCGTACTAAGTATTCTGTATATATTTATATAGAAATATAAAGGCGTCGGATAACTGGACCACATGCGTTCATTTTAAAAGTTTATTGTTATGTTTCTGAAGACTTCTTTTTATGGATGGTAAATGTACGTTTGTAAAAAAGTCAATGATTTTATACAAGGATTCGTTATAGATATTTTGTATTCTGTTAGAATATGATTAATGGTAAGGTTAACGTCAACGTTGCAAACAGAATATTTTGCCTCGTCTGTGTCATTGTAGCAGTGTTAAGTATTAAGTTTGGTTTTGTCTATTCGGAGTCTACGTAGCATAACACACTCACTCCTTGTCAAGCTGATATCATACTTGGATCTTGAAAGATAAGGATAAAGTAGTCTTTTTGTGTTTCTATGAAATACAAAAAAAAATTCAAAATGTTTTATTTGGTGTCAGTTTCTGATGGCAAGCACAGTCTCTTGCGCTGCACTGATTTAATATCAGTATCGTTCGAACAATTTCAAGTACGTCTGAATTTTTAAGATCTACTGTTTAAATACTTAAACAGCGAATTCATCTATATAACATTGAGATTTTACTTTGGAGATCTCTCTTTTTAGTATTGAACCATACATAATTGGAGGTCTGATTGAAATTCCACAGATCTTTCGTTTTGTGGGCATTTGCAAAAAAAAATGTTCTGCTAATTTATTATAGCCATTTCAAGCCCATCAAGAATTAAACTGACTGTTATCGAAGTTAAAGTTTCGCTCTTAAGAAAGTTATCACTTGCGCCAACGCCTTTCGATGCAACTTCTAACAAATCATCTTCATCAAGAACACTATCGGCAATTATTTCGTTTATATAATCGAAGGTGAGGTTATCAAAATCATCACCCGCAACAGCGTAACTATTCCTGTAATTGCTACGTCGGCCATCTTTTATACAATCAAGAATGGAAAATTTATTCAGTCGCATGGAAATGTATGGAAATGAAGTTTACGAAAGTATGTGGTAGGTCTTATGAACTCTTCTGTGTATGTACTACCTAAATAGAAAATTTCACAAAATTATTTTTATCGCTGTAAAAAAGACGTGTAAGAACAGCAAAAGATTATTTTTGTTAACCGTGTTATTTCAAAATCGTGTAAAATTGTGTGAACTTACCCCCGCTCGGTTTTCCCTTCTCTTCTGCAAACTTAAGACTTTTCAAAGTACTTTGAATGTGCAAAAGGCGTCTTGGTGAAAAAATTTCATATGATATATGGACATATGAGCCCTTGATTTTGAAAGTGGTATAAGTCATATTTTCCTTGTTTCGAGATATTTAGAGTTTTGCATTTTAAAGGATTAAAAAATATTTTTGTATTATGAAATATGATTTTTCGACAGTAAAGTAGTGCCAACAAACAAGTATTTACTATGATTGTGAAATTTATAACCATTTTTAAAAGGAAATGTGGTTTTGAAAGGTTGAAATGACTTATACCACTTTCATAATTAACTGCATGATTTTATAAATGACTTACACCATCAAGGAAGCATTTTTATTAGTAATTAACATTTTATTCAAACTCATTTCATTGTAACCAAGTAAATTATTTATTAGTATTTAGGGAAATAAAGTGTTTGGGAAAAATTGGTGGGATATAGGGTAGTAAATCCATCATATCTTTACGTTTTTCATCTGTTATTGGTCTAATGGTTGTATATAATGGGAGTAAATCAATATTTTCGTACATTCTAGGTCTTCCTCTCTTAGGTGAGAGGTGTAATACTTTGAATTCGGAATTGTCATCCAAGGAAGTGTCATCTTATATGGAGCATTTTTTAGAAACCTGATCCATTTTTCTTTCTATTATTCGTTGATTCTTTTAGTTGTTATGTCGAAATGAAATCTTTCTGAGCCATTTGTACTACCAAAAATGGGTTTCTCTTTTTACATAATTCTATTAAATTATAATAATGCTCAGGGATGTATAAATAATTCGATTTTTTAATTTTAGTTTCTTTCAAACCAAAATCGCGATATTTTGGCAAAAAAGAATGGCCTGATACTATAAATTTATGATCAACTGTTTCAACATTATTATCAGATGATTGAACAATTTTTAACCATATTAAAGCTATGTCAATGTTACGATTTTGTCCTGAGCAGGCATCACTGTAAGCTATGACCTGCTTTTGAGTGGTAATATCCCGAATGTGCTTTAAGATGCAGGACGCAACTTCCTGCGATCCTCTTGATGCGATTGTTTCATCCCATGCATACATTTTAGCATTTTCATTGTGGAAATTATGAAACCCTAAATTGTATACATACATGTTGCGCTTATAATAAGCTACCGAAACAGATAGTTTTGGATAAGAAAGAGCTTTCTGTAGATCAAATGTGAATCCGTAATATTCACTCGGGTTATCTTTTGCTTTTTGTATGTCATCTGTTAAACTTTTTCTAGCCTGTTCGGCACTGTTAAGATGTGAATCATGAATTTCCATAAGATGCAACTTCTCGTCTTCATTACTGGATGTTTCAATTTTTAGTTTTAGCGAATCACACTTTTGGCACGTGTCTTTACGAGGAATATGAAAATTTAAGTTGAACTCCGTATTGAATATTTTCCTGTAAGTCCACTCCTTCACACGTGATGTATTATTTTCATCACATTTTTTCACATACAGCTCATACATTTTTCGAATATCTAAGTCAGCACTTAGATACTTTCGATCTGAAGTGTGATGTGATCTCGTGTAATGGCTCTCACATGCTGGAAAATTCAGAATATGTTCTCATACCAGTTTAATTTTTTCTTCATCTATTTTTTTAGATGAACCAGCCATTTTGCCACGACCATCCGTTCCAGGTGTTTTAGCATTTAAGCCACGGCTTAATCTTCCGTTAGATATTTTGAAAGTATCCAAAAAAAGTTTTGCAAACAGAAACTTCTGAATTCCGTCTTTGTTTTATTGATTGTTTTCGAACCAAACCATACAGAAACAAATTCTGTTTTTCGAAACTTGCTAATTTCTAAAAAGAATCAAAATTAGCTTTCCTGTCTTCATATCCGATTGCATTTATACATTTTTTGGAACAAAGGCAATCTTTATTTTCCAAAAGTTTACCACTCACATGCTTAGACTCTTTTGTTTCATATTCCTCTCCACTATTTCTCTTCATTTTTCTTATATTTTGTATATAATTACGTTGATATCGTGTCCTCTTTCTTGATTTCATGTTGCTTTCTTCCATTTGTAAGGGTTCCGAATTCACTTTTAAAGTATGAACTGATTCATCTGAAGACGATATTAGTCTTATTCGTTTCCATTTCTTGGGAGCATTACTTATATTTCTTCGCCGTATAATGTCTACAATTAACTATAAATAGTACGTTTTTACATTAAAAAGATTACTTGATCATACCTGAACCGCTATCTGAAGACATGACAAAATTACTAACGATTTTGCCAAACTTTGTGAACAGACTGACTTACACCCAGACGTCGGCACAAAGAGAACATGCTAAAAATGTGAGTGTATTTGTGAGAGGTATGTGTATAACCCAAAAGAAAATTGTTAGTAATTATTGTTTCAAGCAGTATTCGAACAAATAATGTTTATAAGCTATTGTGCTTTTTGATGCCATTTATTACATAATAGACATATTTCACTTAAAAAATTCAAAGAAAAAGCTGTGAATTTTCCCGTTTTAAAAGATGGCAATATTTCACCAGGTAGAAAATATCATTATAGAAAGATTTACATACATAATAATGTATGGAAATTTTGTGTTGACCACATTTTAATTTAATTTTTCTTTGGGTATATAATTGATATACAAAAAAATTCAAAAAGGAGCGACGAGAACCTGCTCACTGAAAGCTGACAAGCAACTGAATACATTTTTACGCTCTTTTTAACGAACATTGTTGACGTTCGTGTTCTATGTGTGTAAAAAGCCGAAGATATTCTTCCACTGAGGGACATTGGTGCTGCTTATACCACTATCAAAAAAAAAAATAGTAACTGTATTTTGTTTACCAACCAAAAAATAAACACATTTTATCGAGTTAATTTTCATGGCATACTGCTAGTCTCTTCAGATTATGTTATTTTATTAGGATTTGATATGAAATTGCTGATAAACTAGATTTTTAAAATTTTTGACTTATACCACTTTCGAAATCAAGGGCTCGTATATGTATATTGAAAATTCGTCTTCATAACACTAATTTTTCAAACGAACAACAATGATTGTCGCCTTGGACTCTTGGCAATCACGGCAAAAAAAAAAACAGTCGTTCCACTGGAGCTGAAGGCGTTAGTGGTCTGTTAAAATATAAAAAAATCCAATCAATAAAATATTCTAGCTCAAGGTCAATTTCTTAATTATCAATTTTCTTTATTATATATCAATATTCGATATATTATATATCAATATTTTTCGATATTTTATTGATTGGATTATCAAAGGAACAGGTCAAAATAATATATATAATTTGAATTTATATAAAAAAAATTTTATTTCAATTTTAATTTAATAAAAAAATTTAAATAAAAACAAAAGTTTGTTAACACCAAAATGAAATAGGTTTTTGTAATATCTAAGCTGGTAATAAATGCAGTTACTTATCAGCAATTTTACTTAATTCTTTCATCAAATCTATAAGAGTCACATTGGTATATATATCGTCGTCGAAAATCCAAAAGTACATATCATCAAAAAAATCAAAATCGAGTTTTTGATTGATTATGATTCGTAAGGTTACCTAACATATCTCTACCAATTTTTAGATTTTTCTGACCAAAAATAAAGTTTTTATATCAATAATTCAAAATGACGTATCATATGAAGTACTTTTTATTTTACAACGTTTTTTACTTCTCCTGCAAAATTAGAAAAAGTGATGTTACGTACTTTTGGTTTTTCGACGACGATATGTATATATATTTATATGTATATAATTGCAATACACAGTGGTTCCCAGCTTATTTCAACCAGCACCTTTAAAAAAAAATTTAATAAGAGTTTATAGAATATGTTTAAAAATTAAACAAAAAAGTTTTATTCAGTCTCAAATTTACGGGCAATTTGTGATCAAAACGTCCGCCAACACCAGATTTCGAACAAGAATGACCTTATAGCAGCTCTGAAAAAGGAATGGGCAAAAATAACTCCCCAAGCCACTAGAAATTGGAATCAATGCAAAACAGGCTGAAAGCTGTAATTAAGCAAATAGGAGGTCATACTAAATTTTGAAATTAAAGCTGTGACGAATTGGGTTCCTATATTTTTGGTATTTAGTTTGTAAGTTTACATGAGACTGAATAAAACTTTTTTTCTTAATTTTTAAACACCAAGTGAGTATTTAGAGAATCATTTCGAAAAACGGTTGCGTAGTCAGTACATCTCAAACATAACTCTAATTATTTATAAATTACTTGTAATCGTAATCGATCAGTAATTAAAAAATATGATTCTTTCTAAAAATAATGTAATTGATGACTAATTGTAATCGCAATTTAACAGGTATGGTTAAAATTGATCAAAAATAATTAGATTTATTTTGATACTTTTTGTAGTAGTCGTCAATAATCCAGATTCTTTTTTATAATAGTTGTAAGAGTAGTTAATGTTTATGTCAAAACATTGTAAAGAAATCATACAGGAGGTAGCAGGAAATAAAAAAATTTGTATTTTGCATAATAAAATTGTTTTCTAAAAAATGAAGCAAAGGAATTGAAAGATTCTGGTAGATCAAAGAGTTAAAAATAATTGCTTAAAAAGTTTTATAAAACCTAAATACGGAACAAAAGCTGATGATAAGCTATTAGAAGTTTCTAAAGAATATTTTTTTAAAGAAGAATAATTTTAATGGAAACGATAAACAAACTATTGTTGTAATATTGACATCCAGAAAGTCTATTATCTAATTATTGCAAGTGCAATACAAAACTTCACATTTCGTTTTGTTGGATATGTCTGACCTGGGGTTTGAACCGTGGCCTCACGCCTAATAAGCCGACATACTAAATACTAAACTACGGCGTCTTTTAAAGAGTTGTCTTTCCGCTTTCCATTAGTGTTAAACATAAATATTTTTAAAAAGAAATCTCAAATTTATAGAGGATAAAAAATAAAAGAAAAATTAAAATGTTTCGAATTTAGATTGCATAAACTGAAGCAACTCAATTAAAATTTTTTATATTTTCATACATATTTTATTAATTTGTTTTGGAAACCAGAAGTGCTTATGCGGATTTTTTTTCAATACATCTTTAACTTGGAGGAAAAAGTTTCTCATGTCCAACAGGTTCTCTGTATGATTTAGGACGGGTATATGAAAATTTAAAATATTTTATTTTATTTATTTATCCTAAAAGAAACAGCTATTTTTAAAATTCTAATATTTATTTTTTATAATATTGCTATGGAAATAGCAAAATATTAGGTGAATTGCTTAACCTCTTCACGCCCTTGTCCACATATGTGGACGTTTGATTTTTTTTAATTATAATTGTAATAATAATAAAAACAACAAAAATTTGATAATAACTTATTGACTACCATATCTTCTAACAAGAGAAGTAAACATTTTACCGTTTGTCTGCACTGATGATATTATTTCCGGTGCATAGTTGGATACTTAAAAAAAATTCTTTGGCAATCTGTTTTATTGGATTATATCAAGAAATCGTTAATATTTGAAAAAAAATAATATCAAATATATTTAATATAATAAGTTTTACCATCACTACCTAAAAAATCTAACAGCTGCACTAAAGTTAACCCTGGAATCAGACTGGACGGTATAAGTCATTATCCTAAATACAAGGAACTGAAAAATCCCCCCAGATGTCACGATAAAAATTGTGTAAGAGGAACTCTCTACATTTGTGAGAAATGTTAAGAATATATATGCCTGATATGTCCGGAATGTATGAAACATATATTACCATTAACGCTCAGTGGCCACAAATGTGGACGTTATCCCTTTTTGTGAATTTTCATTTTTTTTTGCTTTTTGAATTCCTATTAAAATAAAGTTAATTAATTTAAAAAGAAAACAAAATTTAATAATTTTTTTGTCACCATAAAAAAATCGTCCCTGAAGAGGTTAAGTTTATGCCATTAGGATGTATATTTTACTCATTATTATATTGCCAAAAGGTATAGCGTACATTTAACTACAATCTTATTTATTATTTAGGAATTAACAGAAAATCTTACTGCTCATCGCATACACAGCATGAGAAATGATTGTACAAAGGTTCATTATCGAAATGCAGGTGGTGATAATATTTTAACCGTGGGGAAAAAAGAGTTTAATCATGCAGATCACCAGTTAAAATTTAAGGAGCCGTGGGTAAAAAACATAATGCTATATATTAAATTGTATATAAGTTAATACGTCCTTTTTGGATTCTTCCAGTTAAAAAAATTTGATCGTGAACTTGAACCTTTAAAAGAATTTTTGATTGAATTTCCAATTAGCTTTGCACCTTCTTACCCTTATGAAGAAGATCCGGAAATGCCAACAGATTATATGTCTACACGTTGTCCATCTTGGTGTGATCGCATTTTGATGAGTATTCAAGCTAGAGAAATTATACATGAATCAGATTCTCCAAACATATACGGAATAATAGGTGAAGAAGTTTGCATGGGCGATCATAAGGTACTTTTATATAATAAAGTTGAGCAAAATGTAAATCATAATAATGGATAATAATTTTTTGAATTCAATTCGTAAATTTTTTCCTTTCTTTTTCATCTGCGGCAATTTTAGCCGGTTTATTTAAATATACGTTTAAAATCCAATCAAGGTACTTATAGATGTTGTAGTTGCTATTTACTGAAAGCAAATAACAACAAATCAACATCACAACAAGTACCAGCAGTAGCTATCGTTTCTGGTTGTAAAATATTCTGTCCCTATAAATGCAATGCATATAACCAAATACTATCGGAATGTAAAAATTTGAATAGTCATATAAAATCGGGTGCTAAAGATGCCAAACGTAAACATGAATGTCAAGCGTCAGAGTTAATGATGCAAAATAATGAAACAAATAAAACCTTATCGGAAACAATTACCAGCATTCCCTTTAGTCAAAATAGCGACGGTTCTGATGAAGTAACGGCAAATAAATGGCCCCCTGTTAGTATTAATATTATAGATTCTGATAACATTCATGTTTGTATGTGCTCACAAATGTTATATGAAAATAAAGTCAACGATAATTCGGTTGAAGGAAGTATCTGTCCAGAATGTCAAAATATTATTAAAAAGCAGTCTATTGGGCCAAGATATCGGCTTATATCGAAACGATTAATGCTTTCCAATAATATTATAGTAAATCGCATTGACACTCAACATCTTAGTACATATTTCGAAGTTCCACTAAAACGACAGGACCCATATACACCTGAAAGCGCTGAGTCTCATTCTCCATATCCAGAGCTAAGCAGTTCAACTACTACTTCAAGCAACAGTCGAAGTCCAGCAATTGACTGTCGCCAGTTTTTAACTCCAGATGTAGACGATTCAATAAGTCATACACATAATATATCAAATTTAGCTATCGATAATAACATGGGGTACTTAATTACTAGTAAAGAAATGGGTGCATCCAATAAATATGACGACGACAGCAAAAATCAGAAAAGGGGAATAATATCACCAGTGCAGCTAAAATCGAGATTAGAAGACTTGCAAAGAAAATCCTCGCGTAATTTGAAATTAAAAAATGAGGGTGATAGTGAAACTGCTGGACATAGTGATGTTGAAGATGTTGATGAAATTTGCCAGTCCACAAACTCATCTGTGCGGCAGTATCCAAGCACTTGCTTGCCCAAATGTTGTAATATTCATTAATAGTTGTGTTAACTATTTACGAATTATTAGGATTAGGGAGATTGATTTCAGTTTAATTTTTTTAACTGAGAATAAGTAATCACTCATTTTTTAATACAATCTGCAAGTATAAATACATAAAAGCTATGAAAATATTAAATATGTATTTATATCCACATAATTAAACAGGAAATCGATCTCAAAAAAATAATTTAACTCTATTTTTATTTTAATTTGCATTTGTAAACATTTTAGTTATTTATTTTACTTAATTTTATTGCTGGTCAATTTTTTATTTTATGCAAGAAAGCCATTTACCTCAATTTTTTATTTGGTATTGCTGGTCAAAGGGGCTACAATTGTTTCTTTATCTAGATATTTGCTGAATAGTTTATACATATGTAGATAGTGAATACATATATGTAAATGTACAATGTATTTTCAAATTCTAGTATCATTTTTTGTAATACATATACATAATATAACGTTGAGCTAAGATCAATGTTACTTTAACTGTAATATTGTTTACGTGCTTAATACTAAGATATTTTTAATGATCATATTTGACATAAATGCAATCCTTTTATCAATTATATTTACGCAATTTGAAACGAATCTCCAATGTTACCTCTTTCACTACAGTTCATTTAAATGTGAAAATTGTTTATATCTAACCGCAAATTATTATTTTTTTGTTTGTTAGTTTTATTGTAATCTATAATTGTTTCTTTAATAAAGAATTTTTTTTTTTAATTTGAAGATAAATGAGAGTCAACAAGTTAGATAAATATTTTATTTATTTGGTAAAAAAAAAAACTGTCATTCTGTAATAATTGATTTAAATTAATACAAACGTATATTATTTAAAAAATTTACTAAATGTACAAAATATAACTTATGATATTTATATAAACTGTTGGCTATCTTTTGTATTGCTTTTTATTATTATTATTTTTTCATAACATTAAGAGTTTGTGCATATAACTCTTCTGTTTCCAAACATTTTTCCGTTTTTTAATTTTATATGTCTTTAATTGTATATATGTACATATAACATGCATATATTTTAAAGTTTATCAGAATATGTGTGTATATTTCAGGATTGGATAAATATGTTGCTTATTTACCGAATAAACTTCAAATGCTTGTAAGTGAAACATTGGGAGACGAAGTAGTTTGGAAAGAACAGTGCCAAGCAGATGGTTCTGCTCAGCAAGAAAATTTTTTTTCCAATAATGCAAAAACTCGTTACATTCAAATACAATCATTAGATACTGAAGCCAGTATTATCTGCAGCAATTCGTACAGTAACGACTACAGGAGACTTAATCCAGGAGTCTTGTCAGAGAATGAAGTGCGTGATGATAGTCAAAAGACTTTAAATAATATTTCAAGTAGTCAAACGTCTTCTGTTCTAAAGGAAACAACTGTTTAAAAGTAATACATACTTAAACACGAAACAAATATTAATAGTATGTTTTATGTTATATATGTATGTATGTCTTCTATGCTGAAGGTAACAACTGTTGAGAAATAATACAAAAACACAAAACAAATATTAATAGTATGTTTTATGTTATATATGTATGTATGTACAAATATTGTTTATAATATAAAATCAGTAGTACCTTTGTCATCTTTACCTTCTATTTGCTGTTAAAAATAACAAAAAAAAAAAACTGAAGTTTTACTGTTGTTAAAGTAAATATATACAATAAATAAAAAATAATAAGTGAAAAAATAACGGAATATTTACTTCAATAATGGTAGGTTAGTTGTTAGATATAGTTATAGTTATAAAAAGAGGCCAGCCTATAATTTAAAATTAATAACGTGGAGGCGTAAGACGTAAAATTTATAATGGAAAACAATTAATATAAACTCCTTCAAATAATTCTTGGGGAAAAATTGAAGCAATCCGTGCCTGAGGAAGAAGATAAACAACCTGTCTAATATATATTCTGTTGGTATTTTGAATTGATTGGCAACCCTGTCTGAACAATGTGAACGCCGTTAACTTTTTCTTTTTGCTTTTTGTATTATATTTTCTTACTCTCTTTCTAAACCTTGAATTCTTAAGACGCATATTTAATTTTCCAATAAAGAATATTTTCTGTATAACTAAAATATAAAAACAGGTTATGGGCCCAGGTCACAGTCCTGGTAAATTGTGAAAATATTTGAAGAGTTTTTTTTAACAAGTGGAAATTAAAAAATAGAAAGTGTTTGTGAAAATGTCTTCATTATACCAGATTGAGGAATTGGATAATGACAATTACGACAGCTGGTGTGTGCAAATGCGCAGTGTCCTCGTTCACAGTGTTTATTGGAAAATTGTGAACGGTAGCCTTAAAAGAGATTCGCTTGAGGATACTAAGGCTAAGGAAACTTGGGATGAAAACGATGAACGTGCATTGGCGTCAATAACGTTATGTGTCAAACCCAATCAGTTAAATGGAATAAAAAATTGTTCCACATCCAACCAAGTTGGTTACGTCTGGAAGAGACATATAAACCTAGAGGACCCATCCAGAAAGTGTCGCTGTACAAGAGGCTGTTGAACCTTAAGATCTCTGATGGTGATGACGTGAGTAAACACATAAATGATTTTATTGAATTGGCCGAAAAACTCGCGGAAACTGGCATTATCATCCAAGATGAATTATTAGTGATTATGTTGCTGTCCAGCTTATCTGGGGAATTCGAGCATTTTGTTGTTGCTATCGAGACACGAGATAACTTGACAGTTTTATCTACCGTTAGGCAGAAAATCTTAGAAGAAGGCAACAGACACAAGGAGAAAGAGAGAGAGTCAGCATCAACTAATACAAACACTCATGAAAATTTCTCAGAGAGAAAAGACTAAATTGCGAAAAGATGTCAAAAGCAAATTTAAAGGCAAATGCTTCAACTGTGGTCTAACGGGACATTTTGCAAATAAATGTCATAAAGATAAAAAACAACCCCTATTATTACATGCGAGACAAGTGTTAAACACAAATGCAATGAAACAGACTGTATGGTGCGTCGACAGCGGTGCGACTGCGCACATGTGTTGTAGCAGAGAAATGTTTGCAGATTTCGTGGAACGCGATGAAATTATTTCTTTGGCTGGCGACAAACAAATAGTCGCAAATGGAAAAAGTGTTGTAAATTTTAGAAATAATGATTTGGTAATTAAATTGCAAAATGTTCTTTTTTCGCCAGAACTAAACATGAATTTTATATCAGTGAGCCGTGTTGTTGAAAAAGGTCCAACAGTAACATTTGATTCAAAGTCTGCAGCTATAATAAAATTAAATGGCACAGTGGTATTGGAAGCTGCAAAACATGATAATTTGTTCTTGACTAGAGGCAAGACTGAAACTTTGTTTGCTGCTAGTAATATGGGTCGAATTTGGCACAATCGATTTGGCCACGTTAATTTTAAATCATTATCTGACATGTCGAGCAAATCAATTGTATTGGGAATGGAATTGAAAGAATCTTCCAATACGGGACAATGTAGAACGTGCATGTTATCGAAAATTCACGTTGCTCCATTTCCACATGAGTCTAAGACCAGATCGAGAAACGGATTGGAACTTATTCACAGTGACGTGTGCGGCCCATTCAATGTTAACTCGCTTGGTGGTTCCAGATATTTCGTCACGTTTATAGATGACCATTCAAGGCGAATATTTGTTTATTTCATTAAGGCCAAAAGCGAGGTTTTGAAAAAGTTCAAAATATTTAAACAACATGTCGAAAAACAAACAGGGCGAAAAATGAAGGCTATTAGAAGTGACAACGGGCGTGAATTTGTCAACAATGAATTTGATTCATTTCTGGAGAAGGAGGATATAGCTAGGCAACTTACGGTTCCCTACACCCTACAGCAAAACGGCATAGCCGAAAGGGCAAATCGAACATTGGTGGAAATGGCCCGATCAATGATGATTTATAATAGTGTCCATCAATATTTGTGGGCTGAGGCGGTGAATACTTCAGCATATTTGAGGAACAGATGCCCAACTAAAATATTGGGTGATAGGACGCCTTATGAAGTCTGGTTCGGAAAAAGCCAAACGTACAACATCTGAGAACCTTTGGTTCTTATGCTGTATCATTAAATAAAGCTGGTACTGGCAAATTCGAAGCCAAGGGTCAAAGATTTATCATGGTTGGTTATTCCCAAGTGGCTAAGGCTTATCGCTTGTTTGATGAAGATAACCGAAAAATTGTTGAACGCCGAGATGTTTTATTCGAAGAAGATGTCAATGAGAAAACCGATGAACAAATTTCGAAAATTGCTGAAGATTGTGCGAATATTGATATTGGAGATTGTAAACCAAGTCATTTAATCAACAATGTTGAAGGTACATCTGTGAGCGCTAATTCCGACAGTGTTCAGTACGAAGATTCAGATGACGGTGATGACTTTATTGGTTTTGAGACTCCCGAAGCGGTTGAAGCAGGCAACAGTAAGGGGAATAAGAAGAAAGTTGTAAAAGCTGCAAAAAGAGGTAGACCACCGAAACGCAATACATTGAATAGCATGGTAGAGGAAGATGTACCGACCACTGTTGAAGAAGCTATAAATGGTCCAACAGCAATAAATGGTATGAGGCAATGAGAATTGAAATGCAGTCACTAAACAAAAATTTAACTTGGTCATTAGTTGATTTATCCCCTGGAGCAAAGGCCATAAATTCTAAATGGGTATTCGCCATTAAAAGGAATGAACATGGTCAGATTGAGCGTTATAAGGCCAGGCTTGTGGCTAAAGGTTGCAGTCAGAGGTTTGGTGTAGATTACACGGAAACTTTCTCGCCAGTGGTAAGATATTCAACATTATGGTTGGTTTTGGCGTTGGCAGTGCAGTGGAAAATGTATTTACATCAAATAGATGTCAGCTCAGCGTACCTGAACAGCGAAATACATCGCGAAATCTACATGCGACAGCCGGAAAAATTTATCGATCTCAGATATCCAGATAAGGTACTGAAACTACATAAGGCAATTTACGGTCTCAAACAATCCGGCAAGGAGTGGAATGATAAGTTAGATTCGGTGCTAAAATAGATAGGCTTTGAACGAAGCAAAAATGAACCTTGTCTATATATGGCTTCATTTGATAATCAGCTAGTTATAGTTGCTGTTTATGTTGATGATCTGGTGATTGGTTGTAAGGAAGAAGCCCAAGTATTGAAAGTGAAGAAGCTTCTTGCCAAGAATTTCCCTGTTACTGACAAGGGTCCATTGCACCATTATCTTGGAATCGAAATTGAACGCGAAGGTGAAACGGGCGCAATTACTATGTGTCAATCACAGTATATAAAGGATTTGCTTAAAGAATATGGCATGGAGAATTGTAAGCCAATAGCAACCCCACTTGAGGCAAATCATCAAGTAAGTTGTTCCAAAGATGAGTGCGAGTTAATAGACCAACATGATTACCAATCGATTATTGGGTCGCTTATGTATTTGGCAATTACAACGAGACCAGACATACTTCATTCCGTATCGAAACTATCGCAACGGAATTCAGAACCTCATACTGAACATATGCAAGCGGCTAAACGAATTCTGCGTTATCTCCGTGGGACAACTGATATGAAAATTTCATATCAAGCTGGTGAAAATTCAATGAACGGATACGTAGATGCTGACTGGGGTGGTAATGCCTTAGATCGCAAATCGTTTACTGGCTTCAGATTTTATGTTGGTGGTTGTCATATATCCTGGGAATCCAGGAAGCAGTCTTGTGTGGCTCTGAGTAGCACAGAGGCCGAATATATGGCCATGTCAGATGCTGCGAAAGAGGCAATCTTCTTAAGAAGACTTTTAATAGAAATTGGTTATTCGTCTGGTGAATCGTTCATACTGAATATCGATAACCAAAGTGCAGAGAAACTTGCAACAAATCCAGTGTACCACAAGAGGACAAAGCATATCGATATAAGATTCCACCATGTACGAGAGGTCATCAGGAATAACGAGATGGTATTGAGATACTGCCCAACCGAGAATATGATTGCGGACATTTACATTTTATGAACTTAATGAAATTTATATGAATACTTGTTTTAAAAACGACATTCACATTGAGAAGGAGTGTTGGTATTTTGAATTGCTGCTGTGGCCGAGAATATTGCTGCTGTGGCAGAAAGTGTGCGTGAAGCGCCATCAACATCAATTCACCGTCGTTCTCAACAATTGAACATTTCGGAGACATCATTGAGACGAATTTTGCATAAAGACCAATTGGTTGAGTTGAAGCCAATGGACCATCCAATGCGTTTTCGCGTCGCTAAGTGGGCCTGCGATCGACTTACAGAAGATGCCGATTTTGGCAAAAAAAAATCATCTTTTCAGATGAAGCTCATTTTGAACTTGGCGGGTATGTAAACAAGCAAAATTGTCGCATTTGGGGCACAGAAAACCCGCACGCATACATTGAAAAGCCGACTCACCCAAAACGAGTCACTGTTTGGTGCGGATTTTGGTCCAGAGGTATAATTGGGCCATTTTTCTTCGAAAATGAGCAAGGAGCGGCCGTTACAGTCAATGGCGATCGTTATCGGGCCATGTTGAACGAATTTTTGTTCACAAAAATTGAAGAGGAGGATATTGGCAACATTTGGTTTCAACAGGACGGCGCTACGTGCCACACAGCCGAAGCTACACTCGATGTTTTGCGCCCTGTTTTTGAAGATCGCATTATCAGCCGCAGAGCTGATGTCGTTTGGCCACCTCGGAGCTGCGATTTGACACCGTTGGACTATTATTTGTAGGGTGCCGTCAAAGATAATTGTTACGCCGACAAGCCAGAGACAATTGACGCTTTAAAGGACAATATTCGTGAAGCCATTGGTGAAATACAGCTGCACACAATCAATTATGTGCTAAAAAATTGGTCCGATCGTGTAGGCTACTGCATGGCCAGCCGAGGCAGCCATTTGAAAAAAATTTATTTCCATTATTAACCAGAAGGATTGTACTTTCAACTAAAAAAAAGAAATTTGAGAAAATATTCAGTAGTTTTTTTAAAGCATTTTCAAAAAAAAAAATAGTTATTTGGCGGACCCTTTAGATAAAAACACAGATTGTTTCAAAATTCTCAAAAAAAATTAAAAATTATGAGGGACCCTGTGTACAAACTGACAAAAAATAAACTGTTGGCGGGAAGAAATAACAAAATACAAATTATAAATTATTTTGATTTAAGACCATTTTCAACTAAAATAAAATTTTAAGTGTTGCTACATTTTCTTCTGAAGATGAGGAAAAATATACTACTGCTGAGTTAAATAGTATGCGTAGGGAATTAAGACAACAGTCAAACATATTTGCCATGCCAAACTCCATGTAAGTAAAAAAAATAAAATTAAATGTATTATTGTTAACAATGAGTCTTTTTTAAGATTTGTTAGATACTTTAGACTCAATAAAGATGCTTTCAAGTATGTCCTTGACAGGATTACTCCTAAATTAGGAAAATCAATAATGTCAACATGTTTGCAAAATATTTTGAAGCTAGCTGCAACAATGCGAATTCTAGCTGAAGGAAGTTACCAAAAGGGTGCTGGCAATGACTACAACATCAGTATAAGCCAATCGTCTGTAAGCAATGTGATTCACGTGTGCATAGATGCTATGTTTAACGAACTTTGTCAACAATGGATTACTTTTCCAACAGAAGAAAATGAGGAATATGAAATTAAGGAATATTTTTACAACAAAACTGGTTTCCCTGGTATGATAGGCTGCACATATGGAACACACATAAATACAGTGAAAATTCTACTAACGGACACCTCCCGTAGGCGATCACCTCCTTTAAACGGACAATTTTCCTAGTCCCTTTGTTTTACAAGAATTTTTAGAACAGATTACTCTCTTCTAGACGGACACTCCACTGGCCGGACGCGGGAGCGTTTTTTCCATAAAATACCTCCAGTAGACGGACAAAATTCAAAAATGTTAACCGATAAATAAAGATATGTACATACAGTGAAGTACCTTTTTGAAGTACCTTTAACGCTAAAAAAGATTTTTAGCCCTAAACTAAAAAACGCGCAATTTCAGCGCTTTTCAGTATTTTTGTTTAGCCCTTTTTGCCCGTTTTTCCTTCAACTCTGTATGGCAATATTATCTTATGTTTCTCTGACAATGTCGAATTGTAAGCCAATGTGACAGCACTTTTTTCTTGTATTTCTTGTTTTCTTCTTTGTCATTTACATAGAATTAACAAAAGTACCGAGAAACACAATCTTTGCTGAAAGTTTAAAATTGTATTTACCTAATAATTAGGCATTGATAAAAAAACATATTAATAAGTATATGAGTGTATAACTTTAAGTAAGTCATAATTTAATATTCTTAGATGTGTCTTTAATGTAAATGTTATGCTATGTTTAGATGGAGCACTACACGCAAAGATATCGTAAAATTTGGGAGACAGATCCCCTTTTTAAGAAATGGATAAAGCCTTGTAAAGATGAATCTAAAGCAGTATGTATTTACTGCAACACGCAAATCGCCGCTAAACACTATGACCTGGTCAGACATTCAGAAACGAAAAAGCATAAAAAAGCGTCCGAACCTTTAAACAGCATTAATATGGAACAACCTCAAATTTGTTTTACAACTGCAGTGGTACCCGTGGAAAAGAAATGTCAGGCTGCGCTATCGTTATATGCTGCAATTCATTCACCCTTTGCTTCCATAGACCACTTGACAGAGACATGCTGTAAAACATTTAGTGACAGCAAAGTAGCAAACATAAACCTCCACCGTACAAATATAATAATAAATGTTTTAGCTCCACATTTTATAGAGCTATTACTAAAGAATTCAAATGAAACTAAATTTAGTCTGATTCTCGATGAAGGTATGTGATAACTTTTTACTGACGCTATTGTATTGTGTATTAACAATAACTCAAATCTTTGTTTAGGAACGGATGTGTCTGTTGAGAAAATATTAGGAATTGTTATTCGATATTTTAGTACCACCAAAAATGATTTAATAACAGCGTTTTTGACTTTAATTGACGTAAATTTTATTTTAATTTTATCCCCCTTTTCGAGCTTTTTTAAAAAAAATGAATTTGTATTCTACTAAAAACGTAATTTTTTCAATTTAGCCCGTTGTTCATTTTTGTTCACGCGTTTGGTGTCCTAAGAGTTGGCATCACTGATCAGAGCTACCAACATAGAAATGTTGAAAACAGCTGAAAAAGAAACAAAATAAAACAAAAACAGCTGTAAATAAACATTTATTTTGTGTTAAAAAAGGGAAAATTTGGAATATTTTTTAATTTCTTCAATGAAAATTTTAAAAAATTGTAAATATTTAATTATTAATCGAAATGTGTGTGGTTTTTGGTGACAATGAATATAGTTTCTTGTGCAAAAGGTAAGTAAGAAGCCAAATATATCAAGATGAAATAAGACATATTGCTCATAAAATTTTTTCTCGCAGAACTTTGTGTATATTACCAGTATTTATCAATTTATTGAATGAAAAAGTTAAAATTCGGTAATTGTTTCATTATTAATCGAAATATAAGCAATTTCCCTTCACAATGAAATAACTTCCGTGTGCAAAAGGTAAGTAAAAAGAAAAACATAACAAAATATATACTCATAACTTTTTGTTTCAGGAATTTGTGAATATACCTCTAAATTGCTTAAATACTAAGTTAGTGACGATCGATGAAAGGTGTCACCAAATACAATAGTTCCGAATTACGTTTCCCTAATAAAATGGTTCACTCCTTTCAAAATTATTCTATTATTCTACCAAAATATCATCAACTTCGACCAAAATAAAATAATAAAAACCCACCCCGAAAACTAACAAAACATACGAGTAAATAAACAAAAAAAGACAAAATCAAAACAAAGACAGCTGTTGCGCAGTCATAAATGTCATGAATGTTAAAACCAGATTTAAGAAAACTTGCAGTGTGAGCGCAAAATCAGCTGATTATGGTTTTAATGCTAAAATCAGGTTTTGAATTTTGGTGTGAAAACACTATAAGCTTTTCTTGTCTTTTAATAATTCTTTATAAATTTTTAACTTCCCTTCGTTCAACTGAAAGTTCTTGCGTGCGTACCTTTTAATTTCAGTTAAAGACTGTCTCACTTCTGTGTACAATGATGTTTGTACTTTCAGCTGCTCATCCAGATCATTTTTTTAGATTTTTTGTGATCGAAGCTTTTTTATTTAACAAAGAAGAACATTGTAATTTCGGAATTTCATTTTGTGCTGCTTTTTCTGTTAACTGCAGTGTTTGTGCATGCTCAAGGGTATCGTAGTTTTGTGTGATAGCCAGATCGGAAGTTTTTTGTTTCGAATATGAGCACGTTAAATCTTAATGCCCTATGACCCCCTCATCCATTAAGATTTGTGCTACATTCTTATTTTTTTCCGTATTAATGCCTCAAATACCAAATGAAGGACCAGGTGGGTAAGCGATAAAGTTTAGTTGTAATAAATTGGCTGCAGCTTCTTCTGTAGGTGACAATGTAAACTGTTTATATGGACCACCTCCGGTAGCATGGCATTCGGATTTGTTGTGAACCAATTTTTTTTATTTTAAACTTATAATCAGCGCAAACTTTTATCCAGCCTTCATTTATACGAGTTGGTGATCCTAAAACATTGAGCTGATCGGCAATTTTGCTCGACTCTTCCTTCACGTTTACTTTATTTATTCCACTTGTGTATCCTTTTGCCAAATTTCGATTCTGCTCTAACAGTTCTAACATCCTTGTGAACTGTTTAGTGTTTGTTGTTTTTGATCTATATTTGATAAAAAGTGTTAAAAAGTAAAAATATTTGTTATTATAATTTTTAATTAACAGCCATTTATTTTTTGGTTAAATCCATTTTTTAATTTTTTTTAATTAATTTTCTTGTTTGTGTCGTTAACAAAAATCTTTTTTTTTATTGTATTTTTATTTGCGATCTATTTTACAATAATAAGCAAATTCGATTATAAGTAAATATTAACAGAATATGTTGAATCCCATCGGAAACAACAATATAAAATATTTATAAAGGGCTATCCATTTCGTGGTTTCAAAAGTATGGGTCTGGAATTCGACATCTGTCAAACTAAGTTGTGAAACCAATTTTTTTCTTTTCAGTTGAAAGTCTGACATTGACGAAAATGGATCGCTTAACTATCATACAACGCATAAAAATTATCAAACCTACTACAAAAATGGTGATTCTGTCACAGCCACGTATCGTGCTTTAAGAGGAGATTATGGTTTACATAATCGTCCAACTACGCAAGCAATTGGCAAAATTGTGAAGAAATTTGAAGAGACTGGAGTGGTTACAAATATTGAAAGGCCTGTGCATCATCGCTTCGCTCGTTCCGCTGAAAATATCGCTATTGTAAGTGAAAATGTTGCCGAAGACCAGAATGTGTCGATTCCTCGTCGTTCTCAGGAATTAGGACTGTCTTACGGCACATTATTGCGTATTTTGCATTTAGATTTACACCTACATCCATATAAAGTCCAGCTCACGCAACAACTGAAGCCAGCTGACCATTCACAACGTAGTAGATACATACGTGGAATGGGTGCTTGAACAACAGGCGGACGAAGGTGTGATTGGACCTTACTTCTTCGAAAACGACGATGGAACGACTGTCACCGTCAATTCGGAGCGTTATGGTCATATGATAACCGACTTTCTTTTGCCTGCTATTGAAGAATACGAATTGGAGAATATGTGGTTTCAACAAGACGGTGCCACATGCTACACAACTCGAGCGAATGTGGCTTTATTGCATATGTCTTATTGGGATTTGTACCCAGACCACAGTTCGTAGCCAAAGAGGATAAAATTCCAAGAGCAGACTCCATCAGTTTCCCCAGCTTCGACAAAAATTTTCTACCTACCAGAATAACCACATCATCGGCGTATGCCACAACCTTAAAGCCTCTACTTTCCAGAAGCCTCAAACCAACATTAGCAACCAAGAGCCACAAAATAGGGGATAGCACCCCCCTGCGGAGTACCCCTGGTTGCACGCTTGACGATAGAACATCCACCCAGATCCGATCGGATAAGTCTATTATCCAACATGTGGGTGATAAACCGCACCAGAAAATCTGGGGCATGTATATCCCTAAGTGAATTCTCAATAGAAGAAGTGGTGACATTATATCTAGGAAGGGTGTACTCACCCTTAGCCAAATTCGCCTCAACAAAACCTGTCACATCTCAACCGACTTACCCTTAATGTAAGCATGTTTCGACCTACTCAACAGAGACCTGTTTACGTTTGACCTCAAATATAGATCGATAAGTCTCTCCAAAGCTTTCAAAAGAAAGGATGAGGGCGATATGGGTCTTGGAGCCGATGTGGCTGGGTTCACCGGCTTTCGGTATAAACACCACAAGCACATCTTTCCAACCGTCAGGTATATTACACCACCGGAGACAGTCCTTATACACGTCCACCAGTTATTCCTGTAATGTATCACCAGCGTGCTGAAGCAGAGCCATCCGGACCAGGCGACTTAAACGGCTCAAAGCTACTTATAGCTCATTTGACCCTATCCCTGGATCAGGATATCCTCCAAGTCGGCCATCATGCCAGCATTACAGACGGGATCAGCTACACCCAACGGATAGCTATCCGGATCCACACAATTGGGAAAATGAATGTTCAATAGAACCTTTAGGGTTTCTTTTCTCGAAGCTGTCCACGTGTCATCGTTCCTTTGGACGAAGTCTAGGATTTTGGGGTCCTTAGACAACATCCTACGGAAACGAGCCACTTCGGCAACATCCTCGATACTCGCGCAGCAACACATCCAGTTGATTCTCTTTGAGCGCTTTATTTCCCTTTTATAATCATTAAAACTGGATCTATATGCAGACCAGTCAACATCCCTGCCTGGCCTTTTAGCCCTATTATAGAGTCTCCTAGTACAACAGCGGAGTCTCTGGAGTTCCGCATTCCACCAGGCTGGCTGGATCCTCCTAACCGGGTAAGTAAGAGGACAAGCATATCCATAACAAGACAACAAAATATTCGTCAAAGATCCAACTCGATCATCGATGCCAGGAGTGGAATGACTCCGAAGGGCCCTAAGTTTCTCCTCCACAGCCTTCTCAAATTTGATCCAGTCGGTTCTTCTTGGATTCCTAAAAGGCTTATGAAAGCCACTGGACAGATTAATACTGAAGGATATCAGTTGGTGATCAGAGAAAGAACACTCATCTGAAACCCTCCAGTCCCTAATCATAGACCTATCCATGTTAGAGAGCGTAATGTCAATTACAGCTTCCCTAACACGATTTCTAAAAGTCGGCGTATTACCAACTTTACAAATGTTAAGCCTATTAAGAATAATAAAATTCAGAATCGACTCACCCCTAGTATTTATGTCAGCACTGCCCCATTGGGTGTGATGAGCATTGGCATCATAACCCAAGACTAGGCGACATCTTTTCCTCTTCGCATGCTCCACCAGTAGTCCAATTAGGTCATCAGGAGGAGATGCAGTCTCATACGGCATGTACACAAATGATAGCATCAGCTCGATCCCAAGGTCATCTCTGTACGCCACAGTTGTTACGTCACCTTTACAAAAGGATTAACAAGTCCAATTTACTTCTAGCTAAAATACAGGTTCTTACCCTCTCACTTGTTTTAGGAACAAGTAACTTATAATCAGGATTGCTCAAACCCAGAATCTTATCCCTAAGAATCCAATGTTCCTGGATAAGAGCGATATCAACTTCAAGGCGGCGTAGGGTGGTTAGCGGATTGTGTGAGGCGGCTTCACAGTGATCCAGGTTAATCTGCACCACTTTTAGCCCCCTCCGGGTTCTTGGCATCACCTATGTCCAGATAATGGAATCTTAGGTGTCCACACAACACTACGCCACCCTTTGCCCTTAGCCACTGAAATGAAGTCTGATCAATTGCTATCCGAAGATCGCAGCCTTTTCTCTTACCTTCACCAGTCAGGGAGTTGACAACTACCCACGAGCTGGTGTTCAATCCGTCATTCTGCTTCCCAATAAGTTCAGGTATGCCATTCACCACCTAAAAGTAGGCACGACCCATACAGTCACTATTGGAGGCAGAGGGAGGTCGGATTGAGGGATCACCTCCAATCGAGCACCAGGACAGAGTTCACCAAAGGCGCTTCACTGCTTCCACAAAAACTTTACAGTTCCCTCATTTTCGCAATCCACTACCTTGATGCCTTTGGATCAACCGATGAGGGATATGCAGGCATTACTGCCATTACAACTTTCTTCCATCGTAAACTCGATTAGCCTTTCTTCAATTAGTTCCCATTGTAATAAAAGGCTAGGCCTTTACTTCTTCGCAGTCTATACTTAACTGCACGTTTATTTTATGTATATATCGAACAAACTTAACAACTAAACTTAACGAATCAACTAAATGAATAAATAAACAGTGCTACTAATATTACAATATTAATATCAGTGACGGTACTATAAACAGTGGTGGCACTTTTATTAAATAAAATATAAATAAAATAAATTTAAATAAATATAATTATAAATACATTTTTTTTAACTAAAATTATCTTATTACTAAATTTAAGACTATACTTAAAAGCAAATACATTACTAGGGATTCCTTCCCTTTTAGAGAAAAAAAAATTATTATAAATTAATTACATTAATTATTACAAATTCATTAAATTACATATAATTTTTTCTGTCATATCACAATATTTAGGTATGCATAAAGAATTACTTATTTTACATTTTTCTCAATCCGTTCTTATGACAGTTATTAACAGTTTTTTCCTCATTTCTGTTCTTATTATAAATGGTTACATTAACATCCTTTATGTTTTTTACAATATAGGGACCATCATAAATATTGTTAAATTTGTCATAATACTATGTTTAGACAGGCACTTTTATTGCGTAAATTGCAATAAACGCCATTATTGAGCTCAATATTTCATATAAAGTTTCAATTAAATATTACGCAATAAATACGCAAATTGTTATAATATTGAGTAAAACTTTAAATACAGCACTGTCATAAGTACGTTTAGTGAGCATATTACAATTTTCCGAACACTTTCAATTGATATTTGACAACTCAAATGTCAACAACTACAAACAAAATAAAAACAACGTTGTTGAAATAACCAGCTGTTTTGTTTACCACTGTCAAATAAAAATTGCGTATATTATGTGTCTGAACACTTAAAATATTGTACTCAAATAAACGAATATTGACTGAATAAAAGTGCCTGTCTGAACATAAGGCCCTTTTTTCAATAAAACATTGTCATTAATTTTTAATTCAATAGGTTTAGCATGTTTGTCATAAAAACTTTTATTTCTTTCTTTGTGTTTTTCTATTAAAGTTCTAGCTAATAACTAAACAAAACTAACAAGTTTTTTGCATTCTGTGTTTAATTTCTGTTTTATAATTATCAGTATTATAGGTCGGTTCTAGATTCATATTTGTTTCATTCATTATTGATACTTTTTTTTTTCCAAACACCAGTTAAAAAGGTGTTAATTTATTATCGAAAAGAGTGTTTGATGAAGTATTATGATAAAATAGGTCTGTTCTAGATTCATATTTGTTTCATTCATTATTGATACTTTTTTTTTCCAAAAACCAGTTCAAAAGGTGTTAATTTATTATCGAAAAGGAGTGTTTGATGAAGTATTATGATAAAATGTGAAATACTTTAAATATATATCCCAATCAGATAAGTTTTTACTAATGTATTCTCTGATATATTCATTAAAAACTCAATGATTCCGTTCTATTGTTCCTAATGTTTGATGATGGTAACTAGTCGAAAATTGTACCTCAATTTCCAAAAATTAACATAATTCTGACAAAACTTAATTCTTCAATTCTGTACCTAAATCAGATTTTATGATATTCATTTTTCCATAAGGTTAGGTTAGGTCGTAGTGGTAGCTCTAATATCGCAAAGCTCACTTGAGCACGCATAGCGGCCCGTTGTAACGCCACAGGTGAACGCAGTCCTTGTACTGACCAAGTTCTACCAAAACCAGGGAAGAGGAAGAAGTTGGTCAGCGCAAGGGCTGCCCATCAAAAGCACGACTACTACTAAACGAAACTATATCATTGATGTCAATAGATGATAGCTCCGTCAAGCTGACAAGAAATGGAGAGACAAATAACCTATATCTGCACCTAGCAAGAGACGGGCACTGACAGAAAAGGTGGATAACAGTTTCCTCTTCATCAGCGGGTCTGCACCCACGGCAGAAGTTGTTAAATGGGAGCCGCATCCTTTCCGCGTGTCCACCCATAACGCAATGACCTGTAAGCATGGCCACTGTGGTTGAGATGATGTTACGACCAAGTCCAAGTAACTGGTTGGTGCGCTTTCTATCCATCAGGGGCCAGGTGAGTCTAGCGGTAGAGCAGGATTTCTCATTGACCCAGGATAGGTTGGCGTCCCGAAAGAATTTTCGCGCAATGACCAACTTGACCGAGGCAAGTGGCATACCCCGGAATGTTACTGTGCACGGGGACCCAGACCAGTGAGATACTGAAGCGCCCAGAAAGAAGGTCGAGACAGCGGCGACATTCCCTAACGATCCTGGAGTTATTCACAAACCCTGACAGAGATCTTATGGCGGCTTGACTGTCAGAAAAGACCGAGACGCAGGTGAAAGGAGCACCGTTGAGGAGGATCCATTGAGCGGCTCGGTAAATGGCCATCACCTCCGCCTGAAACACACTACAGTAATACGGCAGTCGGAGAGAAATGTTTAGGTCCAGTTTCCGCTTCCAACCCCATTATCGAGTTTAGAGACGTCGGTGTATATATCCAGGTGTTCCGGGTGGACGATCGTATTAGGATCCCAGTCGTCCCTACTCGGAATAAGAAAGTGGAAACCCCTGTCAAGACAATATTCCGTAGGGAGATTAGTCGATTAGTCGATTAGTGGAGTGACCAGAAGGTACAATGTGCCAACGAGACAGGGCATTAAGTCTAGTCGCAGAAAACTTAGCTGCCTGCTTAGCGAGAAGCACAGTAGGAAGCCAGTTGAGCATTGCGAACAAGACCTTTGTGGGGGTGGTGCGTAGAGCACCGGTTATATAAATGGCCGCAGACCTTCTGACCTTTGTAGCATGATTTTACAGTCGTCAATACTAACACAACATTTCATGTTTTATTTTCAAACAATGTGCACAGACAAAAGAATATTCAATTGCATATGAGCAGCGGCCAATTGACTCAATATTTCTGACCGTCGCTGCAGCGTATAACACGACAATAGTAAGGCGCACATGCGATGATCATTTGATACTTTGTTGCCGGGTCGCTGGCTGCATTGGTTTGCATATTGTATGCACAATGCATGTTGTTGTTGTGTTCCATTTCTTGTGATCGTGTGTGGCTCTCTTCACACTTTACCGTGGGAATTATGATTTTTGTATGGGGACAATGGACGATCTACGGGGACGGCTACTGTTGGGGGATGTACGGCAGAGACCCTTAGCTCAATTGAGCTAAAGTCATAATTTATCACGTCCCCGCGGGCATTGCGGAAGTGACTCCTCATTCAGGATTATCACGGCCTTTCGGTAGTCACCCCACTGGTCAGCAACTTTTGCCACCCTCCAGTTGTGAGTGGGCAGGTGAGTATTGCTGGCCTTGAAGATCTTTAATATGGCTTCCGGGTCAGATGGTCCAGTCGGGATTCTCGCCTTGGATCGGGGGCGGTTACGAATCTGGTCGGGAGGGACAGCAGCAAGCCTAGCTCCCGGCCAGACTTCACCAATCCGCCTTATAGAGCGGAGGCCTGGTACAACCCCGCGTCGCGACAGTTGGGTGAAGGGCCGGGATTGGATTCCATAACCTCAAGGAAGACGTCCAAGAGCGCGTGTTCCACCAGCTTCCACTTTGTGGGAGGATGGAACCATCAGGGTGTCTCTGGTCGATGACTCCCCAGGTCAGACCTTCCTTTAACACCTCATTAAGAGGCTTGGAAGGTTTGCTGGGGTCAGAACGTCTGGGAGGAGGCTGGAGTGGAGCGTTTAGCTCGGTCGATCTTTGCCTCTTTGCGGCCGACTCTGCCGTAATCGAAGAGGCGGGGGCGATCATTTTGATGGGCCTTAGCCCAGGCCAGACGGCCCTTCTCGTCCTCTGAAAGGAGAGCCGGGTCGGTCGAGCCGATTATCGAAATGATTCGCATGGCTGATCTGCGAGTTCTATATGCACTCACGGTACTTTTGACACTCGAAGGTGGGTTGGCGACACTAGGGACCGGTTTCGCAACTGGAGCCTTATATGCCAATCGGGATGTTGCCAAAGCAGGTGCTTGGGCCTTGGCTTTTGTGTTAGGGGCAGCTGCATTTTTGACAGGTGACTGCCTGGAGAGGGTGTTGCGTCCACCGGCTACAGTGGATGCTTAGCGCTCACCTACTTGAGTTAACGAGGGTTTGTTTTAGGAGTAGAATTCATTGCTGTTGGGTCCCCACTCAAAGCCGCTATCCTTGCCCGCAATGTGTAGTTACCCATAAGTGGTCCCGTGGTTATCTGTGCAAGCGAGGCCACGCGAGGAGTGGCACCAGCCCTTTTGGGGACAGGTGCTCAGAGCCAGACCGGGTACTAATCGGGAGTCTTCTCAACCGAACCTACACCACCAACTTAACGGCGACGGACAAGGAACGTACTTTGAGGCCTGCCAGGGTTTTAACGGGACGGGGGCGGCTGTAGCCCTAGCCTGGAGCCGTTTACACTGCGGGTTTCACCCCGTGGAAACCGTGCATACGCAACTAGGTCCAGAAAGCTACAGCCACCAGCTCAAGGCAATCAAATCATAAACAGGAGGGGAGGAGTGGTCCGGAGAAAACGGTGAAGGGTCGTGTCAAAAAGGGGGCTTCAGCCATAGTCATCCCGGCTGAGGGGAAGGTGCTTATTGACTCCCCAGTCTAGACCCGTAGTGTTTTGTTGACGGTCTTGACGGGGTAGAGGCTGGAGGCTCCGAGCGAGGTATGATCGCATATCCCTATCCTGCGGAAACCGCTTGACCCCCATTTTTCCATAAACAAAGATGAAATATTGGAATATAGCACGTGCAACTGTTCGAGCTGATTTGTCCGGTATGGCTATAGTCACTAAATATTTAGAAAGGTCACACATACAATGTCCTCCTAAAATAGGGTTATTATGGTAAATTTCCATTAATTTCTGTTTTTTGTCTTTTTCTATTATTCTATTATTATTTCAATCGGTTCCGTAAGAATAATTTCAAGAGTTTTTAATAACTTTATACCATGGTTATTTAATTCTTGTATCGGAAAAATTGTAAAAAATACATAATTTTTTGGCCATTCTGTTCTGTAATTTTTTCCATTGTTGGCTTCTGTTTGTAACCTCGAAAGCATATAGTCTAAACTAAGTGTTTCGTTAACAATTTCGAATTCAACAGACAGCAGTTTCTTAAATTTTTTATAAATATTTATACGTAGTTTTTTATAATTATTCTGACCAATTATTTCGGTCCTAATTTTTGGAATATTCTTACTGAATTCCTGAGAAAATTTATCATAAATTTTTAGTTCAATGTCTTCATTATTGGAAAATTGGCTTAATTTAATTTTATCATTATTTTGTCCTTTTGACATAGCTCGAGTCGTAACTAGTACTTGATTATTATCATTATTCTTTAACTCGTCTATTGATATTCTAGATAGAGCATCTGCTCCCACATTCGATTTTCCTTTAATGTATTCGACAGTGAAGTTATATTCTGACAGCTGAAGTCTAATATGTGTTAAATTTGAAGAAGGGTCTTTAATATTGAAGAGGTAAACTAGAGGTCTGTGATCTAGTCTTACAATAAATGAAGTTCCATAGATATAAGGTTCAAACTTAGTTATAGCAAATTGAATAGCAAGAAGTTCAAGTTCAATTATAGGTTTTTTCTGTTCAGAATGTGAAAAACATTAAAATTTTGACTTAATATGGCACCACAACCTAGTTTTTATGCATCCACTGTTATTATAAATTGTTTCGTAAGGTCAGGATATTGTAAAATTTGAGGTGAAAGCAGTGCGGCTTTCAATTTTTCGAAAGAGATTTGACATTGATCTTTCCAATTAAACTGAAGGTTTTCCTGGTCAGGTAATTTAATGGTGCTGCTATTGTAGCAGAATTTGGAATAAAACGTCGGCAATAGTCAACAAATGCTACAAAACGTCTAACTGCATCTTTATCAGAAGGCGTTGAATAATTTTTTATTGCGTTTATTTTTGAATCATCTGGCAAAAGGCCACTAGCGGTACATTTATGTCCTAAAAAGGTAACTTCAAATCGGATTTACTTAAAATTGGATTTACTTTTAAATTATAATGCCTTAGAATGTGTGAGAAACTAGGTCAATAATCCTGACTGAAGGGTTGTAATGACCAATTATGTATGTAGAATGTCAAAAACGACTTTCAGATTATTCAAGTGACGTTGTTTACTACAATCGATAATAATTATATCATCGACGTATAAAAATGCTTTATTGTGCGTAAGGCCACAAAATGCAATGGACATCATTCGTAAAAAAGAATTAGGTGCTATGTTAAGGCCAAAAGGTAAAACTTTACATCTAAAAGATCCTTTATCAGTGCTAAATGCTGTAATGTCCCTTGAATCTGGGTGTTGTGGAATTTGATGGAATTCAGAGAATAGATCAATTACTGAAAAATGTTTCGCACGTCCTAAATTGTCTAAAATATCGTCAATACGAGGCAATGGAAACTTATCCACAATAAGTTTTTTATTCACTGCACGATAATCTAGGATTTCTGATTATTTGTGCTCTTCTTAGGAACAAGAATTAGTGGATTATTGAAATTTGAGCTACTTGGTTCAATTAAATCGTTATCTAATAAATTCTTAACCTGTCTATTTATTTCTTCTCTTTGAGAAAGGACAAGTATGTAATTCTTAATATAGATTGTAGTGACATTAAATCATTCTGGATGTCTTTTGGCTTTCTAGAATGTCTTTTAATTGATTTATATATTTTTTAATTGAATATATGTAATAATTTTGCAACTTTTCCATCTTTACCTTATCATTTTTAACATATTTGACTTCATCGGTAATATTAACCACAGCTAAGCAGTAACGAAAGCAATGACATTTGAAAAAGGCTTTTAGCGTAAAAACACTGGTCCAACTAGAGGGAGAAAAAAAATGTTATAAGTGTTGCGAACCAAATGTGTTAGAAGCAACAGATATACAGAGGGAAAACTGATGGATAAAGCAGAAAAATTAAATGTAAACAAACATTTATATTGTGTTAAAAAAGGGAAAATTTAGAATATTTTTTAATTTCTTCAATGAAAATTTTAAAAATTCGTAAATATTTAATTATTAATAGAAATTTGTGTGGTTTTTGGTCACAACGAATATAGTTTCTTGTGCAAAAGATAAGTAAGAAGCTAAATATATCAAGATCAAATAACACATATTGCTCATAAAATTTTTTTCTTGTAGAACTTTGTGTATATTACCAGTATTTATTAATTTCTTGAATGAAAAAGTTAAAATTCGGTAATTTTTTCATTATTAATTGAACTCTTAGCAATTTCTCTACATAATGAAACAAGTTCCGTGTGCAAAAGGTAAGTAAAAATAAAAATATAACAAAATATATACTCATAACTTTTTGTTTCAGGAATTTGTGAATATACCTCTCAATTGGTTAAATACTAAGTTAGTGACGATCGATAAAAGGTGTCACCAAATACGCTAGTTCCAAATTACGTTTCTCCAATAAAATGGTACATCTCCTTTCAACCAAGAATCCGTATTATGTGCATAATTATTCTATTATTCTACCACAATATCATCAATTTCTATCCAATAATAAAAATCCTCCCCGAAAACAAACATAAACAAAACAGAGTTACTTTTAGACAGAGACAGAAATACTTTTTGGTAATATTTGCTGTCTCTTTTACATTCGAACAGTGCTCCTGTCAAATTCGTTTCGTTACTGCTTATATTGTGATATTAACTACCCGTAAAATTGGATATTCGGAATCGCTAATTCCCCTCGCTATAAAAACTCCCTTTTCAATTTCCTGTGACCAAACAAAAGACACAAATTATAGTCTCTGGAAAGCTGTAAGGCATATGAGATGTCCTATCACTCTAGAATCACTACTAAGATTGGAGAACCATACTTGGGCAAAGACCTCTAGCGAAAAAGTTAACGCTTTTGCAAACCACCTGGAGAATGTCTTCACACCACACGACATTAATGCTCATATATGCCCACCGAACATAAGTAATACTGTTAACGCACCTATAAAACTCCGGCTTTCTCACGTACAGGCCGCTTTTAAAAGCCTTGACGTGAAAAAGTCGGCTGGGCCCGATGGCATAACAGGCTCAATGTTAATCAACTTACCCACTGGTGCTATAAGAATTATACTATTCATATTTAACGCAATGTTAAGAATTGGCTACTTCCCATCATCTAGGAGGATATCTACAATTGTTATGATTCCCAAGCCAGGAAAAGATGCTAGTCAAATTACATCATATAGACCTATTAGCTTGCTATCAATATTATCAAAAGTGTTCGAAAAAATTCTTCTCCAAAGCTTAGCCACGTTCCTCGACGAGCGACAAATTATCCCTGAACATCAGTTTGTATTTGTATTGAGCAGGTTCATAAGATCGTCACTATAATTAAATCGGCATTTGAAAGGAAACAATATTGTTCAGCTCTTTTTATAGACATCTCTCAAGCATTCGATAAGGTATGGCATGATGGTCTACTCAGAAAAATACCACGGCTGCTCCCCGAGAACACACACAAACTTCTTAAAAGCTATTTAACTGACAGAACTTTTAAGGTCAAATTGAAGGACGAACTATCTACAACAAAAAAGATCTCTGCAGGTGTTCCCCAGGGAAGCATACTAGGCCCTATTCTATATTTAATTTAAACATCAGACATGCCCACAAATCCTAACATATACACATCAACATATGCAAACGATACCGCATTTATAAGCGTCAACAAGGATCCGAAGGTAGCATCAACACAACTGCAGCCACACATATACTATTTAGAAAAATGGTTTGAAAAGTGGAGAATAAAGGTGAATCCATCCAAATGTGCTCATGTAACCTTCACACTCAGAAGACAAGATTACCCACAAATAAAAATAAATAATATTGATGTCCCCGTTGAAAATCACTTCAAATACCTGGGAGTCTACTTAGAGCGGCGTCTAACATGGTCCCGCCACATCGAAGCCAAATTAGCGGCCATTAAACTGAATTCCGTTCAAATGCACTGGATTATTGGTCGTAATTCAACATTAGACCTTGAATACAAGGTTCTTTTATACAAATGCATTATAAAGCCAATATGGACCTACGGCATTCAGCTTTGGGGCAGTGCTTGCGCGTCTAACGTTATGAAATTACAAAGAAGACAGTTCAAGCTTTTACGACAAATTGTCTGCGCTCCATGGTATATTCGTAACGACAATATCTATAGAGATCTCAACATTCCTACAATTCAGGAGGAAATTAAAAAATTCACCATAAAATACGTCGGTAAAATAACGACCCCAACTCATTGACAAGGGACCTGCTTCAATTCGATGGCCATCGGAGGTTAAAACGAATCGACACATTGAACCTCGCTAATTGCTAATGTAGTATAATTATAAGATTTGAATACAATATATAGTTAACACACTGGTGCTAACTATTAACCTTCGAAACTAGTTTTAAGATTTGAAAACTATTGTAAATTTCATTAGGAAAGATTCAATAATAATGAAAAAAAAATATGGCATCAGGATACCATATCAACAGCCAAGGCGATGGTATATAGCAGATATCGCCAACTGTTATCTGAATAGGCCAATCACAAAAAAATTCTCTTTTTTCTCCTTTACACTACTGAAGAGACTCGTAAGTATTGCAGCAGTTTCACAATAAAAATTTTCTTTTCATAAAATAAGAATAAAAGGATATATAAAATACTTATAGCTAAAGGATATAGAAAATAAAAGATATAGTTAAATTTTTTTTTAAAGGATTATTATTATTATTGTGGTTTTTATTCTTTTTAGTTTTTTATCCATTTAAGGCACTTGAAATGTTTTTTTTTTGATTTTACACACATTAAAAATAACGTCCTGCTAATGTCCTTTGCCTGTTGTTTGTTGTTGTTGTTGCTATTTGTAGTTATGGCTACAGATGTTGTTGTCGTTATTATTATTTTGATTAAAACCGTAGTAATGCTGTCTGTCTCTTTCTTATGCACGTATCTTGTAAATTTGTAAAATTCCCAGAGTAGTGTGTTGCCAGGATTAAAAGCAAGAAATGGCTAGCTTGTGTTGTTTTTGTTGTTGCGTTGTTGTTGTATAATTTAAAGTGTTGTTTCAGCAATATGTTAACGCTTGAACACTCCTTATTTCTCACAATTTAATTGATTTTGTAGGTTTTTTCAGAAATACATATATTTATTTCACTTTGTTTCTGTTTAGCTCTCAACTTTAATATTTAAAACAAGGTACCGAAGAAGAAACCAAAAAAACATCACAATTTTTTTGCTTTTTATTTTCATAAAACCTTGATAGGGAAATTTTTTATATTTTAGTTTTTGTATGTATTGATGTTGTTGTTTTTGTTTTAACTTTAATTATTAATTTAATTTGTGTTTTTTGATAGCTTGTGCGACTGTTCATTTTCATGTCACTTTTATTTCTGCTCTCCTTAAAACTAATAACTGTACACTAAATTCTTAATTCTAGCGCACTATGTGTGCCACAGAATTGCAATGTGTGTGGTGGGAATATGCTGAGACAGCATAATACACGCTGTCCCAACATTTATGCAGTGTGACAATATCAGCAAGAATGTGTTGATATTAAGTTACATACAAAGGGTATGGTAACTTCGACTAGTCAAACACACTACACGATAATCCGATAAAATATAGTGCTTTTAAAAATGCTTAAAATCGCTATTTTCTTTTTTAATAAATTAATAACAATGTATAAACAAATAAAATGCCTATGGCAGCTGACGCATATTTTTTATTGGAGGGAGGACCGTTCCGAGAAGGTAAAAAGAACTACGAGATTGTAGCAATCCACTTCAATTGCCCGAAACAGTCAAATTCCGACATTATTGGTTTCTATGGCACCCCTGTGTATTTCATAATTTGTTTTTTTTGAACACAAATGTGCACACAAAAACGACTTACGATTTAATGTCATTAAATTTTATATTATATATATTTTATTTATTTTTATGTACAAAAAGGCAACGAATATATATTGTTTTCGTTAAAAATTGACAAATTTAATTGTTGTAATGCTCCTACCACTTTATCAAGTTCGCTTTAATCTTCAATATACTTGATAAAACTATCATTTTTACCGAGCACTGGTTTCTTCCAGTTGTAGTGTATCCACTGTTTGTGTTTTTGGTTTATTCCAAAGCACAAAGAAATTGAATACTATTTTAATAAAAAACAAACGGTCATTGCCCGCTTACTCATAATGTTTTTAGCAGTACAATGTACAAATGCACTGTTCTGCTGATCTAGCATAATTCTACAATTCTTTCATAATAACAAATATGTGTCAATTATAAAGCTTATGCGTTAATAATTGCAATTTTAATATAAGAATTAATTTTAAGTAGATTAGAAAATTGAGTGACTTTTGTAAATCACTCAATACTAGAGAAGTAATTTTCTTTTCATAGTTAGTATATAAGAAAACCAAAATTTGGAAATAAAATTAATGATGAACTAACAACAGAACCTGCTTGAGTTTTTATTTTATTAAGAACCTTACACAGTACTCGGTATTGAAAAATTATATTTTTACGTTTTTAACCTTTTAAAAACGTTAAAAATATGAGTTCGTAGATTGCAAATTATTGGAATTTTCTCGAAATAAAAAAGACGCTTCTAATTCTTACGTGTAATCACGCTGACAGTTTTATTTGGAATGAGAAAAGAATTAAGAATACAAACATAAAAGAGAATTCAAGAATAATAAAAAACAGTGATGTCAACACGTGAGTTGCATTGTTGCGTTTTAAATTCATCAACTCCAACACTCCTCCTCAATTCAGGTGTTCACATTATAACATAAATAATAAGCAAAAAAAATATATATATATATGTATAAATGTATCTATACAGTCAAATTCAAACTCTTCATTAATTTTAAATGTAATATTTTCGAAAGATTTTTCGTAAAAATATCTGCGACCATATCGCCCGTATTACAATACTCTAATTGTATCTCGCCATTTTTGTGTACATCCCTGATGTGGTGATACCGGATATCAATGTGTTTACTTCTGCTATGGTAAACTGGGTTTTTAACCAAATGTATTGCGCTTAAGTTGTCGCAGTGTATAGTTATTGGATCATCATCAAAAATTTTAATTTCACTGAGTAATTTTTTCAGAAAAATGGCCTCCTTAGCAGCAGATGATAAGGCCATGTACTCAGCCTCTGTACTGCTTAGTGCCACAGTCGATTGTTTCTTGCACTGCCATGAGACTGCTCCACCAGCAAGGGTAAACGTATAACCTGTGAAGGATTTACGATCCGTGGGATCACCACCCCAATCAGCATCCACATAACCGTGAAATGGTTGACCGGTTTTGCAGTATTCCAACTGTATATTCATTGTATGGCCCAAATATTTAAGTACGCGTTTCGCAGCAAGCATATGTTCTCGATGGGGATCAGTGTTCATTTGCGATAACTTACACACAGAGTGTAAAATATCTGGACGTGTTAGCAATGCAATATACATTAATGAGCCGATGAGAGACTGGTATTGGACAGGATCAACTCGCTCACAATTGCTATTATCGCACCTAATTTGATATTTGGGCTCTAACGGTGTTGCCACTGGTCGACAATTTTCCATTCCATATTGTTGTAAAAGTTGCCTTATCTGTGCACGTTGACTAATTCGTATTGCACCCTTTGAATCATCCCTTTCAACTCCCATACTGATAAAATAGCTTACTTCGCCTTTATCTACAACATCAATAATTCGAGATATTTTGCATTTAATCTGGTTAAGCTCATCTATATCAGAACTAGCGATTAGTAAGTCATCAACATATAGTGCTATCAAACTGAAGTTGCCATTTTTTCTCATTACGTACAGGCATGGTTCACTTCCGCATAGGGAAAAACCAATATCTTTTAGGATTAAATTTATCTTTTGATTCCACTGTCGTCCAGACTGTTTAAGACCATAGATAGCCTTTTTCAACTTTAAAACGCAATGTGGGGAATTCTTGTCAACAAATCTTTCTGGCTGCGCCATAAAAACATCATCGTTAAGCCCGCTATTCAAGTAAGCAGTTGACACATCCATTTGATGCAAATGCAATTGGAGTTCTGCAGCAAGATCAAAAACCATGCGTATGGTTTCGTATCGTACCACAGGCGAAAAAGTTTCTGTGTAATTCACACCATACGTTTGCGAACAGCCCTTTGCCACCAGTCTGGCTTTAAATCTCTCAACGTTGCCATTTTTGTCTGTTTTTAGTGAGAATACCCATTTTGACCCTACTGTCTTTTGTCCTTGTGGCAACTCTGTTAGCTCCCAAGTATTGTTAACCAAAAGTGCCTGATACTCACTTTGCATCGCCTGCCACCAGTTATCTGCATACCCGCTATTTAGTGCCTCGTCAACAGTTTCAGGAACTTTAATACCTTACAGGGTCTACCTCGAACGCCTGTTAGTAATCTCTTTGGTCTACCTGGTCCAATTTTGACCATAGCTTCATTTATCATCTTTTGATTTTCTGGGTCGGCACATGTATCAGCAGCTTCTTCGGTTTCATTCATCAGCTCGACGCAATTTTCATTCTCATTTTCGATGACGACTTCGAGGCTTTCATTTTTTGCAAGTGTTTCTACAAAGTAGACGTCACGACTCACAATAATTTTACGTGTGGCTTTATCCATCAAGCGAAATGCTTTTGACTCATCAGAATATCCGACCATCAGATATTCTTTGCCCTTTGGCCTGAATTTTCCATAGTGTTTCTTATCTAATGCAATAGCAATAGACCCAAATGTCTTTAAATGCGATACATTAGGCTTTCGATTGAACCACACCTCATATGGTGTTTTTTCACACAGTGCCTTTGTTGGTGCTCTATTCCTCAAATACGCTGCCGTATTTATGGCTTCCGCCCACAGTGCTTCATCCACGCCAGCTGCAACAATCATGCTTCTAGCCATCTCCACTAGAGTTCTATTATAACGTTCGGCTACGCCATTTTGTTGAGGAGTATGTGGTACAGTTAACTGCCTCTTAATGCCTGTCTGCTTCAAAAATTTGTTGAATGTTTGATTTACAAATTCTGTGCCATTGTCACTTCGTAAAATTTTGATTTTCTTATCCGTTTGGCGCTCTGCCATGGCCTTAAATTCACAGAATTTATCAAAAACCTCGGTTTTCGTTTTGATAAAGTACACAAATGCATAACGGGATTTATCGTCGATGAATGTTAAAAAATACAGGTTGCCGCTGTTCGATGGCTTGTTTATCAGTCCACATACATCGGTGTGCACTATTTCAAGCACATCTTTAGCCCGATTCTCAGAAGGTGAAAAAGGTTTGACTGTGCATTTGCTTTTCATGCAAATTTGGCAATTTATAGCATCAGGAAACTTAACGTTGAGACCCAGCACCATGTTTTTCCTGACCAGCTCGTTCAAACTAGCGCAGTTCATATGTCCATAGCGATTATGCCATGTCATAGCACGTTCATCACATGTAAAAAATAAATGATTAGAAGTTGCATTAAAAATAAAAAGGTCTCCGACCTTATTTGCCTTAAGAATAATCTCACCACTACAGTTAATAATATTTGCCGATTTCGATGTAAATATGACGGAGTAATTATTTGCAACTGCTTTTCCAACGGATATAAAATTGCACCGTAATTGTGGCACAAATAAAACGTCATTTAGCTCGATGTCAGTAGTAGCAGTTTTTATGCAGACCTTTCCAATGCTTTCTGCTTTTACATATTTGTTATCTGCCATACAAATATTTTCGTCGTGTGCTCTAAACGATATAAACATTTCTCGGCTGCTGCATAAATGTGACGAAGCGCCGCTGTCGACGCACCACGTATTTGCTTTAAAAACAGTTGAGTTCAAAATTGAGAGAGCAGAAAACGATGCTTGTGTTTGCTCTTTTTTCTTCTCCTTTTCTTTACACTGAGCTGCGTAATGACCTTTTCGACCGCAATTGTAACAACTGAAACTAGAAGGTTTGCGCATAGCTGTTTTGTTGTTCTTGTTGTTGTTACGCCTTTTGACAAAATTTTGATGTTTACCGTTGTTCGTTCGAATCATAAAAGCTTCTACGCTACTGTCAGCATTATCAACTTCATTGCTGTTTGTTTTACGGCGCTCACCTTCTTCAGTTAATTTGACCTTCAGTGTACTAAGCTTAGGAAGATCATCGCGTGTTTCTTGAGCAATCACAAAATTTTCGTAGCTCTTAGGTAGACTTGCCAATAGCATTATTACAAATAGGTCCTCCTGAAGTGTAATTCCAATTTCTGCTAGTTTTTCAACTATTGACGTGAACTTACAAATGTACTGTTGGACACCTTCGTTATCATTCATCTTCATGGACAATAGCTGCTTAAATAACTCAACTTTGCGCATAGGGCCCTTTGGCTGATGGATCTCTTTTAATGTAGTCCATGCTTCTTTTGAAGTTTTGCTGTTTTTTATATGTGCTATTTGCAAAGGTGTTGCGCACAAAATTATTGTTGCCATAGCTTTGTCATCTTTCTTTACCCACCGTGATGCTTCCAATTGTGCGGCTTCATTGTCTGCCTCAGGCTTTACTTGTTCGCCTGACACGACGTCCCAAAGGTCTTGGTGCACAAGAACGCTTCTCATCTGGAGGCTCCATGAGTCATAATTTGTCTCGTTCAGCTTTTCAATGTTATATATAGAAGAACTCATCTTCTATTTAATTTTTCTTACTTGTTTAGCCACACAGGCAATTTCAAAAATGAAAACAATTTTTCTTTAACTAACGCGCTTTAGGTTTGGGTGCCTGGGCCCATAACCTATTGGAATTTTCTCGAAATAAAAAAGACGCTTCTAATTCTTACGTGTAATCACGCTGACAGTTTTATTTGGAATGAGAAAAGAATTAAGAATACAAACATAAAAGAGAATTCAAGAATAATAAAAAACAGTGATGTCAACACGTGAGTTGCATTGTTGCGTTTTAAATTCATCAACTCCAACACAAATAAAGTAAAAATAAATATGTGTTTAGTTTCAAATCAACTCTTTATTGTTCGCACAATTCCGTGTGCCACCTTTAACGATTTAACTTAAACAACAACAATTTACTTTAATTGTTATTCTTCTTTCACACTCTTCCGCGTACGCAATAACAATTGTTTGTTAGATCTTTAACCTCTTCAGGGACGATTTAAAAAATTATTAAATTTTGTTTTCTTTTTAAATTAATTAACTTTATTTTAATAGGAATTCAAAAAGCAAAAAAAAATTAAAATTCACAAAAAGGGATAACGTCCACATTTGTGGCCACTGAGCGTTAATGGTAATATATGTGTGAAATGCTTTCATACATTCCGGGCATATCAGGCATATATATTCTTAACATTTCTCACAAATGTAGAGAGTTCGTCTTAAGGCCCCTGGACACGATCAAATAAATTCGTTAAATAATGCATAAGTGTGAGTGTCGTGCGATTGAAGTTAAAAAGGAGACGTTCAAATAAATTCGTCAATCATCATTTGCATTTTGATTTTGAAGTGTTCGTTTCGTGAAATGGCTTCATCGGATGACACACAAAATATAAAATATACACACAAAATATATATGTACACACAAAATATATACATACCCAGCCAGCAATTTTGAAAATTTTTAATCAAATTCGAGTCTTTTTTGATTCTTCTGCGCGATTAAAAAGCTCGAATATGCGCTCATTTTCTGATCATAAAAGACTCTGTTGTCGGGAGAAAAAAGTGACTAGAGCGACTTTTCTTAAAGTCACTTATGAGTCATTTTCTATATTATTTTAGAGTCATTTTCGACCCTTTTTCTAGTAGCTTTACAATCATTTTCGAATCACTTTCTGATCGTTTATGATTCTTTTTCGAGTCGTCTTTCAGTCACTTTCTGATCATTTATTAGTCTTATTTACCTTCGTTTATGATTCTTTTTCGAGTCGTCTTTCAGTCATCGTTTAATCGCATACGAGTCTTTTATGAGTCCTTTTATTGTTATTTATGAGTCATGTTCGAATTAATTTAGACTCGTTTTTAGGTCATTTATGATTAAAATTTGAGTCATTTATTAGTTTATTTAATTTTTTTTTTCGTTAAAAATAGTTCTTAAAATTAGAAATTCAAGTGTTTAAACATATAACAAAAAAAAAATTAATTTAAATAAAATAATTCATTTGTTTTATAAACTTGTAAATTACATGAGTGTTTAAACATATAGCAAAAAAAATAATAAATTTAAATAAAATAATTCATTTGTACTTTTTAGTTTTTAACACACAAGAATAAATTTATTAATAAGTTTTTGTACTATAAAATAAGGTTTCGAGTTAAAAGCGAAGTCTAATCTTTACGTTTTCATTTCATTTCTTTATCATTGCTTTTATATTTAAGATGACAAATATCTGAAACAAAATATTTTTTTTTTTTTTTTAAATATTTATATTAAAAAATACGGTCTTACTTTTAATTGTTGAAATTAAAAAACACTTTTCGGCACTAGGCTTAGAGCTGGTCCCCTTCCAGCTGAATAATGTGGCTAATTCATCCGAATAAACTTTTCGAACAGCAGCTCTAAGAAATTGTGGCGATCCCTCGCCTTTTTTCTTTACCCAGGCATTTAGCAACGTTCGCATTATGCCTAAACATACAACGTGCATGTAATCTAGAGAGCACTGTGCAACAATATCTATGTTTAATTCTTCTAATGGTGAAGTTAACTGCCTCAAATGATACTCGGGTTGCAAACGATTTCTGAAGGTGTCGTTGGTTCTTACTGCCATCCCTAAATAAGAGCGGCAAGCGTTTTTTATCTGTCAAAGTTTCTCATGCCCATACAATTTGTATGGAGCATCCCGAAATAACGCGGCGGCAAATATTTGCAATTGGAAAATCCAATTTTGACAGAGCGTTAAATAGTGAAGTTGGTTGCAAAAGACAACAAATGTAAACAAAGAAAAAAAAGAGGGTTTTTCCCTTTGCAAAAAGTTTATATGTTATTAGAAAATGGAGGTAAGTAAAAATGTTTAAAATTAAATATGAATATTTTTTTATATATATTTTTTAATATAGAATTTCAACGAGAAAATAATAGAATTGGTTCATCAAAATCCTTGTTTGTATGACAAAAGAGATAAGAAATACAAAGACCTGAAGTACAAAGAAAAAATATGGGAGGATATTGGAAAGCAGGCAAACTTGCCAGGTAGTAAAATTAATAATTGTTATAGAAATGATGTGATTTATTTTAAATTTATTTAGTTAACGATTGCAAAGTGAGATGGAAAAGTTTGCGCGGCAGGTATAGGAAAAATAAACTGGCAGAGGATATTCCGTCTGGATCCTCACAAAAATTGGGATCCCCGTGGAAGTATATGGAGAGTCTCAGTTTTTTGTCAGAATCTGTAGAGCCTGCAAGGTATAGTATAGTATATACAAATAGTATATACAAATATTGATGTCTTTATGCAAAGGGGATAATACTGAAATATAGGCAGACTTCCTAAACGCAAGTTGCAATGCATATTTACAATGTATACACTTCGTAAACGCATTTGTAAACTTTTTGGCAACGTCTAATGTTCCTAATCGTTTGGCAACTCATTTTAATGAGTATCAGCTGTCAAAATCGCGCATCATTTTTATTTTGTATGCAAACATTTGAGCTGCAATGGCTGAGTATGTATTTTCTTGTCTATTTTTAATAAATTATTTATAATTGATAGATTTTATATAAATAATTAAACATTTTATATTGCAGAGACAAAAAATGGACCCGTGAGCGGAAAAAATTGTTAATTGCGACAAGACTTCGTCACGAACCAGATTTTACGGGCAAAAAGAAGAAGCGAAACACCATTTGGGAAACAATCTTAAGGGAAATAAAAGATGTTGATAGTTGCTTCCTAAATATTATGGGGACTTGTCTCTTCTTTCTTTTCTTTTTAATAAGTTTCTTTAACAAATCAATGTTTTTTGAAGATTTAGCCTGAGATAATTCCTCAGCACTTGCCAACAATATGGATAAATAATTTTGTGTTACATCCATTTTTCCAAAAACTAAAATTTCAATTTTATAACATATGTTTTTGACATATGTTTTATGGATGAGTTGCATAGCGACGTTCCTAAATGCCGATAAAATGCAAAAAATGTCTCTGCAATGCAAGGTTGCATTTAAGACATGTTTAGCATTGCATACGCATTTTTTAAAATTATGAATTGCATCTTGCGTTTAGGAAGTCGGCCATAATTTTGTTACTTTCAGTACAATTGGTAATACCTCGAAGGAATTTAATAGCAGTGTGGAGTGGTTACTTGATGAGAGCACCAGCCAGTCATCACCTTGTACTACACAGCCAAGCAGAAAAAGGAAGAATGATAAATAAATATGATAAATAGATATATATTATCCTTCACCAACCTTTCTCCCAACAATTGAAGTAGGCGTTTTTAAAAGTGTCCTAGCGTCTTTTGGAACTTTAATGTTGCATTTAAGCAACAATAATAAAAGTGCATTAATTGCAACAAAGCTTACTTGAAATTGAATTGCCCACTTAGCTAGTCCTTCACACAAATTAAATTCATTTTGTTCACTTTCACTTTCATCACTTGAATTATAAAAACTGCCACCATCAACACTGCCTGCATTTGAACATTGACATAAATCTACATTTTCTTGAACGTTTTCTTCTGTATTTTCACACTTATGTTTTTTGACCGAAATTAAATTTTCAGCCTCTTTTCTTGCAAATCTTTTTATTTTAATTTTTGCCAATCTTTTAGCTTGTTTCGCTGACATCGTCTTTTTTATTTAAATTTATTAACACTTCTTACTTTTAATTTATTTTTTATTTTATTTTTAACCTTTTATTAATAGGTGATGAAAGAAATCCTTTTAAACAAATTTAAAAAAAAAAACCAAGAAAAATTTTCTATTAAAAAATTTTACTTTATTTCTTAGCCATCTTTTACACAAATGAAAATTTATACAGAGAGGGTTTAAAAAAAGAAAAACAGTTTTTAATCATCTAACTGCTCAAAATATGATCATAAAATACGTAATTACAATCACTTTTCAAACATATGCATGATTTGTTTTTGATTAATCGTTTTTCAATCTTCAGTATAAGTAGAATATAATAATAAATAACGGAAATAATAGTCACATTTTAAACGTCTGGATGATTAATTTCCGATTGCTATACAATTTTTTATTGTATTTTAAATCGAACTCATTTTACTCATTGACACGAATCATTTTTGAGTCCTTTTTTAATCGTGTAACTGATTAATAAGTTTTTGATCACCAAAAGTACTCGAAAAAGACTCAGCAAGGTGATTTTTTTAAAAACAATCTTCCAATTGCTAGCTGGGATACAAAATATAAAATATGCACACACAAAATATATACATTCACAATAAAACAAAATATTTTTTTGTTTGCTATTACATTATTCACAATAAAAAAATATTTTGTTTATCCGCGCATGGATGATGTGTTCATTACGACGATATCGAAGCAAATGAGATGTTGCTTGTCAATCAGAATTGGAGACGATCAAATAAAAATTCGTCAAATGAAAAAATCAAAATGTTTTGATTTTCATCAATCAAAGCCGACAACGTATACGTATATAACGACAACACGCACACATATAAGACGTTGATGCTTTTATTTGATCGTGTCTGGGCGCCTTTACACAATTTTTATCGTGACATCTGGGGGGATTTTTCAGTTCCTTGTATTTAGGATAATGACTTATACCAAAGAATATGGATATAAAGAATGCGCATCATGTAGAAGTAAAATTTCTTATGGCGGGATGTACCAGTAAGACCCGCTCTCACCAAAATCTCTTTTAAAAATCATTTCTTGATGAGGGAGGGAAGACAGGAGAAAAATAAACACAAACAAAGAGCGTAACAATGTGTTGCTCTCATCGTACGTATCTATATGTACGATTATGTATGTATGATCGTTTTTATTGTTTGACCAAAGACTATAAATATGTAAAGATGTTGCACACAGTGTATTTAAAATTGACAAAATTTTGTGCTTCTTTCTTATGAGGGGGGTAGGTAACAGGGAAAGCTGAATCGTCGTTCTCACTCTCATGTTAACTGAGAGAAAGAAAACAAAAAAGACTCAGTACACTTATTGTACTCAGAGAACTTATTATACTTGGAGAACGTATTGTTCTTTTCTCTAAGCAATTTATTCTCATATGCGTGTATACGTGTGTGCATGTATGTATACATACATTACCAAATAAAATAATAAACAAACTGAAAGATTTTTTGTTTTCACAAAATGTATGTGCAAATAGCCTGTGGAAAACAAATATTACCGTTTGTTTTATTGTAGGGTAAGAATATGTGTTTTATTGTTGTAGAAATGAAATTATATCGATTCGCACCGAATTATATATTACTATTCAATTATGTATGTATGTATTTACCATATGTGTCTATTTTTGTATAGAATGAAGTTGTAATAAAACGAGTGCTTTTTTTGTTTAGTATTTATTAAATTTATTTATCATTTTAATGGTTCAAAATTTTAACTTTTTCCATACTGGATAATTTGAATTTGTATGTTTCCCATGTGGAATGCTTCCGTAGTAAAACAACAATTAGTAAATTAAGCATCTCCATTCTGTGTTTATAACATTCGTTATTTTCATCAAACCAAGGAATAAATTGTATTTTTTGTGCATTTTTTGGCCAACTACAAATGTTTTTTTGTTTTTTATAGATTTATTTTCTAAAAAAATTTTTTCGAAGACTTATATGAATTTTGCAAACTTCAAAAAATAAATCAGATGGAGCGCACAAACTTCCAAAGTCGGAATCTTTTATATAATTTTTTGCATGAACGAACATTTCTGAAGGATATGACAAAATTTGCGCTGGTTTGATTATATCCACACGACATTTAACGCAAGATATTCGTTGAGCTATGTAACCAACAAAATATCGACTTGATGTTAATTCAATTGGCACATTGTTGGACGTAAAACAATCGGTGCCTTGAATAAAATATTCTTTATTTTCATCGTATATATCTGCGACATCTATATCAGGGGTATGTGTACTTTCTGATATATTTCCAGTCCTATCAATATCTTCTAAAAATATGATTTATGATTTTAATTATATATTATATTTATTAAACGTTTTGTTTGAGCATGCACTACAATTTTTAAATTCACACTTTTTATAAAACAATTTTTCAGTTTTTCAGTTTCAAATGTCCACACAAAATGTGGATTTTTTATTTCGGTGCGAATCGATATAGTTTCATTTCTACAACAATAAAACACATATTCTTACCCTACAATAAAACAAACGGTAATATTTTTTTCCACAGGCTATTTGCACATATATTTTGTGAAAACAAGACAACTTTCAGTTTGTTTATTATTTTATTTGGCAATGTACAAGCACACACGTATACACGCATATGAGAATAAATTAGAGAGTCTCTGAGTACAATAAGTGGCAGTAGCCGTACTGCCATCGACAAATTTGGCACTGGCAGTGCAACATCTTCATATATTTATAGTCTTTGATCTCATCGCGATGAGAGCAAAGAATGAGAGCAACGCATTGTTACGCTCTTCGTTTCTGTTTACTTCCCTCCTATCTTTCCCCCCGCGTCATGAAATATTTTTGAAAAATATTCCAAAATATGTTAAGATGCACATTCTTTATACTTTATTTTCTTTGCTTATACCCTCCAGTCTGATTCCAGGGTTAACTTTAGTGCAGCTGTTAGATTTTTCAGGTAGTGATGGTAAAACTTATTATATTAAATATATCTGATATTATTTTTTTCAAATATTAACGATTTCTTGATATAATCCAATAAAACAGATTGTCAAAGAATTATTTCACATTTTTTTTAAGTATCCAACTATGCATCGGAAATAATATCATCAGTGCAGACAAACGGTAAAATGTTTACTTCTCTTGTTAGAAGATATGGTAGTCAATAAGTTATTATCAAATTTTTGTTGTTTTTATTATTATTACAATTATAATTTAAAAAAATCAAACGTCCACATATGTGGACAAGGGCGTGAAGAGGTTAATTCGAAGATCTTCAAACCACAATTATTCTCTTCACACAAGACTGACTGAATTCTTTCTGAACTCACGTGTCTTCACACACGACTGACCGAATTCTTACTGAATCGCCGTTGCCTGCTCTGTCTTGCCTTTTATATCACAAGAGTCTGCAGTCTGATGAATGCACTTGTATGAGAATGTCTTCGCGAAATCTCTATAAATGTAAACAAGTTGCTTGCAGTGTTGTTGTTGCCTGTTTATCTGCTTTTTTTTATACTGCACTTTGTTATTGCTTGTTTACTTCTTTGTCTGCTTTTTTATACTACACTTTGTTGTTGCCTGTTTACATCTTAATCCCTTATTATTATTTTATACTGATGTTGCTGCTATATTTTTGTTTATTCGCTGATCATGTAAACAAGTCCATTATTTTTGTTTTTGGAGCTTTTGTTTATCATTTTTAAGAACACCATTTTCGTAACAATATGCTTCATTGAGTATCGTCCCAACATTCAATTCTAGCTTACGTTCTTTTTGCTGAATTGCATGTTTTTTAACAAAACGTGATAACCAAAATTTTTATTAATAAATTAATTATTTTTAGTTATTTTCGGTTTTACTTTGCAATTTGTAGCCAATAAAAAATCACCAAAACAGAAAATCATTTTACCAACACTAGGAAACGTTTATTTAATCGTTATGAAGTTTTTAGCGAAATTTTAATTAGTTTAATAGATTTATTACCAAGGCTGAAGTAAAAATGTAATGTGAAAATAATCTATTCAATCAGTTTTTTAGCTTTAAAATATCTGCGCAAGTAGAGCACCTGCCATGTGGCCAATCCTAAAAGGCAGCACATACTGAAAATACTAAAGAACAGAACCCGACTATTTGTTTTTTCTAGAAAGAAAAGAAAAAATCTATATTAAATATACTTATTAAATGTTTCACTAATGATAACTTGCCATTCGTGTCCCGCATTTCTTCTTCTCGTTTACGCATTAAAGCAAAGTCCCTGACGATGGAGTCTGACAAATCTTCTAATCGTTTTAAGTCTACCTCCAAAGGCTTGATCTTAGAAGCTTCAGCAATCTAAAAACATATCGCTTTTATGTTAGAAAACTAATTTCAATAAAATCTGCTGTACTTACACCCTCATAGTTCTTAGTTTCCACACCTTTCTTAGTGACTAGTGAAACTTCTTGTGCTATACCTCTTTGGTCTGGATTGATGTGAATATGCAGAATTTAAAAGGAACTGTATTGGAATAGTATAACAGATAATACTTACGTGGTGGCACTTTAGATATGAAACAAATTTCATAAGTATCATATACCTCGGACATAAAGCTGAATTTGCCCTTTGTTATGTGCTCTTTTTGTGACAGAATGTGTCCTTTTGTATCTCGAGCCTATAAATTTTCAGGGAAAATAGAATTTTTATACTCCATAGGAATATGTATATGTATACTTACAATATAATCAATAACTTGGCCGGGAACATCCGATACTTCATATTCACCCATAACTAGCTGATTGGCTTGTATATCCTCCTTCAGACATTTTTGCGTATTTGGAGTCAGGTGGAACATAACACAAGTGGCATGACTGATTAAAGTACAAAGAAAAATTAAATATACAGGCCTGGTTTTCATTTTACTTGAGATTGATTTAAGCCGTCACAATTAAAAAATAAATGTAAAAATGCAGAAGAGATGAGGTGGCCGAATTGCTTTCGCTATTTCTTTTTAATATCAGTACCAGCGTTGCCAGATTTTTTTAAACTTTTTTTTACCAAAAAAAAATTGTTTTTTTACAAAAGTAAATTCAGGAGCCCGGTGCCGTCTGTTGGTGTTTCCTTGCTTCCTTTGCCCGGGACTAATAAAATACACAATATTTTATTTAAAAATGTAAATATTTTGTGTTATTATTATTAAATTTATTAAAAAAATTTAAAATTATTTTTGTCGAAAAAACTTGTTTTGTTAGAAAACAAAAAGTTTTTTGCATCTCCAAAAACTTAAAAAAAAGGAAAAACTTGGCAAATGGCAACGCTGATCAGTACTGACATCGACGACAGCTAAACGAACAGGCATAGTTCGAAGGCATTTTTAATTTACCAAACAAAATCAGCCGCTGTTTGGAAAACATATAAATTGTTCAAAGTATATTTTATATTACATTTATATATTTTATTTTTATATTTTCACAAATATTATTAATCAAAATTCAAAGAAATTTTCTTTCTATTCATTAAGAAAACAACAACAAATTATAGTGATAATAAACCGGTTTACATACATCAGGTGTTTGTTGAACGCAAATTGCAAACTGAGCGTCAGAAATTTTTCGTGAAACCCCCACATATAATCAGTCATATGCTGTACTTTGAATTTTTCAATTGAGAGCAAGGTAAGTAGTACACATTAAGTTGACACAATGAGTACTTTGACGATATTGAATTTGCCTCCACTAAATCTTAAGGCAATAAGACATCTATTAAAATCAAAATAAACCATATTGTGGTGTTTTAAATAAATAAAACCTGGTTTTACCATACAAAATTATTATGTTAAAATCATCTTAAAACCTTTTTTGAATTGGTTTTAAGTATATTTTATGAAATACAACCCTGTTTTCGATGTACTAAATCAGAGCTACCAACACAGAAATGTTGAAAACAGCTGAAAACAAAAACAGCTGTTGCACAGTCATAAAGGTCATGAATGTTAAAACCAGATTTAAGAAAACTTACAGTGTGAACGCGAAGAGCTGATTATGATTTTAATGCTAAAATCAGGTTTTAACTTTTGGTATGAAAACACTATTATGGCTGCCATAGAGCTCAACCTACGTTAATAGTTAAAAACCGACTAAGATAGAATTCGTCATACGTTGTACTTTGACATCTGGTGAACAAAGTCTAATTTCGATGTATGCCGGATTTTATGCTTAAAAGATGCTCAACATTATGCGTTGCGTTACCGAAACAGTACCGCGTGGAACAAGGCACTTAAGAAATAAACATTTTATTTGATCTACGAAATTTTTAGTAAGTTCTTTCAACCGTTCATTCGACAAGTTTTATTGCATATTGTGCTTTATTTTACGTTCGGTGCTATCTTCAGTTTCCTTGAAATCTTTTTTCTGCAACCAATCTTTCCAGGTAGGTAGGTAGGTATAAGTGGCCGTCCTCACAAATGAATCGACCCCATGGGGCCCATTGTGATAACACAGTTCATGTTAACTATCCCCTAGTCCTGGAACTTAGAGCTTCCAATGAAGCGACTCAAACTGCCGACGTCAATGTTCGACAAATCACCTAGTTCATCGATGTAGTAGGCACCAAGATGTCTCTTTCTCATTTGACATAGTGCCGGGCATGTTCCCAGTAGATTAATAACATTCTCTTCCTCCTTATCCCTCCAGCTTCTACAGAAATCATTTGCGAGTTATCCCAAACACCCATAATGCAATGTCTCGTTACGACTCCAATAACCGTACTGAGCATGCTTCTTTGGAGTTTAAGCAGCCTTGCAGTGCGCCCTCCAGATTATGTGCGCCATTCTACCCTTATCCGAAACTGCCAACCTACGGTTGACAGAGTCCGTTATCTCGTTGTCAATCATGAGCTTGCAGGTTCCCAAAGGGACTACAGTATTCAAGAATTCGTGGGAGAGTTCGATGGTCGTGCCGTGTCTGGCCAGTTCATCCGCTCTGCAGTTGCCCGGGATATCATTGTGTCCCGAAACCCAAATGATGTGTATATTATACCTCTCCGCCACCCTGTTTAGGTGTTTTCGACAGTCGTAGACCGTTCTGGAGTTCATCACATTGTAGCCCAGAGCTCTGAATGGCTATCGGATAGTATCGTGACGTTTTCATTGGGGACTTTCGCATTCTAAATAATCGTAACCGCAGCCTGTATTGCCAACATGTCCACCTGGGAAACGCTGCAGTAATCCGGTAGCCTTATAGATTCGGTTATACCGCTTGCTTACTTAATTGGCCATTAACAACCCGATTAACGGTTTTCGGCCTGCCGCAACACATCCTTCCAGGCGTCTCTGCTTTTTGCGCGCCTACGCCAGTTGGTCACAACAATCGATGACAGGGCTTCCTCGACTTGGTCCTTCCAACGGATACAAGGTCGTCCTCTTCGCCGACTTCCGCAGATCCCCGCATCAAATACCCGTCACGCCGGAGCATCCTCCTCCATTCGAACGACATGGCCGAGCCAGCGCAGCCGCTGGATATTAATACGCTGCACAACGTCTATGTCGTTGAGGAGCTCATACAGCTCACTGTTGGATCGGATGCGGAAATCATCGCCAACTCGCACTAGACCGAAGATCTTACGTAGGACTTTTCTCTCGAATACTCTCAAGGCTGCTGCATCAGTTTTTAAAAGGTCCATGCCTCTGCGCCATAAAGAAGCACGGGTAGGATGAGCGTCTTGTAGAGCATTAGTTTTGTCGCACGAGAGAGGTCTCTGCTACTCAATTGCCTATTGAGACCATAGTAGCACCTGTTGGCAAGAGTAAGTTATACCGCTTGACTCCGAGCAAATTCCGCTACAAACGGTTCCTCCCATCTTGGATCCATCAGCGAAGATTTAGACGGAGTCCTTGACGAGGTGCACAGCGCTATTCCCCCAGACCTCTTTATCCGGTATGGTCGTCATGAATTTCATTGAGAAGTCATATCGCGGTATCATATAGTCAATGTCCCCGACAGCCTCAAAGTTCCCCAGGGTACTCGAGTGACCACTACCTGATCCACGCCATTGTTCAGTCGACCAGAAAAGCCTGTCAATCCCAGCCGCTGCGCCCCTACAATATAGATCAAGCGCCGGGAGGCCCAAAATTATCTCCAGTGCCATCGTAGGAGTAGTGCGCAAGGCACCACTAATTATCACGCAGGCAGGTCGTTGCAACCGTCCTACTAGATTAAGTTTGTTGCCCTACCAAGGGATTCCCACCACACTAGGCATTCATAGGTCACGATAGGTCTAATCACTGCTGTATAAATTCAGTGAGTCATCCTAGGTAACAAGCCCCATTTTTTCCCCAACACCTTGCTGCAGGAGTAGTGAGCAAAGAAGGCCTTCTTTAGTCTATTATTTATGTTCGACTTCCAAATCAATTTCCTATCTAGAACCCGCCCTAGAAAATTTGCCTCATCCTTGAATACTAGTTCCGTCCCACGCATTCTCAGTGGACGAATCGGCATTGGCCTATACTACCTAGTGAAGAGGACCACCTCAGTTTTCAGGGGATTGACTCCCAAGCCGCGACCAGATGCCCACTCGCCAGAGTGCAGAGCCAGTTGCATCCTATCTCTAACTCTATCAGCAAATTTGCCCAGTATTGTAAGAACCACGTCATCGATATTGGCAATAGCCCCACAACGAACATGCTCCAACATCACTAGCAGTTCGTTCATCACAAGATTCCATAGGAGGGGGAAAAGCACTCCACTTTGTGGAGTTCCCCTTTCTATCCTTCTAGCGATGTGCGAACCCCCTAGCATCGAGTAGGTTCTTCTACCAGTCAGTAGTTTCGATATCCAGTCCACCATTGTGTCCTGTATACCCAATCTTGTCAGTGCGCTAGTAATAGCGCTTAGCTCCACATTATTGAAGGCCCCTTCGAAGTCCAGGAAGGCAGCCAGAGTGTATTCCTTCTTGCAAGAGACCTCTCTGGCGTGCACGTGCATATGAGTCTACAATATTGAGGTGTGGTGTGTAAATTTCTTACCGCCTTCAGTAAGAAGACCACTCCCACTTTGCACCATTTCGACGGTATGTGCCCCATCCGAATACTGGCAAGGTAGATTCTCCTAAGGAGTTCAATATGCCCCATTCTCGAATGCTCTAAAAGGGCAGGATATATCCCGTCCGGTCCCGGAGACTTAAAGTGTTTATATTCGTCTATCGCCTATTTGACTGCCCTCGCAGATATATACGAGACATACTCTCCTGTCAGTCCACTTCTCGGACCCAGTACTTTAACTCCAGAGACCTGTCCCGCCGGTAAGTGGGTGTCAACTAGGAGTTTCAGAGTTTACTTCTCAGAGCTAGTCCCTGAGCCATCGTTCCTTTGCAACACTGACGGTACAAAGGATGTAGTTGCCAGAATCCTTCTCCTTGGCGTTTCATTCATAGTTTTTATGTTGCCACAGAAATTTTTCCACGAGTTCTTCTTGGCCCGTCTAAGTATTCTCTTGTATTCCCTGAGGGATGCTTTGTAGCGTTCCCAATGTTCAGCATTCCCGGATTTGCTCCCCACATTGAATGGGAATCCTTTCTGAGCCTGTCTAGATTCTGGACCCACCAGGGCGGCTTCTTCGTCCTCTTGATAACCCTCTTTGGACATGCCTTTTCAAATGCCTCTAACATAACATTGGTAAATGTATCTGTAATAGTTTCAAAATCAGAAACACTCAATCTTACTATACGCAACTGGACCCATGCCCAAATCAATTAGACGCCCATACAGGTCCTAGTTCGTTTTCCTAGGACTTCCTTTTTACATTATTTGCCCTGTCAAGAGAGAACTCAATAAATTTATGATCAGAGAAGGAGTGCTCCTCGGATACTCTCCAGTCTCAGATGTATTTATAGATATTCTTCTCGGCAAAGGTTTCATCCAATACCTCTTTTCTGTTTCTAGTAATAAAATTGGGCGTGTTGCCCACATTACATATAACACGTTTGTTCGAAGTAGTAAATTCAAAGAGGGACTCACCCCGTTTATTTACGTCAGTGCTTTTCCATATATCAGTAGGCCAACCTTTGCTCTCTTTGCCTCAGCCACCAATCTTCTCACTGGATCCTGTTGTGGGTGACCGGCAAGTCGTGTGCCATATAACTCGAGGAGATCCAGTACTTCCTACTGTCGATCTCCGTTGTTAGGTTAGGTTAGAGGACGTGTACTTGTCAACTGTGACAAGTACAGTACCCGGAGGTCGAACTGACCCATTGTACAACGTCCTAGCTTCTAACACCACTCCGTTGTTACCGTTGTAAGATCTTCATTACTTCAGGGAATCAAATATGTCATTAAGCCATTTTTAATAAGTATACACGATCTAGGCCTACCTACGTATTTTTTATGAACCAGCCTGTGGTTTTTGTGCCCTAATCCACAAACCTTGTTGGCAATAGACCATGGTTCTTGGATTAGGGCAATGTCTTCTCCCCTGTTTGTCAGCCGCAGAAGTAGTGTAGATGATGCTAGAGTGGTGAAGGTGTTGGCAACTTTGGATTGCACATCTTTATAATTTTTAGCACTTTTTCCGGCTCTTTTGGATTTAAAGGAATCCAAGAGCGTGTGCTTGGCCTGCTTGGGATTGCATCTCTTGGTAATATTTCAAGATTCGAGTCCCGGATTCTCCTTCATCACTTCAAGGAACACATCGGCTAGGGCGTCTTCTACCAATCTCCAGTTGGCTGGCGTAATGCTGTCATCTGGATCTGATCGGTTCACCACTGCCATCTCGATGCTATCTTTCAGTACCTCACTATACAAGATGCTGGTACGATGCGAGCTTCTCTGCTTTTTTGCTCCTGGTGGGTCACTCTTCGTAGACCGCTGTCTTTTGACAGCTGCGTGGCTGACATTTTTTCTATTTCAGCAAGCTTATTTTTGGTCCAGGTCAGCGATTGTGTATCACGCTGCTTTCGGCTGTTTGTAGGGATGTTTGAGATCCTTTCCAGAACTCGCTTAGCGCTCAATCGCTTCCTGTACTGCTGCTTAGATTCTTTGACACGTTTCGTTGCCGCGTCAACCTTTGCACTTGTAGGGCCACTTTTGCTGGACGAAGGTCCGGCTTTTTCAGCAACCCCACTCCTGTCAAGGCCAACGCTTGTGGCTTTTTGTTTTTGCTGCTGAGAAGTTTCAGGTTCTTGGCCTGCTTTAGGGCTAGCCAAGTTCTTCTCTTTGGCTGAGGCGGGCATTGGCTTAACACCTGTACGCGGATTTTTACGAGTCTCGGTCTCGGCATCCGCAGTGGAGGACTTGTTTCTCTGATTTTCCTTTTTTTTCTTTGATTCATTTTCCATTTTTGATCCCACGAGTTGCGGATAAGGGGATGGTCCGCCTGGGCATTGACAGTAAGGCTGTTAAGACTGGTTAATCCAGGATACTCCGTTAGTGACTGAGATATTTTTTATGGGCCTCCAGCCTGACCGACTCTCGGCATGGGTCGTGTAACACCTTAGTCCAGCCCATACCTCTAACCAATGGTGAGGGCCCCAATCCACAAGGCCATAAGGCCAACTGAGTTACAGGTCCCCACCTTAGCTGATGGTCACTCTATCGAGCAATCACCATTACCGGCCTACACCCACGTGGAGGGTTCGGTAGAGGATTTTCGTCAGCCATCAATCTTTCCAAGGCAACAGAAAAAATTATTTTACTTACCACAATGAATTTAGATTCGCTTCTAAACTAAAGATATAAATATAGACATGCTGTGCAATGTTTAGCATTATATATTATGTGCAATCAGCGTTGAAGCATCTTTTAAATTTTAACTCAATTAGCACTCACTCTCATTATTTTAATTTTTTTATATTATTATTATTTTTTTATTAGTATCAATAATACTTTATTTTATATTAAAAATTCAAATAACACTGTAAGACGTTCAAATGAAAGATTGAATATATGCAGATTTAGAGAGCTCAAGTGAAGACCTCTGTATGCTTTATTCAATTGATTTCGATAAGGGAATAATTTCCTCTTTTATACAATATTTTAGCTGATCCGATAATTTCGAATCAACTCCCTTAATTCTATATAATTCTTAAACTTATTACATATGTTTGCTTAAATGTTCTAGTGACCTATATTCCATCAATTAATAATACATGGGTTTGTGTGTATGCAACACGATCCAAGCCTTCAGTCCAACACCAGTAATGTAAACAAAGCATAATTCCCACGCTAGCCAGCGGAGAATACACAACAACAACAACATGCATTGACGGCCTGAGCACGCGTCAAAAGCAGCGAGAGTCAATGTCCCAGAATTATGTTAATGACACAATCGCTTGTCATTTGATATTCATTTGTTTATATATGTTGTGTCGTTAATGATCATCAGCTATATAGAACATTGTGTTGGCAGTAGGGTCGTGCTACAACACAGTTTAGTTCTTAATTACATTGTTTCTAAAAAAATACAATATTTCTTCGGAATACATTTGGGTTGCGTTCAATTTTAACGCCATTGGGAAATCTATATATCTGCAAAGCTTTGTAAAACAGCGAGTTGTTGTAGTTCGTAGAATTCTAAAGTCATCATTATTTCTTAATTAGTGTGGTTGCCTTTCCTCGACATATATTATTTCAACTCTTAAAGATCGTAGTACCATTTAAAAAACTACACGCAGCTTTGTGGTTGTTTTGTCAGGCTTAAAAAGGGCACGATGAGATAAATAGTACCTCGTTTTGAGAAAATAATGGAGTCGATTTTCTAGTGTAAAGTATTCCACAATATCCACGATCAAAAGTTTTTTCCTCTAACTTCAGAAACCATAATCTCAGAATATATACCTTTACACAATTGTAAATCTATATAGGCACATTTTTAATATGTTAGTGGGAGATCGGGCGAATTAAAATCACCACCCTTTGCTAACAAACTTCGAATTGACCAGTGAGTTTTTCGACAATATGCGCCTCCGATATCAATTTAAACGATTTTTTTTTTTTTTTTTTTTTTTGTAAAACCAGCACTCAGGGGATGGCCCCTACTCATGCAGTGCATTGTGCGGGTTTAAGAAAATAGGTTATAGGAAGGTGGAAAGAGGGAGTAGTGTTTGTGGACATTGGATTTAAATTTACCAATATCGTAACTGACGGGAAAAACTTTCGCAGGAAGATCATTCCACAAGCGAGCAGTGCGGGCAAAAAATGAATTTTCTCTGTAATGCATTGTGCGGTTCACTGGACAATCAACCACAAAAGGATGTGCTCGGCGAGAGGTACGAGTACCACGTAAAAATATGTGATTATCGGGAACCAAGCCCCTTATCTCTCGAGAACACCTCCCATTATAGTACCGATAGAACAATGAAACACACGCCACATTGCGACGATGCTCCAACGAATCAATAGAGTTGGATACCCTACTGTCATTAATAAGCGCCTTCGCCCTCTCCTGTACGCGGTCGAGAAGCTTCAAAATAGACTTTGAAGCACCGGCCCATAAAGGTCCTGTAAATAGTAAGAAGATCGGATGGAGTGAAGTATTTTCTGCACCGTTTCAAAAAACCAAGGCACTTGAATGCTCCTTTCGACACTCGAAAAATGTGATCGTTCCAACGAGCATCACAACTAATTCTCATGCCCAGAACATCAAGAGCATCCGCCTCCTCAATATTTACATTACCCATAGATACAGATGACAGAACACCAGCACCAGCATCACGCCGGTGTGTCAAAAAACAACATTGGGTCTTGCGCGCATTAAAATCGACCCTGTTCTCGCGGCCCCACTCAGAGATTGTTATCAGGTCATTTGTGAGTGCGTCATTCATGTTCGACCTCCTTGCCCCAATCTCCAAAAGGCTCGGCCTCCGATCAAATGAATATGAATGACAAATGTTGCTGTCATCCGCAAAAGAGTAAATAGGATTTGAAGTAATAGATAGAAGATCGTTAAGAAAAATGAGAAAAAGAGTAGGAGAAAGAACAGAGCCCTGCGGTACCCCTGAATTTATCCTGAACTCGTCGGAAAAGACGCCATCTATAACCACTCTAATAGTGCGATCTTTGAGAAAGCTCGATATAAATCGAGAGAAGTGACTACCGACACCAAAAGCAATTAACTTCGCCACCAGAGCCTCATGCCAGACCCTATCAAACGCCTTTGAGATATCCAGAGCTACAACCTTGGCCTCACCAAAGCGGTGAATGGAACCATTCCACCTTTCGGAGAGTAACGCCAGAAGGTCGCCAGTAGAGCGACCTTTACGGAAACCGTACTGACGATCATTTAGCAAACCGTTGGACTCTAAATACCTCACAAGGTGGTGATTAATCATGCTCTCCATCACTTTCGAAAGAGCAGAACAAACAGCAATTGGGCGGTAGTTTTCAGGGTTATTAGCCTCACCCTTTTTGGGGATTGGCGTGACATTAGCAAGCTTCCAGCATGAAGGAAAAATACCGGCACGATACGACAAACAGAAAAGCTTAGCTAATGGACGGGCCAGCGTCGAAGAGCACTGTTTCAAAACCAGTGCTGGTATACCATCCGGCCCAGAAGACTTGTTCACGTTGAGATCCGCAAGAACCCTCTTAACCGCAAGAACCCTCTAACCCTCTTAAACGATACAAACTTTAAAAGAGTTTGCTGCCACTGCTCTATTGAGGACCACCATAGTGGCAGCAGATGACGAAAAGGTGCCGGGTCTATTAGAACTCCACTTGGATAGTTCCTAACTGAACTGTTGAAAATGGTGTGGACCTTAATCAGATAGGTAAAAACAAAAAAAAAAAAAAAACAAACAAAAAAAGGGGCACAAGCAGAAATCCATGTACCACATAATTTCTTTTATGCAGAAGGCCTGGAGATTTCTAAAGAAAGATCTGAATAGGTAGGTTAACGGCGTTAGTTCCTCCTCTCGGTTTCTCTCGGGTAGAATATTCTATACAATGAGAATTCTTGTGTGAGAATTGCTTTGGATACTATTCCGTACAGTAGCTTAGGTAGAGTTATGGCTTGAAATGATGTACGAAATCGATTCCAAAGTTCGATATCTGCCTATTTTTATATATTTCATATGATATTTTATTTCATATCGGTAAATCTGAGGAAGGTCCCTGAGATTGCTTCCATAGTAATAGGCTGTCTTCGGGTAATATGACAGAGCAAATGTCACAAAAATTATATCCCAAATTTAAGTTTCAATTCCCAACAGGGAGAAATTTGGAAAGGCTAGATTGTTTGTGGCAATTTTAAGTTATATTCCTCGTTTCACCTTTAGTCTTTTGAAAAAGATTAGTCCCCCGGAGAGGTTTGAGTGTCATACAGAGGAACGTGAATAGGGATGGTACACAATTTTATTATTAATTTAATTATTTGTTATCAAAACGCGTCGTTCCCTGAATAAAAAGGGTTAAATACTGTGAAAATACACAAAATTACAATAAAATAATTTTAAAAAATGTCTATTAATGAAACTTATATTTCTACAAAGTTTTTGTAATAGATTTTAAGTCTTTAAAAAATTTAATTGCAACGATATCTAAAATAATCTTCAAAACTTACATGCTTACTTACTACTTAATTGGATATTTCAAACTTTCATTTTGGATTAAAAACTAACTTCTTACACCGCTTATGTTGTATGTGTAAGTTTTATCCATAAGTGGCGGATCTAAATTGTACTCCAAACGACAGATTTTTTGAGAATATTTTCATGTAAATTTTTATTTCCGTTCAGTTTTTGCCAGAAATCAGTTGAAAGGAAGTCGTTGAAGCAAACATTTTTTTATATTTCGTTTTGTTGGAGTTGTCTAATCTTGTGGCTTGAACTGAGGCCACAGTTTGTCTAATAAGCCAACACACTACATATTAGACAAAACTTTCATATTGACACAAAATAAAAAATATTTCGTCATCAACATTGTAATCAAAAAGAACATAATTATATTTCTCTTGTTTTCTACTTTAAAATATTTGGGTTATCCATTTCGTGGTTTCAAAAGTAAATGTAAATAAAACACATATAAAATATTTTTTCATGATATTTCTTTTTTATTGTAAAGTTTGAACGTTGACATTATGTGTGAAACACTACATCATTTAAATGACCTTCACGCGAAGTGTTGCAAGCATTGATTCTTTTGAGGTAATTTTCGACCACTTATTGACACATATTGGGCGGTATCTCAGCCATAACTTGACGAATGTTGGTTTTTAAGTGCTCAAGAGTTGAAGGTTTATCTGCATAACCACGGTCTTTCGCGTAGCCCCACAAAAAAGTCTAATGGTGTCAAGGAAATGTCTCTTGCAATAAAGCCATATTCGCTCGAGTTGTGTGGCATGTGGCACCGTCTTATTGAAACCACATATTCTCCAAGTCGTATTCTTCAATAGCAGGCAAAAAAAAGTCGGTTATCATATGACCATAACGCTCCGAATTGACGGTGACAGTCGTTCCATCGTCGTTTTCGAAGAAGTAAGGTCCAATCACATCTTCGGACCAAGGAGCGCACCAAACAGTGACTTTTTCTGGATGTAATGGCCTCTCTTCAATTACTTGAGGATTCTCAGAACCCCAAATACGACAATTTTGTTTATTAACATACCCACCGAGTGTGAAATGCGCTTCATCGCTGAAGAAGATTTTGTTCGATACGTGGCTGTGGCAGAATGACCATTTTTGTAGTAAATTTTGATAATTTTTATGCGTTGTGTGATAGTTAAGCGATCCATTTTCGTCAATGTCAGACTTTCAACTGAAAAGAAAAAAATTGGTTTCACAACTTAGTTTGACAGATGTCGAATTCCAGTCCCATACTTTTGAAACCACGAAATGGATAGCCCTTTATAATTCAAGACCAGGAAGAAATGCTAGACTCTATTGGTTCCTATTTTAAATCTGTTCACTCTGCCAAAGTTATAGACATCAATTACCATAAACACAGTCAAGACACAGTTTTTAATAGGTTTATACAAATAAAGGAAAATTATGAAAATAACAAACCTTTAATGCAAACAGCTGATCAGTTAAATGAATCAGAAGAGATACATACATTATTTTATATAAGTCTATTGTTTTAAAAAATGTTCCAGAAGTAACTATCTACGAATATTGTAATTTGTTTATTTATATGATAAGCTCTCCATATTTTTCTGAAAGGTAGAAAATGGCAAAAGTAGTTAGTCTTTTCAAAAAAAAAAAATAAAGTTACAAGTAATCAAAAAAAAAAACTAAGTGTGATAAGCTTATTTCCAAATATTTGAAATCTGTGTAAATAATATTAATAAATTTTGTGACTAATAATTTAATAAACGACAAACAATTTCGGTCCAAATGTAAACACTTATCCATCCATGCAATACATTTGCTGACGCCTAACATTAATTAGAACTGAAACATGTCTAATCGATATAGCAAAAGCTTTTAACAGTTATGGACTCAAGACTTATAATGGGTGATTTTTTAAGAGCTATAGGAAAATTTTTCAAAAAAAAAACACATAAAATTCAGAGAAATGCATGAAATCTTTATTTGAATCGATAGTACGGTCCATATAATTTAATGTTTGATGATTATTTCATGCAAATGTTGGCCGCGACTGCGCCTCAAATGGTCCATCCGCTTAGTCCAATTTTGGCATACTCTTTCCAACATTTCGGCCGGTATCTCACGAATAAATGCTTCAATGTTGTCTTCCAATGCGTCAATTGAAGCGGGCTTGTCTGTATAGACATAAGCTTTAACATAGCCCCACAAAAAATAGTCTCGCAAATCTAAATCGCACGATCTAGGCGGCCAATTGACCGGTCCCGAACGTGAAATAAAATGTTCACCGTACTCGCCTCTCAATAAGTCCATTGTTACGCGTGATTTGTGGCATGTGGCACCGTCTGGTTGAAACCACATGTCATGCAAGTCAAGCTCTTGCATTTTAGACAAAAAAAAGTTGGATATCATCTCACGGTAGCGCTCACCATTCACAGTTACGTTACGATTCGCAGCATCTTTGAAGAAGTACGGTCCAATGATGCCACCAGCCCATAAATCGCACCAAACTGTGACTTTTTCTGGATGTATTGGTAGCTTTTGCAATGCTACTGGCTGATCTTCACTCCAAAATCGACAATTCTGCTTATTAACGTATCCATTGAGCCAAAAATGAGCTTCGTCGCTGAACACAATTTTTCGATAAAGAAGTGGATCTTCGGCCAACTTTCCAAGAGCCCATTCACCAAAAATTCAGCGTTGTGGTAGGTCGTTCGGCTTCAATTCTTGCACCAGCTGTATTTTGAAAGGCTTCACACCTAAATCCTTCCGCAAAATTTTCCACGTTGTTGAGTAACAGAGGCCCAATTGCTGCGAACGGCGACGAATCGATAATTGATGGTCATCATAAACACTGGCCGATACAGCTGCGATATTTTCTTCAGTTCGCACTATACGTAAGCGTGTTGGTGGTTTAATGTCCAACATGTATGCGTGAGCTGTTTAAACCAGTGTTGCCAAAAAGATAATAGCTAAGAAATCACCCGTTATTTAAACTTCAACGCATGTATTCATAAAAATTTAACTAGTTTTGAAATGTATTTTAAGGTAGTTTTTCCATATAAATTTCTTTTATAAATACATTTCAAATCTATTTTATTTTTTAGGAATACGGGCACAAGAATACGAGTATAAATTTTCGGTAACCCAAACAATATTAATTTATAATATGAAAAGTAACATAATTTTCAAGTTTTTCATGGAAGTTATGAAAGTAGAAAATCATTTAATTTTTTTTTAACGGATTGCAACAGGGCACTGTAAATCAACACTTTTTAAATTCAATCACACTTGAGCTACTAGGTACAATAGAACGTATGTATAACCTGAGATGATATAATAATATACCACCAACTAATAAATGTAATAGTAATGTATGGAAGAAATGGAAAGAATTTGGGATAAAATCTTTCAAACACATACATATATACCAAACAAAGGTGTAGTAAAATACTTTGGAATTTATCTAGATAGATCTTTATATTAATGAAACGACCAACAAGGTTAAAGAAGCGTTTATTGTTTTATAAAAACAAAGGTCAAAATTATATTGTATCAATCGCTAATAATCCCATGTGGATGTCCAGTTTGGTTTACAGATCTTACTTCTGTACATGAAAAATATTCGTATTTTTGAAAGAAAATTGAAAGATTACAAGAAAGTGTTTTTGTCAAATATATTTATATCAACTATTTCAAATTAATTAGAAATAATATACTAAGATGTAACTCATGTAAAGCAAATACACCTATCCCCCGCTTTACACGGAAGATAGGTTCCATAAAAAACCGTGTAACTCGAAAAATTCACTCTTATATGGAAAAACTGTGCTAAACGAAAATCACTATAAAAAAGCCCTTTGTGTCAGTTTTTAATATGATGAATAACAAACACATTTTTATAAATTATAGATTTTGTAAGAAATAATTCTGTTATGTGCTCACCTTGAATAAATTTACGCTATCAATTATATATAAACACTAATTAAAAACAAAGTTTAAAAACAATGATGCTCTTTGTTTTGGTATTTCAAACAAACTAGCTTATACACATATAAAATTTAGTTTTAATATTTCTTCAGATTACGGAGACAACCGATTTGACAAATTACGCCATAAAACGGGGAGTTCCCATCTTATCTATTTCCATCATAGTCTTAGACTACTAAGAATTCGTAACTGTGACATACATTTTGTAGTGTTGTATTTTGACAGTAAAATATTTTGACAGTAAAACAATGAAAATGTTATTGTAGATATAAGCAAATTATAGTTTAGTGTTTATAATTTCGTGTAAATGCAAAATTAATAAATTTCTTTAAAAAAAATTTTATTTTCAAAAACCGTTTAAGATCGAAAACGTGTAAAACGAATACCGTGTAAAACGGGGGATAGGTGTAACCTCGTTATGGCACAGTAATATACATCGTAAAAACTAATTTGGAAAATGTTTTTGTTATCTATATTCAGACAAAGTAAACTGCATACAAAATGCTGACGGTATATCAGTATTTTACCATAGCTATTGATGAGCCAATGTAAAGCCGAAAGTCCATACCATCCGTTTCATGCGACCTTGCATAGTAGAATCAGTTTAGAATCAGTGTAGTTGTTTGTGACAAGTTACAGAGGAAAACGCATAGAATGCATAGGCGCATAGAATGCATTGCTGGAAAAAGTCAGCTGTTTTTTAAACTTATGTATATACTATTGTAAATGGTTTCGATAAATATTTTTGAATAGTGCATTACTATTTTCGCATTTTTCTTTTTGCATTATAAAAATATTAATAAAAACATATTTCATAATAAAGTTTACTACTAATTTAAGAGGAAAATAAATTTTTTAACACATTTCTTTCATGAACAAAATTTGTATACTAGTTATAGATTGTTTTTATGAATTGTGTGTCATCTCTTTTGAGTTTATTAATTTGTAATTGACGGAAGGCATGGATCCAGTGTACTAGATGTGCGCACATTTAGAGGTCCAAACATCGACTCTGACCACTACCTTGTCGCAGCCAAGTTCCGATTGCGCATTAGCTCCTCGAGGACTGCGCGCTCTAGTACATTGCGAAAGTTGGACGTTAAGAAGCTGCGATCACAAAGGACAGCTGAGGCGTTCTCCGCTCAACTCTCGGATAAGCTCCGTCGATCCCCATCTAATCTCAACGACATTGGTGGACTGCGAGCCAACATCTCCCACTCCTTGCGCACTACTGCGGAAACAGTCCTTGATTTCGAGCGCCCACCCCAACGAAATCAATGGTACGATGAGGAGCGTCGCGGGGCAGCTGCAGCGAAAAACGCTACGCGAGCCATTGTCCAGAATTATAGAGAGAGAAGGGATGAGAGGCGCCTTTTCAGACGCAAGAAGAGGGAGCAGGAAACCCGTGAGCGTGAGGAAGTCGAGATGCATAGATGTAGGAATGACGCTCGAAAATTCTATCTAACCGAGGGTTTTAAACCCGGAGCGTCTTCCTGCAAAGACGAGAACGGTAACTTGGTAACAGATCCGCAAGGGATACTGAGGTTGTGGAGGAAACACTTCTCTACTCTGCTACAAGGTGATGACGACACCAATACCGCCTTTAGAGATGTTGTTCCCAACGCTATCGATGATGACGGCGAGGAGATTCCACCGCCTAGCCATGAAGAGGTCAAAGTCGCGATTATGCGTCTTAAAAACAATAAAGCGTCAGGTCCTGACGGCCTCCCCGCTGAATTGTTTAAGACCGGATGTAATGAGTTGGTAGGGCGCATGCACCAGCTTATTTACAAAATATGGCTAGAGGAAAGTATGACCAACGATTGGAACCTAAGTGTCCTCTGCCCTGTCCTGAAAAAGGGAGACCCCACAATAAGCGCCAACAACAGGGGTATAAGCCTTCTCCCTATCGCATATAAGGTTCTTACAGGCGTATTGTGTGAACGACTGAAGCCACTCGTCAAAACACTGATTGGACCTTATCAGTGCGGCTTCAGGCCTGGCAAATCTACCATCGACCAGATCTTCACACTGCGCCAAATCCTGGAAAAGGCCCACGACAAACAAGTCGACACACACCATCTTTTTGTCGACTATAAGGCAGCATGGGATAGCCCAATAAGGGATCGGTATACCTGCGAAGCTGATAAGGCTATGCAGAATGACGTTGAGCAATTCCTGCAGCTCCGTCAAGGTAGGAATGGACCTCTCCGAACCTTTTGATACCGTGCGAGGTTTCAGACAAGAGCGACCCCTTATCATGCGACCTCTTCAACTTCGTCATGGAGAGTGTTCTGCGAAAGGCAGGAGTGCATCGCAATGGCACTATTTTTCAAAAAAGTGTCCAATTGCTTGCGTACGCTGACGACATCGACATCATAGGGCGTACCAAGCGAGATGTTACTGCTGCCTTTAGTGCTATTGAACGGGAGTCTAAGAAGATGGGTCTGGCAGTAAATGAGGGCAAAACAAAGTATATGTTATCGACAAGTAGAGACGTGGGGCGTATTGATTCTCAGATTACGGACGATAACTATACTTTTGTTACAGTCAAGAAATTTATTTATCTTGGCTCCGCCGTTATCACCAAAAATGATGTCAGTCTGGAGATCAAACGCGGGATCACTCTTGCCAACAGGTGCTACTATGGTCTCAATAGGCAATTGAGTAGCAGAGACCTCTCTCGTGCGACAAAACTAATACTCTACAAGACCCTCATCCTACCCGTGCTTCTTTATGGCGCAGAGGCATGCATGGACCCTATTAAGAACTGATACAGCAGCTTTGAGAGTATTCGAGAGAAAAGTCCTACGTAAGATCTTCGGTCCAGTGCGAGTTGGCGATGATTTCCGCATTCGAACCAACAATGAGCTGTATTAGCTCCTCAACGACATAGACGTTGTACAGCGTATTAATATCCAGCGGCTGCGCTGGCTCGGCCATGTTGTTCGAATGTAGGAGGATGCTCCGGCGAGACGGGTATTTGATGCGGGGATCTGCGGAAGTCGGCGAAGAGGACGACCTTGTATTCGTTGGAGGGACCAAATCGAGGAAGCCCTGTCATCGATTGGTGTGACTAACTGGAAGGATGTGTTGCGGCAGTCCGAAATCCGTTAATCGGGTTGTTAATGGCCAATTAAGTAAGTAAGTAATTTGTAAACAAGAAAAATGGAGGATAAATTAACTGAAAACACTCGTCTTGTGTTCTTTTGAGGATTTTTGTAGGCCTTAGCAGCACAAAATATCATATATGTATGTAAATTCATAAACATGTAACTAATGCCATAAATTCTTTTAAAATCACAATTTGATTTTTAATTTTTCCCAAAACTGTTCTTGTTTGCTTGTTTGTTGTTTACCACAACAGCATAAAACGCATTGTGTGTAACTTGCAATAAAAACCGTATAGAATGCAAGAATCGCATGTAACTCAAGGTCGCATGAAACGGATGGTATGGACAATGCCTTAAAGCCAGGCAACCTTTTTAGCAAAATAAAAAGGTTTTTCCACTCAAAATCCCGCATAATTATTAAATATTTTATTTAAAACGATGTTAAAAAATATACTTTTACTATATTTTAAACATGCATGAGTTTATGTGGCTTCTTATCAACACTCCTCAGTGTAACAATAATTAAATTCCGGTTTTTTTAAATTGCGGCGGTTTTTTAACTTTATTCGCATAACTCCAAATAAGAATTAAATAACAATATGATTAATAAAGAAATATGCCTTCATAATAATTCACAAATTCAATAATCTAAATTATCATTATAACATCTCAACTCAATTACCACCACTTCGTCTTTCTTGCATAAACAATCAATTTAACTTATCTTCACTCTATTATCGTATAGCAACCATACAAAATAAAGTTAGCAGTTCAGCTAACGTACTGCGCATCAATCCTTCTAAAGTGCCAGTTAAGGGTTGCTTACTCAAGCGTAAAGGGCTGGTTACTCATACGTAAGAAACGTACAATCGTAACGTACGTAGCCTTAAGAACGTTTGTGTAGTTATAGAAACGTTAAAAACGGGACATCTGTCAACGAAGAATGTACAGTAGCGAGAAAAAAATGCAACGCTATGTTGTATGATATTTAATCGAGGCTCGAAACTTATAACGTTATCCAATTCCACTCCACTTTTGTTTTTTTATTCATTGATTTCTAAATTTTAATAAAAGGTATGATTAAGCGTTGTTTGCTTCTCTTTCTACTTAATTTTTTTCGATTTATAAAAAAAGTGAAAAAATTTAGCGAGAAAAAAAAAGCAACGCAATGTGGTAAAGGTAAAAGGAGATCAACTAGAGGAATTAAAATAAAAGTTTATTGAAAACTTTGCAAATTGTGAATTTTAAAATAGAAACATCTGTCAGCAGATAGCAAATTTGCCATTGTAAGGTCTTTGAAAGGTCGTGGAAAGAAAGAGGAAGTGGTCGACTTCGTAAATCTACTGCCCGCCAAGACCGTCAAATGGTAAAAATAGTAAAAGTTGACCATCGGAAAACGGTAGTAGATGTCACTAATTTGCACGAAGGCAGCTGTTCAGAACAGTGATGAGTGTTGTTAAGATAAAGCAAAATTCAAAAAATACTAATTGGGTACTTTTATTTGGAAGAAGCTATATTTGCTTCTTAAGTTTTATGCTATTACAAATATTTATGCTTGTAATATTATAGAATACTAGCTGACCCAACGAACTTCGTCCCGCCCAAAATTGATTTTTTTTATTACCCAAAACAGGTCACATTTTATGTTTATTGTAATACGTTGCATAAAATTGATATAAAAAAATAATTAACTTACTATAAGTGTGTGGATCTATCTATCTAGTTCAAAATTTAATCGAAGTCGGTACGTTATTTAGGTGAGGCATACAAAGAATGACAATAAGAGGTCCGAAAAATGGGAAGCGCTGACGAAGTTGTAGTTGTTGTACTCGCTCCAAAACAAAAACTAACTGACATATGTACATTTTATATATGTACATATGTAGTTATAAACCATCGAATTAGCCCACTTATAGGTATCTTTTAAAGTGGAAGGGTTGCCATGCCCATTTTTGGTGAGTTTGTCGATATCGACTGTGCGAACTTACCCACCTAATTGCATTCGTCTACAATCACTATGTCTCTAAATATTCAATTTTAAAGGTTTGCCACGCCTACTTTTTGCTATATCGAATTTAAACCTGATAAGCGTTCGAACAAAAAAAGAATGCTTAAAATCGGTTCAGTAGTTTAAGAGTTATAGGTATCACTTGAAGGGGGAGGGTTGTCACGCCCAGTTTTGGTGGGATTGTCGATATCGACTCTACGAACTTACTCACCAAATTTTATTCGTCTACGATCAATATGTATCTAAATATTAAATTTTAGCGATTTGCCACGCCCTCTTAACATTTAGGGATATGACAAATAGATGTTGTCCGATTCTCAGACCTACCCGATATGCACATAAAATTTCATGGAAATCGGTCGATCCATTTCGGAGGAGTTTAACCACTAACACCGTGACACGAGAATTTTATATTACCCCATTTACACTACAGCGAAATCTAGTACTTATGAGATTTCGAGCCAAATCTAGTTGATTTTAACTAGATTTCCCATACAAAACAAAATCTACTTATTTAGTAGATTTCGGCAAAATCTACTCAAAATCTAGTGAAAATAGAAATGCAACTATGTGTTTTGCCAAATAGTACTTAAAAATACAACGCTGCTCAGGAAAAAATGACAGTTCAATTTAAAAACATGTACCCATTCCATTCTGCTAAAGTGTCCGCCAAATAACTTTTTTTTTTAATGCTTTAAAAAAAAACTACTGGATATTTTCTCAAATTTCTTTTTTTATTTGAAAGTACAATCGTTCCGGTTAATAATGGAAAATAAATGATTATGCGTTTTCGCTTCGCTAAGTGGGCTTGCGATCGACTTACAGAAGATGCCGATTTTGCCAAAAAAAAAATCGTCTTTTCAGATGAAGCTCATTTTGATCTTGGCGGGTAAGTAAACAAGCAAAATTGTCGCATTTGCGGCACAGAAAACCAGCACGCATACATTGAAAAGCCGACGCACCCAAAACGAGTCACTGTTTGGTGCGGATTTTGGTCCAGAGACATAATTGGGCCACCTCGGAGCTGCGACAAGCCAGAGACAATTGGCGCTTTAAAGGACAATATTCGTGAAGCCATTGGTGAAATACAGCTGCACACAATCGATAATGTGCTTAAAAATTGGACCGTGTAGGCTACTGCATTGCCAGCCGATTCAGCCATTTGAATGAAATTATTTTCCATTATTAACCGGAAGGATTATACTTTCAAATAAAAAAAGAAATTTGAGAAAATATTCAGTGGTTTTTTTTTAAAGCATTTTCAAAAAAAAAAAAAGTTATTTGGCGGCCCCTTTATTTAGCAATTGTATGTAGTAATACATTTGCATTATTTTTTAAATCTTATATTCTACAAATGCTGACGTTTTTTTTTGCACCAACATTATTTCTGATTGGATCTTATTTGGTCTTGATGAAAACGATACTAACTAAATGTCCTATATTTTTCATTTTTGTTTGGTATTAAACTAAATTTGGAAATATTATTTTCTTTTAAATTTCAGTCAGCTGTTTTTGTTATTAAAATGAAATCTTACTACTGTCAAATAAATCCAGTGTAAACGATCTAGACTTTGAGCAAGATTTGAAATCTAATCTACTAGATTTCGCTGTAGTGTAAATGGGATATATATTAGATTACATTGTTGGCTTTATCTGAGTCAATATTTATGGAATTTAGATGTAAGTACAGTCGAATTTTGTTCTATTCAAAGTGAATTTTTTGTATGTTTTTTTTTTTATTAAATTGCAAAACAATACTAGAATTGTAATAATAAAAAATACTCTTATAATTATTTACACATTAGAATCATAGGAATATGCATTAAAAAATTTAAAAGATTAAAAATATGTATTTATATGTACAAATCGGAAAGTACCAAAAGGGGCATTTGCGTTACATTACCACTCAAAATACATATTATTTATTTATTATGTATCAGAGTTTGTATGATTGTCATGTGTATAGACAATCATAATAATAATTAAAGAAAAATTATTTTTTATATACAAATTTAAAAGATTAATATATACAATTAAAATATATGGAAGTACCAAAAAGGAGAATTCGTACGACTTCGTCACTCAAAATACATATATTATTTATTTATTTTGTAATTTTTTTTTTGTGCACAATAGAAACATAACAATATAAAATAATTTTTTTTTTATTACGTTAAGGTAGGTAGGTATTTGCGAAATATGATGGTTTTTTCATGCGAAAATTTTGATGTGCAACAAATGTAGTCTATCTCGCGATTTTGGAAAATTTGTCGGTTTTATTGCATGAAAGTATGCATCATTGTTTTAAATGTGTAAACAAAAACCATATGTTTTTGAAAGCTGAAAATAAAATAAAAATTCAATAACAAATTTTAATAATATAAACTATTTCTAAGGCACTTATCCCAAATAAGTTTTTGATTTTTTTACAGCTACTATCAGTAACCACTTTCTGTGCCGTTCAATTTTTAATTTTTTAATAATTTTGAAATTTTTTCCATTTTTCCGGCTCAACAAATAATAATTTATGAATTTAGGAAAAACAAATAAAATGTGATCAGCTGTTTGTATTAATTTCGTGCAAAAGAAGTGCAGCTTATGTTATTTCGTAAGTTGGAAACAAAGTTGCCAGATAAATTTCACAGCGTTTTTCACAATAAGAACAGAGTACTGCTTTTGGGAAATTATTTCACAAATATTTCATACGAAATATTTTATATGTAGTTTGACAGCATTTCGCACGAAATTTTGAACAGAGTACCTAGCTTTAATCAAAAATTAAAATTTCATTATATACATGTAACAATTTAAAAATTTATATAAATAAACATGAATGTACCAAAGAAGGCATTTGTGCTTCAATGCAACTCTGCATACAATAGCTCCATCACTCGTGTTCAAATGTCACGTAAAAACGTGAGAGAATTCTGTTTTATACAAAAGAGAACGTTCGCTACGGTACGTTACGTTACGTGTGGGTAACTGGCACTTTAACTGAATAAATAACTTATAGAGGGTGATTTTTTAGCTATTATCTTTTTGGCAACACTGGTTTAAACAGCTCACGCACGTTTCGTGTTTTGTTTCTCTGTCAAAAATCTTCAGTTTGGTCTATAATTTAAATGAATCGTCTTACAAACGAACAACGCTTGCAAATCATTGAATTTTATTGTCAAAATGGGCTCTTGGAAAGTTGGCCGAAGATCCACTTCTTTATCGGAAAATTGTGTTCAGCGACGAAGCTCATTTTTGGCTCAATGGATACGTAAATAAGCAGAATTGTCGATTTTGGAGTGAAGATCAGCCAGAAGCAATGCAAAAGCTACCAATATTATCCAGAAAAAGTCACAGTTTGGTGCGGTTTATGGGCTGGTGGCATCATTGGACCGTACTTCTTCAAAGATGCTGCGAATCGTAACGCCTTTAAACTATTTTTTGTGTGGCTATGTTAAAGCTCATGTCTATACAGACAAGCCCGCTTCAATTGACGCATTGGAAGACAACATTGAAGCATTTATTCGTGAGATACCGGCCGAAATGTTGGAAAGAGTATGCCAAAATTGGAATAAGCGGATGGACCATTTGAGGCGCAGTCGCGGTCAACATTTGCATGAAATAATCTTCAAACATTAAATTATATGGACCGTACTATCGATTCAAATAAAGATTTCATGCATTTTTCTGAATTTTATGTGTTTTTTTTTGAAAATTTTTCCTATAGCTCTTAAAAAATCACCTTATATAAGAGATACTCAACCTTGCCACATTAAAAATAGAATTGAAAAAGGCTTTATTAACTGCAGTGCAACGATTGCCTAATTTACAAGTACTGCTCAAATAATATGATATTAGAGCGTAATAGAACTAAAAAAAAATTCAGATGCTGTATATTTAAAATATTATATTAGCTCTCAAGAAAGCAGTATATATTTCTTGACTTCTATTGCGAAGAGATTGATCTTCACTTCCCTTGGTTGTGTATGTACTTATCATTTTAGATAATAATTTTCAGGTAAAAACTTAAAAAAAAAATAACTGGAACAATTTTATTATTACTAGATACAAAAGCTGATAATTTCAACAAATCGAAAATTTTTATGTGTGTATTACTACCTTTTTATACATAATACTTTTTGGGACAACAATGAAATGCGGCCGTTGACATTTCTATTGAAGATACTTTTATATGTACGATAGTGTATGATAGTTATGATGCCAGATGATTTCGTTATTAACTATGATTTCAAATTTTTTTGTAATATTGAGACTTTTTAATAGAAATGAAAGGAAGATACACTAAAACATAATGATTCGTTAAAACAAAAACTATATTTTATCCTTACTCTGGTAGAATTTATAAAAATGGAATAACATATAACCTCAAAATTCCCAGTGTATAAATTTCAAATCTGGCAGCACTTTAGTGTGCAACAAAAAGCAAAATGGTTGTTCTTTATTCTAAAGGAGGAGGAGAAATATAATATAAAAGAAAGAATTGAAAATACACCACGGTCCAGTCTAGCGATTATTGATAAAAATTTTAATAGATCTTTTATTTGTGTTTACAAAAATTTGTGTTTTTAGCTATAATTTTTAAGAGGTAAACGTTAATTTTAAATTTAAAATAAATTTCCCATAGCGGCGATAAAATTCGACTTTCAATTTGCAGCAAAGTTCGCTGAATTCTACAGCAAATGTCATCAGGCGTGTCAGATCAGGTAATTGCCATTGAATTTGTGTATTTAGTGGTGCCGAAGAGGCAATCAAACTAAAAAAGAACGAAAGTGAAAAAGATTTTCTAATCGTTTTTTTTTCAATTAGATTCTATACTAAAAAATATAATACGATTTACTAGTTTCTATTTTCCTTGTCTTATTATAGATGAAAGTACCCGGAAATTCAGGTAAAGTAGCCGGAATTTAACAAGTATATCCATTGTCGACGTAATGGTAACTTTTTTCTTGTGAACTGTTGTTGAACTGTAGAGTAGTTCAGAGAGAGAATAAAAACTTTTGACCCGTGCCAAAAGCAAATGCAGTTTTATTTGTGTTAATTTCTCCTCTGAAAATGTTTGTAGGAATAAGTTAAAATATTTTCTAATTAAGGAAAAAAGCTACATATTTTCGAAAATTAATGATGCTGTACACTAAAGTTTTTGTATGTATTCTTTTTTTACTATATTTTGGTTTCTTTTTGCAATTAGCAAAAAATGTCGAGGAGCGAAATATACCATGGAGTCAGCAAGTGGACGAAGCGGCCTCCTACGAAAATCTGGCTTCCCCCATCAATGAAGAGAATTCCTCTGGTAAGACAATTTTGTTAGTTGTTAGACTTTAAGCTATTTATTTTTAATTTACAAATGGAATGATACTTTTCTTCATATTGATTATTTGTCTCATAGCTGCCAATCAAAGCTCCTCTTCTATGCAGTTCCAATATCCACCATTCAATGTAAAAGAGAATCAAAGCAACTCTGCACCATGGAGCAATTATAAATCTCGTAAATCTAGCACACAATCTTCAACACCTAATTACGGTAAGATTTTTTTAAATTTACTTTTATAAATGAAAATATTCCCATAGAATTCAATTTAAATTACAAAAGTTTAATTAAGTTTAAAACAAAAATGTATGTATGTTAGAGGTTATAGTAACTTTTTCGTAAGTTTTTGGAAAAACAGTATCTTTAAATTTGTTGTTTTTTAATTACAAATCAATGGAATTTATTCCAATTGAAAATATGGATCTAAATATTAATATGGACTATGTATACTCATATTGAATATCTATTTGCTTATAGCTGTAGACTTCAGTATCTTTTTTTTACAAATTTGTCGTCCTTTTCGACTATTTTTTGTTTAGATAGTTGTGAAATTGGTAAGTAAACAATGTTCAATTGTTATTTTGCCATAAAACAGAGCTTTGGCCACTACTCTAAAAGGAATACAATTTAAAATTGCTTTTTCTGCATTCTGATATACCATAGTTTTCAAAGACTCTGACAGATACACTTGCTAATTATTCTAATATAACATTCTTTTCGAAATTGTTTTCAACTCAACAGATGTCGTTGAAATTTGTTTATGGTTGCCTTACCACATCTATCAATAATCCCATTTTTAAGTTACACTTAATATATTTTATCAAGTTATCATCGAGTTTGAGAATTTTTTTTATTGTCTATCTTGAAGATTGATTTAAATATAGCTTTGAAATAAAATGTAATTTGATCAATCACTTTGTGCTTTTTCATGGACGTATACAAAATCGGACAAAACATTTACATCTGGCATAGACTTTTTCAAATATTCTTAAAAAATATATGGATTCGTGATATTAAAATTTTATTTTTATTTGATGGATAAGATGAAATTCATAAACTTCATTAAACTAAAATTATTGTAAATTCTTCAACATTTCAAGTTTTCTGTAGCTTCAACTCACCATTGACGAATCTTCAACAAGACAGACCAATTTCAGTATTTTGAACAGCAGTTTTGCTATCGTCTTGGCATAGATTTAGTTAAATGCTTGATTGTATTTTGTAGCATGTCATACCATGCATCTTAGATTCGTTTAAAAGTTCTCATCGAAGTTTGTAACATTGTCTCAATTTAGCCAATGTTTCACAATTGAACAGAAGTTTTCAAACGGACTAAGATTCGGTGGCTGAGGTGACCATTGTATTACATTAACATTTTATTGCCTAAATCAAGCAGACGTGCTTGGAATCGACATCCGGCTAAAATCTTCAATGTGTCAGGATTTCCCACAAAACAAAAAGCTCTAGGATATTTTTTGTATACCCATTTATCTATTTTACTATTAACACTATAAAGTGGACCCAAATCTTTAGCAGAAAAACCACCGCAGACCATGGGATGTGACCACCTCCATGTTTTGCCGTTTTAACCCAACAATGTGAACTCAATTTTATTTGAGTTTGTTTACGTCGGTTATGCAATATTTAGCGATATTATGACTAATTAATAGGTAAAAGCACATTTTTCCTTTTAGTTGGATTATAGGCTTGCTACCTAGCGTCTATGAAACGTGTACAAATATTTCTTGCACTGACTAGTATTTTTTATTCTTTTGTAAACAGCGGACTCGATTTTAAAGGAAACTTTTTAATCAGTTCTGGGACTCTGGTTTCTCGTGCCCGACCACCTTTGTTCACTAATTTCAATTCATGATTTATGAACTTTATGTTCAATAGAAATTTCTTTTTGAGAAAATCCTAGACTGAACTCGTTCACAATAAGTTTCCATAATTCTTTTCCGAATTTATCAGGCGCCATATTAAATCTTTGCTTCACTGGACAACGAAAACAAGGCAAAACAATGTTTTTTTTTTGCGCGCTAAAACAATTACAAATCTGGATTATTACACTAACAAATATTCTCTGGTATTTAAACTGAAAATTAATGGAAAGATGAGCTGCGAACCAAATAATAAAATTAAGTTAAAACTTAACCCAATAATGGAATATAGTCATTTTACGGACTTAAAACAATATGTTGAATATGAGTTGCAAATGTTTGTGCTGATAGAGTATATGTAAATAGTTTTTAATATTGGAAGATAATAACTGAAAATTGAAAAATATATATTTTTCAAAGACTCTGACAGATACACTTGCTAATTATTCTAATATAATAATATATAATATATATTTGTCGAATTTTTATTTTTTTTTTTTTTTTTTTTTTTGACATTAAAATAATTTTGAAATATAGATAGAAGAAAGTACAGGGCAAGGCACATTCAATAGGTAGTGTTATCAGCCCAGCTGATTGCTTTTTTCAGTCCACGTAAACGTCGAACATATTGTTTGCGTACAGTGAGCAAAAAAAATTGTACACTGTTACCTCGAAATAACTTTTGAACAAAAAATTATCTATAAAAAGAAATTTATTTTCTTTAAGATTAAAAAAAAGCTTAAAAACTATATTCGGATTATAAAAATTTCCCTATTGGTTACGTAACAAGAAAATAATTGTCGAAACTAAGAAATTCCCACATTTTTAAGCAAAAAAAGTGGTGATTTTTTTACTATGGCGACCGAATTTTCTAGAAAGTCATCTTAAACAAAATCCTGTGGATTAATTTATTTATTAGTTTTTTACAATAAGTGTACACAATTTTTTTTTTGCTCACTGTATATACATTCTTTTGTTTATTTATTTTTTATTTCCTTTTATATTTGTATTCTACACAATTTATAATTTATTTAAATATTCTGGATGCTCTAGCACAACTTTTGTTGTAGAATCTGCTTTTATGCTTCCCAGTATCCCTCTGAAGGTCGTCATACCTTAGTGGTAGCGCAAGTCAGCCCGTATTTAAAAAAATTTTATTTTTAAAATATTGTTTTTTAAATTTTTTTTTATAAACAAAAAGAAACAAAAGGGAAATAATGACACAAAATAACTTTATGTCATTATATGGATTCGCCTTTGTCATTTCTGGCTTACGGCGAATTTCATTTGACATTTGTGTGTACCCAAAAACAACAGAAAATACATACATGTTGTTTTTGTTAAAAAACACTGCGAATTGAGTTGTTGTCCGATTGCCATCACCTATTGAGTTCGCCCTGGTACAGGGTGAACTCAATAAGGTGATAGCAGGGCGAACTCAATAAGGTGATAGCAATTGTACAACAACTCAATTCGCAGTGTTTTTTAACAAAAACAACATGTATTTTCTGTTGTTTTTAGGTGACCACTAATGTCAAATGAAATTCGCCGTTAGCCAGAAATGACAAAGGCGAATCCATATAATGACATAAAGTTGTTATTTTGTGTCATTATTTCTCTTTTGTTTCTTTTTGTTTATAAAAAAAAATTTAAAAAACAAATTAAAAAAAAAAAAAAATTAATACGGGCTAATTTGCGCTACCACTAAGGTATGACGACCTTCAGAGGGATACTGGGAAGCATAAAAGCGGATTCTACAACAAAAGTTGTGCCAGAACATCCAGAATATTTAAATAAATTATAAATTGTGTAGAATACAAATATAAAAGGAAATAAAAAATAAATAAACAAAAGAATGTATATACAGTGAGCAAAAAAACTGTGTACACTTATTGTAAAAAACTAATAAATATATTATTCCACAGGACTTTGTTCAAGATGACTTTCTAGAGAATCCGGTCGCCGTAGTCAAAGAATCACCACTTTTTGTGCCTAAAAATGTTGAATTTCTTAGTTTCGATGGTTATTTTCTTTATACATAACCAATAGAGAAATGTTTATAAACAGAATATAGTTTTTAAGCTTTTTTTAGACAATAAATTTCTTTTTATAGATAATTTTTTGTTCAAAAGTTATTTCGAGGTAGTAAGTGTACAAGTTTTTTTGCTCACTGTACGCAAACAATATGTTTGACATTTATGAGTACTGAAAAAGGCATTCACATGGGCTAATAACACCACCTTATATGAATTCGCCTTGGTTGTGTTATTAGCCCATGTGAGTGCTTTTTTCAGATTTTTTTTAAATTTGTTTTTTAAAATTAGTTTTTATAGTTTTTGCCAGAAATTTGCTGAGAGGAAGTCACCGAAGAAATATTTTTTCATATTTCCTTTAGCTAAAGATGTCTGACCTGAGGTTTGAATCGTGGCCTCACGTCTAATAAGCGAACACACTACCTTCTAGACTACAGTAACTTCTAACAATATAGGCTTTCCTAAAACTAATGAATGCAAAAATGTCTTCTGTCCAATTAAGACAACGTACTTAGAACTTCACACACTTTACAATACCAATTGATAATAAGTGATTTAAAATGCACAGTCATCCAATGAAATATACATCGACAATTTATTTTCACTAGAGTTATTTAAATCTCTCACTAATGAGCTTAGAGTAGTATATGGAAAATAAGTCACATCGTCGTTAGATAAATAATCTATTCCACACAAAGTCCTACCTACAGGGAAGGATAATGTTGCAAGCTATTGTAGTCCACAATAAGAATGTAATTTATTAACATCTTATTACATATTTCTGATGAAGCTACGTCAGCTTATATTAAGAATTTTAAAGTAATAAAAACCCTTCGGAAAAATAGGGTAATTTGTATACAGTGTACTCTCTCTTAAACGGACACCGAAGGATCTGACGGACAACTCCGCTTATGAAAGAAACACGAAAAGAGTAATTAATAATCTGATATATTAAATCTTTGAACACTTCTATTTCCAATTCAAAAACATAGATATAATATTTTCTTGCGAAAAAAAAAATATATGTATATACATATAAAAATAAGGCATATTAAATAATAATTTCATTCATATTTTTGCGAATAAAGCCCAGATGATTTTAAACAAGTTAGAAATTTTAGCTTAGCGAGTTTTTCCTTTAATTTCAATATCTTGCAGATACATTTGATTTTTAGTCAGTATTTTAACACCTTCTATGTCTCTGTGACATAAAGAAAAAGCGTGTAGTTTTCTTATGAGCAATTCTCCAACGGGGTAGGAAGAGTATAGTCTAGACCGCGGTAAACGCATACAATCACATTTTGTTAATATTTGCATGTTTTAAAAGAGTATTTTGCTCTCTAACATTGCAAGAAATTTTTATCTTGGTCTCGTAAAGAACAACAACAAAAGGAAAGAAAAACAACCGCAAAACAAAGGAAAAACAACATGAAAAGCAACAGAAAATTAAATTAAAAATAGGTACTATTCAAGACAAGCTTCGCTTAGCAAGAGAAGCAGCTACTACAAAAGAAGCTTTCTTTTTTAAATTATGCTCAGGTATTCGATCAACTTTTGATTGAACAGAATCTGATTTGATTTGTTCATTAAATTTTTTTAAATTTAATAAAAGGGGCTTTTCTTTCGTCACCTTGAATATTTTCATATTCTTTGTGACTTAAACGAAAATGTCTTCCCATATTTATTTTTTTTATGTGACAAAGTGCGTTCGCACATTAAGCATTCTGGTTTACCGAATGTGCAAGTCTTCAAACAGGATTGGCAGCTTTGTGTTTAATTTCAATCTCTGAGTGTAATCATATAGATGGGAGAGCATAAAATAAAAAGGCTCGGCGCTTCGTTTTGGCGGGTATGGTCAAATTAATGCTATTCCGAAACCAAAGTAACATACCTTTTACCTGTGCTCAATAATGATTTGTAAAAAAAAATTGAACTTCTTTGAAAATAATTATAAAACAACATAACTTTGAAAATGGTAAATCAACAGGAATGTTTACGCTGCATATTAAATCCGCTTTCGATTTCATCTGGCACCCCAGCCTTTTTTATTTAATTTCCCAAACGAAATGATTAAATTTTTAAAATGTGTAGTAATAAATTTAAAAATTAAGTTCTATAATGATTCTTTATTGTTTAGAATACTACAAAATAAATCTGCAACAATAGAAAAGAAGAGTGACAATAATTCTAAGTATTTCCGGCCACCATAGCGACCAACATCTACATAGGATTTGTCAACCAATTACATCTACAAAATAGGCAACGACAACCATCGCTGTCACGAAGTTTACAATGCACTTGCAATTAGTCGTGCGACCACCCTCACTAGCCTGCAGTAATAGACAAAAAGACTGATTCCGTTGAGTGCACTGCTTTTATACCCTTTTCAATATGGGCTTTTCCTCATATTAATCAAACCAAGCGCTGCTAATTCAAATTAAGTTTCAAATTCAACCAAAGAGTACTTCTCTATTGCAGTGTTGTACTAAACTAAACAGTGTTGTATCTTAAGAATGTCACACATGATAGTGACGTACAATTTAATGGTAATCAAAATAATGGTACAAAATAAAATAAGGTTTATTTATATATAAAATATGCTACGCTACAGTTCTTTAAATAGAAGAAAAATCGTTTAATATATGGGCAATTTCGTGTCAAGTGACCCAATTTTTAAAATCGATGTCTTCCGATTTGGATGAAATTTGCACCAAGGTTAGTACTATTGGATAGTTGGCCAGACACTATCACACACAGTTCAGCTCTATCAGTCAAGAACTGCCGGAGTTAGAGGGGGTCCAAGTTGGACATTTTGGTCATACAGGGTTTTTTTAAAATGTGTGTAACTTTTCACCTATTGGTCCTAGCAAAAATTTTCCAAAGGATATTAGATAGCTATTTCTTCAATCTTTCCAAAAATATTTTTATTAGATTGAAAGATAGATTGAAAGAAATAGGAAGAAGGGAGAAAAGAAATAGAAAAACAGAGAGATAGAAGTTGGAGAGAAAAAAGTGAAAAAAGACACTTAATTCCATTATAAATCTCAAGAGAGCCCTAATGTAGGCTCTCGACAGAGAATTTCAACTGATTCAAAATATCCTATAGAATGAAGCCCTACAAAGTTCAACACACATTAAATACACAATCCACCACCCCAAGAACCGGAGCCTCCAAAAAAAAAGAAACGAAGATCAATATGAAATTGAAATGATCGAATTTCTTACCCTTTGATTAAGAAACCATTAACTTTTCAAAATGATATTGTTTACACAGATAATTAATTAATTTACTTTTTCCTTAATATTTTTCATCTTGTTATTGAAAATCAGACTATGAATTCTGGTATTCTTCTTATAGCTTTTTGACGTTTAACACTAAGTGTTAACAAAGAAAAAGTGTATTAAATACAACATACAAGATATAAACTCTACACTTTCATTCCAATCATAGAGTAATCAATTTTCTTCATACGCTGATGTCTTTAAATTTATGTCGAGATGGAATAATATCAAACAATATTCAACTATCTGAAGTTAAATATCTACGATTACTTGGTTTTTATTTCAATAACAGAGAGCGATGAAACGATGACATAAACAACCTAATCAAATCTTCGAGCCATCAGTTCAATATAGTTAAATGTCTGTTTAGTCCTCACCCATCCAGCATTCTTTAAGTTTTTTGATCAATTTTAAGTATATTTCGACTCCTCTGGACGATTAATATAATCATACTAGCTGACCCGGCGAACTTCGTCCCGTCAAAAATTGTTTTTTTTATTGCCCAAAACAGGTCTCATTATATATTTATTGTAATACGCTGCATAAAACACTTATATAAAAATAACTAAATTACTATAAGTGTGTGGATCTATCTATCTAGTTCAAAATTTAATCGAAGTCGGTACGTTATTTAGGTGAGACATACAAAGAATAACAATAAGAGGTCCGAATCATGGGTAGCGCTGACGAAGTTGTAGTTGTACTCGCTCCAAAACAAAAACTAACAGACATACTAACATGTATATGTACATATGTAGTTATAAACCATTGAATTAGCCGACTTATAGGTATCTTTTAAAGCGGGAGGGTTGTCACGCCCATTTTTGGTGAGTTTGTCGATATCGACTCTACGAACTTATCCACAAAATTGCATTCGTCTACGATCACTATGTCCCTAAATATTCAATTTTAAAGGCTTGCCATGCCTACTTTTTGCTATATCGACATTTTTTTAAACCATCTAACCCTGATAAGCTTTCGAACAAAAAAAGAATGGTTAAAATCGGTTCAGTAGTTTTAGAGTTATAGGTATCACTTGAAGGGGGAAGGTTGTCACGCCCATTTTTGGTGGGATTGTCGATATCGATTCTACGAACTTACCCACCAAATTTTATTCGTCTACGATCAATATGTACCTAAATATTCAATTTTAACGTTTTGCCACGCCCTCTTAACATTTAGGGATATGAAGAATAGATGTTGTCCGATTCTCAGGCCTACCTGATATGCATACAAAATTTCATGAAAATCGGTCGATCCATTTCGGAGGAGTTTAACCACTAACACCGTGACACGAGAATTTTATATATTAGATGTGCTCTCACTTTTGAGCCAAAATGAATGTTTTGTCGGAAGAAAATGGTACCCTAGCCGAAACTCTTCTGGAAGAGTCTTTCATGACTCGGCAATCTAAACCATTGCGACTTATTTTTGAGAGTTTCTTACTATCATTTTGGAATCACGAGTCTAGTCGTTTTCTCATCTATTTTGACTTTTTTACTCATTACGAATCATATAAGAGGGTATTTAAAATCACATTTTATCCTGTTTTACTTACTTTATACTTCTTTATAATAAAAAATTAAGTAGTTTCTTATTTTTTTTATGAATATCATGGTGAAATTACTTATAAGATGTGAGCAATTCTAAAACAAACGAAAAACAACAGGCAAATTTGTTTTTTTATCTTGTTGGTTGAGACTGTCAAAATCACCTGATTAAAAATTCACCATGAAGACAAATTTATAAAAAAAATCAAAGAAATTGATTTTCAAACTAAGAGCGTGTGCCAAATGATAGCAATATGATATGGTAAATAAAAAATTTCCTATGGTGAAAAAATTTTATAATTTCCTGTGCCAAATGAAAACTTATTTGACGTTGATAATTTTTGACAATTATTTTTAAAATATAAAAAACTGTTACAAAAATGAATATTTAAAAAAAATATATTCTAATGATTATTGCAATTCTTTTACAAATAAGATCATCGCAATTGATGGACATTTTAGTTGTTTTAATACGAAATAAACGAATTCGCGAAGTAACTTTTAAATTCATAAGAATTTTCATATATTATAACTAATTTTTTTTATAAATTAGAAAAATAGTTTTCAAAATATTTTATTTTTATGTTTTTTATATTTATTTTATGTTTGTCACATTTCTATATTGATATGTCAAAAATTTATGTAGCTCTTGGGGCTAGTGAAATTTTATTCACCTCATATATGTCAAAAATTTACTTTTTCAAGTTAATTGCTACCGTTTGGCACACACTCTAAATATTCATTTTTGTTAATTACAAATTATGAAAATAATATTAAAATTGTATACATATATATAAATGTATATATAGCATAGCAAGTCAAAGGCCAAACCAATAATGGGATTTTTGGCCTCTTCATTGGTAAAACTGTTTGAATCCATTAAGACAGGGCCAAGATTCTCTAATTAATCTAAAGAATAAAATTAGGAATTGAAAAAACTTACAACCACTAAAAAGAAAAGAAATAAAGCTGTAAAATCTTTCCTCATCTTCTCCCAAGTCAAACATTAGGAGACGACGAAGTGATGTATAGAACATAATGCGGCAACACATTTCTCTTAAAGATGAGTTTGTACCCAAAAAGGAAAAATGCTCGCTTGTTCGTCACTGATGCCGAATTCTTCCTTTGAACGTTTATAAACATTGTTTTTTGCGTTTGTTCACAGACATACATTTTTTTTTTAATTTTTTAAATTGATTTATAGCCCATTTACACTACAGCGAAATCTAGTAGATTAGATTTCAAATCTTGCTCAAAATCTAGATCGTTTACACTCGATTTATTTGACAGTAACAAGATTTCATTTTAATAACAAAAACAGCTGACTGAAATTTAAAAGAAAATAATATTTCCAAATTAGTTTAATACCAAACAAAAATGAAAAATATGGGACATTTAGTATCGTTTTCATCAAGACCAAATATAAGATCCAATCAGAAATTATGTTGGTGCAAAAAAAAAAACGTCAGCATTTGTAGAATATAAGATTTAAAAAATAATGCAAATGTATTAATTACTACATATAATTGCTAAATAAAGGGTCCTCCAAATAACTTTTTTTTTTTTGAAAATGATTTAAAAAAACTACTGAATATTTTCTCAAATTAATTTTTTTAATTGGAAGTACAATCCTTCCGGTTAATAATGGAAAATAATTTCATTCAAATGGCTGCCTCGGCTGGCCATGCAGTAGACTACACGATCGGTCCAATTTTTAAGCACATTATCGAATGTGTGCAGCTGTATTTCACCAAAGGCTTCACGAATATTGTCCTTTAAAGCGCCAATTGTCTCTGGCTTGTCGGCGTAACACTTATCTTTGACGGCACCCTACAAATAATAGTCCAACGGTGTCAAATTGCAGTTCCGAGGTGGCCCAATTATGCCTCTGGCCCAAAATCCGCACCAAACAGTGACTCGTTTTGAGTGCGTCGGCTTTTCAATGTATGCGTGCGGGTTTTTTGTGCCCCAAATGCGACAATTTTGCTTGTTTGTTTTTTTTTGCCAAAATCGGCATCTTCTGTAAGTTGATCGCAGGCCCACTTAGCGAAGCGTAAACGCATAACCATTTATTTTCCATTATTAACCGGAAGGATTGTACTTTCAAATAAAAAAAGAAATTTGAGAAAATATTCAGTAGGGTTTTTTTAAAGCATTTTCAAATAAAAAAAGTTATTTGGCGGACCCCTTAGCAGAATGGAATGGGTACATGTTTTTAAATTGAACTGTCATTTTTTTTTTCCTGCGCAGCGTTGTATTTTTAAGTACTATTTGGCAAAACACATAGTTGCATTTCTATTTTTACTAGATTTTGAGTAGATTTTGCCGAAATCTACTAAATAAGTAGATTTTGTTTTGTATGGGAAATCTAGTTAAAATCAACTAGATTTGGCTCGAAATCTCATAAGTACTAGATTTCGCTGTAGTGTAAATGGGCTATTAAATTTAAAAATTTAAACTGTCAAAATGTAAACATAAACAAACAATAATTTAACAGTATCAAGTTGATGATATTTTGGTAGAATAATGTAATAATTTTGAAAGGAGATGATGAACCGTTTTATTGGGGAACTATGTAATATGTTTGGTGACACCTTTCATCGATCATCACTAACTTATATTCAAAAATTCCTGAAATAAAAAGTAATGAGTATATTTTTTAATATTTTTTTCTTTTTAATTACCATTTGCACACGGAACTTTTTTTCAGTAATGGTGCTGTTTTGAGCGTTTTTTAAACGTCATAATTATCCTCTCTGGTTACTCGGTGGGGCTAGCCATATCTGATAAGTAAATTCACCCTGATGAATATTTGTAAGAAAAGAAAAAACAAATTCATGACATTCCTATACTAAAAAAATTAAAAATAATTATACTTGTATTCAGGTATTCAAATTCGGTTTTGCAATATATAGCACTGCGGTTCTAATGAATTAAATTGGACCTATTTCTTTAGTTTTTACTATTAGGTTTTTCTGTAAGTTGATTGATATGATTATTATGAAAGCCACGACGATATGTAACGTCGTCGAAAATCCAAAAGTACGTATCAGCAAAAAAATCAAAATCGAGTTTTTGATTGATTATGATTCGCAAGGTTATCTAACATATCTCTACCAATTTTTAGATTTTTGCGACCAAAAATAACGTTTTTATATCAACAATTCAAAATGACGTACCATATGAAGTATATTTTATTTTATAACGTTTTTTGCTTCTCCTGTAAAATTCGAAAAAGTGATGTTACGTACTTTTGGATTTTCGACGACGATATGTACTTTATTAAAAAACTTACAAATTGTCTTAGCTTGACATTCCTTTTTTATTTTATTTGAATAGAAACTTAAATTTGATTTTTTATTCTTGTGTTTCTTTATTGAATTCACTTTTATATGCAGGCTATACATATATTTAACAAGGTTTGTTTTCAATCACACGAGATAAACTAAAGAAATAATACAAAATCATAATCACTGTTTTTGAAATAAAAAATGTCCCGTTATAAGTATCGGCATAGGAAAAAAGTAAGAAAATGTGATATAAACTTTTAAAACAGGAGTAATATTGCGATTATCCCAACGTTCAATGTATGATTTTACACATTTGGCCACATTTGTTTTTGTCACAGATTTCGATCAAATTCTAGTCTATTGATTTGAAAAAATCTAGTCAATTTTATTGGAGTAAATTTTTTTTTCAAATTGTTATAAAAAATTGTTCCTAGTTTTTAGTTACAACATTAAAACGCAAATTTCTATCCTATAAAGTGAATCATGGCAGCTGTTAAAAATTTGTCTCTTATTTTTTCGATAATTTTGATATTTATGTTCAGTTTATTTATTGATATAATAAAAAACATTTAAATTCCAGACTCTAATAAGAAATATAATAAGCCTGCATTCTACAACAACTCTAAAAGGGATGAATATCAATCAAACGCATGGGTTTCTAACAGTTCTCGTAGATCCGATAATTTATCAGGAAGTTATAACAGGGTAATGGGTATAGCTTATATTAAAAACCATAATAAACAATTTTATAAATTTCAAAATAGGTGGCTCGGCACGAAGAAGGTCGATATGATAACTATACCTCAGAGAAATTGGATAATAGGCCAAGTGCAAATAATTTGCCTGAGGAGAAAAAAGCGAATGCAGCATCATCAGCCGCAGCACCCAAAAAGACTACGTGGGCCTCTATTGCTTCACAACCTGCTAAGCTCACATCGAGAGTAAGTATTAATTAATGTGCTTAATTAACTAAATTAATTATATACAATTTTTTAGACAACTCTTACAACTTCCAGCCACAAAAAGAAAGGTCCTGGTATGCCACCCCCTCCAATGGTACCAGGAAAACATAATTTAGACGTGAACACATGGGATTTACCAAACAACAATCCACCACCAGTGCCGTCTCCTCCACCTCCAATAGATTTGGGATCAAATGAAATCAATTCGGACTTTTCTCCAGGAATTGGTGCTGATTTTGATGTAGGTGGACGATCTGAAACTAATTGTGGTTCTAACAAAAGCCAAGATCCAATTAGGGATGAAAATAACAAACCAAATTACAATAGCAATTTTGGACGTGTTCGAAGCTCACCAAATGGTCATTCGCGCAAAAACTGGTCAACTCAACACCCAGTGTATCAGGGAGGTCGACAGTCAAGTGCTGGGCCATCGTCTGGTCCGATTCGTCGAGGCGACGGCACTTGTGGGGGAGGAGATAGTATTATTAGTGGCGGAGGAAACAGTGCTGCGAACGTCTCTAGCGCCGGGCGCTATGGGGATCGTAGAAGCAATTACGCATCTTCCAAACATGATCATGATAGTGGATCCTTTGATTACCGTGAAGAAAGCAGTCCCAGAAATATTGAGGTAAATGATGGGGCGGCTATTGAATCGCCACAGGCTGTTTTGGAAGAACTTCGTGATAAGAATAATTACAATCCGGCTGAAATTGATTTAGAACGAGCTGCTTCAGCCAGGTAAAATATAGTCTTTCTGTATTCCAATCGGATTTATAAAATTTTTTTTAAGGTTTTTCGTTATTAAATCTTATTCTGAAGTTGATGTTCATCGTAGTATAAAATATGAAATATGGTGCTCAACAGACCATGGAAATAAAAGACTCGACGATGCCTTTAAAGAACGCAATAAAAATGGCGGCAACGTCCTTCTATTTTTTTCCGTAAATGGTTCAGGTCATTTTTGTGGTATGGCACAAATGATGACGCCAGTGGATTATAACTCAACGTCAAGTGTATGGTCCCAAGACAAATGGAGAGGCAAGTTTAAAGTAAAATGGATTTATGTAAAAGATGTGCCCAACAATAAGTTGCGTCAGATAACTTTGGAGAACAACGAGAACAAACCAGTTACAAATTCTCGTGATACCCAAGAAGTTCCACATGCCAAGGGAATAGAAGTGTTACAAATTCTTCACACTTATAAACATAAAACCTCTATATTTGACGACTTTTATCATTACGAAAAGAAACAAGAAGAGGAAATGACATCAAAAAAATCAATAGGTGGTCATGATGGTCCACCTCCGTCAATTGGTCGCAATTTTAATGTTAGGCAAAACGATGACCGAGATAGGGATCGGGACCGTGATGGCAGAGGTAGTGGTGGAACTCAAAAATATTTTGGCGATAACACTTCTTTTCGCGATCGAAATAATTCCTATCGTAGTGGTTATAATTCATACGGAGATCATCGCCGATTTGAGAATCATAGAAGTGGAGATCGCGGTGATTTTAGAGACGCAGAAACGGATCGTGAGAATAATGAACAATACAGCCGACATATTTCAAAATATGATTACAATCGTGTGCGAGGAGGTGATGATCGAGCGCTACCAAAGCACAATACTCGGGAGCGGGACTTTCCGGATGAACATACAAAAATTGAACCTACCCGAATTCGATCTGGACCAAGAGAAACTCAAAAAGTAAGTATAGGTAAATAAAACAATCAAAGTTTCAAATCAACTTATTGATTCATAAATTTTTATATTTATCATCAATATTTTCAAAATTATATTTAATGACTTAAGTTACAAATTCAAATATATACAGATTCGAATGTATTAAATTAATTACAAGATAAAATACTGATCAAATTTATAGTGCACTTTTCAAGTAAAGATTTATACATGATTTATTTTAAAAATCATTTATAAAACTTTAAATTTTTCTGATTGTTTAGTTAGTTTTATTACATACTAGCTAAAACCCGGTGTGCTTCGCTACTCCTAATCTATATATATATAAAATGAATGTGTGTTTATTTGTTTGTGGGTTTTTTGTTTGAAGTCTATAGACGGCTAAACGGCTGGACCGATTTTCTTGAAATTTTAACAGTACCTTCGGCAACTCTAGATGTTGATGCTCGTAGTCTCTCTCCTTCTAGGCGTACATCGCGTTGATCCGGCGTCTCTTCAGTTCTTGATCTTGATGATTGGGATCGTTTTCTTCTAAGACGTGCATCACGTTAATCAGGTGTCTCAGCAGCTCTAGAAGTTGATGCTTGTATCCTCTCTCCTTCTACACGAGCATCACGTTGATCTGGTGTCTCCGCAGCTCTAGATGCTGATGCTCGTAGTCTCTCTCCTTCTAGGCGTACATCGCGTTGATCCGGCGTCTCATCAGTTCTTGATCTTGATGATTGGGATCGTTTTCTTCTAAGACGTGCATCACGTTGATCAGGTGTCTCAGCGGCTCTAGATGTTGATGCTCGTATTCTACACGTACATCTCGTTGATCTGGTGTTTCTGAAGCTACTGCTCTTTGCAATCGTATTCTTTCCCTTTCTAAACGTTCATCACGTTGATCTGGAGCCTCAGCAGCTCTAGATGTGGAGGCTCTAGACCTTTCAACACTCAGACGAACATCACGTTCTTCGGGAGTTTCGTCAGCCCTTTGTGATTGTAAATTAACTGCATTTTTGTGCGTTTAGAAAGCGAAGATTTTTTAGGTGGCATTTTTTGTTTTTAATTTATCAGAATATGATCACTTACAAAATAAATGTTTAACTCGTTTAGAATTTAGGATTCAGATGATTTGCTAAAAAGATTGTAAGTTCTATTTAAGTACTTCCTTTCAATCATTATTAGGCAAATATACCATAACAGGTAAAATTTTATTTTCAAGATAAAAAATTTTGGGCAATAGAAAATATTTAATATTTTTTATTAGGGTGACCATAAAGGTTTGGTCTGTTTTATATAACCACAGGTAACAATTGGTTCTTTAAAAAATTATGTATACTGTAGGTAGTTAATAAATTAAGGCATATAGTGGTCTGTGTCTACTGTTAATGGTACCTAAGTTACACATGTCCCTCTATGCGTATTTTTACAAACATATAATAAAATGGGTATTGGAATGAACAGGCAACACACATGACTTTAGCTGCAATAGCTTATCAGATATATGATGTTTAGTATTTACTTTCTGTCTAAGAATTCACATAAAAATAGAGTGCATTTATTTCGCTAACCCGAAATGTTCATATGTGTGTCAAAGATTCTAGCTCTAATAGTTTTCCATGTACATGAACTTTTGTGTCATATTTCTATGGGAGGGTCTCGCTCTTATTGCTAGTCCGGCAATTTTTTCACAAATTATTCATATGGATTTCAGTGTTGCCCGTGTTCAATTTGATGATTTTATCTATAATGATTTCCCAGATATAAGTTTTAAATTTAAGTAATATGGGAAGTACCACGCCCCCTTTTCCTAGTCAGCCCATTTTTGTCTAAATATTCATATTGATACTAAAGTGGATTCGACAAAATTTTAGGACTCTTAACTGTTATATTTTCTTAGATATACAGTCAAAGCCCGGTATAACAAATACTCACTTTAACGAATTCGGGACATAACGAATGAGTAAATTTCTTACATTGACTACCTTATATAACGAATGTTTTATAATTTTCAAGCTCAATATAACGAATGATTTAAAAAACGTGACTCTTATCCAGCCAATGGACCAAAACGCCATTCGCTTACTCAAATTACACTACAGAAATAGCCTCCTTTCAAAAATAGTGGCATCTGAAACAGATGACATCATAAATTTTTTAAAAAGTCTTTCTCGTTATGATGCATCCTGTATGATTGGTCTCGCCTGGAACAATGTTAAGAAGGAAGCATTATCTAAATGTTGGAAAAAAATTCTATTTTTGGAAAATTTTGAGTTTGAGGATGAGGACAAGATCCCCCTTTCTAGACTTTTTTAAGGGGATGAAGTATAGTGTATAAGACGTGGAGTCAGACTATTAAGTACAATTTTTCCAAATGTAAACAAATTTAAATCCAAAAACAATTAGTACTTCAAGAAATACAGGAAGAATCTCTTCAAATGAGTCTTCAAGTTACTTGTAAACAAACGTCTATAAATGATTTTTTTCCACCAACTTAAATAATTTTTAACACTTTTACTCACTTATTGATTATCAAACGTTATTTTAAGGACATATCTATACATTTTTAATAAAATGAATTAAATGTACTTTTCTTTTTTTAATAAAATTTTGATAATAAAAACTTTGCGATATAACGAATTTTTCACTATAACGAAAGGGCCTGACAATATATCGTTCGTTATACCGAGCTTTGACTGTATTAATTTAATATTTTTTATATGCCCACTATAGCCAATCCGCCCATTTTGTTCATATATACGTCAAAGTCGTCCATACAAAATTTGAGGACTAGCTGTTGCAGTTAATGAGATATGCGACATTAAATACTTATTGGGTATGTGGGCGTGGCACCTCGCCTACTTGAAATTTTAAAATAAAAAATAGCCTATAGTTCCTTCCAGACATACAGGAAGGTACTATTAAAATTTCAAGAAAATCGGTCCAGCCGTTTAGCCGTCTATAGACTTCAAACAAACCCACAAACAAATAAACACACATTCATTTTTATATATATATAGAAGAAGATAAGTACAACAACAAGACGGAGGCAAATCGTTTTACATCTCATTCCAATATGTAATGAGTCAAAAGTATAGCGCTCTCCTTTTAAACTTTCCAAAAAATATAACTGAAAATTTAATAAAGTCGTGTGCTATAATTTTGAGTCATTGACTTTTAAGAGGTTTTAAAGAAAGTAAAATATTATTTAAATGTTGTATTTTTAAACTGAATTGTGATACTAATTTAATAACCTTTAACTAATTCCAAAATAAAATTATGTTTTAAATAAATGTTTTAATATTTTTGCTGAAGTCTTATAAAAAGTGTTATAGAAGCGCGCTATAATATTGAGCAGTATGCTAGATTAAACGCATCAATATTTAAGAATTGTAACAAAAGTATATTAATTACATTCTACTTTCCATATTTAATTTAATTATGTATATAAACAAACTATAGAATTACAGTACCGTTTTCTATCGAAGTCAACATACATATGTAGTATAATATTATAATTGTTGTTTTCAGGACAACGAATATCCCAACTCAGATCGTGTTCGGGGCAATGACTACTGAAATAATATGAAACATTTTATTCATAATGATAGAAGACAAACTTATAAATATAATAAATATACAACTACATATGCATTCAACTTTGCAATGTATTCATGTACGTGGGCATATTTTGCTAATAAGATCGATACCAGGTGCCCGGCAAAAACCATTGAGCTGTTCGGAGCATTTTTTCTATTGATTATTAAATGCGCAATGGGTTTGTATTGTCGCTATACAATTTTATTATTTTTTATTAAATATTATTCACTACTTAATAAACGGAAATCAATAAACAGCATTATATGCCTGAAAAAGCAAGACGCAGCAAGTATAAACACCAATAAAAATTAAAAATCATAACTGTTAACTGAATTTTATTACGATTACAAATAAAAGTATGCATCTTTCTAGGGATATATTTAATAAATCTATTTTAACAGTCGATTTTTACTCAATACTGTTGCAATTAATAAAGCATCAAAAATCAGTTTACGTTAATTAAAATACAAACTAAACTAAAAGAAAATATATTATAAATATTATAAATAAACTAATATAATAAAATTTAATTATAATGATGATAAAAATAATAAGAGTAAAAAACAAAAGCGATTATTAAAAAAACTAACGATAATATTTTTACGTAATTATTTATTAGTATGTAATTATTATTATAATTTTGATCAATTGATTATATTATTAATTGAAAGGAAAATGAAACAGAATATAAAAATATGAACATTTATACATTTAAAAGGTTTGCTAAAGTCATTCCTTGAAGTTGCACTGTAATAAATTAATTAATAAAGATAAACATACAAAAAGTTAATAAAGTATAGAACCACACTCAGTTCAAGAAAGAAACAACATTAACAAATTATTTGCATCATATTTTGTATGTACAAGTCTAATTATGTATATTACTACCATGAAATAAATTTTCATCTTATATACCTAACAATAAGAAATTAAAAAAAAAGAGAAAATAGAATAAACCCATTTGTTATTATTACAGTATAAAGAAGGGTAATAGTTTAATACTCAAATTAATGTTGTATTTACTTCTCAATTCAAAAATTCGAAACCTAAAAATTGCATTAAATAATAATTTTCTTAGAATTTCGGATTTTCCAAAAAAATGTGAAATATTTTTGCTAAGGAGGACGGACCTCTAACGAAAATTTACAGAGAAAATGCGACTGGATTGGAAGCTGGGGAATATCGATTACAAAGTTAGTTTTAGATCACTCGTTTATAATCCTCAAGGTAGTAAAAAACATGGAAGATCTCGAACTACCAGACACCTGATGGCATTACAGGAATTGGACACTCTGACGCTACACAACTGGTTGCTTATACTCTCTCTTGGGGTAGCTCAGATTATGCGTTAAATAAGGCTTATTATTATGTATATGTAGAATTGTTTAATAGTAATTTTATAAATTTTAACTAGGCTCATACGAAATTTAAACTTTCCTATATTCGAAATGAAATATGTAAGTATATTGTTTGTCTCTTAATTTTGCTAATATTGATTTTGACATACATATTTATATAAAAAAAAGTAAAATGGATGAATATTTAATAATAAAAAAATATTCATTAAATAAAATATAACAAAATTAAATCCAATGTAATATATGTACATATGTCATACGGCCATGAAAACTATCGATGCTGAATGCGAATATAAGTTGTGACCATAGCTGCCAGATAAATGAAGCATCAAATCGCCAAATATTTGAGAAAAAATCGTCAAAGACGTTCATTGAAATCGTAAAAAAATCGTCAGAAAAAATAAATAAATAAATTGGAAGGTTTAAAAACTTAAGTCAAAATTTAATACGTGCGGTGTGAAGCTAATATAGAGTTTAGAAATAAACAAATAACTTCACTATATTAATTGGTGAGTTTAACTTTAAATACTGGGCTTTCGTGATAATCCTTGGCAATAACTTTAAAAGAACAATAATATAAATTAATAAAAGCTTTTCTTATTATTTGCAGTAATCTGTGTGTTTATTCAATATTACGTGGTTCTTTCTGAGTACGAAAAACTTTTCGCATTCTGCCATATTGGTGTTACAGACGTTAACAATTTTCCGATCCCTTCCAGGCTAGAGCACTTTTACTAGAGCAACTTTCCACTCTTGAGGGTAGAAAAAAAATGCATTGAAAGTTGAAATAATACTCTTAATTTCTTCCGAAGTAGCTTTAAAAGTATCCTCGGCTAAAAGACCCTCATCTTACTACACGTAAGGTTTAGCCATCGTTTTGAGTGGAGATACAACGTTTTGGTCAACTGATAAAAATTATTTGTTTGGAATGATTAAAGGTGGGTGCAGTAATAGGATTCAAGTTGAGACTTCAATCTGATTTGTATTCATTGTATTGATGTTAATGTTTCTATATTCAGCTTGTGTCAAGATAAGTAGACAACCAACATGACACTTTAATCTATTCGCAGACTAGAAAGCTTAGTTTCTCAAAAAAGAAGGGCCGAAATACAGTGGCATTCATAGTAAAAAAGAGGGGAGGCATAGCTGCCAGATTTGACGATTTTGAGCTCCAAAAATATCATTTTGACGACATGACGATTTATGCCCTTATTTTGACAATTTTTAGCAATTAAAAATTTTCATCATTTTCTTTACTTTAGTACATTAAAAGCCTCCTTAAGCTTTGTATTTGCTTTGCAGTTGTTACTGTTGGAAATTTATGATAGTAATAACAAGGAGTAAAGTATTATATTTTTAAGTTATTTTCGAATACCTTTGATGATTTTTCTGTATTTTAAGCCTTTTTAATCCTTTAAAAGGCAAAAAATTTCAACTCTTAAATAACATCGTAGTTGAGCATAAATTATCATATGCCGTTGCAGACAATTTTAAAAATTTCATTATAGCTTCTATTATTACCATCGGAAGAACAAAGGCAAATGCCATTATTTTTTTTCATATGACCAACACTCAGAGAATGACATTATGTTAGGAACTAGGAAAATATATTATAGGAAGGAGGAAAGAGGGAGCAGTGTTTATGGACACTATGTTTGAATATTTGTATACCATAAGTAACAGTAAAGATCTCTGCAGGAAGGGAGTTCCACATGCGAATAGGACGTCTAACAAATGAACTTTGTCTGTAATACAGTGTGCGATACACTGGCCAATCGACCACATATGGATGTGCTGGCCGAGAAAGACGAGTGTTACGTAGGAATATATAATTTTCATAACAAATCTCCTTATTTCGCTCGAGCAATACCCGTTGTAGTAGCGATAGAACAGTGAAACGCAAACCACATTGCAACAATGCTCCAATGAATCAATGGAGTTCGACACACTATCGTGATTAACGAGCTACTACGGCCTCTCCTGTAAGCGGTCGAGAAGCCTCAAAATAGACGTTAGGGGCCAACCCATACATGAGAGTTGTATTCCATTCTCGGAAGGTTATAAATGGTGTAAATGGTAAATAGATCAGATGAAGTGAAGTATTTATTGCACCGTCTTAAGAAACTAAGGCACTGAAAAATGTGTCAGTTCTAGCGAACATCGCACTGAATTTTCATACCCATAACGTCAAGATCTTCTGCTTCCCTAATATTTACACCACACATGGGTAGAGATGATACAATATTATTGCTGTTTAACATTGACTTTAAATGTTTTTGTTTTTAAAACCTTTCAATTTATTTATTTATTTTTTCTGACGATTATTTTACGATTTCAATGGACGTCTTTGACGATTTTTTCTCAAATATTTGACGATTTGATGCTTCAAATATCTGGCAGCTATGAGGGGAGGTGTATTCGTCCACATGATTATTATTGTTATTGTAGTGAAGAGGTGCCATATATTAATACGATATATTGCACTCCCTTCAAACTTTGTAGAGTATAGAATGTAATATCTCCTCCTATTGCCCTAACTAATTTTAAAATTCTGCTCAGTTCAACAAGAACAATATTCTGACCAGCACTTGCTACGTACTTATGTTTAACTTCTGGTATGTACTTTGAGTCAACAGCGAGTATACAAAAAACCGGTTGCTAACCTCAGGTTAGCCCTTTTTTCCCTTACGTAAAGTATATCTTTTTAAACATTTCTTCCCAATTTACAGAAAGATTATGAAACTTTCAGCGGAGTGGGCTGGGGTATTTCCTTCTGGGTCCTACATGATAGATATAACTAAGGCAAGTGATTAGTGCTTGCATGTATCCCATAAAGGAAACAGCGAACAATAGCTAGACTTTGCCTAAAGAAATTATCAAAAATACGCTGCTGCTTGTCGTTCTATGTTAAATATTATAGGCTTACAGTTAGGCAGCATCGATTATATAAATAAAGAATTTTTCCAAGTTTTCCTTATCGTTTTGGCTCGGTTTCAAATGGGTTAAATAATGATAAATCTACCTAAAATCCACTTTTGGGGTAAAAATAAAACGACGACTTATGCAATAGCTGTAATGGCGATAAGGAAGAAGAAATCACTAGACATCTGGAGATATGTTTAAGGCGTTAGCCTAACCTAGTGGTAACTTGACCTAGTGGTTAGGGCAGCCCAGATATTTAGCATAGAAGAACTTTTTTCTAAAAAAAAAAAAAACTACCACATACAATATTCTACAATATATAATATTTTTTCTATAGCATGCATACCATATATCGTACTATTTTTGCAAAAATTGAAAAGTCAGTTGCATTATTACCAAAACATTAAATTTCCAAATTTTATTTACCTGCTCGTTGAAATTTGACGTTAAAATCGGATTAGTGAGAGTTGTTCTATATTAGGTCTTTTCTACTTACATATGTCGAAAACGTAAACTCCTAATTTTATCGAAAAGCGTTTCGTTCTAAATTTGACTCGATAAGAACGTTAAAAATTGTCAAATCACTAAATCACATGTGTTTAATTCTTGAAAATAAAGTGAAAAATTATATATTTTTAATAATAATTCTAAATTATTGTTTACTTGATTGTGGTTGTGTCAATCAGAAAATGAAAAAATTTAAAAGAATTTTTATTTTGATTTCAATGTTTTATTGTAAATTTTTTATGCAAGTTTTTTACTTTCTGCCTTGTGGTGTTTTTTCGCGTTCTCCGCAAAATTTCTCATTTGGTATGGAGAAATTTTTTTATTACAATTTTATTATATTTTACCACTATTTATATCGAACAAACCCATTACTTAACAGAATTTAAAATGAGTACCATATTATATTCTCAATAAAATAACAAAAATACATATCATCATCGTCATTCTCACTTTATACTAATTTAGATGACGATATTTTTATACGTAGAAATCGTGTTTGTCGGCTGCCATTTAGTATTTTAAAGTCATTGTAGAAACTCGGTATTGTCTCCGTCTCACTGTAAATGCTCTAAATAGTGTATACATTTATGCTGGTGTGTATGATTGCAAGCTAAAACAATAAAAAGCTTTCTATTTATTTTGTTTATTGTACAAGATTTAACAATTAGTAAGAAATACACAAGTGCATATACATACATACATATATATGTATGTAAATCCGAAATTATTGTCGTACAGACAGAGAACATTTTCGTAAACGAAGAAATCAATAATACCTACATATTATTATTCCTTAAGGCATATACCTATAGTGAACTCATAACAATGGATGAAGAAAAAATGTGGAAAAATTTCTACGAGAAATTACAAGAAGCTAAAATGAATCCACAAACTGAGCATGAGTGCAAGTGAGTAAAAATACCTACATACCTATGTACATACATTTTTGTTTTTTAACTTCCATTCCGAAAAGAATATAATATTTTTAACATGGATTGTTTGTTGAAAAGAGTTTTGTGGTAGGAGCAGCTTCATAATTCTACATCGTTTACATTAGTATATCTAGGTATGTGTAAGCGTATCTTATGTCCATTTGGTAACTGGTTTGATGAAAAAAATGCTTGTATTATTCATATAAGTTTGACGCTGAGTAAACACATAATTCTCTTATATTGTAATTTACATATTTTGCCTCTCACCATTGACTGTCAAGTACTTTAGCACATTTATGTCAGAATTTTAAATATAAATTAATTTAGAAATTAGAATCAGTATAAAATATTTTCTTTCTCAAAAATAAAACAAAATTCATTTTCTAAGTATTTTGCAATATGGTCTATAAAATGTAAAATGATGCCAATTCTTTTATTTAAATTCATTTATCACCTGCATAATTTATTTTAATTTCCAATCTATCCTTAATTAAATGCATATCTATCAATGTCAATTAAAAAAAATTACTTTGCTAACTTCTACATATAATTTGATATGATGGCATTTCGGTATCTGTGTTAATATTAACACACTGAATGATCAAATTAACATGGATGGATCAAATCTACTCTGTCTTACCTAACTTCTAGGCATTTTTCAGAGGAAATAAATAAACAATAATGTATGGATTTAAAGCGTTGTAATTGAAGCGATTAGTATTTTTTAAATGTGCGATATGTTCCTGAGCGCTGCAGTCTGCAAAAAAGCAGAGACGTAAATTTACATGACTCGTTCGTTACATATTAAGATTTATTATGAGAACAAAATATTTTACAAAATAAAATTCTCAAATCTATATATGTACATATGAATGTACATACTTTTCGACTGAAATGAACTTAGTCACCGAAAACTTCGTGGCTACATCTACTTAAATACCTTATACTTTATTTCTTTTATTTTCTTTTTTGTTTTTTTTTTTTTTTTTTTTTTTACTTTTAAGCTTAAGTGTATTTTTAAGTTGGTGGTGAATAATAGTTTCTATTAATACAAACAAATATCTATATACAGTGGGTTTAAAGAGTCACATAAACCAGTATAACGAATACAAATTTCACTACCTAATAATATTATATAGGTTTGATTAGTTTTCCAGTACAAGCGTTTGATTGTTGAATAATTCGAAAATATTTGCATAAAAAAAATCATTAAATAATAAAACTTCAAAAGTTCAAAAGACTTATTTTCCTTTAGCCCCATTTGATTAGGCTTAAATTTTTAAATCCATTTCAAAATTGAACTGTGTAAAATCAGTAAACGTCTCAATAGTATTTTATACTATGTTCAGACATGCACTTTTATTAAATCAATATTCGGTTTATTGAGAACAATATTTTTAGCGTTCAGACATATAATATACGAAAATTTATTTGACAGCTGGTAAACAAAACAGCTGATTGCTTCAACAACATTGCTTTTAATTTAATCGCGAAAATTAGTGCCAAAAAATTTTTTAGAAAAAATGGAAAACAATTTAACATTTAAAAAGGTATTGCTAATGATTAACCGAAACGCCGAGCTGTTGCGGTTAATAGGAACTACTTTTGAATCCAAAGTGGCTTTTCTCAGAAGGATGAGAAAGAAAAATTTGATATGAAACTCAATATAAAATACAAACATTTCTGCTGACCTTCCATTTTTTGTTTGTCGTTGTTTACATTTGAGTTGTCAAATATTAATAGAAAGCGTTCGGAAAAATGTAATCTGCTCACTGAACGTACTTATGACAGTGCTGTATTTAAAGTTTTTTATCAATATTATAACAATTTACGAATTTATTGGCCAATAATTAATTGAAATTTTATATGAAATATTGAGATCAATAATGCCGTTTATTGCGATTTACGCAATAAAGGTGCATGTCTGAACCCAGTATTATGCTTAAATACAACTAAATCGCAATATTGCTTCCCATACATATTTTGTTCTTAATCTTTAAGGCGTCTGGAGATGATCAAATAAAACCATCAACGCCTTATATGTGTGCGTGTTGCCGTTATATACGTATACGTAGTGGTCTTTGATTGATGAAAATCAAAAAATTTTGATTTTTTCATTTGATGAATTTTTATTTGATCGTCTCCAATTCTGATTGACAAGCATTATCTCATTTGCTTCGATATCGTCGTAATGAACACATCATCCATGCGCGGATAAACAAACAAATATTTTTTTATTGTGAATGTATATTTTATATTTTGTGTGTATATTTTATTTATTATTATATTTTTAAGAAGTTAAATTGTGTTTGGTAAACGTTCATGCCATCATGGAGAAGTGCAAAGATAAAAAAAATGATATTAGAATTAATTCCAAAATATCAATGTTTACCAGCGTTGTGGAATGTAAAACTGGAAGAAACAGTAATAGAGAAGAGAAAAAAACAATATGAAATTTTCCATCCAAAGTTTTTTTCTTTTTTTATATTTTCCTTTTTTCTTAATGCAATTGCACAAGATGTTAAAAGCAATAAATAAACCGTCATCCGATGACATTTTGCGAAGCGTATACTACAAAATCAAAATGCAAATGATGATTGGCGAATTTATTTGAACGTGTCCTTTTATACGTCGAAACACACGACACTCACACTTATGCATTATTTGATCGTCTCCAAGCGCCTTTAGAAATGTTTTTACTTCATTATTGTGTTTTTTCCATTGTGTTTCACTGTGCGGGTATATTTGTACACTACTTTTGTTGTATGTATGTTTGTATGTAGGAATACAATTAGGTAACACCGGTGTTTACTTACAGTATTGTGCAAAACTCAAGCAGTAAATTGCATTCCAAGCAACAAGCCAAAATTTCTAATGGTTTTTTGAGTTTTAGAAGAAACTATGTACTCTTCCTATTTACTATAGAACTGAGATAATAGAGCAAAAACAACAATATGGTTTCGTAAATTATATTGTTAACTGTTTAACTAGTTAAGCGCTGTTACGTGTAAAAAAATAAAAATATAGCGATATTTAAACTATTGAACAATTGCAAATAAATACAATAAAACGGGTTATTATAAGAGTGGTGGAAAAAAATCTATAAACAAATGTAACCAAAATATTTTACACATTTTTAAAAGAAATCTCCACGGCGGTTGTTACATTTTTAAATTTAAATCTTCATGACAGGTACATATGTTGAATAACGCAAGTAGTGAATAACTCAAAAAGTTATAGGGCATGCCAAAAAAAAAACGTTACCAATTGCTAAAAACTTATCTTAAAATATCTGCTTTTAATTTTTTGCTTTAGATTAAATTATGCATAAAAGCATTCGAAATTTAGAATTTTTATATTAATTTTTTTTTTATGTAATAAACGGTAAAAATTTACTTTGATTTTTCATACAAATTGTTGTTTAGTTTCTACATAATACTGTACAATTCAAACACATTTTTGTTCATGCGTGTATAGATATACATATGTATGTGTATATATTCATGTTTACATGAATGTGTTATTAACATTTTTTGTATATCATGTTAATTTCTCTGTTTCGCTCTACTGTAAAAATTGTTAGTCAGCCCAATGAGTAAACAAATAAATCTGTTTATGAATCCGGTTTCTTCATTCTCTGTACTTATTCGTATTTTTATAAACGAAATACTATAAATGGAATTATTTTTTTCTCAATTATGACCAAATGGTTCTCTTCGAATATACACATTATGTTTCTTAATACATTGCTTACGGGTCACGAGATACAATGTCGTTTTTTTTCGATTTAATAGCCAAATATTTTTGTTACGTTACCAGCTAAACGAAGCCTCTCACATTCTTAAAACTAATGATTAACGAAACGACTGAATTTCGACATTCAGAAAATGTAGACTTGATTGTACGTACCGTATTTTATGATTATAGATTTTGTAAATTTTTTATTTATTATTGTACATTGTTTTTTTTTTATTATTTATTTGCAATCTATTTTCCAATAATAAGCAAATTTTAAATTATAAGTTTTGTGTTTTAAATGGCAAAAAAAAGGTGGTATCATATCTCGTTAAGACTCTCTTGTAATCCGCATATATTGAAATCAATAAAGAACAAGGGCAGGAAGAAATTTCCTACCAAACGATTTAAAGTTTTTTAGTCTATCGGAAAAAGAAGCGAAGCAAGACATGGATTGGACAACGGAATATACATACCTTACCGAATATTACATTCCAAAACATTTTTCAAGTTTTTTTATTGTGTTCATTAATATACAATTCTGAATTTAACTAAATTACACTTTACTATAATAAACAGTGGTAACAAAATTTTTAAATCTTTACATATGTATATACAGAATCCTCTTTCAGGACTTTCAAATGTAACTTAAAAAAGAGTGGGAAATTTAAAAGTTTAAATTTAAAAAATGCAATAACCAAAAACGGTTTAAGATTTTGACAAATTTATTTTTATGTTGTGAAGTACAATTGTTCCGGTTAGAAATGGAATATTAATTCATTCATATAGCTGCCGCGCTGCTGGCCTCACAGTACCTCTTTCGATCGGACCACTTTTCGTGCACTTTTTTGAGTATATGGGCTCGTATCTAGGCAATGGCATCACGATTGTTAGCCTTGAAATGCTCAGTTGTCTCTGGTTTGTCGGCATAAGCCTCTTCTTTAAAGGTGCCGCACAGAAAATAGTCTAACAGTGTCAAATCACAGCTTCTCGGCGCCAATGACATCACCATTTCGGCTAATTAAAAGACCATCAAATGTGTGGCAACACTTATCTTTGACGGCACCCCACAATAATAGTCCAACGGTGTCAAATCGCAGCTCCGAGGCTCCAAACGACATCAGCTCTGCGGTTGATAATGCGATCTTCAAAAACAGGGCGCAAAACATCGAGTGTAGCTTCGGCTGTGTGGCACGTAGCGCCGTCCTGTTGAAACCAAATGTTGCCAATATCCTCCTCTTCAATTTTTGTGAACAAAAATTCGTTCAACATGGCCCGATAACGATCGCCATTGACTGTAACGGCCACTCCTTGCTCATTTTTTTTTTCGAACGTCCCCGGCCACACACTAACCCACCCTCACCCGCCCGCGGAGGGCTCGTCCCCATTACGTAGGGACACGTGCACACTACAGTCCGGACTGTAGCGGGTAAGGGAAAAGTAATGGCAACGAGAACATAAAACAGCTACAGAACTTAATCACAAGCTGAATAAAGTAACAATAAACTACGTAAGGCAAGAACGAAAATACATTTTCATATAATAATTTTACAAATAATTGCCAGCATATAAGCTACGTTTTATATTACAAACACTACAATTAAAATCAATAAAATCATAATATAAGTTAAAATCATTACATAATCTACGAAAAGGAAAATTACATCCATAGTTCGTTCTATAAAAATCTAAAGAAAGAGGATGATAGTGCCGTGAAAATCTTGCTGGAATACTGAAATTCAGGTTACAAAGCAAAAACTCAGAATCGATATCACCTTTAACCAGATTAAAAACAAAACAAACCCCTAAAACAACCCTTCTACGTTCCAAAGTTGGAAGTTTTATCAAACCTAATCTTGCCTCATATGACGGAAACCCATTGGCACAATCCTATCCTAAGCCACGTAAACAGAATAATAAAAACTGCTTTTGGACAGACTCAATTGAATCACTATGACAACGATAGTATGGACTCCAAATAATAGACGCATACTCCAAAATAGGTCTAACAAGTGAAGTGTATAGCAGTCTTGTTATCTAAGGATCAATGAATTCCCTAGCCCATCTTTTCGCAAAACCAAGAACAGAAGAAAAATGGCCCAATTATGCCTCTGGACCAAAATCCGCACCAAACAGTGACTCGTTTTGGGTGCGTCGGCTTTTCAATGTATGCGTGCGGGTTTTCTGTGCCCCAAATGCGACAATTTTGCTTGTCAACATACCCGCCAAGATCAAAATGAGCTTCATCTGAAAAGATGATTTTTTTTTACCATTCACGAAATAAGCACTAGTTGAAAAAAAAAACGTTAGATGGCGGACCCGATAGTGTTATAAAGTTTTATAATGAAAGAAGTTATTGATAATTAATTTTTAAAAATGAATTTTTAGGTGTATTAGGGGCTGTCACATATTAATAACAGATATCTTATTTTACGAATTGATATAATTTTTATTACAATATATCTGAACATCATACATAAACTCAGAATTTTGTAATGGCCTCCAAACTGATGTTATCTATGTATACAGATTTCAGGCATTTGACAAGGTGTACAACAATATGCTCTTACTAAAATTTATCACAATAGTATTCTCCAGAAATATTTTGAATTGATTTAAATGATATATAAAAGTTACATCTGGAGTTGCACAGGAGGCCTTGGTGGTCTTTATCGACAATTGACATAACATATTCAACATCTAGAGTAAGATTGTTGTAAGATCCTCAGATTTCTCCTTCAGTAAAAATAAATGTATTACCAGCATACATATACATATTACTATTTTTGAGTTGTTTGTTAAGCATGATTCAAACCATTGTAATTTTTTTCGTCATTTTTATTATTTCTGTAGAAATACATTTCTGCCGATTGTTTCAAATGCTCTTTTGAAGCGTGAGAAAATTTTCATTATTTTATTCGGTTTTCATCCATTGATTTATTAGATAGTTAACCGCCGGTTCGCACAATAATTTCTTGTGATTTCCATAACATTTGTGTAGCATCTCTGTTGAGATTTACAATCTATCGATTTGCTCTCCAGATCCCCTTAACAATAAATCTTGCTTTTGGAAGCGAAAAACAGAATCTAGAATCCCAAAGGACTACATCTGTTATGAGATATTCGGAAGGGCTTAATAAAACAGAGACATGCAAACGTTTAAGAGCTATTATTACAACTTGCCGTTAAACTTGGGTTTAGTTAAAGGTACCTTTAGCTAAAGGGAACTGTAAAGTTACCTTTAACTGATTTTCATTATTACAACTTACAGATACAATAAAATTGAAATATGGCAGTGCCGGAGCAAAGTCGATAAAACTGCTCAATTAAACAAGTTTTTTTTTTAACGCAGTGGCAACAACGGACTTCGTTTTTTGTTGTATATGCTCATTTTGTTTAAATTTGAAGTTGCCATATCGAAAATAGTATATGATATGGCAAGTTCAAACATAAAGTGACCTTTAAATGTTAAAGGTAGGATGATGTTCCCTTTAGCTTAACGATCACTTCTATCTTATTGGGTACTCATAATAATGAAAAACAATTTATCTGCCCGTTAAAATCCTCCCTTTAGTTAACGGCAAGTTGTAATAATGGCCCTAAGTATATTATAGTTACAAAAGTTTAAAGTCGCCGTAGTCTAGTAGGTAGTGTGGTGGCTTAATAGACGTAAAGCCACTGTTCAAATCCCAGATCAGACATCTCCAGCAAAACAAAATATGAAAGAATATTTCTTCGGCGGCTTCCTCTCAGCAGATTTCTGGAAAAAACTCGGAGAGTAAATTAAATTGCTATGAATAAAAGATTCTCAAAAAAACCTGTTGTTCGGAGTCGACTTTAAACTGTAGGTTCCACCACTCATGTATGAAATTAACACACTCACCATAAGTGGTGCGAGAAGCTAACTCGTAATCCTGACTAAAGTGTTGTAATAACCAATTGTATATGTATGTATGTATAGTTTGAAAACGTTATGCTTACTTTACCAAAAATACTTAATGTATTTCGGACTATCATTCTAACTTTAGAAAGAAACACAATACTACTGAACAGTATTAATATTTGAAAGGTTTGGAAATTTCACATAATATAAGATCTTTTTTCAATCGCTTCCAATCATTAAATTTAAATAAAACTATGTTTGTGTGAGATATCATCGTAATTCTTTATTCGTTTAAAAGACCTGTTATTCACCTTATTTGTGGAATATAAGCCGATACGGCTTCCACCACCATGAGACGCCCATATCTTCAAATCTCTCGTGCAGAATATCAAATGTGGCATGAGTTAAGTGACACGTAGGTACTCCAACTCAGGCTAAAAGAAGTTGGTAATTATCGATCTGAACAATATTCGACAGTGTACTTATATGTAAATTCTGTAAATATTGACTCAGATTGAACCAAAAATGTTATATTCTATAATATTACAAGAATAAATATTTATGATAACATAAAAAAAATAATTGGTACTTTTTGAATTTTGCAATACTTTAAAAACACATATCATGTTCTGAACGGCTGACTTCGTGCAAATGTCTGTACAGTAATCCTTCGATTTACGTCGCCTCGATAAACGTTGTTTCGATTTACGTCGTCAAATTTTTTGTTCCCTCTAACTTCAATTTGCGTCGTCATTCGACTTTCGTCGCCTTTTTTTGGAACCAACTGCGATGTAAATCGGGGGATTACTGTAAATTCATATAACCTTTTTACGTTCCTTGTTAAACTTAATAATTAACTTTGTAGTTACGTCGCCTTTTTTTGGAACCAACTGCGACGTAAATCGAGCGATTACTGTATATGAATTTCTTTGCATTGTGTTGCGTTCGTGTGTGTGTTTTGCTTTGTGTTCAGTTTCGTTTTTATTTACATTATTCGTTAACATTTTAACATTTCTATAACTGCACAAATGTTATTACGGCAAAGTACGTTACGTTTTTACGTTTTCTACGCTTGGCTAAGCAGCGCGTTAATGATTGTTGATGTAGTCATTGCTTCAGAAATGGAATTCATCGGTGAAGATTATTTTATTAAAAATTTTAATTTTTCTCTTGTTTTATAGATGGCCCAAGATCACGTTGCAAAATGTGGATCGTTTTATATTCATTGCTGCGAATGGATATTTTTGGATCTCCTACAACACTTCAGCTCATAGCTGCTATATTTTCGGTTGAACGACCACTACGTTGATAAATTATTTTACTGTTATCATGAACGGATCGAGCTTGTTCAAATTTATCTATCATACACTTGATACCGAATACCGAATTTTGTTCCAAATTTCCTAATTACACCTTAAAAACGTTTGCCATTATCAAAAAATTTAATAAAACCACATTGTTCCTTCGTGTAACATTCCATTATTAACCAACCGGAATGTATTTAGAATCTGAAACTAAAATTTTGATAAAAATTACAAGTAGTAAGTACCGGGCAAAATTAAAATGATTCCCCAATTTTGAGCACAATTTACTATTTGGAAGTCTTATTTGAATTATTGTATCTATGTATACATAATCTTGAAGAGTTTGTAATAATGTAATGTTTGTAAATAATTTTTTTTTTATTTATATTTTCAATTACTCATGAAACGAGTACATATACATATGTATATTTTGAATGGGTAAATGCCTAACTCTAATTTCCTTATCGTAATCTTATTATTAAAAATCTATAAAATTTTTTTATAGAAGTTTTGTTTCTGACATAGTTAAAGATCGAAAACTAATTATTTTTATACGTAATAATCCTACATATGGGCCAATAGAATTTGATATCGAATTTTTTTTTATCAGACATGAGGCTATGTTTCCAACCCCAGGTCAGACATCTCGAACAAAATGCAATATGAAAAAATATTTCTAGCAAAGTAAGAGATTTAGTTCTTCCGCGATTCCCTTTCTTACTAAAATTTGTATGAGCCGCCAGACAATTTCTTAAATGGTCGTCAAGGAATTACAAGGAAATATTTTCATTAAGTTGACAAAATGCAATCTCAATAGGAGCCCAGAAAATTCTAAATCATCATTTCATTTATTTTCGATCGATTACATAAAAGGAACCCAGTTGCTCTGCTTGGGACGCCCCACTCATGATGTTGTTATAATCTTTAATGACTACTGGGCAAGTTACTTCACTTTTCTATAGTGAAGTAGAAGAGTTTTCTCCTCTAGATACAGTATGTACATATATTTCCCAATAAAAGAACTTGAAATGCCCAATTTAAATGTTTTTTTATAAACAAACGGAATTTTTGTCACGTTTCGTCAAATGTAATTCTTTCAAGGAAATATCGAAATTGTTCGCAAGGAAAGAAAACAACATTAATTATAGCCGTCAATGTGTATAAATTAAAATATAATAAATTGCAATGATGAAAGTGGGAAATAATTTCAAATAACAAACTGGTTGTCGCGGTCCAGTGTATAGTTAGCGGGTTTACTCTGACATCTAAAAAAAAGAAAGAAAAATTAGGTTTTTACTCTCAAATTAAAGATTTTTAGAGACAAAATCAATTTTTTACAAATCAAAAACAATTATTTTCAATACAAAATATATTTTATTCGGAACTAGCTAGCGTTGCTACGCCTCCAACTAAAACAAATTTGAAGCATTTTATTGATTTTGTTCATTTAAAAAAAAATTGACATAAACTTTAAAAATGTATAGGTTTTCGATTATGAACATTTATTGAAGTGCTGTCGGAAATTGGTAATACTAACTTATAAGCCTTCGTCGGCTCATGCGCAACAACTTTGCAAAAGATCATAACATAATTAAATGCACAGTTTACGATTTAATTCATTTTTATTAATTTTCAGTTGCGCCACCTGTCGGAAATTGGTCATACCAACCTAGAAACCTTCCCCGGCTCATGCGCAACAACTTTGCTAAAGATCATAACATGATCAAACGCATAGTTTACGATTCTATAAGGTACATACAAACATACATTCATTTTTATATATATAGAAGAAGATAAATTAAATTAATTTCATTTGAAATTTAATTTTTAAAATATTTTTTTTTTATTAAGGCTAAAGTAAAAAATAGGAATTTTGAAAATAAATATTTAAATCGCTCCTTTATTGCAACATAGTCATATCTCAAAAAAACTTGAGCTTGGCAAAATGCGATTTAAGTTTTCAAGACATGAGTCCTATGATCTATTTGCATAACTTCTAATTGCTATAACTTCGGTTCAGCTTGGGATATAAAACTGATTTTTTTTTCAACATGTACAGAAGGTCTAAAAGACCAGTTTTGCTTAAGTAACTACAAATTTTTAATTTTTTGAGATATGACTATGTTGCAATAAAGGAGCGAAATGTGGTCATAATAAAACTAAACATTCGTGAAAAAAGTTTAAGTGCTTTAAGTTTGATTTTTTTACATTCATTTCGTTAAAATATATTGTTCCCAAAGCACTTAAGAGCTTTTCATTGTTTTTATATGAAACTCTTTAATCATTTAACAAACACGCTCCAAGTTGTGTAGCCTTTTTATTGTTGTGTGCCTTAAATTACTAATATTTTCACTTTTTATAATACCAAATTAATAAAAAATGCTATCTATTACACGACCTAATCGTCGAAATCAGCTTCAGGCGGATATTTCTTTAAAGGACAACGCGTCAACAATATCTGCCCTTGCCATCAATCTAGACGACGTGGAAAATATAATTGTATTAGCATGGAAAATATAATATATTTATCAAATTTTTTGACGAAGAGAAAACCATTATCAAAGTTGCCGAAATAGCTAATGTAAATGAAAATACTGTTACATTAATTATAAATCGCTATAAGAAACGTTATAAAAAACGTGGGGGAAAACATCACTCAGAACTGAATGGAATGATATTGGATACAATTGAAAGAAATTTGCTGACAAAACTTAGAAGTCCATAATGGTGTGCTAAGTACGACGAGTATACACACTACATTAAAAACTTTGAGAATAATCTTAAAAACTATCACAATTAACATCGACCGTTTAATAGCGATTCCACAATTCATCGACGCATTCATTAAGCATTAAATTTCGCCCTAGAAGCAAGGATAAAATTACTATTCATTGAGGAATCGGGTTCCAATTACCACCTTCGCAGTAACAGGGTAACAGAAAAATACAGCGGCACGTGTCCCTCATTGCAGCCGTGAATATGCATGGGATTTTATATAACCATCATATTACTAATTTATAATTATATCTTTCCTTGAAGAATTGTTCAATAAGTTTGAAGATACATAAAACTCTAAATGGTGAAGATAAATTTGCACAGTTTGGGCTTAATTTAGTGTTTCTTCCTCCATACTCGCCCATGCTAAATCCAATCTAAAGCTTTTTCAAAATCATGCAATTGATACCAATAATCATACAATCCGTGTACTCAATAACACCTACAGATTGTAGCAACTATTACCTAGATATGACAATGAAATTGTCATTAGCCGCGTCTAGAGAGCCGTATTATATGTAGATTAACAGTAATACGATAGTATTGAACGTCAGTTATAGGAATTTAACTTTGTGGGGGTAAGCCTTCGGGTTTGGGGGTGGATCGAGTAGTGATCTCTTTTCGTTTATATTGTTTACAATTCACAATATTATAATCGTAATTACAGGGGTGGTTTATACACTTTAACAAAACTTAAATCTAAACTTAAAAAAAAAAAAATAAAAGTTTGCTGAATTTGAATTGTAATCAGTGGCGTAGCTACCTAGGGGCTAGGCGGGGCGGTGCCCCGGGGCCCTCAAGCTCAGGGGGCCCTCGAATCCTTACCAGAAATCTTGATCGAACTGAACTTTTGGAAATTTCTCCCATTTTCAAAATAAATATGACAGGTTGGAACCCCACTTTAATCATGACAACTCAGTTGAGAGAAATTCAAAAGTTATGCCTATGGAATTCCCCTAAATTCGTTCTGAAGGTTGGCAGTGTTGTTAATTAGACGGATAGTGATATGTTCGTTTTATTATTCATCGATGTGCGTTTTATTGTGAATTTGATTTATGACTTTTTTTTCAAGAACGGTTAAAAAATTAATGATGTATCAGGAGTAAGTAAGTTAATGTCAATAAAGTTTTTTCTACTGGTCAATATATTATTTGATTTTACCACTCATATTGATGTCCGTTAAGTCAATAAATCGTGTCATATCTATAGATTTCGGCTACAGCTCATTGTATGATGCGAAATATCGTGAAAAAATGCAAGTCACTATTAGGTACATTAATTCAGGTCCGCGGGCAGGAGATCGTTCATGGTCTCCACCGTTAAATGTGGTAACACTAACGGTTATAATTTTTTTCCGGGGATTTCTCAACGATACTTGTAGCGTATCATTGTGTTTCTCTTTCCTTTTATTTTAATTTTGACGTCGTTACTGAACAGTGAGTACCTACCTACTCGAGCACAATCTAATATTGTATTGTTTAAATAAATTAGGAAACTAAAATTATGGATAAAAAGAAGAAACCCAGTGGTGCATTTAACCGCAAACAACGCCAAGAAAGAGAAGATAGTAAACAAAAATTGCCCAAAATTGACAAGTTTTTTAGTCAGCCTTCTGCAAGTACATCTTGCTAAAATATTTCTATTAATATTGAAATATTTATGCTTTTAGAATCTACAAGATATCTGAGTGCAACAATTCAAAATGATTGAGAGCTTGGGGACCAATCTCGAAACCCATCTACTAGAACAAATTAGAGCGTCACCGTTTTTTGCCATCATAATAGATACGACACAGGACATATCGAAGGTAGATCAGCTAAGCATTGTTGTGAGGTATGCAGTAATAACCAGATCGGAAAATGGACAGCCAATTGATATAGAAGTAAAAGAAGTGTTTCTAGGCTTTTATGCAGCCATCAAACATGGCCCGACCTTTATATAATAAACCCTTGAATCTTCTCTATTTCGTTTTATTAGCCAAACCTACACCAAGTATTAATTGTAATTTATGTTGTTACTGTTTAATATTTTAAACAGAGGTTATGTAGCTTAGCATTTTTAAAGTATTTTTAAAGTATTTGTATATTTCATATTTTTATTTGATAAAACATAATCAGTTTACATAGCAGTGGGGCCCCATTTTTTAATTTGCCCCAGGGCCCTTGCTTGCCTAGCTACGCCACTGATTGTAATTAATTGAATTTGAAATGAAAAAATTTAATTCAAAGTAAAAGAAATTGTATTTGTGTTAAAGAAAATTTAATTTGTGTCAAATATGTTTTATTTATGTTGAAAAAAATTGTTTTTAATTTGAAAAAATTTAAATTTGTCTCGTAAAATCAGTAATTAGAGAGTAAAAATCTTTATATGTATATTTCTTCGATTATCTAATACCGTTTCGATACTGCAGTTTTAAACTCTGCCTCTGTTATAGCTGTAAACCAAAAAACAAACTACCTCCTTGGATTGTACTTAGAAAGAAAATTACACTGAATTACATAACAGTGACAAAAAGATACCATGTTAAAAAATTAACTACGGTAGTTTATTTTTAATGGCTCTAAAAAAACAAGAAAATGATATAAATGTAAGTTTCACAAAAGTATTTTTCAATCTACAGTCGCCATCTATTCGTCAGGTAACAGCTAATTTTTGGAAAACTCTCATTATAAGGAATAACTCTCTGAAATCTCTTAGGAGTATGAAGAACATAAATAAATAAATAAAAAAAACTGTTTTAAAAGACCTTATTTTTTCTGAATGAAAGACAATTAGGAATAGAGCAGAGATCCAAAATAACTTGTGAGGAAATTAAATTATACGTCTTGTATTGTTGGTTCTTATACAAGAGTTTGATTCACAGCAAACACAGTCACACACTCAAATTTGTATATAGAATTAAAAGTACATGATTTAGTTACCAAATCGGAGAGAATAAAAGAAAATGAGCGTACGAGTTGTAACCACCGAAGTGTAAAGTTGAATGGAGTTCAGTGGTAGTGGCATTTATTGTTATTACTAGCATTGGTGTCATCGTTGGGTTATAACTATTTTCTCTAACATTTGTTAAACTAGTTTGCTACTGACAAAGGTAGAGGTTGTTTTCATTTAAAACAAATATAATTCCATTCATTCATAGTTAAATTGTTCTGTTTGGCGTCAATATAAAAATCAATAAAAATGGAAACCATTCAATTATCAAAAACGTAATTTTTTGTAAAAAAAAAATACTTAAAAATCTTAAGATTGTTATATACTTTTTGCTTGAAGAACTTTATAAACAGGGACAAATTAAGATTAAATGAGATTTAAACAACGTTTTAAGAAGCTTCGAAATGTCTGTGCTCAAAGCATTATTATATGTGGGCATAAAAGGTACACATTTCAGGTATTTAGTACTATTATAAATAAAATATATGTATTTATCATCTTTTACTATGTGGTCTATTTACAAAACATAACTGTCGTCTGGATTTTACAATGGAAAAATTAAATTAGATAAAGAAAAATTAAAAACAAAACATGTCTCCATAAATTTTTTAATTGTTGATATAAACCGAACAGTTATTGGCGTATGCGAACCACTCTACCATGCCTTTAGTGGGGGAGTATGCTTCTAAAGCGACCTAAAAAAATGTAATACAAATACACAAAAATGTTTTAAATGTTGAGAAATATGTATGTGTGTTGGTTTGTAACAGCAGCAATCACAAAGAAAAACTATATATATTAAAGTGCGTTAATGTGTTATGCAATGTATGTGTGTACGTACATATATGCATATTATAGCAAGAGTAAACAATACATATTTACATTTTATCTAAGACAAAAGAACAAGTTGCACCATATTTCAAGATAAATTGCCAGTTACTGAATTAGATGGTTTTAATTTGTCTGGAATATTATTTTCACAAGCTTCCACTCTATAATGCTTTTACACACAGACTGTTTCATGACTTCAGAAATAACTGTTAATTCACTATGAAACAAGTGGTAAAAAGCACAATAATACACAAAGAAAATTTCCAGATGATGGGAATCGGCGTAGAAATATTTTTTTATATTTCCTTTTGTTCGAAATGGCAGAACTGGCGTTTGAAGCAAGGGCTCGCGTTTATTACCTACTAGACTGAGGCAATCACTTTGAGATAATAAAATAAATTTAAAATAATAAACAAATGTAACGATAATATCTTTTTATGGGAATTTTATTTACTCTCAGTGTTTTGCCAGATATCTGCTGAGTGGAAGTCACCGAAGAAATATTTTTTCATTTTTCGATTAGTTGGAGAAGTCTGACCTGGGGTTTGAATCGAGAATTCACGTCTAATAAGCCAACACACTACATACTAGACTACGGCGTCGTAATCCAGATGAGAAAGGCATGAAATCGGCAAATATTAAAAAAAATTCGTCAAAATCGTCTTAGTGGTTCATTGAAATCGTAAAAATAAACGAATAAAAGAAACATTTTTTTTTTTTAAATTATTTTTATTGTAGTAAAGCGTAAAAGGCTAATTCACTGTACATATTTTAGTTTTAATAATTAGTTAATTAGTTAAAAATTTTTTCCTTTTAACACTTTAATTATAAAAAAGAGCTTAAAATATAAGTATTTGTATACAAAATATTTGTATGTTTAAAAAACATAGCTACATAGTTTACAAATATATGTATATTAGAAATAAATCTTTTAATTAATTCACGTACAACTTTAAAGTAGAATCCGTTACAATTGCTAAGTCTTAAATTGTTAAGACTTTTGTGTACAAATTCTGATTCTAAAGATAAATTTTAAAGAAATTTATTACTTTTATTTGATTTAGATTAACTCGTCTAAATATTCTCTCTACATTTGCTGAAGAATGTGGCATTACTAATATTTTTGGAACAGTGTTGAAAAATTGAAATTTTGAAATGGTACTGAACTATAACTGAAAGAGTACTTTTTCGCATCAACTGGTACTTTTGTAAAAAAATACATACATACATTACAATCCCTCAATTAGGATTATGACCTATCTTCTTATCTTCTCACCACTTACCACTTATGTTGTGTGCGTTAATTTTATAATGAGTGGCGGGACCTACAGTTTAAAGTCGACTCCGAACGACAGATTTTTGAGTAACTTTAAATGGTAATTTTATTTACTCTCAGAGTTTTTGACAGAATGAGGTCGCCGAAGGAATATTTTTTCATTTTTCGTTATTTTGGAGATGTCTGAGATTGGGTATGAACCGTGGGCTCACATCTAGTCAGCCAGCACACTAACTACTAGACTGTTTATTTCTTCATATTTAATGCACGTACGGTACGGAACAGAAAAACTAACGACTTATACGTGTTCCTCACATATAAAACAAAAACTGCTAATTCTGAACGTAACAAAACGTAAAAGTTTCGTGTGGTCAAACGTCGCCGGAACGTTATGGAACATACTTTCGTTTGTAGCATATGAAGAACAATGTTAATGCTTACCGAAATCATATGTCGGTTCGGCAGGCGTTCTCATTGTCTTTTGTATTCTAAAAACGAACGTACGTTCCGTGGACGTTTGGCTAACCGGGTCTAAAGACATATTCTACCTTTAGCATTGCGTTGCTAATGCATTAATAGTTGAAAAGCACACGACATAAAATATGTAATAATAAAAAAGTACTAAAAGCGTCGCGGGGGTTCTTCGGTATTTTTGAAATGGAAAAGTACTGAAAAAGGTACTAAAGTACTGAATTTTTCAACACTGTTTTGGAATAAATTTCACCAAGGCTGAAAAGAAAAAGATAGCATCTCGCATTTTCATTTCTGACAGTTTGTTTTTTTTTTTTAAATTGAATGGTTTTATATGTATAATTTTCAAGAAAAATTTGTTTAAAGTTTAAAAATTTTAAGTGTCTCAATTCAGACTTAAAGTACTAATATAAAGAAAATGACGTACATTTTTAATTTCTAAAAATCGTCAAAATAGGGACATAAATCGTCAGATCGTTAATATGATTCTTTTAGAGCACAAAATCGTCAAATCTGGCAGTTATGGATGTAATGACCAATTATGTATATATATATGAATGATAATAAATAAATATTGTAAATATAAAAGTATTATAAAAAATAAAAGTATGAGATGAAATTTGGAGAGAAGTATGAAATATGATTAGAAGTCGCCGTGGTCTAGTAGGTAGTGTGCTGGCTTATTAGACGAAAGGCCCGAGTTCGAATCCCAGGTCAGACATCAAAACGAAAATATGAAAATATTTCTTCGGCGACTTCTTCTCAGCAGATTTCTGGCAAAAACTCTGAGAATAAAAATTGCCATGAAAAGCTTCTCAAAAAAAATCTGTCGTTCGGAGTCGACTTTAAACTGTAGGTCCCGCCACTCATGTATAAAATAAACGCACACAACACGAGTGGTGTGAGAAGCTAGGACGTTGTACAATGGGTCAGTTCGACCTCCGGGTATACTGTACTTGTCACAGTTGACAAGTACACGTCCTCTAACCTAACCTAACCTAACCTATGAAATATGATTAAGTTTTCGCTAATCACGAGTGTATAAAAGTACAAGAATTTCCAATTTACTCAGGTATGAACAAAGGATTCAAATCTATGACAATAGTTAAGTTTCGGAATGTATCACAAATCCTACCAACAACGGTATTAATGTAATCGGAGGATATTAACCGCCTGTTAAAATGTTAGATGCAGGCTTTATGTGTAAAATATCTGTATTTATAACACCACCCTAATTTTTTGACTTTGCGCTGTAGAAATAATTTATATCCCCATTTCATATATGCATGTATGTAATTGTAACAAAATTAAAAATATTCATAAGGGATAAGAAAAAAAAATAGTTAACATAGGATTTATTTGTTTTTTTTTTTGCATAATTATTGTACAATTATTGAGAAGCAAATGTTCCAAATTTATGAGTTAGTGATATTTTTCCTTTCATTAAATATTTGGCGCCAATAACAACCTAGTTTTTAGTATTGAAAATAAGTAATAGTTATAAAAGTATGAAATATTAGAATTTTAGTTCAATTAGCTATAAATTGGGATTTACTAAGTTTTAAAAATAAAATATTTTGAAAAATAATTTTAATATCCTAATATATATTATAAATCTTTCTGTAAGTCTGTTTTTTTGTTTGTTTGTTTGTTTGTTGGTTTGTTTGTTAGCCAATCACGCCTGAACGCCTGGACCGATTTTCTTGAAATTTGGGATATAGATCGAGCCATTGTCGGTGCAGGTTATAGGCTATAAATTTTTTCAAAATTTTGATCAAAAGGGGGAAAAAAATTGGACAAATGGAGAAAAAATGGGCAAAAATTAGTACTTTTATGCATAAATGCTGTATTTTATCTGTTTTATAGGTAATTTTTTACGATTTAGATTGGTTAAGTTTCCCAAATAGCTATTGGAGGTGTTCCATTTCTAAAGTTGAACCAAAAGGGGTCCAAAAAGGGGGAAAGGGGCCAAAAACGGGCAAATTGAGTGTATAGCCAATCACGCCTGAACGCCTGGACCGATTTTCTTGAAATTTGGGATATTGATCGAACTTTTGTCGGTGCAGGTTATAGGCAATAAATCTTTTAAAAATTTTGACCCAAAGGGGGAAAAAATGGGTCAAAGGGAAGAAAAAATGGGCAAAAATTAGTACTTTATGCATAAATGCTGTATTTTATCTGTTTTAAAGGTATTTTTTTACGATTTAGCTTGGTTAAGTTACCCAAATAGCTATTGGAGGTGTTCCGTTTCTAAAGTTGGACCAAAAGGGGTCCAAAAAGGGGGAAAGGGGCCAAAAACGGGCAAATTGACTGCATTTATATTTAGGACTTAGAGTATTCAAAGAACTGGGTTGTTTGTTAAACCGGTTTCCGAATAATTTAAAAAATTGGATTTTTTAAGAAACCGGTTTCGAAACCGGTTTTGAAAACCGATAAACCGGTTTTTTATTTATTGTTATTTTTAATGCAAAAATTACCCAATAATAATTTTTTTTTTATTTTTTAAACTAATCCAAACTACATAACCCGCGCAACGCCGGGTACAATCTGCTAGTAATACATAATAATAGACTCTCAGAACAACTTCGTTCCGCAAGTGATTCTAGTTTTCGAAATGTTTTAATTTCGGTTTTTGTAGATTCATCAGAGAAAATATTTTCATTCCAATGTTCAACTTTATTTATCTAATGGAATATTTTGGTATAATTTTCAATAAGAGAATGTGAAAGTCATAATTTTATATATTATAAATATTCTGACTCCGTTTGTCACGGGACTTTTTTATAATGTATTGTATTGACTATACATATTATAATGTAGTCCAATGAACAAATAAAAATAACGTATTTTAAAACACTTAAAGAGAAAACCTCTGGTTCTAATTTCAGAGCGTTCAATACATTATAATCAGAAGTTGCTAAGCATTTTAATGTACCGGGTTATCCATTTCGTGGTTTCAAAAGTAAATGTAAATAAAACACATATAAAATATTTTTTTCATGATATTTCTTTTTTATTGTAAAGTTTGAACGTTGACATTATGTGTGAAACACTACATCATTTAAATGACCTCCACGCGAAGTGTTGAAAGCATTGATTCTTTTGAGGTAATTTTCGACCACTTTTTGACACATATTGGGCGGTACCTCAGCCATAACTTGACGAATGTTGGTTTTTAAGTGCTCAAGAGTTGAAGGTTTATCTGCATAAACACGGTCTTTCGCGTAGCCCCACAAAAAAAGTCTAATGGTGTCAAATCGCATGATCTTGGTGGCCAGTTGATATCGCCACGACGAGAAATTACGCGGCCAGGAAATGTCTCTTGCAATAAAGCTATATTCGCTTGAGTTGTGTAGCATGTGGCACCGTCTTATTGAGACCACATATTCTCCAAGTCGTATTCTTCAATAGCAGGCAAAAAAAAGTCGGTTATCAAAGGACCATAACGCTCCGAATTGACGGTGACAGTTGTTCCATCGTCGTTTTCGAAGAAGTAAGGTCCAATCACACCTTCGAACCAAAGAGCGCACCAAACAGTGACTTTTTCTGGATGTAATGGCCTCTCTTCAATTACTTGAGGATTCTCAGAACCCCAAATACGACAATTTTGTTTATTAACATACCCACCGAGTGTGAAATGTGCTTCATCGCTGAAGAAAATTTTGTTCGAAAAATTGCCGATACGCACGATACGTGGCTGTGGCAGAATCATCATTTTTGTAGTAGGTTTTGATAATTTTTATGCGTTGTGTGATAGTTAAGCGATCCATTTTCGTCAATGTCAGACTTTCAACTGAAAAGAAAAAAATTGGTTTCACAACTTAGTTTGACAGATGTCGAATTCCAGTCCCATACTTTTGAAACCACGAAATGGATAGCCCTTTATAAGGCAAAAAATCGGCAAATATTGCAGACCTAATTGTAGGAATAAATTTAAATAAAGACGATATTATGATATTTGCAATTAGGTACATATTTCAAAATTTAGAATTTTGAATAACTGATAAAAACTTTTATAACCTTATGAGCAAAGTTATGTATAATATATGTACGTAATTTTTACAGACTACAGGATGCTGATGGCGGTTTTTTTGAAAAGTTTGGCTCTTTACTACGACAACAGTCGCAACTAGAAGAGAACGAACTTAAAACATCTTTGGCCCCTTTTAAAGACGAGGCTATAACTGAAGAGAGAAATTTCGAATCCAACGAAAGCCCAGATGGCTCTGATAGTAGTCAGGAATTGGATTGCTCTGTTATTGATACGTTAAGTTTAGAAACCGACGATGATTTAAGTGAAACCAAAGAGAAAAAGGAAAAGATTTTTGAAAAATCAGTTGGAGTGAATGTAAGTATTTTAATTTACATTCAATATATTGAAAACAAAATTATCTACAAATTATCAATTATTTAAAAAGTCATCTATTATCTAAAAATCATATCAATTTTTTAAAAATCATATAATAATTAGCTAAATTTAACCATAGAAAACAAAAGCAATATAAATTACTCTGCAAATGTCCTTCTTGTTTTAATAGTTAGTTATTCTAATCTGATTGATAGTTCAATTCGCTAAAGTTGGCAAAACGTGCGTAGGAATCATTAGAAAGACAAACGGTAAAGTGGAGACAAGGTGAAGGCAGAAATTAAGCGTAGATGCATGTTACATCGCAAAACACTGGAGGAATACTTGTAAGGTTCCCCGTCTCGGTGTGTGACTTCCAAAAGAATCACCCACATAACACCCAGTCCTCTACCATATCCTTTTACTTTCACATTTCGAGATGTTTGAATTCGCATTCATAACCTTTGAACATGGAACATACTGTTCCATTCTCTTTTTGTGGAGAATGTGAAATTTTTTCATAGATACCTGTTGCTACAGGATATGGTACCCATATCTCTTTATTTGGAGTTAATTTGTAGTATATTAATCGTTCAGCAGTAGATTTGTCCCACCACCTTCGAATATATAGTCGTGTTTCTATTTGTCGAATGCTCATTTTCTTCTTATCTTGATACTATACTCTAATTTTGTAGCATAACGTTTTAATGGGGTGAAATTATCAATAGACGATGCGGGCAAATTTTACATTTTAAACAACAACGTGGTACCGTGATTAAGCAATTCTTTGATGGATTGAGCATTTTACAATAAATATTATAACCCATTCTACAGTTAGTAAATCTCTTCACATAAGTGCCAAGTTGACATAAGAACACCACCCCTATGTAACACATTGACTGTAATCTCATCGTTAATTCATTATATTTTCTATTGTAGCTAAACAACCAGTCATTCTCTCTCAAAATCGCTTCTATCTGGCACTTAAAAACACGCAGTTGGCATTTTTAAATATCACACCCACTAGTGTGAATCAGGACTTTAAATCACAACTTTGTACGTTTGTCTCTACTCCCTTGCGCTTATCCATCTTCTCTTACTTTCTTCAATACTCGTATGTCCTGCCTAATCTGGCGGATAATTTTAATTAATATTCATAGAATCTATTAATCGAGTCAAAAGTTACAAACATCATATCATTGAAACTACAAGAAGGTATACAATACCGCAGTTATGTAAGTATGTACACATAAATAAAACGTTGTCATAGAATCCTTGAGATTACAAATTTTGCTTTATCAGTGACTTGTGTGTAGCCACAAAACGTTTTTAAGGCTGTAAGTTTATACACTGACCCTATTCTATTGCGAAAAGAATTGAACTTTTAATCTGGCCAAACGGGTGCAGTATAAAGTACCATGTTCGTTATGAGTGTTGCCTGGATTTTTCTTCATTTTGGTCCTCTAGTGTTGAGTATTATTTCAACATGTCCTTACTTATTTCTCCACATATTCAATACTATGTTAAGGAGTAATGAGTCATTGCTCACTTTTCCTATGTACTTAAGAGCACTCTTCAGTTTGTGGTCAGGTAACATGAGCTCTATAAAAGAAAAACATGCCTTTACAATCCGGGTACTATCGCAAAGGATACATACATATATCAACAGCAAAACCTATTAATTTAAAGTGTATTGTATAGCTGGAAACTTAGTACCGGGTTATCCATTTCGTGGTTTCGAAAGTAAACGTAAATAAAACACATATAAAATATTTTTTTCATGATATTTCTTTTTTATTGTAAAGTTTGAACGTTGACATTATGTGTGAAACACTACATCATTTAAATGACCTCCACGCAAAGTGTTGCAAGCATTGATTTTTTTGAGGTAATTTTCGACCACTTTTTGACACATATTGGGCGGTACCTCAGCCATAACTTGACGAATGTTGGTTTTTAAGTGCTCAAGAGTTGAAGGTTTATTTAGAAATTACGCGGCCAGGAAATGTCTCTTGCAATAAAGCCATATTTGCTCGAGTTGTGTGGCATGTGGCACCGTCTTGTTGAAACCACATATTATCCAAGTCGTATTCTTCAATAGTAGGCAAAAAAGTCGGTTATCATATGACCATAACGCTCCGAATTGACGGTGACAGTCGTTCCATCGTCGTTTTCGAAGAAGTAAGGTCCAATCACACCTTCGGACCAAAGAGCGCACCAAACAGTGACTTTTTCTGGATGTAATGGCCTCTCTTCAATTACTTGAGGATTCTCAGAACCCCAAATACGAAAATTTTGTTTATTAACATACGCACCGAGTGTGAAATGTGCTTCATCGCTGAAGAAAATTTTGTTCGATACGTGGCTGTGGCAGAATCACCATTTTTGTAGTAGGTTTTGATAATTTTTATGCGTTGTGTGATAGTTAAGCGATCCATTTTCGTCAATGTCAGACTTTCAACTGAAAAGAAAAAAATTGGTTTCACAGCTTAGTTTGACAGATGTCGAATTCCAGTCCCATACTTTTGAAACCACGAAATGGATAGCCCTTTACATCACATTACAGAACCCTGTAGCATTTCTTTAGTGACGTGACGTAGTTCCAAGTCACTATATATTTCATATATATATTGCAATCAAATAATGTGATATCCTCTGTCGCTGAATAACGAGTGCTGTTTTTTTTTTTAAACCGCCCAGTACAGATTTCGGAGAGATCTTTGACATCGTTTTTTTTGCTGTTTCTGCGATTGAGTATATTTTATCCAGCATTGCGTAACTTATTAACATTGATTAACAATTTCCAGCACTTTACCAAAGTGGTCGGTAAGAAGATAGTTCATCCAAGAGCTTATTTCCCATTGGGAGTAAAACAGCTGTTGGAGTTTTCACCTAACTGGAAATGGGACCTCCTTCGCCGGAGCTTTTTTTATTTTCAGATCTAAAAATGTCCATGACTTTATCGCGCGCCATGGAATCAAAACATTTGTATATTATTGTAGTGTCCTTAAGCTGTGCTGGTTCTATCTGTGAAGAGAAAAGTTGAGAAATTATTTTATTTCACTTAGAAAACTCCGTTAAAGATAATGATTTTAGTGACTATTTTAAAAGGTAGTTCAACAAATATTTTCAAAATCATCACAGGACCGCTTGTTCTGGTTATCTTTCTTTATTCTCTAAATCAGTGATGTCCAAAGCTAAAACTGTAGTTGTATTGGTGAGAGAAAGAGAACTGCACTGAAAAAAAATTGTGTGTACTTAAAAAAATTTCACGGACAAAATGATAAATTAAAATTTATTTTATATATCATTAATGAAATTTTCTACATTAATACTATTATGATAGTTTCGTAGAAAAAGAATATTTTTTAAGTGTGCGGAATTTAATTTATTACGTTGTTTAGAACCAATGAATTTTAAGTCTGAAAAAATCTGTTCACATAGATAAGTTAGGGAGATAACGGAAGGGACTCTATAAACTTCAGATTGTGCTTAAGTTTTTCAAAACATTTATATAAAATATTTTCAATAAACATTCCATCAGAAAATGGATGTTTAACAATATTTAAACTTATAAGACTTGACAACTCTTTTTTTAAACTTTTATCATCTGGTATCTTTTCGTTGGTTTCCGCATCAGATAACCAACTCTTCAGTTTTTCCAAAAAAATAATTTTATATTTTAAAAATAATTTTGGCCTTTTGGCCTGGCATCAATATGCGGAATTACTAGAAAACCTTTCCTCCATCAGCATCAGCAACTTTCTTGTCAAATATTGGTTTATGTTTGTTTATAGATTATCTTGAAGATTCTCCAACATATTCTATAAAGATGTATTACCGCATGAATATGATCGGCCTACACAGTAACTCCTTGTCTTGAGTCACTGGTCTAGTACGCCGAGTCTTCAGTTTTATATGGCTCATTGATCAACAATTTATCTACATATACACAAGTTGTGGATACCTAGAATAGATGGTATATTGAAGAGGGTACTACTGCATCCCAGGCAACATACATAGTATATACATGGCAGGTAGATCTACTAAGATCGCTCTTATAGATTTAGTTGAAAATATTCAAAATATGGGGAGATGATTATCTTTGCCAGCTATTTCGATATAGGATGCGCATTTGATAACACTTCTCAGATATTCAGATTCTTGCAGAGGTCCTGCGCACACGATTTACGAAAACGTATGCAGGCAATGAAATAATAAAGATTGACGCAACTAGAGGATTGCTGGGTACTTTAATGTTGACATTCTTTTACCACTAATGTGAACTTTGGTCGTGAACGAAGTCTGAGGCTGGTATTGACTGCTAAGAGACTCTTGGCGACATCATTCAAAGAGTTTTTGAGATTATGAGACGAAGGTGCGTATCATTACACGAACGAGTACAATTTACATAAAGAATAAATTTAAATGGAAAAATATCGGATTCTTGGGTAAGATAGTATTTCCGAAACTGGAGATAAAATATTTGGGAATACTACGCAGTAATAACTTGACATAAAGAGATTCACAAGAGACCAGACATGCCATAATGATGTATAGAATACTTGCAAAAACAAACCTGGGGATGTAACGTAGAGATTATGCACTGGACTATGGGGCCATTGACAGAACTAACAGCAAAAACCAAAACATTACAAATAGAATAGGACATGATAGGACAGAGGCTTGGTATTACAATTTTCTGATGGGAAATGTACCCACTTTTTAGCTCATGACTTAAAATAGTTTCCTTAAATGTTCGATATCACCTCTAATGGCATCATTGAATTGTAGGTGAAACGTAGTTTTACAAAAATATATATGTTGGTTTTCATCCGTGAGCGGGACTAATTCAAGTCACAAAAAAGTAGCTTCATTTGGAATAGCTGGCGAAATATATTAGCAAGCAGGTATTATTAAGCGTATTTGTCGATAAACATCAATTAAATTGTAAGAGAAGATAATTTACAGCTTTCTTTCTTGAACTTTTAAGCATTAGTTGCAGATAATTTTCATTTTATTCTCCAATGTCACCATGTAGTGCGCCGATGTGTTGATCGTTGACTAGAGGGAATCGGCTGGACAGTTTTCTGAATTCGAGGTATGACGAGTGTCTTATCTTTGAGTTATCATAACTACTTCTTCTGTGGTATCGATTCTGTTCAAAATAGGATGCTATTTACGTGATATCGAAATATTCTTGTAAGATGTCTTGGGATTTTCCGGCTACGTAATTCTAAATGAAAAAAAAAAAAAAAAAATACGAAATATGTATGTAATAGAAACCATGTTGGGCGGATATTCTGAGGTCGGTCACCATATCTAAGCGTATATGTATGTATTTCCTATTGGAATGTTATGAACTGTTTTGAATTACATGTCTTGATTGGTTGTGATTCGAGAATATTACTTTGAAATGACAAACAAATGTTTGTACTGCAATAAAATCAACACAAACCGAGGAATTTTGCTAATAACTAAATGAAAAAGTTTTTAGTCATTTAGAGATAATTTAGCAAAAATAAGTGCCATGAGTGTTTTTTTTTTTTGAATCAAATGAATTTTTAATAATAAAATTTATTTGATTTATAACTTTAAGTATTTACTATACTATGTAGGTTTGGGTGGTTAATTTTCTTTTTAATTAAATGATTATTCTTTAAAAAATGTCTGTTTTTCACATTTTTAATTTATTTGAATTTTTTTTAACATATAAGTTTTCTATTTTGTGAATAATAATAATAATTTTTACACTTATTCTTACTAGACTGGATAGATTGCGCAGCCAAAACGAAGAGAAAAAATATTTTGATAATGACCTTAACAATAGATAAATTATATGTTCTTTTCTCGTTATCTTGTGTAAATACTATAAAATTTACGTATGCTGAGCATAAAAATTCTGTCACACTCAAAAACTCATTAATGTTCGGCAATACGAAATTCAGAAAATACTCTTCACTAAAATTTTCATTGTATTATTTTATAAGCTTAGGTTTGTTTGGCGTGATTAGATGGGGCATACATAGATCTCAGAGGATTTGTGATATCCTCTCATAATTTGTATACTTACATATGTACCTATATATTATTTTTATTCTCTTTTGACATTTTAGATGCTAACAAATTTTAGCATATAAATAAAAAATTTGTATGGGCAATTTTGTAAAAGAAATAATAACTTAATATGTAGTAGTAATAATTGTATGCAATAATAGTAATCCTTAAGCTATATTGATAATATAAATGTTTTCCATTTCGCATTCTTTTTAATATAATAACAAGACCAATGTAGATATGTATATACATACATACATATATAATGATTTCACTATAACTTTTGAGCGTTTTTATTATTTTGTGTTATAATTAGATTTTATTCAATTTTTTACTCAAAGAATATACATACATTCACTGTACAGTATTCACCAATTGGCAATCGAAATATTGAGCGAGTGGTGAATGAGATTATGCGCTCATCTAGAAGTGAAATCAAATTTGAAAATTTCTTTTAATCGTTAAAATCGGCTCACGGTCAACGTCTGTAATTTGTAATCTGCGGAAAACAAAAAGCAAAATCAAAAGCAAATGTCGAGTATCGCGGTCATCGTCCTTTGGTCAATGTTTTTCGATTATAGATGAACAATTAATTTTACATAGATAGATATTATATTATTATAGATATATTATATATATATATATATATATATCTTATGATATTATATATTATATATATATATATATATATATATATATATATATATCTTATGATATTATATATTATATATATATATATATACTCGTATATAGAAATTAATATCTATCTATTTATGTATGTATCATACATAGTATATTGGATTTATTGAATTAAACACAATTTTATAAGTATAAACAAACTGGTGAATTAAAAAATGTTTCTTCTTTATGTGAAATATAGATTCGAAAATAAATAAATATTCAGAATCACCTGCAAGAGTAAAATTTATTTGATGCATTTATAAATTCATGTAACTTGTTTATCTGAACCGAAAAAATAATAAAACTCTGAGAGCAATATAATTGGAATAACAACTGGAGAGGAAAATTGTGTAAATAGAAAATGAGTTTTCTTTCTCTTCCTCGTAAATTGCCAAGTGAAAGTTTTCGAAATTCAAATACTTCTGTAGATCAAAAAGTCAAATATTTGAGTTTAAATAAAAAACACACAATTACAAAATTAAATCCATACAGTACAGGTTCTACTCTGTCGCTACAAGTACCACCACGTAGGGGGATTCTAAATAGAAATGGTAGCATTTCAACCAATTACTTCCGCGGGGTACACAAACATCAATTGGAGCAGCATGCAGAAACTGTTTGCCACACAATGACCGTAAGTAATCTAGAAACATTTGAATTGCTCCAAAATGGGTTCTGATCTGTTATACTCAATGCACATGGATCACCGTATATAGTCATCAATATATTTATTTTGAAATTTGCAAATATTTAGAAAGGAAATACATTTTTAGTGCATATTAGTCAAAAAAGTGACAACTGAATAATATCTTAGTGTTACCTATTACATATATTCTAAATTATATTAATTCTAAATTATATAAAATTGTTTCACAACATACAAACAATTTTATTTTTACCACGATTAATTTAAGTAATTAATTAATTTTTTTATATACATATATCTGATAGTTGAAGTTTAATTACATTTTCGTTTATGGACTTACATATGTACCAAATGGAACGTATAATATATAAAAGGACAATGATATTTAAAAGAACTTTCCTGTATTTAATATACAGTGAATCACAGTGAAAATGGCCCAGCTTTAAAAATTACACTTTTTCAAAATTTCTTATATAATATTTTGTCAATTTTAAAAATAACCTAAAGTAGAGTTCGGAAAAATTAGGATTAAAGAACAGTGTTCTGCTTTTGTTTCTGATGTAAAAAAAAGTCATTGAATTAATAGTGTAATTAATAAATATTTAGTTCCTTATATTGAATTTCAAAGTATATTTGAAATTTTAAGCAAAAAGATAATTTATATTTTCTTCTTTTATAATACATATATGTATATTAACTAAATACTAATTGATTTCATGGTGGGCCATTTTCACTGTGACTCACTGTACATACATATGTACATATGTGTAGGAAAAGTATAAAAGGCATGTAGTTTTTATGTTTTTTAATTAGCAGAATTCATTTTTATTTTATTGAACATATTTTAATTATAATAATTAATTATTAATATTAGTTTATGGTAGTTTTCGTAAGATATAATCTTCTGAACAAATGCTATATCAATGCTCAATAGGTTAAGTAGAGTGCCTGGACCTTATGTGATTTCTTGCTCAATGTGAGGTATAACCAGTGTTGAAAAATTGAAATTTTGAAATGGTACTGAACTATAACTGAAAGAGTACTTTTTCGCATCAAATGGTACTTTTGTAAAAAAATACATACATACAGGTAGTCCCCGACTAACGACTATTCGCACTTACGACCATTTTTTTCCAATTTTTTTCATAGAAAATACTTAAAGAACACAAATACATATGTAGTTGCTGGGAATTCCTAAAATATACATACATACATAATTGGTCATTACAACCCTTCAGTAAGGATTACGACCTAGCTTCTGACACCGCTTATGTTGTGTGCGTTAATTTTATACATGAGTGGCGGGACCTACAATTTAAAGTCGACTCCGAACGACAGATTTTTGAGAAGCTTTTCATGGCAATTTTATTTACTCTCAGAGTTTTTGCCAGAAATCTGCTGAGAGGAAGTCGCCGAAGAAATATTTTCATATTTTCGTTTTGATGTCTGACCTGGGGTTTGAACTCGGGTCTTCAGTCTAATAAGCCAACACACTACCTACTAGACTACGGCGACTTACCTAAAATATACATTTTATATATATAAGTAAATATAAATTTTGGGTAGTTTCATTTCTCCTGACCCTCAAAGTTAGTAGTACAGTATGTAATTTTTTTCTTAAAATTTTTTTTATATGAAATTCGACTTACGACCGATGACCAGGAACCTAACTCGGTCGTAAGTCGGGGAATACCTGTACATTACAACCCTTCAATTAGGATTACGACCTATCTTCTCACACCACTTATGTTGTGTGCGTTAATTTTATACATGAGTGGCGGGACCTACAGTTTAAAGTCGACTCCGAACGACAGATTTTTGAGTTATTTACTCTCAGAGTTTTTGACAGAATCAGGTCGCCGAAGGAATATTTTTTTCATTTTTCGTTATTTTGGAGATGTCTGAGATCGGGTATGAACTCGGGCTCACATCTAGTCAGCCAGCACACTACCTACTAGACTATTTATTTCTGCATATTTAATGCACGTACAGTACGGAACAGAAAAACTAACGACTTATACGTGTTCCTCACATATAAAACAAAAACTGCTGATTCTAAACGTAACAAAACGTAAAAGTTCCGTGTGGTCAAACGTCGACGGAACGTTATGGAACATACTTTCGTTTGTAGCATATGAAGGGCAATGTTAATGCTAACCGAAATCATATGTCGGTTCGACAGGCGTTCTCATTGCCTTTTGTTTTCTAAAAACGAACGTACGTTCCGTAGACGTTTGGTTAACCGGGGCTAAAGACAAATTCTACCTTTAGCATTACGTTGCTAATGTTGAAAAGCACACGACATAAAATATGCAATATAAAAAAGTACTGAAAGCGTCGTGGGGGTACTGCGGTATTTTTGAAATGGAAAAGTACTGAAAAAAGTACTAAAGTACTGAATTTTTCAACACTGGGTGTAACATTTTAATACATAGAGGTTTTGATTTTTCAAAACTGCTTTTGCAGTGCAAAAACATATCATCAGGAAGTTGTCTCTATATGTATATTTCTTTTGTTTTGTTGAATACGAGTAATAATTGAATGAATACGTTGAAAATTAAAATGCTTAATATTTATACAATCGTTTACATGAATTGGGATACCTAGACTTATGCTGTCCACTGTATTTATACTATGGGCTTTAGTATGTTGCAAAATATTTGTGTAAAACTGCCGCTTGTGTCGATAAAATCACTCACTTTCAAAATTGATAACAACATGTAAAAATACACACAAAAAAAGCTTTAAACCTAGAACACTGGGTGTATTTAGCAAAGAAATATATTTTGTTTTCATATTAGCTCTTCGGAATTTTGAATGCAATATTTCCTTAAATTTTAAAGACAAAATCGTCAATTGAAACCGAAAGAGTATATCGATGGCATAATATAGAATGGTCGTATCTCATTTTTTTTCAAAATCGGGGTTTTTACTATTATCATATATATTATTTCTAAAGCACTTTTTTTGTCGGTTGCAAATATCTCCCATACCACCGCATCAAATTTAATGAATGATATCTCATTTTAAAGCTAATATCTAACACTAGTGACGAAAAATAATTAGAAATTGAAAAATTAATATTTTCATTGATAAAAATTATATTTTATATATAACTGCATGATAATACTGTTGTCATTATGATTATATGTTTTTGTTCAAGTGTGGTAATACAGGGTCGCTTAATAGTAATGCAGTTCTACATAATATAGTATGTATTAAAATCCATTCTGGTAATACCGCTATTTACTATAATGCCGTTTATTACTAAGTCAGTTATATATAATATGCATATTAAGTTGTAAAAAGCTGTTTTGGCAATACTTTGCAGTAGTTGTTAGATCAAGTGCGATAAACAGGGTCGCTTAATTGTAATGCTATTCCACATAATATATAAAGTTTTAAAAGCCATTTTGGTAATGTCGTTATTGTCATGGCATTGTTTGTTTTATGAAGTGTAGTAATACGGTGTCTTTTAATATATACATATATATAGTGTCAGCTGATATTTAACAGTTAGAAAGGTTTTAAGAAAAATAAGAATAAAAATAACGTGCAACGTAAGAATATAAATAACGTGCATTTAGATTAAAACAAGTAATTGAATTAAAACATCTTAAGATATTTTTGTTTGTATTAAGGATTCGTACGGGCAAAAAGTTAACGATGATCATGTCATTACCTCTAACATTGTATTCAAAGAAGTATTATAAAAGCATTTAAACATATGTATGTATGTATGTAAATATGTATGATATGTTATGATTTCTAATATTTTTATACTTTTAATAAAATTTCTATTAATTATTTTCATTTTATGTTACAAAAATGACAACTAATGGTGCGAAATATTCGCACGGGTCATCTAGTATTTAATATTATTGAAATATTTATTATCATTAATCAATGTAATATCTAGTAATACATAACGGTAGTAATAGTAATATATGTAAGTAATACAATTGGACAATTGACAATTTGGGATGCTGTAACAAATTATAATAATAATAATGGTGGTACAAACAAAAATTAGAATTGAAAAAATTAGAAAAAAAAGAATAATTGAAAACATTCTTCCTTTACGTTTTGGAGAAATGATGTTGTTTCATGTTCGATACAATTGCTTCAAAATTGGGACTTTTTGATGTAAGAGCGATTTGAATACAGTCTTCGGCGTTTAATCGATTTCTGTTCTTCGTTTTTATGTTCATTAGAGTGGAAAAGCCTTGTTCGCACAAATATGTTGTTCCAAATGGCATCAATTTTTTAACTGCCTCTTCATGTGCAATTTTGAAAGCCTTTGCAGCTTTCGACATCCAAAAAGACGACAGATTTGGTTTACTCTTAAATTGAATACGTGCTTCAGTTTTAGATCGAAGTTCAAGAATTGCTTCTGCCATACCTGAAGATTCTTCTGGTATCATAGCAATTTCACATTTAAAAGGATCTACAATCCAGTCCATGACAGTACGTGTATCAAGATCTGGATTGTAATCTGAAAACCTCTTTCTGAGTTTGATAAGATGTCTTACAATTGTATCCTTGATATCAGCAAAAGTAATATTTTCGCAATCTTCCAAAAACAAAGCTAACCTTGAAAAAGAAGCTATCTTGTTCTGTTCTACTTTCTGTCTCCAATATTGCAGCTTTAATCCAAACACTGACACTATTTCTATCGCTGAAATGATATTAATATTCTTTCGTTGCAATTCTTTGTTTAATATATTTATACTCTCAAAAATGCCCGCTAAATATGCGAGATATGTAACCCAGGAAGAGTTTTTAAACTTATCTGCGAGAATATTTTTTTGATCAACATTTCCGCGAGAGAGCCACCTTACTTCTGTATAATAAAGTAGGTCCATATATTCAGCTTCACTGTCCTGACATAATTCACGAAATAGCCGCGTGTTTAGTGCATGTCCCTTGATAAAATTTACAATCTTGATGACATCATGCATGACGGCTTCCAGTGTAGGTTCTAAATATTTGACCATAAGGGCCTGGCGATGGATCATACAGTGAGTAACTTCAATATTTGGGTTATTTTTTTTTACGAAAGCCGAAAAGCCATTAATATGCTGGGTAGCTGGAGCTCCATCCAAAGATACAGAAATACATTATACATACTTACAATCCCATATTAAACATTTTGTAGCGAACATATACCATTAGCTGTGAATTGGTACTAAAATCAGTTGTCTCATCAAGCTGAATAGCAAAATATTTAGCCTGTTTTAATGCGAAAATAACCTGTTCCTTCACATTTTCTGCTAATATAGAAATTCGTTCTTTCACAATTCGCGCAGACAAGGGCACTGAATTCAGTTTCTTCGCTTCTTTTTGATCACACATAATCTCTGCCATTTTTACAACAGCTGGTTTAACCAAATACTCACCAATAGCGTATGGTTTCTTATTTCGAGCAATCAACCAGGCTACTTCAAAGCTAGCCCTTGATGCTGAACCACAGGTATATGAACGCTGATCAAATGTACCAAACAAGTTGCTATTCAATCTTTGTCTTTTAACAGATATTTCTAAATTTGCAAAGTATTCTCGCGGTTTGGAAGACAGGTATGAATGAAAATTATCTAAATGTTTCTTTAATTGACTTTTTTTGAAAGATTCTGAAGTCAGTACCTTCATACATACAACACACTGTGGTTTCATTGTACCATTGTCTTCTATTTCTGTAAAACCGTAATTAAGGAATTCGTCTTGGTATGTTATTTTTCTATTTGCTGCCATCTGAAGGGAGACAGAAAATAATAGTTGTAAAATACTTGAATTAAATTTTCAAATTGCGGCTTACCTTAATCGATATATCGATGATTAATGATAAAATGGACAAGTATGAGAGAAAGCAACAACAAAGCTAAAAACGTAATAATATTTTTTACCCACAAAAGTTTCATTTTTACCCCATTTGGGGTAATTTACTCCGGTTCCCCGACCGCTGATCTATGTATATCTGAGTTTTGAATATACAACGGTGATGCTGTAATAATACCTACAATCATGTTTAGGCGCCTTTGGACTTTTATGTGTTAACTGAAAAGCAAAACATAATATTGGTCTTAAAAGTGAATTGTACAGAGTAAAGGTTTGCAGTCCAATCTCAAACAAGATTTTAATTATTGCTAAATTTGTTTCGAATTCAAGCCTCCTTCAAAGTGATTACTAAGAAATTTTATAGACAAATGATTGATTCCTTATTATTGATTAATTAAACCTTTTGGCCGAAAATACAGCTTTTCAATAACTTACATTATATTATATTAATAGACAAATTCAGTCCATTTTCTATTCTAGAAGTTAAAGAAATGTTAGCTAACTTTCGAATTAGAATTCTAACTTATTAGATTTGCTATATAAAAATTTGTTTATTTTTCTTGTTTAACCCAGAAATAAATTGGTGTTAGAAAAAATTTGCTTTTTTATATTATAGGTCTCTTTCTATATTCTCTGGGTAAAGTTCGGTAAAATGAGAGCAAATCATAATTCCTCTCAATAAGAGACAAAAATGTCCAAAAGAACGGGAACACGAGAAATCAAGAACATTAACACAAAAGTTAACATTAATATTTATTGCTATTATCCACCTATAAAAAATCCACATACATACATAAATGTACGTACATATCGATCAGAATGCGACAAGCATACATGTCTACACGGATGTTATAATATTTTTTCAGGTTTACACTCAAAAACTATTTTATATTATAAATGGTTTTATTAAAATTCAATGTCATTTTGATTGTTTTAATAGTCAAGTAAATAATTTAAATGATAAGGAAAGAGAACAGCTTTTTTAATAAATAAATAAAAAAAAAACAAATAAATATCTAAAAACCATTCCGTAATTTTCAAGTCATACTTCATGTATGTTGATGAAATGAAAATCAATATAGCGTATATTACTAAAACTTTTCTGTGACTGTAAATACATAAATTCTCTCAACATGTTTTCTCTTTCTTCCTCACTAATACAAAACCAAAAAAATTTTTGGTAATCCCTGCCCTAAATCATAAAATAATTCCATAGCAGCCTCTCTCTCATTCGAAAGAATTTTTTCGTTGCACTTGTGACGGAACAAGTGCATACATAAAAGGGGTGATATTTTAAGAGCTATAGGAAAATTATTCAAAAAAATACACATTAAATTCAGAAAAATGCATGAAATCTTTATTTGAATCGATAGTACGGTCCATATAATTTAATGTTTGAAGATTATTTCATGCAAATGTTGACCGCGACTGCGCCTCAAATGGTCCATCCGCTTAGTCCAATTTTGGAATACTCTTTCCAACATTTCGGCCGGTATCTCACGAATAAATGCTTCAATGTTGTCTTCCAATGCGTCAATTGAAGCGGGCTTGTCTGTATAGACATGAGCTTTAACATAGCCCCACAAAAAATAGTCTAAAGGCGTTAAATCGCACGATCTAGGCGGCCAATTGACCGGTCCCGAACGTGAAATAAAATGTTCACCGAACTCGCCTCTCAATATGTCAATTGTTACGCGTGCTGTGTGGCATGTGGCACCATCTTGTTGAAACCACATGTCATGCAAGTCAAGCTCTTGCATTTTGGGCAAAAAAGAATAGCCGAATAGCCGCTTCAGTGAGTCGATTAAACTGACCATTAAATGGAAGAAGCGCGCGATGAACTTTCTTAACAGAGCACGCATTTTGATAATAAAATTCAATGATTTGCAAGCGTTGTTCGTTTGTAAGACTATTCATGGTTAAATTATAGACCAAACTGAAGATGCTTGACAGTAAAACAAAACACGAAACGTGCGTGAGCTGTTTAAACCAGTGTTGCCAAAAAGATAATAGCTAAAAAATCACCCTTTACATATTAATTTGTTCCTCTATTCGCTTATGCATATTTTTTATACTTTTGTAGTCGCCGTAGTCTGTAGGTAGTGTGTTGACTTATTAGACGTAAAGCCCGGGTTCGTATCCCAGATCAGGCATCAAAATGAAATATGAAAAAAATATAAAAATAAAATAGCAGATTTCTGGCAGAAACTCTGAGAGTAAATAAAATTGCCATGAAGAGCTTCTCAAAAATCTGTCGTTCGGAGTCGCCACTCGCGTATAAAATTAACGCACACAACATAAGTGGTGTGAGAAGCTAGGTCGAAATCCTGACTGAAAGATTGTAATGACCAATTATGTATGTAAATGTCTGGCTCAATTGTCAGAATTACGACTTCTTCTCCTCCTAATCAATGTGTTTGATGTAATATTTGCACTCTTGCAATAAGACGAATCCGAGGAAAGCCATATACATTTTGAGCCAATTTTTTTCTTGATGAATGGTAAGAAAAACCATCACATAATTTATTATTTTCCACAATCACAGTTTTATTAATCTCACCCATCTTGATTATTTAATATTTAACCAAATTTTTTTTTCTTAAAACTACTGTAAAATTAGAACAATTTTTTTATTTTTTTGCATGATTTTCTGAATTTCGAAAAAGTCGAATAAAAATACCGATATACATATAATGTTGATAATGTATACAACTAAAACTTAAAATAAACCATTTATAACACTTTCATTCATAATAATAATTAATTTGACTTCATAAATACTTGATCATGCAGCGATTAGATTGCAACTGGCTAATTCATTTTATTTTAATTCTGATGCGAGGTCACCAGAAATGTTAACGTTACAATTTTACAATTTATTGAAACGATATGTATTAGCTAATATATCAAGTCCGCCATCTAACGTTTTTTTTTTCAACTAGTGCTTATTTCGTGAATGGTAACACTTAGCTCATGCCTGATTTGACAGATAATTAGTTTTATCCTTCCGCTGAACGAATATGTTTGTGTATACGCTTGAACAACGCTGGGAAATATTGCGACATTACTTTGAAAATCATGGTAATGTTGCAGAATGTGTGCGAAAATTGCGTACGGATTTTGGAAGAAGAGAAGCGCCGTCAGCTCCGTATGTTCGTTATCTTGTGAAAAAAGTGAAAGAAACTGGCATCCTCATCGATAAACCAAAGCGTGAAAAGCCAAAAACAGTGCGTACACCCGAGAATATTGCTGCTGTGACAGAAAGTGTGCGTGAAGCGCCATCAACATCAATTCACCGTCGTTCTCAACAATTGAACATTTCGGAGACATCATTGAGACGAATTTTGCATAAAGACCTTGGTATGACGCCATACAAAGTCCAATTGGTTCAGGAGTTGAAGCCAATTGACCATCCAATGCGTTTTCGCTTCGCTAAGTGGGCCTGCGATCGATATACAGAAGATGCCGATTTTGGCAAAAAAAATCATCTTTTCAGATGAAGCTCATTTTGATCTTGGCGGGTATGTAAGCAAGCAGAAAACCCGCACGCATACATTGAAAAGCCGACGCACCCAAAACGAGTGACTGTTTGGTGCCGATTTTGGTCCAGAGGCATAATTGGGCCATTTTTCTTCGAAAATGAGCAAGGAGTGTCCGTTACAGTCAATGGCGATCGTTATCGGGCCATGTTGAACGAATTTTTGTTTCAACAGGACGGCGCTACATGCCACACATCCGAAGCTACACTCGATGTTTTGCGCCCTGTTTTTGAAGATAGCATTATCAGCCGCAGAGCTGATGTCGTTTGGCCACCTCGGAGCTGCGATTTGACACCGTTGGACTATTATTTGTGGGGTGCCGTCAAAGATAAGTGTTACGCTGACAAGACAGAGACAATTGAAGCTTTAAAGGACAATATTCGTGAAGCCATTGGTGAAATACAGCTGCACACAATCGATAATGTGCTTAAAAATTGGACCGATCGTGTAGGCTACTGCATGGCCAGCCGAGGCAGCCATTTGAATGAAATTATTTTCCATTATTAACCGGAAGGATTGTACTTTCAAATAAAAAATAAATTTGAGAAAATATTCAGAATTTTTTTTTAAAGCATTTTCAAAAAAAAAAGTTATTTGGCGGACCCTTTAGTTAATCAATGCGACCTCTGAAATAATTTAAACTTAAATGGCCAAACAATTTTTGTTGTTTTCATTATTATTTATGAGAGTTACTATAAAAGTGCTTTGACATTAAAATGTAAAATTTTTTCAAAAATTGAAGTTAATCGATTTGTTTACAGAACTGTTAATATGCTTTTCTGCAAGCAAATAGTCGGCTATGTCGGCGGATTCCGTTTACATTCCAGAACCACCAAATGCTAGAGTTCGCTTGAAGCAATGCAGTTAGGATTCTTAATGTACTATTCTGTATCTATTTATTCATATTTGTTCTATTATTTTAAGAAATATCATAAAAATAGAAGTGACGTATTATTTTTGACTATGTAGTAGCATCTTCATCTCTTGGCACCTTCGAAGATTAGGCGATTTATTTGGACTTATTCACTTCTGGTAGTTAACACAATTCTTCTGTAATTTATGGATTATTGTTCAAAAAAATTTGTTCATTCTTTCTGTTTGTTTACTTTATTTTGCATACTCGTACAAATAACACGGCCGAATTCTTCAACCATTCATTGAACAGATAATGATGCTTAAATAAGTGAAATTAATTTAATTGGTTAAAATCTACGTAAATTTTCTGCAATTCCCATTATTAAAATATAAACAATTTTAAATATTTCCTGTTAACTCAGTTAGTTTCTGCCCGAAAAAGGTTTAAGCAAAGCAATATAGATTTAAATTTTATAGAATTCCTGTTATGAACCTATTTGAAGAGATCGCTACAGAATATATTAGGAATATACTTTTGTGATAATCAAACATCTAATTTCTAAACGATATTTTAAATTCGAAATATCTTTTTTACAACCATAAATGATGAAAAATAAGTGAGAATCTTAAAATTAATTAAGCAAACATAATGCTATTTATTTTATCCGAAAGAATTTTAAACCTTACTAAATCTCTCCCATTTGCTACCACGTAAACTGGCTTTAAGGATAACGCAACTATTAAAAAGTAATCTTAATGCGACATTGGGATTAGTAAATAGTACATTAAATGCTAATTACACAGGCCTGCGAAATTTTACTTTTATTTTCCCCTTCCAATAATTATGTTATTTTTTTAACTATCTAGGTATGTTAAATTAAAATGCAACTTTGTTTCTTTTCTAGCACATCGAATTTTTTTTATTGATGACATGAGTGTTTTAGATTTTTTTTTTTAAGATTTTCATAAAATTACAAAAGTTTAAGGATTTAAAATAAAAGTTTTTCTTCAAAGGTGAACAGTATTAGTTAAAAATAATGCCAAACACGCTAAGTAAATCAAAATTATTTATGGTATTTTTCCTGCATCCCTCAAAACTCATCTTCAATATCTTTCTATTACGATTTCTATCCGGTTCATTTCTCTTCAATATACAGCAGTAGTCTGCCATCATGTTTGCATTCCACCTTCCTTGGTATCTGCTCTCCATAATCATAAGTTCTTGGTGGACGCGCTCACTTTGTTCTTCACTTACGGCACCAAGATTCTCAGGAAAGAATGCAGATAATGCAACTTTATACTCATATTGCAACCCAGTTTATGGAAGTTGTTGAGCATATCATTCACTATATTTTCATAATCTGGGCCTTTTCTATTTCCTAAAAATGTTTCACTACCTCTTTAAATTACGTCCAAGCGTTCTCCTCGTTTTTATTCATAATTTTTTCAAATTTATCATCTTGCATTAACTTCCTTATCTCAGGCCCGCCTTAAATTTATCACAGAGGTACATAAAACAGCGGCCGTCTTTAGGTAGTGCCTTCACAAATTGCTTCATAATACCTAAGTTAATGTGAAGTGGAGGTAGCAGATTTTTAACGGATCAACTAGCTCCTCTTTCATAACGTTTTTATTTTCAGGGGTTAACGATGTTCTTTTTGGACAGTATTTTTTGATCGAATGTTGTGCTCTATATATACTATCCCATTCATAAAGGAAGCAGGGATATTTTGTATACCTTCCTTGTTCACCCAGAAGCATATTCAATATTTTTAGATCGCCGTATATATTCCAACCATGATCTGAGTACTTTATTTTTGTTAATATTGTTACGTTTTTACCTTTTTAAAAACGTTTAAATATGAGTTCGTTAACTGCAAACCAAGTAAAAACAAATGTGTGTTTTATTTCAATTTAACTCCCTTTATTGTTCACACTACTTTTGTGTCACTGTTCACACTTAACCGATACAACAATAATTGCTTGTTCGCTTTTATTCACACACAACTATTCGCTATTCTGCTCGGAACCGATATCTTCAAACACGACTATTTTGTTCGCACGCAACTTCACTCAAGACTGACTCAATTACAACTGACTCGCTCGTCTGCTTTGTCTTGCCCTTTTATAGTCCAACACGAACAGTACATCGAACATTCTTGAAGAAGAATGTTCGCGGTTTCGCATTCGCGCAATTTCTATGGCGACTGTATTGCTTGTTGTTGCGCTTGCATACTTGTCTGTCCCTTTTTCTCTCATACTTGTTGTAGCTGGTTTACTTATAAGAAGTTCGATGTATGTGTTAGTGTATATTTGTGTCGTGTGTATTGTGTACGCATTGTCTCTTGTTGTTGTAGCTTTTGTTTTTATGTGAAACGATATTAGGTCGTTTCGATCTGCGTAACAATATGAATTCTAAATTTTCATCACATTCTTTCAAATGAATGGTATGACCGACCAGCAAAGAAGAACAATTGTTACCATTATGCAGTAATACTGCTTAAGACTTCGTTTAGAAGAATCTATGAAAAGTCTCCAATTATTTGATTATTAAAGAAATTTGAAATTATCACTAGTAATACGATGTAATACTAGGAAAAATTAAAAAAGTAATTTTCTCAGGAAATTTACGTGATGGATTTTTTTAGTATTTTTTTTTTTTTTGTAGCTTAGTACCTAATACGTATCCAAATTGCTAATTAGTTTTTTAAGGGGAAAACCATCGATCTAAGTCATTATAAAAAATTATCAAAATTATTCCTCACGTCCGTTGCAACTTGTGTTGACTATCACCATGTGTTGGAAACATTGTTTATATTCTATTTATTATGCTCTTATGTATAAAGATAAAGGGCAAACATTTCAACTTGCGGTTTATTATTATTGTACATACATAAAGTACAATATGTAAGTAAATTACGAACAATTTCGTTGTGTACTTAAAGATATTACTTAGCGAAAAGTTCACTCATTATATTGTGGTTTGGCGAATGTGATTGTGTGTATTCATAGAGTTGAATTAAAATGAATTAGCATACTATGGATACGCTTTTAATTGTAACACACTTGGTTGAGTATCATGCTCCGACTTAACTTATAACTTGTCCTTGCTAATGACGAGAAAACAGTTCCCTATAAAAGTTACTTCCAAAACATTACAAAAAGTTAGTTTAATATGTACCAGAATCTGTTTTTCTTTTTCATGGACAGTTCAATGTGCCATTTTTAGAATGACTTCAACATTGTTTTTAAAGATGTATTGTAAAGTAATTAAGTAATAAATATGAAATATTAATATCACTTACACACGATTGATTTTTTTCCATTTTGAGCGAAATATTCGACGGAACTTCTAACCAATATTCTTTTGAAAATAAAATTATCAAAATTTCTACGTATGTACATTAGAGCGACTCAAGTTGTATGGAAGCGAAATTCGTGCTCGATGTACCCCCCAAAAAATGAACCTTGCACGTTTTTAAGATGACATTTAAAATATTTCGGCTCCAGCTTTGACCTCTCGTGAGCTGGACCATTTTGAAAAAGGGTATATTTTTGGATGTTTTGTTAATTTGAGGATCTGTTTCCTTACTAACATATACAATATGTTTTAGTCCAGCTGTGTATACCAAGGACGATCATCCATGTCCTTTTTTAAGGATATTCTGTGAAAAAAAAACAGTTTTTGAATTTTTTGTTCGGGATTTTTTGCAATAATAATGCCAAATTGACATATTGTAATCTTTAGTCGATTTAATTAAATACGGGTTTCAGCTTTTTTTGAAATTCACGCTAATTCGCGTTTTGAAAAAAATACAATAGGGTGGTAACCCTTCCTTGTAAATAGGTCATATGGGTATCAAATTTTTTCTTTTACCAAGTACATCATCTTTGTATGTAAATAATTTAGATTTTTGCAAATTAGATGCATTTTACACGGTGCTCTGGAATATATATAAATGCAATTTTGTGGTAACTCTAATATGATAGCGGATTTAGTTTCTAGATCATGTATGGATGAAAATAGGACTTAAGAAAGAAAAAAAGAAATGATCCACGACTTTTTGGCGGCATTTTTGTTTCCCAAATTAAAAAAAAGTTATAAAATTTTATTGTTTATATTTACAAAACTACAAACTACAACTACTACAAAACGCGAACTAGCGCGAATTTCAAAAAAAGCTGAGACCCGTATTTACTTAAATCGACTAAAGATTAAAATATGTTAATTTGGCATTATTATTGCAAACAACCCCGAACAAAAAATTCAAAAACTGTTTTTTTTTCACAGAATATCCTTTAAAAAGGACATGTATGATCGTCCTTGGAAAAATTGTATATACAGTTGGACGCGCCTTAAAAAAACCTTTCTTATGATATACATATTGTATATGTTGGTAAGGAAACAGATCCTCAAATTAACAAAACATCCAAAAATAGACCCTTTTTCAAAATGGTCCAGCTCACGAGAGGTCAAAGCTGGAGCCGAAATATTTTAAATGTCATTTTAAAAAAGTCCAAGGTTCATTTTTATTGGGGTACATCGAGGACTTTTTTTGGTGAGTCGCTCTAATGTACATATTATAATATTTATAAATTTGATGTTGGTTTTTTGATAAAACTGTTCGCCATTTAAAATATTAATTTATAATATTAAATGATAATAAGTATAAAAAAGAGATTAATTAATTTTTTATTGCCTTCAGATTCTTTCAATTTAAGGATTTACTTAAGCTTACGTTTAATTACATAAATACACAATTGAAAGAAAAATACAAGATAATTGGTAAATTAAAAAAATTATTATATGTATTGAACGTATAATACATGTATACGTACATATATACATACCGGGTTATCCATTTCGTGGTTTCAAAAGTAAACGTAAATAAAACACATAAAATATTTTTTTCATGATATTTCTTTTTTATTGTAAAGTTTGAACGTTGACATTATGTGTGAAACACTACATCATTTAAATGACCTGTTGCAAGCATTGATTCCTATGAGGCCACTTTTTGACACATATTGGGCGGTATCTCAGCCATAACTTGACGAATGTTGGTTTTTAAGCGCTCAAGAGTTGAAGGTTTATCTGCATAAACACGGTCTTTCGCGTAGCCCCACAAAAAAAGTCTAATGGTGTCAAATCGCATGATCTTAGTGGCCAGTTGATATCGCCACGACGAGAAATTACGCGGCCAGGAAATGTCTCTTGCAATAAAGCCATATTCGCTCGAGTTGTGTGGCATGTGGCACCGTCTTGTTGAAACCACATATTCTCCAAGTCGTATTCTTCAATAGCAGGAAAAAAAAGTCGGTTATCGTATGACCATAACGCTCCGAATTGACGGTGACAGTCGTTCCATCGTCGTCTTCGAAGAAGTAAGGTCCAATCACACCTTCGGACCAAAGAGCGCACCAAACAGTGACTTTTTCTGGATGTAATGGCCTCTCTTCAATTACTTGAGGATTCTCAGAACCCCAAATACGACAATTTTGTTTATTAACATACCCACCGAGTGTGAAATGTGCTTCATCGCTGAAGAAAATTTTGTTCGATACATGGCTGTGGCAGAATCACCATTTTTGTAGTAGGTTTTGATCATTTTTATGCGTTGTGTGATAGTTAAGCGATCCATTTTCGTCAATGTCAGGCTTTCAACTGAAAAGAAAAAAATTGGTTTCACAACTTTGTTTGACAGATGTCGAATTCCAGTCCCATACTTTTGAAATCACGAAATGGATAACTCTTTATATATGTATGTATATTTATAAGAGTAAATGAAAAAAAATGTTAATTATTATTTGGAAATACCATATGTTTATACTGTACGTATAATATATACATATACACATACATTCAATTGTGTTTTTATGTTCTGCGTTTGTGTTCTTATAGTGTTGCTTATGATCAGCAATTGCCCAATTGGCAAGACTATGGATATTCCCTTAACACTAGAGTATTCTGAAATAATTTTAACACTTTTCGAATTTGTTTCAAAAATATAGACCTTTATCCGATTGTTACAAATATGATAATTTTTTTTGGTGTAAAGTTGTCTATGATAGATATTGAGACTGTTTAACTAACGTGTGTAATTGACGCAATACAAAAGTGTTAGAACAAACAATAGAAATTGCAGTTAAACTTTTGAAATTTACCTTTAAATTTAAAGCAATCAAACGTGAAAAAACATCTAACTTTTTTTTTTTTTGAACTAGTGCTTATTTCGTGTTACAGATAATTAGTTTTATCCTTCCGCTGAACGAATATGGTTGTGTATACGCTTGAACAACGCTGGGAAATATTGCGATATTACTTTGAAAATCATGGTAATGTTGCAGAATGTGCGAAAATTGCGTACGGATTTTGGCGGGTATGTAAACAAGCAAAATTGTCGCATTTGAGGCACAGAAAACACGCACGCATACATTAAAAAGCCGACGCACCCAAAACGAGTCACTGTTTGGTGCGGATTTTGGTCCAGAAGCATAATTAGGACATTTTTCTTCGAAAATGAGCAAGGAGTGTCCGTTACAGTCAATGGCGATCGTTATCGGGCCATGTTGAACGAATTTTTGTTCACAAAAATTGAAGAGGAGGATATTGGCAACATTTGGTTTCAACAGGACGGCGCTACGTGCCACACAGCCGAAGCTACACTCGATGTTTTGCGCCCTGTTTTTGAAGATCGCATTATCAGCCGCAGAGCTGATGTCGTTTGGCCACCTCGGAGCTGCGATTTGATACCGTTGGACTATTATTTGTGGGGTGCCATCAAAGATAAGTGTTACGCCGACAAGCCAGAGACAATTGACGCTTTAAAGGACAATATTCGTGAAGCCATTAAGCACAATCGATAATGTGCTTAAAAATTGGACCGATCGTGTAGGCTACTGCATGGCCAGCCGGGGCAGCCATTTGAATGAAATTATTTTCCATTATTAACCGGAAGGATTGTACTTTCAAATAAAAAAAGAAATTTGAGAAAATATTCATTAGTTTTTTTTAAAGCAATTAAAAAAAAAAAAGTTATTTGGCGGACCCTATATTTGTCCATTAAATGGAAAAGAGGTAAATCTTTGTTGGATAATATTTATTAAAAAACTTTGCGAATAAAAAAACCCACAGAGTAGAAGAATTGTATGATAGATCAGTTGCTAGGCCAGCCCTATTACTATTTCTATTATAAAATTTTCTGCAACAAATATACAATAAAATATAGTAAAATATATAAGTTTTATAAAATATGCAATTCTGGAAAAACTTTTTATCGTTGTTATTTATTGTTAAAGTACAAATTCGAAATTAACAGAAAATACTCTATAATTAACTTTTGACAATAAGCATTGTCAGTGTTCTATTTTGATCGAAAATTGTGCCAACTGGGGAAGTATAAATAATTTCATAATCTCAATATGGTTTCTTTCATATCGATGTTTACTTAAATCCAAATAATAATTCTAGATAAAATCCAGTTAATATGATAAATATTGGCATTTGCTTTTTATATTAACATTCACAAAAGTGTAGTGTATCAGCCAAAAATAATAAAAAAATGAACTAAAAAATTACTTGGCGGACAAAAGATTTTGTTTTTAAATTTCTTACCACATTTTATTGAAAAATATTGAAGACGCTTTTCTATATACACGTATAGAGGGTACAACAATACAAAAATAACAGGAATTATGATTTCGTTTAAGAATAATGTTTCCGTCAAATAAATTAATCATAAATAACTTTTTATAATTTGGAAGTAAATAAAAAAAATTGTTATAAATTTGATTTCTTGAAAAATCTAACATTTTCATTATGCTTACAAATTTTCTAATATGTACATAATACATACATAATTGGTCATTGCAACCCTTCAGTCAGGATTATTGACCTAGTTTCTCACACCACTTATGTTGTGTGTGTTAATTTTATACATAAGTGGCGGGACCTACAGTTTAAAGTCGACTCCGAACGACAGATTTTTTGAGAAACTTTTCATGGCAATTTTATTTACTCTCAGAGTTTTTGCCAGAAATCTGCTGAGAGGAAATCGCCGAAGAAATACTTTTTGTATTTCGTTTTGATGTCTGGCCTGGGGCTCGAACCCTGGCTTTACGTCTAATAAGCCAACACACTACCTACTAGACTACGGCGACTTCTAATATGTACACAATATAGAAAAAATTTATATGAGTTTGAATTATGTATTTGCAAATCAATCGATGCAGAAGAATATGCATTTTTACTACTCTTCTCGCAATACATTTGGTAATTTACCTCAGCAATTTTTTTATTCCAATATAAATAAATATAATTAATATATTTATTATGCCTCAGCTTCAAATGGCATTATAGAGGCTTAACGGCAACATATTTATAATCGAGTAAAATTTCAAAACTATTAATTAATTTACATATTGTTACGTTTTTACCTTTTTAAAAACGTTTAAATATGAGTTCGTTAATTGCAAACCAAGTAAAAACAAATATGTGTCTTATTTTAATTAAACTCTCTTTATTGTCCACACTTTCTTATGTGCCACTGTTCACACTTAACCGATACAACAATAATTACTACAATTTATTGTTATTATTCACACACAACTATTCGCTCGCAACCGATATCTTCAAACACGCAACTTCACTCAAGACTGACTCAATTACAACTGACTCGTTGCCTGCCTTGTCTTGCCCTTTTATATGCGAACCTCTTCAGTCTGATGATGGTTCTCGAAGTGGAAGGTTCGCGTTCTCGCTTTCTCGAGAATTCTTTTGCGACTACATTGTTTATTGTTGCTGGTTTATTTAGAAGATGTTCGATGTATTTGTCGTGTGTATTGTGTACGCATTGCCTCATGGTCTTTGTATGTATTTGTAGCTTTTGTTTATTGTTTTTATGTGAAACGATATTAGGTCGTTTCGTTCTGCGTAACACTGCCGCCCACTTAAGCCTGTTCGTCCTGAATAGGCTCATTATTTCTTCTCCAATATTTTACCAGTCGCTCTTTATGCACAACCTTCATTTTTGTCCGGGGGCTGCCAGCTTTCTGTATCCTGTACACGACATCGTTTAACCGTTTAATTATTTTATACGGTCCATCCCAGCTACTTTGTAAGTTGGGGAATGATCCCTTCTTCCGCATTGGGTTGTAGAACAGTACCAGTTGCCCTTCATGGAAAGCCTCCGTGTTCGCTGCACGACCATACCTGGCTTTCATTCTATCGCTGTTCATTGCTATCCTCTCCAAAGGTGCTCCTGAATTGTATGGTTGCAGCTGACCTCGACCTCTTCTTATGGGACCTTTATCTGCAATGCACTGGGTACAGTTCGCTATCCAATCCGCCACTGCTTGTTGACATCCAACCCAATAAAAACGTCGCTTCAGCCTTTCCAGCGTCTTTTTCGGTCCAAGATGTCCTCCGCTAGCTCCATTATGGAACGCCTTTAACACTTCTTTCGTCTTGGAGGAAGGCACTACTAATAGGTTGGATAAGGTCTTGCCATCAGCGCTTTCCCAACGTCGATATAAGCATCCGTTTATCAACCGTAAACTGTCCCATAGTGCCCAATATGCTTTTGTAAGAGGACCTGCTCCGGATATTTCATTTCTGGTAGGTCGTTTGTCCTCTTCCTTAGCTGTTATTATTTCCGCCAGTATTGGGTCACTCCTTTGTGCCTCGGACCAGTCTTCGTTGGCCTCAATCTGGATTCGCCGGACTCCAACGATGGCTTCCTTCTTCTCAGCCTTCACACAATGTTTACGCTCCAAATTACGAGGTCGGCTCGAGAGGGCATCAGGAATTCTATGTTCTACACCACTTCGTTCTTCATTGCTAACCACATGTTCTCTGCGCATTCTCTTGGAACTACTCGTTTCAACGTTGTGTACCCCAGAAGTCTTAGGTGTTTCAACGGCATGTCGTCTTGTTGGTGAGACCGGTCTTGATCTTTTCAGTGGCGCCTTACAGTTTCTTTGGAAATGACCACCCTTTCCATAGTTGAAGCATTTAATTTAGCCTTTCGTCCGATTTCTTCCAAAGCTTTCTCCACTATCTCCTTAACTTTAGTTACAAGACATTCATCTTCCTCCACTACTTCCATTTTTCGCACTTTGCTAACTGGTGGTCTTGAGATTGTGCGAGCGGTCTCTTGGGCTAGTGCGAAGGCCACGGTTTCTGCAAAGGTTGTCTTCTGCGTAGAACATACCGCTAGTTTAATGTCAGGGTCGCGTATACCATTGACAAACGCCTCGGTCTTAATGTTGTCTATCAACGGGTGGTTTTCTCCTGGGTATGTAAGCTGCACCAACCTCTCAACTTCCATTGCAAAGGCTTGTAATGACTCGTTTGGCTTTTGCGCGCGGCATCTCAACTCCATGCGGTACAGCTCTCGCTTGTGCTCATTGCCGAATTTCCGCTGTAAGGCCACCATTAATTCGTTATAGTTGTTTCTACTGCTGGCTGGCATGGTCTCTAGTATCTCTGCTGCTACACCTTTTAACGCCAAAATTAGTTCCAACGCCTTCTCTCCATCGTCCCATCCGTTCCTGCTGGCTACTGTCTCAAATTGGAATTTGAACACGGATAGGGGTGAGCTTCCATCAAAGCAAGGTATTTTTATCCTGCTGGTACTTTCAGATACGACTCGCACTGGTTCCGGACGCTGGCTCTGGAGGTTGATGATCCTTTCCTCCATCATTACGAGTTTTCCGTCGACGGCCTTTTCCAAATTGTCCACTTTCGCGTCAACGGCCTTTTCTATATATGACACCCTTTCCTCAACACCAGTTATTCTCTTGCTGACCGATTCATGTATTTCCTGCAGCTTTCCAGATGTTGCTTCACGCTCCTTTTCAATTTTTGACAAAATGGCTACTTGCAGTTTTTGGTTTTCGGCTCTAGAAGTTTGTACTTCAGCCAGAAGTTTCTGGTTTTCTGCTCTAAATGCTACTTGCATTTTCTCCATCATAGCAGCTAGCATCGAATTTATGTCAACACCGCTAGGGGTCGCAGTGGTCTGTATCTCTCGTTCCTCCTCATCCTCGAACTCGTAGGATTCGATGTCGATGCCCTGAAGCTGAAGTTGTTCTCTTAACCGCCTCTGCAGTTCATTCTTTGTACCCGCTGTTGGCAGCTCCAGTTTACCCAACTCTCGTTTAAGCCGGTCCACTCTTAGTTCGGATAGTTTCATTTTATTTATTTATTATTTATTTTTTTTTTTTTTTTTTTTTTTTTTTTTTTTATTTATTTTCACTTTTGGATTTTGCAATCCCACTTCTGACACCAATTGTTACGTTTTTACCTTTTTAAAAACGTTTAAATATGAGTTCGTTAATTGCAAACCAAGTAAAAACAAATATGTGTCTTATTTTAATTAAACTCTCTTTATTGTCCACACTTTCTTATGTGCCACTGTTCACACTTAACCGATACAACAATAATTACTACAATTTATTGTTATTATTCACACACAACTATTCGCTCGCAACCGATATCTTCAAACACGCAACTTCACTCAAGACTGACTCAATTACAACTGACTCGTTGCCTGCCTTGTCTTGCCCTTTTATATGCGAACCTCTTCAGTCTGATGATGGTTCTCGAAGTGGAAGGTTCGCGTTCTCGCTTTCTCGAGAATTCTTTTGCGACTACATTGTTTATTGTTGCTGGTTTATTTAGAAGATGTTCGATGTATTTGTCGTGTGTATTGTGTACGCATTGCCTCATGGTCTTTGTATGTATTTGTAGCTTTTGTTTATTGTTTTTATGTGAAACGATATTAGGTCGTTTCGTTCTGCGTAACAATATTAATTATAATTATTAATTATATTATTATTCTCTTGGACCATTGAATTTAATACGTTGCTAAGTAAGCTCAAGACGGCATCTAACAATATGAAAGTCGCTCGACTGTCTAGTGTTCCCTCTGGATGTTTATAAGCAGTGTTGAAATTTTGAAATTTTAAAATGGCATCAAATGGTACTTTTGTAAAAAATACATACATACATACATTACAAGCCTTCAGTCAGGATTACGATCTAGCTTCTCACACCACTTATGTGGTGTGTGTGTTAGGTTTATGCATGAGTGTCGGGACCTACAGTTTAAAGTCGATTCCGAACGACAGATTTTTGAGAAACCTTTAATGGCAATACTCTCAGTGTTTTTTACAGAATGATGTCGCCGAAGGAATACTTTTTTCATTTTTTGTTATTTTGGAGATGTCTGAGATTGGGTATGAACCGCGGGCTCACATTTAGTCAGCCAGCACACTACCGACTAGACTATTTATTCATATTTAATGCACGTACGGTACGGAACAGAAAAACTAACGACTTATACGTGTTCCTCACATATAAAACAAAAACTGCTAATTCTGAACGTAACAAAACGTAAAAGTTCCGTGTGGTCAAACGTCGACGGAACGTTATGGAACATACTTTCGTTTGTCGCATATGAAGAGCAATGTTAATACTTACCGAAATCATATGTCGGTTCGGCAGGCGTTCTCATTGCCTTTTGTATTCTAAAACTAACGTACGTTCTGTGGACGTTTGGCTAACCGGGGCTAAAGACAAATTCTACCTTTAGAATTACGTTGCTAATGCATTAATAGTTGAAAAGCACACGACATAAAATATGTAATAATAAAAAAGTACTGAAAGCGTCGCGGGTGTACTGCGGTATATTTGAAATGGAAAAGTACTGAAAAAGGTACTAAAGTACTGAATTTTTCAACACTGTTTATAAGTATATTTTGTTGAAATAAAAGAGAATGTGAACCAAGATGTAAAGAAGTTGATATTTATAAAGGAAATTTTAAAAAAGAAATTATTTATTGAAAATATTGCCTTAGTGTAGGCTTCATAAAGATCCACTGTTGGGAATCTAATTGTAAGGTAAAAACAATTTTAAGGCCTTATTCTGAGCTGATTGTAACGTCTTTAAAACTATGCTTGATTTAAGTCCATAAATTATAGGAAGATAAGTCAGATGCGAATGTACTAGGGATTCCAGACGAAATTCTTGATTTTAAGTCAATCATTTGGTCATCCCACAGAAGTTTATGATATATGTTTTCAGATTCGCATATTAGGTTCTACCTAGTTTCTCACGCCACTTATGTTGTGAGAGTTAGTTTTATCCATGAGTGGAGCGACCTACAGTTTAAAGTCCACTCCAAACGACAGATTTTTGAGAAACTTTTCATGGCAAATTCATCTACCCTCAGAGTTTTTACCAGAAACCTGCTGAAAGGAAATTGTCGAAAAATGTTTTTTTCATAGTTCGTTTTGCTGAAGACGTCTGACCTAGGGTTTCAACCGTGGACACACGCCTAATAAGCCGGCACACTACCTAATAGACCACGGCGATTTCATCTTAATTTTTTCTACTGCATGTCCTGTGCGCTGAGAATAACTTTTATTGCACAAAGTATCAGATAGTGATCTGATAATTGATTCTAAATTGAACATACGATAATTCTGTAAAAAAATTATTAAACATGTACACAATCAATACAATAATTGCATTTTGGTCTAGTTATTAAGCTGTGATTTAGTTTATACTCAGCTTCAGCAAAAAAAATTTATCAATGATCGCGATGACCTATTCAGACACTTCAAGTCAATATTAAAACTACAAGAAAATTTACTGTAAACAAAAGACAAATTTGAAGACTTTTTTTGAGCCCTATATACTCGTAGTGATGTTAGTACTGCTGTTAGTTCTTATGCCGTTTTAGAAAAAATGTATACTATTATCAGTGATTACATTACATTTGAACAACCTACTGATACTATATAGTATATATACATATGTATGTATGTACATATACATATATAGATGTACCACCATATCCATCTTGTCTGCAACAACGCACAGCATACATTACATTACATGTAAAGTACAAGCATGCGTGCAAACAAAAATTTGAGTTCAAGAAGCATAAACAAAAATCACTTTTTTAACAAAATTAATTTTTTGTTGGTTTACGTAACATTTGTTAAGTGAGGTATTTGTAAATACATATCGTCGTCGAAAATCCAAAAGTACGTATCATCAAAAAAATCAAAATAGAGTTTTTGATTGATTATGATTCGTGAGGTTATCTAACATATCTCTACTAATTTTTAGATTCTTGCGACCAAAAATAACGTTTTTATATCAATAATTCAAAATGTTTCTACATATGAAGTACTTGTTATTTTATAACTTTTTTTGCTTCCCCTGTAAAATTAGAAAAATGTTTGTTACGTACTTTTGGATTTTCGACGACGATATGTATGTTACTGTTTTCTTAGAATTTTAGATGTTTTTGATACATAGCATATCACGCCTCAATAAATGACTCAAAAGTTCAGTTGCAGCTGCTATTGTTCTTTGCTTAGCATTTCGTCATTCGATGGAGATTATTGATTTGAAAATCAGAGAAACAATGTTTTTCTTTTGACAAAAGATTCTATAACGATAATGATACAGTACTTGACAAAACAATGGAAACTTTTTCAAAAATTAACTTACGGGTTCTCATCGGACGAAAGAAAATGGCAAAATATTTGTGCAGTAAAGCACTGTAATTAACATTTATGTATTTTTTAAATATTAAAAAACTTTATAATTGAGAAATTTCAGAAAATAAATTAAAACTATTCACTTTTGTTAACAAAACAATGTAATATTTTATGATTCCGCACGGAATATATCGATAAAAAAAATTAATAATAATTCATTATGATTACAGTTATTTATTGTTTTTTTTACTTTTTTTAATACAGTAAAACTTCGATATAACGAACCTTGTTATAACGAAAAACTCAATATAACGAATTATTTTCTGAGTCCCTTGAAAAACCTCTTTACTGCAAAGTTTTTCATACAAAAATGCACTATAGCTATAACGTAGAAATACTGAGCTGATTAAACCTCTATATAGCGAATAATTCGTACCAAAGCCTTTATACAACGAATTAATAATAAAGCTAAATCAGTCCCGGCTATGTAAAGCCTCTATATAGCGAAGTATTCTTTCAAAAGCCTCTATATAACGAAGTGAGAATAAAAAAAATTTAATTTTGAGTAATGTTAGTCCCGTTTCAAAAACAACAAAGTCTAAAAGCATTTGCAAGTGCCATTGCAAAGCCTCTATATAGCGAAATACTGATTCAAAAGCCTTTATATAACGAAGCAAAAATAATTATCGGAAAACTGCAAACATTTCTGGAGGCACAGGATTCTACACCACTAAGTATATTCAATAGCTTAGCATCCGTCGAATAAAATATTGATAATTGTATTCGAAACATTCGTAAACAAACTAAAATAACACAATAGCGCAGTTCACAATCTTGGGCATTTAGATGGTAAATTTATACCATGTAAATATTTGCCGTTAATTGTGAACGGTTTTTTTTTGTTTAACTTTGCAAACTTCTCAAATGAAAAGACAAGCCATATACATATTCATTAATGTTTTCTTAAATGTTGTTATTTTATATTTAAATAAAACACATTCAAATATCTTCAAGATAATTTATAATTTTATTTATTTCGTCCTCTGTCCAATTTTTATTCGGCTTTTTCTTTTAATTCGTTGTTTTATGTTGTATATTTCCATTTTTTTGTGACTTTATTTTTCAATGTTTTTATTTTTATGATCAGCTGTTCATTTGCTTAAGTACGGCAAATATAAACTACGGTTTTGAGTGTGGGATATTTGCCAAACCGTGGCAAGGGTATTTCTGTGTATTTTGTTAGTGTATGGCAAAAAAAAAATACCCAGCATTTGCAAATGCCATGATGCTAGACCATATTTTACTATGTCAATAGAATTTAGAGAAAAAACTATAGTTATAACGAATTGTATTCGTATATCTTCTAATTTCGTTATACCAAGGTTTTACTGATACATATTTATAACGAAAAATTAGCTATAACGATGTATTTTGTGATCCCCTTCAGTTTCGTTATATCGAAGTTTGTCTGTATTTATTTCTAATTTTTTTTTTGCACATTCAAATTTTAAAAAAATAAACGATTTTAATACTGGAAAATAAAAAGTAAAATGTGATAAATTTGGACAATTTTAAAAATTATTAAAAAAATTTGTGTGTCGAAAAACTACATCAAGACAGTGCATAGGATTAAACTTTATAAATATTTTGCCAATTTCTTAAAAAGATTTTTAAATTTTCGTCCGATTAGAACATATAAAGGGATTTTTAAAAAGTTTCCATTGTTTTGTCAAACACTGTATATACATACACTCAATTCCCTTTTTATGCGGTAGATACGTTCCAAAACTAACCGCACAAAAAAAAATCGCATAAAAAAATACACTAATGTAGTGTAAAAGAAGGAATGTGTTCCATTATTTTCAAAAACGCATAAAACCAAAAAATCATATAAAAAAAGACATTAATTACATTATATAATTAGGGTTACGTTCCAAAATTTTTTAAAAGAAAAGTCGATATCAACTAATAAAAAATGAGGATACCTGAGAATTTTTGAGCAGAGTATAGAGTTTTGGTAAATTCAAATCAAATACATAACATTACTTTATTTTTAATTAAATATATTTATTTCACATTACTTTAATTAGTAGTTTTATAAAAATTTTATATTTAGTCATTTTCTTCACTTTCCCGCAACTGATGGCACAAATTGAGCATATGTAACTATTGTTTGCTTGCTCTGTATAGAAGAAATATTTAAAAAGGGGAATCCCATACAAAATACTATAGAAAAACAACGCATGACTTCAAAATCTTGTACAAAAAAAAATCAGAATTTGATTCTCAGGAAAAATCGCATAACTTTAAAACCGCATAAAAAAGATTCGCATGAAAAGAGAATTGAGTGTATATACAAATATTTGTGTACTAGATTTAGATTTTAATATTATTAATTTAATCAATTTTAAAACTTTAGATTGAAGATCTATACGAAGAAGTTCTTTTTGAGATCACCAATAATATTGGATGTGAAGCCAATGATGTATGCAAAGAATCACTCATTGAATTCGCTCAGGAAGTATTTAAAATGCCAAACGCCAAACATGAAGAAATACTCGAAATTGCACAACAGAAAGAACCACCAAATATTAGACTCAATATTGAGATTATTAAAGCGGAAAACCTTTTACCGAAAGATGCTAATGGATTGTCTGATCCATTTGTTACATTATATCTGGAATCGAATGGTTCCCATCGTTACAATTCATCTGTAAAAACTGAAACTCTTGATCCCAAATGGGAGGAACACTTTTCACTGTAAGTAATATTTTTAAGCAAAATCCTTCTTGTTAGTTTTTCTTTTTTTATTGTTATATGCTTAAAGACCAATTACAGAAAATCCAAGAAATGAGGTGCTTATAATAGAAGTTTGGGATTTTGATGCAGCTGAAACCGTTAAGGAAAAGGTGAATAAACTAATGGAGGTTAAGGGTATAAAAGGACTGCGTAAGCTTATGAAGGAAATTGCAATGACGGCATCCACCGGTAAGCATGACAATGAATTAATTGGAAGAACAGCAATAACCTTAAAAGTGAGTGGCCAATAGTTGTGTAAAAATCCCATCAATCCCATTCCATAATCTTTAATTCCTTTTGTAGTCAATACCCGGATCAGGAACCACGGTTTGGTACAATTTGGAAAAAGGAAGCAAAACAAAAAGTCGTGGATCTATTTTGGTCACTTTAGCACTTAGTGCGGAAAAAAATAAACAAGTGGCGATACAAGAACATAAACATCTTCTAAAGTTATTACTAATGCATGAGTTGGAATCGTCGCAAGTTGCAAACTACTGGTGGGCTGGCAAATTTAGTGCAAATGCCGAAGCTATACGTTTGCAACATTCCGTACAATCCGGCTTATCTGGATTCGAATGCGCTCTCTGTCAATGGTCCGTATACACAACCATACATGAAGATCATCCTCTGAGTTTTAGTTTGTTCAACTCAATACTAGATGTTGTGATTCCAGTTCTCAAATGCCATCTGATTGAATCCGACGGCATGAAAACATTTTGGGAAGGCGTCAGGCGTGTCTTGCCATCATGTTTTTCCATTTTGCGAAAATTACGTGCCAAAAATGTTAGCGATAAGCAAATTGTTAAAACATTATGTGAAGTACTTGACATATTGTCCAAGATAAATACTCTGGAACAACCGAAGAGTATTGAATTATTTCCGCAAAATGTATATGGCTGGATTTCGAGGCAAGAAAGATCGGAATACCTAATTAATGATGTCACTGTAGAGGCTATTCATTGCGGGACTAAAGAATGGCTCGAACGTATCATGGAGGGTAATCGCCAGAATAGCGACAACCAATCCGACGATGACAATCTCCAATATCTAATTAAACTAATACAAATGGTACGATCTGATTTGGAAAGAGCCAGGGAATATTTTGATAAACATTTTCGCCAGTAAGTACTACATTGCTTGAAAGTAAAAATATATGTATCTGTTTAATCACTGAAAACAAATTAAGTGACAAATGGAATAATAACATCATAACTATTATTTTTAAAATTTCGCCTCGGAAAAAATTATACTAAGAAGTTTCACTTTGTTGTTTGAATATATGTAAATTTCTTAAAAATATTACTTGGCGAAAATTGATTAAAACAATTAACGAAAAATTCTCGTTGTGACATTCATTTTCGTATTTACGTTATTATTTTCGTATTACGAGGGTATCATTTATATGTATCGAAATTAAATTTTAAAATGCGTATTCATACATATTAAGTAAAATAGAGGAAACAATCATATAGAATCCGGTTTAAAATTAATAAAAGCAGTTCCGCCCATTTTTTAAATCAAACTTGTTTAACATTTTTTATAGTTTATTCATTAATAATGTTTTTGTTTCCGATTTGTAATCTTAAGCTAATTACGACCTAAGCCTTCCAAGGGGACAATTTAGTATTTCATTAGAGTTATCCAGAACACAAACAGCGGGAATATTTTGAATTCAGTTAGAAAAATTCGTTTTATTCTATTCTAAAAAAAATAAAAAGCATTTGTATGACTGCGATAAACGCATAAGTATGTACCAGAGATCAGCAATGAGTATTCAAAACGATGAGTAGATTCGAGTCATACTTATTTTAAAATCATACTCATACTACTCATATTCAAAGTTTGAAATACTCATCGTACTCATACTTAACAATACGCATGATGTTGTTGATTTCGACTCTCCATGACTCAACGTATACACGAATAGTGATGGGACATGGGTAAATACCCAAATGGTAAAATGGGTATTTAAAGGTAAATACCCAGGTATTTAAAGGTAAATACCCAGGTATTTACCCAAGCACCTGTGTATTTACCCAAAATGTGGGTATAAATCAAATTAAAGAAAAATTTAAATAAATTAAAAGAATTTACTTTTTTTTTATTATGAATTAACTTTTTAATAACAAATGAAATAATTCATAAATTTAGTCATAATCGCTGTCGCTGTCCGTATCCGATAAAAACTCACATCGAGTAGAGTGCGTGATTCCTGTTGAAGTTGAAGGGATATCGTCTTGAGTACATTCTAGTGCGGAATTCATGTTATTTTCAAATTGAGTGGAGTGCGTGTTTTCTGCTGAAGGTGGTAAACTATTTTTAAAAAGCAAGTTCCAGTTGCACGATATATATGTTATTTTTCCTGCTCTTTGTGTTGTTTAACGGTTCCTTTTTTTGAGTGAATGAAGCTGTGGGTGCTAAAGGAACGTTCAATAACAGCTGAAGTACAGGGAGCTGTTAAAATTCGAACAGCTAATTTGCTTAATTGCGTACTTCCACAAATTCCTTTCCACCAAGTTACTGCAGAAATCTCATCCAAACAGTTCCAGGCAAAAGATTTTGCCCGGAAACCATTCTTGGCCTTGTAATTGGCAAAATCTGGCATTACATTTATGTTTAGCACCTGTGACATTCTGTGAATGAATTCCAATGCATCTACCTCCTCAGACGGATCAAGATCACTTCCTTGTGCCTTAGGATCTAGCAAGTTCGCAGCTTACTTTTAATTTCCTTAAACGCAAAATATACCCTGTGTATATTATACAAATATATCCATATATACAAATAAATCCATTCTGCAATGCAACTAATATATTTGAGCTTAAATTTAATATACATACATATATACACATGTTCAAAATAAATTCCAAAATATCCGCATTTCTGTTACGCTACGTAACAACGAGTATTCGTTATTCAAATAAGTATTTACCCGAAATTAGGTAAATACCCGGGTATGAAAGTGGGTATAAATGGGTAAATACCCAGGTGTAAACCCATCTCTATACACGAAGCACAAAATAATTATGATTCGCGTACGAACACTACAATACTCACTAGAAGGTTGTGTGTTTGCTTTGCTTGCTGTCTTTGTCTTTTCTTTCTTCTTTGTTTGTAAATGCAACAGCAACTAAGACTGTAAATTTTGATGAATAATTCGAATCATTTATAAGTATTATAAGTATTTTTCTAAATTTCTGAATCTGAATGAGTAGGCGTATGAATCAAACAATGAATCGAATGTCGTGAGTTTGATGTCAACGTTGTACTCATACTCATTGCAACCTATACATACTTATAAATCAATGTTGTAGCGAGTACGAATGAATCAGAGTAGTTGAATTTTAATACAGTTGAATCACTCATACTCAAAATGGCATGAGTACTTATGAGTAGCGAAAAAGCGATTCATTGCTGATCTCTGATATGCACATCATTCTCAAAGCGATATGGGCCATTATTTATTTATTTATTCAAGCGTAAATACAGTATAACACGATATTATCTTGTTTAACAATACCGCTAAGGATATAGGCATTACAAAGATTGAAAAATTACAAAAATAATAACCTTAAAAATAATTCTACGTAATAGCCTTTTTACACTTAGCATCATCTTAGAGGAATGAGTGGAAGATGATAAAAATTAAAAAAGTTGTTTACATTTGCATCATCTCTCATCTTTCATTTAAAATACATAAAATCTGCTTATAATTAATGGAAAAAAATAAAATGGAAAATTCTTCAATTATCGGATTAATAATTGCACTTGAAGAGAAAAATCAATTATTAAAACAATATACAACTGACCAAACTATTCGAGTGCATTTTTTTTTGCTATAAAATATTATTAAAATATTTATTTCATTATATATACATTAAAAATTTACTAACTTTGTTCAGTCCCGCTCATTTTGTGACGTTTAATTTTTTTATACATATAAACAAATGTCATTTTTTTAGTGATGACACTAAAATTATCGAAAGATGATGAGTGGAACAAAATGAGATAGGAACATCTTGTGAAGATGATGAAAGATGACGCTTTTTTGCTCTGTATATTACTTATGGGAAGATGTTGTCATCTTGCCAATTGATGAGAGATGAAGCTCAGTGTAAAAAGCCTATAAAAAAATTATTAAGAACAAAATGTATGGTTATATGTATTAAAAAAATATGATTAATTAATTACATTTGTACATTATTGTTCATTAAAAATATGATTTTTGCAATCTTGGAATGCTTAGCATTGCTTAATAACTGTATGTTGTCCGGGAGTTCATTCCAGAGACGAATTGCATTAGTGTAAGTGTCTCTTAGATATCTGTTTACGGTATCTACAGGTATGTCACAGATTCCGATCGGAATGGTTTGGATTCCGAATATGCAATTCCGATCGATTTTGTTTTAGGTTCTTCAGATTCCGAACGATTTTGTTCATTCCCAAAAATTATAAAATTGCTGCTTTTCAAATAAAGTATGGCAACGTAGTGCATAACAACAGAAAAAAAACATAATTGGTGAATAAAAAGTACAACCGAAACAAAAGAAGAAACAGGCGCTGATACAAAAATTTTAATTGGGATCAAAAAAAATTTTAAAATTTTTTATGAAAAATGCCCCTTTGCACCTTAAAAAGTATAAGTTAATAATACAAAAAAATTTCAATAAATCTGTACTTACATTTTTATAAAACTGAATTAAATGCAACGTAAAAATATTTTTGTATTTTCTTTTGTCCATCGTTTGTGTTGCCACCGCTTTAATTTGTTCTACTTAATAGATTTTTGTTCTCAAAAATAAGTGGTTTGCTCAAAAAAATAACGTGGCAATACTTCGACGAAAAAATATATCACTTTGTTTTGTTTTTCTCAGCAAGTTTACAAAATTTAATTTCTTAAGCATACATAAATATTAAGTAAATACTTAGAAAACCTATATAATAATATAATATAACATTTTGTCTTTCAGTTTGACTAAGTTTTATTAATATTTTTATTTAATAAATCATAAAAAATATCAAAACCACTTTGAAAATTTGAAATGGTTTCATTCCGTAGAAATTTTTCGTTTTCTAAAGACTCGACTTTCGGAATTGAAACCACTTTCGATCGGAATTGCGTTCTGTGACATGGCTGTAAGTTACAAACCTCTATTATATATTGAGAAAACTAATCTATTGAACAAATAATCTAACATATACATACATATATGGCTTTGCAGGCGACGTCGTACAAGTGCTGTAAGAAAAGAACTGCTGAAGAAGATTTCTGTAGGTTAGGTTAGGTTAGAGGAACTGTACTTGTCAACTGTGACAAGTACAGTACCCGAAGGTCGAATTTACCCATTGTACAACGTCCTAGATTCTCACACCACTCATGTTGTGTGCGTTAATTTTATACGGGACCTACAGTTTAACGTCGAATCCGAACGACAGATTTTTGGGAAACTTTTTTATGGCAAATTTTATTTACTCAGAGTTTTTGCCAGAAATCTGCTGCGAGGAAATCGCTGAAGAAATATTTTTCCCTCATATTTCGTTTTGATGCCTCACCTGAGATACGAACCCGGGCTTTACGTCTAATAAGCCAACACACTACCTACTAGAATACTTCTGTATTTTTTAAACAAATTCGATTCAGTGGTGGTTAAATGTGACTTTCCTAATTGTTTCTGATTTTCGAATTACTTTCCAAGAAACGAAATTGTCACGAAAAAAAATCATTAGCTAACCATGGTAGTGTTATAATCAAATTTACAAAATATTATAGCCAACGCAAATTCAAAAACGCAGTTGTTGTGGAAACAGCTGTTTGTGGAATAAGTCAAACTACAGTCCGGACTGTAGCGTGTACGTGTCCCTACGTAATGGGGACAAGCCCTCCGCGGTCGGGTGAGGGTGGGTTAGTGTGAGGCCGGGGACGTTCGAAAATTAGATGTAGACTTTTTGACTCTACCATATTAAATTCATCGTCTTCATCATACATTTAGTTGAATAATTAATTGTTTTCTTCATGTTTCTGGCACGCTTTTGTGTTTTTCTTGCAGCAAAATACGTTTGAGTTTTTCTACGGTGCTCTTTAAGTTTTATGATGGAAAGATTGCTGAAATAGCAAAGTCCATTGTTACTGAAGTATGTAGTCATATTAAACGTCTCGATGTTCCAGAGGATCACTCTGAAGACTTACCAGAAATCGATAATGTTAACATGGGTACTACACTGTTCGAGTTATATTTGGTACTGAAACGATTCTTGGCTTTTGGTATGAGTTTCTGCTTTACCTTCATATTCACTAATATTTTCATTTCGTATTCACTGCATATTTTATTTTATGAAATCCAAAAATATTAATTTTTAAGGTAAATCATTGTGTCCGAATGATGAATTGGCAATCGAACATTTCCATGCGTGGTTCATGCCTGGTGTAACACATTGGCTAGCTATATCAGTTATCAAAGCACTCAAACGAATAGAAAAAGCCATCGAATTGGATGAACTAAAAGCCGTCGATGAGACTGTAAAATACAGTTCATCAGCAGTTGATACTCTAGCCATATTCTATCAAATAAAAATATTTTGGCAACAATTGGACTGGCCTGATGTGGAAGTATCTTATACTTTTGTGGCTAAAATAGTGGATGTAAGTACTTACATATGCGAATATTTGAATTGTGGTCAAAATAAAAAAAAATATGTCTTTTTTGTTCCTTTAGGATATATGCCGTTGCTGTGTATTTTATGCTCAAAGAATGTCACGTCGCGTTGCATCTCTGACAGCAGACAACAGTGAACTGTTTCATGTATCACCAGAGTGGTGTTTGGCAATAAATAATATTGATTATATTCGTCAAAGCTTACCATCATTCCTTAAGGTAAAGTGTAATGTCAAATATTTATATTTACAATTGAGAAAAAGACATTATCTTCTGTTTCTCTTTTTTTTCAGGAGTTGGGTACCGATAATGTTCTTAGACATTTGGCAGAATATCGCTCGGAATTAGAAGCGAAACGTTGTGAAGCAACTCTTAAAAATGTTATCGATAATACTATTGATACGGAAGAGAATCAAATTTTAGAATTAATTAAGATTGTGGCTGGAAAAATGTCACCTCCTATAAGAAGATTTTTAGCCGAGGGAGCTGAAGTTTTGCATGAAGATTCCAACTCAATGGAACGTTTAATGATGTATTTAGAATCATCTTTAAGCACATTATACGAAACTCTGAACGAAGTTAATTTTACACGCATTTTAGACGCAATATGGGAGGAATTGTCAATAATCATGTACGATTTGATACAATCAAATTTAGATGTAAGTAGAGAGAAATAATAGTTTAATTACATTTTAATTTAAAAATATTTCACAGAAACGCAGACCACCAGCGTTCTTTCAAAATTTACGTCACACCTTGGGCGTTATGATTTCCTGCTTTAAAAGCGGACAAATCGTCACATCGGATGTTGAAGTTTTGAATGAAATTGAGCGTATGTTAGACTTGCATGCTTTCGAAACTGCAGACTTAATTCATCAGTATTATTTAGAGAGACTTGGTCATCAGAAAGATATTTCTAAATCAGAATATGGAAAATTAACAATCAGAGCAAACTTTACTGATATAGGATTAGTGGTAAGCGAAAATTTGATTTTAATTTGATTATGTCTGAAAAGAATGAGCAGGTTATTAGCTTTTTTATATAGATAAAATACGTAACATGAAATTCACCTGTACCTCGATTTACGCGGTAGATACGTTCATGGCCAATTCGCGTAAATCGAAATTTACATTTTTGTATGAAAAAACCGCGTAAAGCGAATAATTACTGTAAAAAAAACTTTTTCATTGAAAAAAAAAATATAGTTTTATACTGTTAATAATTTATTAAAGTATGATTTAAGTAAAAAAAAAAAAACAAACATTTATTCCATTAAAAAATACACATACATATACTTTGTACCAGAGAACGGTTTGATTGGTTAATTTCAGATTTTGAATACAATCACAAAAAACGAATCTCATGTTGACAATATACATCAATTCCGTAAAGCAATACATGTCATCATTCACAAAACGGAGTGTAACGAAAAATGATGCTTGCATTGCATGTCTTCTACAAATGTAAACAAATACTCCCAAAAGCAACGAATACTTAACGATTGGTACGAATGGTTAACGATTGGTATGAATGGTTTTAATGTTGATTGCATAGCTTGTACATACTAACAAAAAGTTAACTCAACACATTTTCGCTGTTTTTATGGTTTGAATATACCATTAAATGAAAATTTTTCTTTTTTTATAATAACACTATGCGCCAAAATAAAAAAAATTAAATACACCCGGCTAATGACATAGTGTAGGTTGTGAGTTTTGTTGAGTAGATCTCAAAAATATTTTTTTTATATTTCTCGAACCCTCCAAACTTGTTTTATTTGACAAAAACTGTTTTTTATGATTTTACGCATAAATTTCTGAATTACTCAAACATTTCTGACCCGATTTTCAAAATTTAAATCTTGTTGAAAAGGGGAGAGATGGACACTTAAAACGGTATACATATATCTATTATTCGAGTTAATATGCTATGAGTTTTGATGAGATAAACTTAAAAAATGTGAATTTTTTTCATATTTTTTCAAGTTTGTCCGTTCATAGTAGCAAACTTTACTTAAAAAATATGAAATAAATGATGACATTCTGAAAGTGCATCATCTTGTGAAGAGATTGGCATTTCGTTTGATCAAATCGGAATAAAATTACCGTAGTTATTACTTAAAGAGACTAACAGTCGAGTAATATTTTTCTTATATATATATTTATTCAAATGAACTTTTAGTTCAACAATGTTCAGAATTTTTGATGGATCTTGATTGTTTATTGGAAAATGTGTCAATTTCACGTTTGAGCTACCACCAGAAGTTGACCAATATTTGCGCAAAGGGAAATATTAATATTTGTAAAAAACACAAATATTAGCCGACTTCTGGAAGTCGTGCAAACGCGAAATTGACACATTTTGTGATAAACAATCAAGATCCATCAAAAATTCTGAAAATTTTTGAACTAAAAGTTTATTTAATGAGATGACATATATAAAAAATGTAACACGACTGTTATACTATTCAAATAATAACTACAGTAATTTTTATCCAATTTTATCAAATGATGACTCAATCTCTTCACAAGAGAACATACATTCAGAATATTATCACTTATCCTATATTTTTTTATTAAAGTTTGGTACTATGAATGGACAAACTTGAAAAAATATTAAAAAAATTCGAATTTTCCAAGTTTACCTCATCAAATCTCATAGCATATTACGTCGAATAATAGATATATGTATACCGTTTTCAAGTTCCATCTCTCCCTTTTCCAACAAGATTTAAATTTTGGAAATCGGGTCTGAAATGTCTGAGTAGTCCAGAAATTTGTGCGTAAAGTCTAAAAAAATAGTTTTTATCAAATAAAACAAGTTTGGAGGGTTCGAGAAATATAAAAAAGGTATTTTTGAGTTCTACTCAACTAACTGAACAATGTAGACTATGTAGTTACTCGGGTGTATTTTCACTGTCGCACCGTGTAATTAGTTAAAAAATTAAAATATTTTGGAAAAACATTAACCATGGCATTACACAAAGAAAATGGCTTTTGTTTGTTTTAGATGTGTTTTTTTAACCTAACCAACTAAGTAAATAATTATTACATTACTAGCAGATTGTACCCGGCGTTGCGCGGGATATGTAGTTTGGATTAGTTTAAAAAATTAAAAAAAATTATTTTTGGGTAATTTTTGCATTAAAAATAACAATAAATAAAAAACCGGTTTATCGGTTTCGGAACCGGTTTTGAAACCGGTTTCTTAAAAAATCCAATTTTTCAAATTATTCGGAAACCGGTTTAACAAACAACCCAGTTTTTTGAATACTCTAAGTCCTAAATATAAATGCATTCAGTTTGCCCGTTTTTCGCCCCTTTCCCCCTTTTTGGACCCCTTTTGGTCCAACTTTATAAACGGAACACCTCCAATAGCTATTTGAGAAACTTAACCAAGCTAAATCGTGAAAAATACCTTTAAAACAGATAAAATACAGCATTTATGCATAAAAGTACTATTATTTGCCCATTTTTTCTCCCTTTGCCCCATTTTTCTCCCCTTTTGGTCGATCTATATCCCAAATTTTAAGAAAATCGGTCCAGGCGTTCAGGCATGATTGGCTAACAAACCAACCAACAAAAAAACAGACTTACAGAAAGATTTATAATATATACTAGCAGATTGTACCCGGCGTTGCGCGGGTTATGTAGTTTGGATTAGTTTAAAAAATTAAAAAAAATTATTATTGGGTAATTTTTGCATTAAAAATAACAATAAATAAAAAACCGGTTTATCGGTTTTCAAAACCGGTTTCGAAACCGGTTTCTTAAAAAATCCAATTTTTTAAATTATTCGGAAACCGGTTTAACAAACAACCCAGTTTTTTGAATACTCTAAGTCCTAAATATAAATGCAGTCAATTTGCCCGTTTTTGGCCCCTTTCCCCCTTTTTGGACCCCTTTTGGTCCAACTTTAGAAACGGAACACCTCCAATAGCTATTTGGGAAACTTAACCAAGCTAAATCGTAAAAAAATACCTTTAAAACAGATAAAATACAGCATTTATGCATAAAGTACTAATTTTTGCCCATTTTTTCTTCCCTTTGACCCATTTTTTCCCCCTTTGGGTCAAAATTTTGAAAAGATTTATTGCCTATAACCTGCACCGACAAAAGTTTGATTAATATCCCAAATTTCAAGAAAATCGGTCCAGGCGTTCAGGCGTGATTGGCTATACACTCAATTTGCCCGTTTTTGGCCCCTTTCCCCCTTTTTGGACCCCTTTTGGTTCAACTTTAGAAATGGAACACCTCCGATAGCTATTTGGGAAACTTAACAAATCTAAATCGTAAAAAATTACCTATAAAACAGATAAAATACAGCATTTATGCATAAAAGTACTAATTTTTGCCCATTTTTTCTCCCTTTGTCCCATTTTTTTCCCCCTTTTGGTCAAAATTTTGAAAAAATTTATAGCCTATAACCTGCACCGACAATGGCTCGATCTATATCCCAAATTTCAAGAAAATCGGTCCAGGCGTTCAGGCGTGATTGGCTAACAAACAAACCAACAAACAAACAAACAAAAAAAACAGACTTACAGAAAGATTTATAATATATATATATATATATATATATTAGGATTAGGATTAATAATAAAACAATTTATCAGCAACGAGTATTCAAAACGATGAGTATATTCGAGTCATACAATTTCTTTTCATCATTAGGCATTTCAGGTACCGCTGATATTATAAGCAATGCAAAAGCAATGAATTTGCGAATGGTCAGCAAATGTGAATGGTCTCTTTCCGTTCTCTGCCATGTACCTCATTACACAAAATATAAAATTTTTAAGCTAACTTAATCGCTATCATTTTCAACAACAAGTCTTTTTTTACGAATTTCTATGATTTCCGACTTATCACTGGATAAAGTCATCTCATTAGATTGTGCAATGGTTGAATTAATTTCAGTTTGAATAGAATATAAGTAAAAAAAGTTTTTTCTTCATTTTAAAAACCGCGTAAACCGAGGTACAGGTGTAATGCGGATTTATAAGTTGATTTATTATTTAAGTACATAGGTACATATTTATTTATTACAGGATGTAGTGCAACAGATCGAATTTTCGTGTGGAAATTGCGACCACGACAAACACTAACATACTAGCACACAATCCCCTAGACTACCAGAGCACACTTGATTAACAAAATGTAGTTTTGCAGTATCCAAATTTTTTAATAGTACGCAGTACATAGTACACATATTTCGTCAATTTTATTATGAATATTTAATAATTGTTTAATAGAACGATTTAAGTTCATCTGATATTAGACACAGTCGCTAAATTGTTTTTTCTTGTTTTTAACAAAATTAAATTTATTAGAAATTGAAAATAAATTTTAATTTTGATATCTGATTGTTAATTTAAATATTGATTTATTTTATAAACAAACAAAATCACCACCTCAAAATACTTTTTTTGAAAAATTACACTATGCGACAAAATAAAAAAAATTAAATACACCCGGCTAATGACATAGTGTAGGTTGTGAGTTTTGTTGAGTTGATCTCAAAAATATTTTTTTTATATTTCTCGAACCCTCCAAACTTGTTTTATTTGACAAAAACTGTTTTTTTTAGACTTCACGCACAAATTTCTGGATTACTCAAACTTATGTTGTGTGCGTTAATTTTATACATGAGTGGCGTTACCTACAGTTTAAAGTCGACTCCGAACGACAGATTTTTGAGAAGCTCTTCATGGCAATTTTATTTACTCTCAGAGTTTTTGCCAGAAATCTGCTGAGAGGCAGTCGCCGAAGAAATATTTTTTTTTTCATATTTCGTTTTGATGTATGACCTGGGATACGAATCCGTGCTTTACGTCTAATAAGCCAACACACTACCTACTAGACTACGGTGACTGCAGCAACAATGCTAGTCACTTAATTCTGTTTTACCGTGTAAAAACATACGTTCCAGAAAAAACCGTATAAAAAAAGACATGAAGTACATAGAAAAGAAGGGGATTGGTTCCATATCCTTCAACTTTGTAAATAGAAGTAGAAACAAGATAATTCGTAGAAAAAAAAACTGATAGAGAGTATTTATAAAGAACTAAAATTTTTATAAGCATTAATGCATATTTTATTTCGTAAAATGAAAAGGAATTCAAATTTAAAAAAAAGTAAAATAAATTTAAAATTATTGTAGATCAGGAAGTCAAAAAAATAATACACTTATGATAAACAAAAGCTACATAAACCAATTCTTAAAGCTAATTTAAACAAACTAAAAATCATCAAAAGTTCATAAATAAAAAATATTAAAAGCAGTCAGTATGATAATAAAAATAACAGAATTCTATTCGCTATCGTCATCGGATGTCATACGTTATCGCTTACGTAAGGCTGGTTCAGAATAGCTGTCAACTCCAACAAAATTAGCATTTTCAGTTTCCGATTGGACAGCACTGCGTTTAATAACAAAATCGGTTATTAGCCGTTGTGATTTAGTTTTGGACAGCTCTTTGTATAACTCACAGTAACGAGCGCTATAAGATTTCAGATCACGTTGAAACTGTGTAGCTCTTTCACCATTAGGATCGTTTGTGATAAAATGATTTCCCAATTTATTATTTTATTTTTTATTATTTATTTATTAATTAAACAAAAGACTAAAATATATACTTATAATATGTATGTACACACATACATACCTAAGCTGCCATGAAAATAAATTAAAAGGGAAATTCCCTAATTATTTTATAAACAACGGGTAGAAAAATCATTTCTGAAAGATTGCGGTTAATATACATATTTTTTTCTTAAATTTTCATAAACTTTTCACAACCGTGCTATATAAAGTATCACCGTGTAAAAACAGAATCAATTTTTTTTCTAGACCGTGTTACATATTACAAAACCGTGTAAAAAGAGACCGTGTAAAAATATAATTAGGTGTACTTCAAATCAATCAAAAACATGTAAATAACTTAACAAACACAAATAATACAAAATGTTTTCCTACTCTTAATGGCGAATAACATATTATTGACTCTAAAGATGAAAACGAAATAAACAAGATTAGTGAACCAAAACCGCCACCTGTATACAATGGTGGTCATATAATTGGCACATCCATCCACCAAAAAGTTCATGTTGAATATTTTCTTCTTAAGGGGCTGGTTACCCATGCGTAAGCAACGTAAAATCGTAGCGTACGTAGCCGTAAAAATGTTTGTGTAGTTATAGACACGTTAAAAACGGGACATGGTCAACGAAGAATGTAAATAAAAACGAAACAGAACACAAAGCAACACACAAACGAACACAACACAATGCAAAGAAATTGGTATACAGACATTTGCACGAAGTCAGCTGTTCAGAACAGTGATGAGTGTTGTTAAGATAAAGCAAAACTCAAAAAATACCAATTGGGTACTTTTATTTGAAAGAAGCTATATTTCGTTAGTATAATTCGCAAATGTGTTAAGTCCCTTTTTTCAAATTTTACAGGAGACACAAAAAACATTGTAGCTTTTTCAGTTTTAAAAATTTGTAAACTGTTTAAACGCAATTATTTTTACAAAATAATAATAATATTAATAACTAATAATGTTAATTATTATTATTATTATTAATTAATTAATAATATTAATATTTTTCGTAGTTTTGTGGACTTAGCGTTTTTGCAAACCACAAAATTACAACAACTTTAAACTATATAATGACACGTTTTGTTGTTGTAAAATATGTATTAAGTACAATGCTACCGTTTTGCATTAAAATCTCAATTTTGGAAAAAAGTAGACTTAGCGTCTTTGCGAATTATACTAACGATTTGCTTCTTAAGTTTTATCAAAGAAAATAAAGTATAAAGAATGTGCATTTTAACATATTTTGGAATATTTTTCAAAAATATTTCATGATATTAGGGGAAATATAGGAGGGAAGGAAACAGAAACGAAGAGCGTAACAATGCGTTGCTCTCATTCTTTGCTCTCATCGCGATGAGATCAAAGACTATAAATAATATTTATATATATATATATAATATTTATATTTATTTATATATAATATTTATTAAATATATGAAGATGTTGCACTGCCATACATTGTACTGCCAGTGCCAAATTTGTTGATGGCAGTACGGCTACTGCTACTTATTGTACTCAGAGAACTTATTATACTCAGAGAACGTATTGTTCTCTTCTCTAAGCAATTTATTCTCATATGCGTGTGTACTTGTACATTGCCAAATAAAATAATAAACAAACTGAAAGATGTCTTGTTTTCACAAAATGTATGTGCAAATAGCCTGTGGAAAAGAAATATTACCGTTTGTTTTATTGTAGGGTAAGAATATGTGTTTTATTGTTGTAGAAATGAAACTATATCGATTCGCACCGAAATAAAAAATTCACATTTTGTGTTGACATTTGAAACTGAAAAATTGTTTTATAAATAGTGTGAATTTAAAAATTGTAGTGCATGCTCAAACAAAACGTTTAATAAATATAATATATAATTAAAATCATAAATCATATTTTTAGAAGATATTGTTACGTTTTTACCTTTTTAAAAACGTTTAAATATGAGTTCGTTAATTGCAAACCAAGCAAAAACAAATATGTGTTTTATTTTAATTAAACTCTCTCTTTATTATTCACACTTTTATGCCACTGTTCACAATTAACCGATACAACATTAATTGCTTGCTATTATTCACACACAACTATTGCTCGCAACCGATATCTTCAAACACGACTATTAAGTTCACACGCAACTTCACTCAAGACTGACTCAATTACAACTGACTTGCTCGTCTGCTTTGTCATGCCCTTTTATAGTCCAACACGAACAGTACATCGAACGTTCTTGAAGAAGAACGTTCGCGGCTTCGCACTCTCGAAAATTCTATGACGACTGCATTACTTGTTGTTGCGTATGCTTACTTGTCCATCCCTTTTGCTCTCATGCTTGTTATTGCTGGTTTATTTGGAAGATGTTCGATGTATTTGTTAGTGTGTATTGTATACACATTGCACATGGTCTTTGTTTTTGTGGCTTTTGCTTATTGTTTTTATTGTTAAACGATATTAGGTCGTTTCGTTTGTTCTTGCGTAACAATATTGATAGGACTGGAAATATATCAGAAAGTACCCATACCCCGGATATAGATGTCGCAGATATGTATGTATATACGATGAAAATAAAGAATATTTTAATGAAGGCACCGATTGTTTTACGTCCAACAATGTGCCAATTGAATTAACATCAAGTCGATATTTTGTTGGTTCCATAGCTCAACGAATATCTTGCGTTAAATGTCGTGTGGATATAATCAAACCAGCGCAAATTTTGTCATATGCTTCAGAAATGTTCGTTCATGCAAAAAATTATATAAAAGATTCCGACTTTGGAAGTTTGTGCGCTCCATCTGATTAATTTTTTGAAGTTTGTAAAATTCATAAATCTTCGAAAAAAAATTTTTTAGAAAATAAATCTATAAAAAACAAAAACATTTGTAGTTGACCAATGCGTAAGTTGCACAAAAAATACAATTTATTCCTTTTGGTTTGATGAAAATAACGAATGTTATAAACACAGAATGGAGATGCTTAATTTACTAATTGTTGTTTTACTACGGAAGCATTCCACATGGGAAACATACAAATTCAAATTATCCAGTATGGAAAAAGTTAAAATTTTTAACCATTAAAATGATAAATAAATTTAATAAATACTAAACAAAAAAAGCATTCGTTTTATTACAACTTCATTCTATACAAAAATAGACACATATGGTAAATACATACATACATAATTGAATAGTCTAAAAAATAACATTATAATTCGGTGCGAATCGATATAATTTCATTTCTACAACAATAAAACACATATTCTTACCCTACAATAAAACAAACGGTAATATTTGTTTTCCACAGGCTATTTGCACATACATTTTGTGAAAACAAGACATCTTTCAGTTTGTTTATTATTTTATTTGGCAATGTACAAGCACACACGTATACACGCATATGAGAATAAATTGCTTAGAGAAGAGAACAATACGTTCTCTGAGCAATACGTTCTCTAAGTATAATAAGTTCTCTGAGTACAATAAGTGTACTGAATCTTTTTTGGTGAGAGCGGGTCGTGCTCCTACAACCCGCCATAAGAAATTTTACTTCTACATAATGCGCATTCTTTATATCCATATTCTTTGGTTTTATGCTATTACAAATATTTATTCTTGTAATATTACAGAATATTACATTGTCGGTTTAATCTGAGTCTATATGTACAGTCGAATTTTGTTCTGTTCAAAGTGATTTTTTGTTTTTTTTTTTTTATTAAATTGCAAAACAATACCTCTAAAATTTCTTAAAAATACATATTGCTATGTTTCTACTGTGCTCACAATACAATTTGAACAAAATAAAATAACTCTGTAATAGTTCTTTAAATAAAAATTGAAGATATGTATTTTCTTTCTACGGGTATTTTTCCCCTTGCCTACATCACGATAAATTAGGTTAATTGTTTAAATGTAATCGTAATGGTGCTAATAGAATTAAGCCTCATTAATAGTAATTATTTACTTCGTATTTTAATAAATATATACATATGTATATATATGTATATATAAAGCCTATTGTTCCTTTTGGCGGATCAGTAAAGTATTTTAATAAATATATACATACACAGAGCGCCATAAGTGAGTCAACACCCACTATAATTTTAAATTTTCTATTATAAAAAATATACTTGTAGCACAACAATAATATTTGCGATTTTTTTGTTTTAACATTTTATAAGTAATAAATAAACGTTTTTAATTTATGGAAATTTATTCGACTATTCTCATTTACTTTTCTCGCTATCCTAAGAAAATGAATTATTTCAGCGGTGTTTACTCACTTTTGACGCTCACTGTATGTATATATATATATATAAAGCCTATTGTTCCTTTTGGCGGATCAGTAAAGTTCTATGAAAATGTTGTAAAAGTTGATTCAGTGGTTTCGCCGCATACAAGCAAACGTAGATTTGTTTGGCACTTTCAGATTATAAAATTTTTATTTATATTTATATTGCATATGTTATTCATTTATTATTGTTTTGCGTCATTTTCTGCAGTTGGAAATCATGAATGCACGAGATCTCGTGCCAATGGATAGCAACGGATCTTGTGATTCGTTTGTTAAAGCACACTTTCTTCCGATAAATAGATTTCTGGGAGTTCCGCCTGTAAAGACTGCCGTCCATAATAAAACTCGTTTTCCTCTATATGATGAACAGTTCACTATGTAAGTTAGTTGTGTAAAAGTAAATCTGCACTAAATTATTATTTATTTTTTAAATTTATATCCACAGAAAACTGACTGAAGAGCAACGTAAACAACAGAATAGTTTAATATTGTTTAGCATTAAGGATAAAGACCTATTTGGTATGACTAATCAGTATATTGCTGAATGCTATATAACATTTGCAGATTTGATGGCCCACGAAAACGAACAAATCCATATGGAACTATCAAGACCAGAATATTCAGGTATTTCGTATTTATATACCGACGACGTATTTATGTATATCAGATGAAGCTCAAAACCAATCAATATTTTTTAATTTAGATTCCGAAACTATACGGGCTCTGGAATATCGGCAAGGTGATAAGCAAGCAAAAGAGTTTTTGAAGAAACTGAAAAACAAATCGTATTCATGAGAGTTGGTGTATCATATAAAACGTGTATTTAATTATCCAAATCAGCAAGGGCAATAATTTAACTACATATACGTCTCCAGGACAAAAAATAGAATTAACAGAAATTGTATAATTTACTATTTTGCATAAATTAACAAGCAAAATTAATGAAACCGCATGTACATACAAATGAGAAATTATACAATTTTTATCGGAGATATATTTTAGGCCTTACAGTTATTTTAAACTTTAAGGTGATGCAATAAACATAATTAAAACGACTTAAATTATATAAATAGTGAAATGAAGAAATTGTAATAAAAACAGGAACTTTTATGGATCCCAAAATTAAATTTTCTATGTAAAAAAGTATTGAGCAGCAATTCTTAAAAAAAATTAATATTTATCTAGTTTGAGTCACACCCTTTAACTTTTGTTTAGTGTCAAGTCACTTTTGGTTAGATGTTGATTATTAAACGCTGTAATAATACTTTATTTTATTTTTAAATGATCATTATTGTTGATCAATAATATTCGTGTCCATTGAATATTAGCGAATGACACAACTGTGACCATAACCACGTTTCATATAAAATCTCGAAAGTATTTGTTGCAGAACATGCATATAAGATTTGTTGAAGCAAGTTTATAATTACTTTCTGTTTACTTCTGGCATATTTTGGTATTTTTCCCCTTATACAAAAGCGAGTGGATGGTGGAAATTTTACGCAACTTTCCACAATTATTCAATTTAATGATAACACTATGCGACAAAATAAAAAAAATTAAATACACCCGGCTAATGACATAATGCTGGTTGTGAGTTTTGTTGAGTAGATCTCAAAAATATTTTTTTTTATGTTTCTCGAACCCTCCATACCTTTTTTATTTGACAAAAACTGTTTTTTTTTTTACTTTACGCACAAATTTCTGGATTACTCAAACATTTCTGACCCGATTTCCAAAATCTTGTTGGAAAGGGGGGAGATGGACCTTTAAATCGTTGTCCATATATCTATTATTCGACTTATATGCTATGAGGTTTGATGAGGTAAACTTTGAAAATTCGAATTTTTTTCATATTTGTTCAAGTTTGTCCATTCATAGTAGCAAACTTTAATAAAAAAAATAAAATATAGGATAAGTGATAATATTCTTAAAATCTGTTCTCTTGTGGAGAGATTGAGGCATCATTTGATAAAATTGGATAAAAATGACCGTAGTTATTATTTAAATAGTGTAACAGTCGTGTTATATTTTTTATATACATATGTCATCTCATCAAATGAACTTTTAGTTCAAAAATTTTCAGAATTTTTGATGGATCTTGATTGTTTATCACAAAATGTGTCAATTTCACGTTTGCACAACTTCCAGAAGTTGGCTAATATTTGTGTTTTTTGCAAATATTATTATTTCTCTTTGCGCAAACATTGGCCAACTTCTGGTGGTTGATCAAACGTGAAATTGACACATTTTGTGATAGACAATCAAGATCCATCAAATTCTCTATAAAGTCGCCTTAAACAAAATCCTGTAGAATAATTTATTTTTTAGTTTTTTATAATAAGTGTACACATTTTTTTTGCTCACTGTATATACATTCCTTTGTTTATTTATTTTTTTATTTCCTTTTATATTTGTATTTTACACATTTTTAAAATTTATTTAAATAAAAAAAATTTATTTAAATAAATATTTAATATCTGGAAGTATTGGCACAGCCAGGGCAAACTCAATAAGGTGATAGCAAAATTACAACAACTCAATTCGCAGTGCTTTTTAACAAAAACAACATGTATTTTTTGTTGTTTTTGGGTGACCATAAATGTCAAATGAAATTTGCCGTAAGCCAGAAATGACAAAGGCGAATCCATATAATGACATAAAGTTGTCATTATATCTCTTTCCTTTCTGTTTTTTTATAAAAAAAAAATTAAAAAAAAATATGTATTAAAAAATATATTTTTTTTAAATACGGGCTGATTTACGCTACCACTAAGGCCGTCATGCTTCAGAGGGATACTAGGAAGCATAAGAGCGGATTCTACAATAAAAGTTATGTCAGAACATGAAGAACATTTAAATAAATTGTGCAGAATACAAATATAAAAGGAAATAAAAAAATAAATAAGCAAAAGAATGTATATACAGTGAGCAAAAAAAAAATGTGTACACTTATTATAAAAAACTAAAAAATAAATTATTCCACAGGATTTTGTTTAAGGCGACTTTCTAGAAAATACGGTCGCCATAGTCAAAAAATCACTACCTTTTTGTCTAAAAATTTTGGAATTTCTTAGATTATTTTTTTTGTACGTCACCAATACAGAAATGTTTTAATATATAATCAAAATATAGTTTTTAAGCTTTTCTTTAGCCTTAACGACAATAAATTTCCTTTTATAGATAATTTTTTTGTTCAAAAATGTATTTCGAGGTAGTAAGTGTACAAGCTTTTTTGCTCACTGTACGTAAAAAAACATTTGACAATCTCGTGTACTTAAAAAAGCACTCACCTGGGCTGATAACACCACCTTATATGAATTCGCCTTGATATTTACATATACTTTCTTACTTATTTACTTAATCGGCCATTAACAACCCGATTATCGGACTTCGGTCTGCTTTAATATATTCTCCAAACGCCTCTGTTTCTGCGCGCGTTCGTTAATTGTCGATAACTTTCTCGACTTGGTCATCTTCGTCGATTACCGAAAATCCCCGTATTAAATTCCCGTCTCGCCGGAGCATTCTTATCCATTCGAAATTCGAACCAGCGCAGCCACTGTATTAACGGTGCACAACGTCCATCGTTGAGGAGCTCATACAGCTGTTGTTGAATCGAATGCGGAAAACATCGCTAACTTGCCAGGAGCGAAGATCAAATACTCTCAAGGCTGCTGTATCAGGAATACCGGTGCTCAGGCATTGCGGCAAAAACACGATTCCTTATAGGGTTATCGAAGGCTACCTTACAGTCGACAAAAAGATGGTGTGTGTCGACACTGTTTCGCATGGGCGTTCTCCAGGATTTGACGTAGTGTAAATATCTGGTTGATGGTGGACTTGCCAGATAAAGTATATGTATGTATTATATATTAGCGCATATCGTCTCCATTTTTCAGGAGAGGACAATGAGGTTCCAATCGTTAGGCATACTTTCCTCTAGCCATATTTTGTAACTAAGCTGGTGCGGGTGCTCTACCAACTCAATACTTAAATAATTCAGCTGGCAGGCCATCAGGACCTGTAGTTTTATTGTTCTTAGGCCGCAAAATCTCGACTTTAACCTCTTCATGATTAGGCGGCGGCTTCCACGCCGTCATCATTGAATAGTTCAGGTACATCATTATCTCTAGAAGCGGAATTGGTGTCGTTAGCGTTTCGTAATAGAGTAGGGAAGTATTATTTCCATAACCACAGCATCCTTTGCTAATCTGTAACTAAATTTTCGTTTTCATCCTTGCAGGAAGTTTCTACGGGCTTGAAGTCCTCGGTTAGACGCTTATCCCTTTGATAAAATTTTGGAGCATCATTCCTACATCTGAACAACTTGATATCCTCACAATCTCAGGTTTTCTACTCCCGCTTCTTGCATCTGTAAAGGCGTCTCTCCTCCCTTCTCTTCTCTCTGTAGTTCTTAACAATACCTCGCGTAGCAGCGGACTGCAACGTTTTCTTACATGCGGCGTTTTTTGCTGCAGTTTGCCTTGCGACACTCCTCATCGTACCATTAGTTTCGTTCGGATGGGCGCTCGATGCCAAGGACTGTTTCTGCAGTAGTGTGCAGGAAGTAGAAAATGTTGACCCACAGTCCACCAATGTCGTTGAAATTGGATGGGGATCGACGGAGATTAGAGCGGAGAAAGTCTCAGCTTTCCATTGTGATCGCAGCTTCGCAATGTCCTAGACTTCGAAGCGCTAATGCACAAGGCTGCGACAAGGTAGTGGTCCGAGTCGATAATTGGAGCCCTGAACGCGCGTACATCTAGTACATTGGAAACGTGCCTTCCGTCAACCACAATGTGATCAATCTGGTTGGCTGTTGATTGATCAGGGGACAACCAAGTGGCTTTGTGGATATCGACGTATTGAAAAGCAAGGTGAAAAGTTTGTTTATATTTACTTTTTATGTGTGTTTGTTGTTACTACGAGTATTATCAAAGATTTGTAATTTTTAGCATGCGAAATAGGCAGGACGATTCAGATTTGACAGGAGGATAACTTGATAAAAAAGCAACAAATACATATTGTTTTTGCCACAAATTCAAAACTAAAAAATCTAAAGAAAAAAACAAAACATACGAGCTGTTAGCTTGTCGTTCTTCAAATGTTTTCCAATATTATGTCTTCTACGGTAGGTTCTTCGCATTGTATGAATAGTAGTGGAAGTAGCGGTAATATTTCCGGCTACAGAAATCAGAATTTGGTGTTCTTCCCAGAATTGCTTCTCAGTCGCATTTCCTTTGTTATAATTCGTTTAGATCGCTTTCTCCCAAGTTGACTTGTCTAATTTTGAATGTGCACTGTGATTGGTCTAAAATTCCATGTAACCGACAGTACCTTTGTTCTCAATTGTCTAGACATAAGCAATACTTTCTCTTTCCGCACTTCTGTAGTTTAACAAAGCTATACAGGAATACAATGTATCCTCCGAACATTTTGTTTGCATTTTCTTTATAATACAAACTGACTGACTGCCAGTCTTTTTGTCCTTGGTAAATACAGACTCGAAGTTGTATGTTTTATGAACTATTCGCCTCAGAGATTGTTAAAAACTATAGAATTATAATTATATAGGGCCGTTAACAAAGATAAGTTGCTGTACAATTCCATACCTGGCACAAATTGACTTCATTCTCTTCACAACTTTAGAACTTGATTATCCATGAAGCAACAATTCCACTTCAATGCACTTTGAAAAAATGTCTACTAGCAGTAAATATTACGTGTTACAGGTAAACTTAAACCGCGTTATGTCAACGATTTCATAAGACATAAGTTTCATTTTAGGATAAGACTTTCGATACTTAACACAAATCTCACAATTTGATACCAATTTGCTTCTATAACATATTGTTACGTTTTTACCTTTTTAAAAACTTTTAAATATGAGTTCGTTGATTGCAAACCAAGTAAAAACAAATATGTGTTTTATTTCAATTAAACTCTCTCTTTATTATTCACACTTTTATGCCACTGTTCACACTTAACTGATACAACATTAATTGCTTGCTATTATTCACACACAACTATTGCTCGCAACCGATATCTTCCAACACGACTATTTTGTTCACACGCAACTTCACTCAAGACTGACTCAATTACAACTGACTTGCTCGTCTGCTTTGTCTTTCCCTTTTATAGTCCAAAACGAACAGTACATCGAACGTTCTTGAAGAAGAATGTTCGCGGTTTCGCATTCTCGCAATTTCTATGGCAACTGCGTTGTTTGTTGTTGCGTATGCTTACTTGTCCATCCCTTTTACTCTCATGCTTGTTGTTGTTGCCTTATTTGGAAGATGTTCGATGCATTTGTGAGTGTGTATTGTGTACACATTGCCTCTTGTTGCGTTTGCGTTATCCATCTCTCTCACACTCATACTGATGTTATTGTTGCTTTATGTATGGTTCGATGTACATATGTGTTAGTGTGGCCGGTAGCTTTTGTTTATTATTTTTATGTGAAACGATATTAGGTCGTTTCGATCTGCGTAACAATATTAATAAATATGTGGAAAATGAAATTGATATACCAGCTTTAAGGAATGATGATATAACCGACTGTAATAGTAAAAACATAAAACTTTTGGGGATACTTTATAAAGGGTCCGCCAAATAACTTTTTTTTTTTTGAAAATGATAAAAAAATGCTTTAAAAAAAACTACTGGTATATTTTCTTAGATATATTAATTTAATATTTTTATAGGAGATGACACGCCCATTACAGCAAGTCTGCCCATTTTGTTCATACAGATGTCAAAGTTGTCCCTACAAAATTTGAGGAATCTAGCTTTTGTAGTTTATGAGACATCCAACATTAAATACTTATTGGGTACGTGGGCGTGGCACCTCGCCTACTTGAAATTTTAAAATAAAAAGTAGCCTATAGTTCCTTCCGGACATACAGGAAGGTACTGTTAAAATTTCAAGAAAATCGGTCCGGGCATTTTTAAATATATAGATTCATATAGGAGGTGCCACGCCCCCTATTGCTAGTCAGTCCATTTTTGTCTAACATATTCATATTGATACTAAAGTGGCTTCGACAAAATTTTAGGAGTCTAACTGTTATACATATATCCTTAGATATACTAATTTAATATTTTTTATATGGGAGGTGACACGCCCACTATAGCCAATCCGCCCATTTTGTTCATATAAACGTCAAAGTCGTCCATACAAAATTTGAGGACTCTAGCTGTTGCAGTTTATGAGATATGCGACATTAAATACTTGTTGGGTACGTGGGTGTGGCACCTCGCCTACTTGAAATTTTAAAATAAAAAATAGCCTATAGTACCTTTCAGACATACAGGAAGGTACTGTTAAAATTTCAAGAAAATCGGTCCAGCCGTTTAGCCGTCTATAGACTTCAAACAAACCCACAAACAAATAAACACACATTCATTTTTTTGTTAACTAAAAGTAAATATAAATATAATTTCCCCTTTCAGGACAAATATTAATAAAATAAACCGTCATTTTCTTTACACATTTTTAAGTTTTTTTGCTGACTGAAAACATAACGCAAAAAAAGCTTTCATTTAACAAAGAATCAAAGAAAAATACCGGTGGCGGTTCCTATGAGGAAATACCTTTGTCTCATGCAGGTGAACAAATAATTGAAGCAGCCTGTATCGAAGCCAGCGTTGAAGGTATGCGAACAGTAAAAACTTTTGGAAAGGGAAAAGATCCAAACGAATCTGTTGCTTCTGAAGTGCAAAAAAGTTTAAGTGAAAACAGCGAATATGATAATTTTGAATCTGAAGGTATGTATAGGAAAACAAACTCCTAAGCCTAAAAAACAAAGAACCATTTCAATGGCTGAAAGCAAATTAGATGGATCCATTTTCTAAACTATTAAAATAATATTATAATTAATATATTTTTGAATATTTTTCTCTAATTTCACTTACTTGTGTTTTATTTCAAAATTATTTTTTTTTTTGTTTACAAATTTACCAATCATATGTTTTTTTTTCTATTACTAAACAAAAAATCTTTTACATTCTTTTTGTAAATTTCCATTCGATGGTTATCGAATGCCGTACTTTGGTTATTTGATACGAAACGTAATTCTACTCGATACGAATGCTCATTCGATCACGACTGCGGCGATTTGGCCCCAGACCTTTTTTTGCCAAAGATTCTGATGGTATTGATATACTAATTATATCGAAATTAAATATGTAATATGTGCACATTTATCATCTTCAACAAATTTTAATTAAAGTAAGTTTGATGATATAATTTTGTATGTGTTTATTTTCACTTGTAGTAGGGCATTCAAATATAGTTTAATAGAAACTATAAAATTTCTAAGGAAATCTAATCCAATATTCGTCAATTTTAATAACCAGTGAACCCTCTTCACATTGATCCAAGCATATTGTTACGTTTTTACCTTTTTAAAAACGTTTAAATATGAGTTCGTTAATTGCAAAGTAAGTAAAAACAAATACATATGTCGCTTATTTTAATTAAACTCTATTTATCACACTACTTTTGTGCCACTGTTCACAAATGACCGCTACAACAATAATTACTACAATTTATTGCTTGTTCACTATTATTCACACACAACTATTCGCTATACTGCTCACAACGGATATCTTCGAACCACGACTGATTACTTCGCACGCAACTTTTTACGAAAACAACGAATTACGAATTAAATTAACGAATTTGAAGTCGCCGTGGTCTAGTAGGTAGTGTGTTGGCTTATTAGACTGAAGGCCCGAGTTTGAATCCCAGGTCAGACATCAAAACGAAAATATTTCTTCGGCGACTTCCTCTCAGCAGATTTCTGGCAAAAACTCTGAGAGTAAATAAAAATTGCCATGAAAAGCTTCTCAATACAATTTGTCGTTCGGAGTCGACTTTAAACTGTAGGTCCCGCCACTCATGTATAAAATTAACACACACAACATGAGTAGTGTGAGAAGCTAGGACTGAAGGGTGCGGGCTTCTTGGGGACGATTGCTGTAGATTGTCTAATGGTGAAGGTATAGCACTGGCCATTTTATAGTCACCTAGCAGCAACTCGTTTCCTTGCCGTTCGCATCTTGAGATGTCCACAAACACTACTCCCTCTCTTCCACCTTCCTATAACCCATTTTCCTAAAACCTGCACAATGCACTGCATGAGTAGGGGCCATCCCCTGAGTACTGGTTCCACCAAAAAAAAAAAAAAAAAAAAACTTGTCTTCACACCGCAACTTCACGCAAGGCTGACTGAATTCTAACTGACTCACTCGTCTGCTTTGTCTTGCCCTTTTATAGTCCAACACGAACAGTACATCGAACGTTCTTGAAGAAGAATGTTCGCGGTTTCACATTCTCGCAATTTCTATGGCGACTGTATTGCTTGTTGTTGCGCTTGCTCTCATGCTTGTTGTTGTTGGTTTATTTGGAAAATGTTCGATGTGTTTGTTAGTGTGTATTTGTGTATTGTATACACATTGCCTCTTGTTGCGTTCGCTTATGTTGCGTTTGCGTTATCCATCTCTCTCATACTCATACTGATGTTATTGTTAGTTTATGTATGGTTCGATGTACATATGTGTTAGTGTAGCTAGTAGCTTTTGTTTATTGTTTTAATGTGAAACGATATTAGGTCGTTTCGTTGTGCGTAACAATATGAACGGAACGACGGAAAAAAATCTTTTTGACATAGTCCACTTTCAATTGTCATCACGCTTTTTGAGTCTTTAACACCTTCACGCGCGGCGCTTTAATTCACGGACGGCTGTGCTTAATACTTTTCGCTCTATCGTGACGTGACTCTCAGGTATTTTTTCGGCAGTCGAAGTTTAAAAGATCTAAATATTTGGTATTACGTATTGTCTAATAGCATGATCAGTTGCTTAGCACCAGTGGTACACGCCGCCCGGTGAGAGTCTAGTGCGGGCCACCGTTGGTACGCGCCGGCGTAAACGTGTTAAGAGTGCGGTCATGTTAATTGTAAATAAAAATAGAAAAAAAATTTTAAGTAAAAAAATTTATAGTTTATACATTTATTTTATTAATTTATTTCTGTTTATAAAACAAACAATATTTTAATGTTTTTCATAAAACAAGAGAAATATAAGGAAAAGTTTCAGATAACTCCATAGGTACCCCCAAGGAGAACCCTGATTAAATTTAAAATTCAAAGGGCTAATATATGAAAATGTTATCCCTTGCAGTTAGTAGAATATCCCTTAAGGTCAAGCACTCCATTTAAACCATTTGGAATTGAATGTACAAGTTTTGTTTAGTGTTTTCTGGTGACACCATGAGCAAATTTTTCGGTTGACTTTTGCTTGAGGTTTAGCGATTACGTAACCGTTCTTTCAAATGATCTCCTAAATACTCTCTTGAAGTCATATCGGGACTTTGTGCAAGAGTATTAAGCGTGTGGGGACTTTTTTTGTCAAAATATATTGGAGTACTAAGACTTTTGCTGTCCACTGTATACGCACAAGTTACTTACATCTGGATTTTGGTGTAAATACAGTTAGAAAAGAGATAGAAAACATTGCAACGAAGCACAACACCTAACTTAGAGATCAAGCATGTTCGAAGGCATCATCCCTTGCTGATCCGGATTGGTTTGGAACGCAGACTTAAAGGACTCACTTTCTCATCAAATCTTCATGAGTCACATTGTCGTCCGCATTAGTTTATTAGAAATTAGAAAAAAAAACCAAATTCGGTATGTAAAATGGTTGTCTAGCCGACGTGATAGGTAATTTTAATCTGTTAAAAATTTTAAAATAAAAAAATATTTATTATCTTTCACATTTCTGTATATAATTTGCTGGTATTAAAGCCTATTCAGAATTTTTATTTTATTTTAAACTAAAAACATTCATGATTGTTCTAAACATCTGACTGCAAATTGACATTTACAAAATTATTGCACAATGTTTTATTTTTTGCATTATAAAGAGGAATAAATGAATGAAACCTTTAAAAAGTTATTAAAGAAAATAATAATAATTTGGTTAACAAAAAGCACACTCGAAATACAAACGGGTTGTAAAATGTTTTGTTTATTTATATTGTTACGTTTTTACCTTTTTAAAAACGTTTAAAATGTGAGTTCGTTGATTGCAAACAAAATAAAAATAAATTTGTATTTGGTTTCTATTAAATTCTTTATTGCTCGCACAATTATTTTTGTGTGCCACTGTTTTCATCTTGATGATACAACAATAATTTGTTTTGGTCGTTAGTCTTCCTTGCTTACAACCTTTTTGTAAACAACAACACTTGTTCGTTAGAGCTGTATAGCAGCGATCTTCAAACCACGACTGTTCTTTTCACACGCAACGTGTCTTCACACAAGACTGACTAAATTCTGCCGCAGACCGCAGATCGGTATGCCAGTTGAAACTTCGGAATGTGTTCGTCCCATTCCTTCTGTAGCTCGTTTACTACTTTTCGCAAGTATTCCTCCAGGGTTCAATTGACCCGTACTATCATTCCGTTAGACTGTGGGTGAAGCGGCGTCGAACGAGTCTTCTTAATAATACCGTATACTTCACACATTTCCTTGAATACAGCTGACTCGAAATGTTCGCCTTGATCGAAATGCAGCTCTATTGGAACCAGAGATCAGCAACGAGTATTCAAAACGGTGAGTAGATTCGAGTCATACTTATAATTTCAGATACTTATACGCATTCATACTTATTTTAATATCATACTCATACTACTCATATTCAAAGTTAGAAATACTCATCGTACTCATACTTAACAATACGCATGATGTTGCTGATTTCGACTCTCCATGATTCAACATATACACGAAGCACAAAATAAGTATGATTCGAGTACGAACACCACAATACTCGCTAGAAGGTTGTGTGTGTGCTTTGCTTGCTGTCTTTTCTTTTTTCTTCTTTTGTAAATGCAACAATAACTACTACTGTAAATTTTGATGATTGATTCGAGTGACTCGAATCATTCGTTAGTATTATAAGTATTTTTCTAAATTTATGAATCTGAATGAGTAGGCGTATGAATCAAACAATGAATCGAATGTTGTGATTTTGATGTCAACGTTGTACTCATACTCATTGCAACCTATACTTATAAATCAATGTTGTAGCGAGTACGAATGAATCAGAGAAGTTGAATTTCAATACTCTTGACTCACTCAAACTCAAAATTTCATGAGTACTTCTGAGTAGCGAAAATACGATTCATTGCTGATCTCTTATTGGAACCCCGTAGCGGCGTACCCAGTTGTTCACAAAAACATTTACTATTGTGATTGGGTATGGCACACACTTCCGGCCATTTGATGAAATAGTCGATTACAACGAGAACATATCGGTTTCCGGCATTGCTGACAGGAAAAGGGCCTGCTACATTCATGGCTATCCGCTCGAAAGGTGCTCCCGAGTTATATTGTTGCAGCTGACCTCGACTTCTTCTTATTGGACCTTTAGCTGCAATGCACTGGGTACAGTTTGCTACTGTAAATAAATAAATAAATAAATAATAATAAAAGCGTTGTTTTAGCCTTTCCAGCGTTTTTGTCACTCCAAGATGTCCTCCGTTAGCTCCATTATGGAACTCCTTTAACACATCTTTCATTTTGGAGGAAGGCACTACCAATAAGTTGGATGAGGTCTTGCCATCAGCGCTTTCCCAAAGTCGATATAGGCACCCGTTTATCAACTTTAAACTATCCCATAGTGCCCAATATGCTTTTGTAAGAGGACCTTCTGCGGATATCTCATTTCTGGTAGGCCGTTTGTCCTCTTCCTTAGCTGCTATAATCTTCGTCAATATTGGGTCACTTCTTTGTGCTTCGGTCCAGTCTTCGTTGGCTTCGATCTGCGTTAGCCGGATATCAACGATGGATTCCTTCTTCTCAGCTTTCACGCAATGCTTATACTCCAAAATACAAGGTCGGCGTGAAAGAGCATCAGCATTCCCATGTTTTATGCCTCTTCGGAGTTCAATGCTGAAGTCATAAGTCCGGAGGCGCTCAATCCAACATGCTAACTGTCCTTCAGGGTTCTTGAATTGCAGCAGCCATCTCAGTGCGGAATGATCAGTCCTTAGTAGAAAATGTTGGCCATACAAGTACTTATGATAATGTTTTATGCACTCCAGCACTGCAAGTAGCTCACGTCGGGTCACACAATAGTTCCGTTCAGGCTTTGATAGTGTGCGACTATATTAGTCTACGACTTTCTCTGTACCATTGACCACTTCGGAAAGTACACCACCAATACCATATCCATTAGCATCACTGTCTAAAATGAATTTTTCACCTGGGACTGGATTCGCCAAAAATGGCCTTTTAGTGTCTGGAACGCCTTTTCTTGTGACTCACCCCATTGATACACTTTTGATTTCTTGGTGAGCTCATGCAAGCTTGCCGTCACGCTAGGAAAGTTAGGAACAAAACGTGTGTAGTACGTGTATAGTCCCAAAAAGCTGCGTGGTTCATGAAGACTCTGGGGACGAGGCCAGTCCTTTACTGCTCGTATTTTATCTTCATCCGTAGATATTCTAGCGTGTCGTCAGTTTTCGGTAGCGGATAACTGTCCTTTTTAGTGACATCATTCAGCTTCCTGTAGTCTACGCAGAATCTTGTACTGTCATCTTTCTTCTTGACTAAGACTACAGGTGAACTCTACGGACCCGATGATGGTTCGATTACACCGCTCCTCTTCATTTCGTCGACTAGCTGTTTAACCTCATTACGCTTCGCCAACGGTATGCTTCTGGGTGCCTGTTTTATCGCTCTCGCTTCGCCAGTATCAATTTCATGTTTGACCATGCCTGTTCTTCCTTGTCTTTTATTGTTCGTGTCGAAAGCGCAAGCATACCTCTTTAGCAGCGTTTTGGCTTTATTTCTCTCTGGAGCTGCTAAACCTGCTTCCCATTTCTCCACACTTACACTAAATTCCTGTTGGTCCTTGGCTGACATTTCGATCGGTTCTGGCAATTGTTAGCTGTTTATTACCGCCTCTACTGGAGCACATTGACCCACCTCTGAGTTTTTACAGATGACTTTGTCATGGCCTGATAGATTTAGCACTCTCACCGGGACTATCCTCTGTTCGGTGGACTTGAAGAGGGCCTTTGCTGATAACAAATCCGTCTGAATTTCTGCTGGTGCAACAACCCACAAGCGGTTTTCCTCACAATCTCCCTCCACACGCGCCCATATCAATGATTCACTCTGAGGTGGTAATTTTTGTTGTTTGACAGCAACTATCCTTCTGGCGTGCACATGATGACATTTCGCCAACTCATTATCTGTTGCCCCATATTCAAATTGATACCATGAGCTATCATAAAATCGGCACATGATAACTTCGTCCACAACATCGGCAACAATAAAGACGTGGCTTACACTAATGTTGGCTATAGTCACCTTCGCCTCTGTTTTTCCGTGGACGATGCCAGACTCTCCAGTAGCTGTCCGAAGTCTTACATTGCTGAGTGCCTCACACTTCCCCTTCACCACATTTGGTCTGATGATAGACTGCGCCGCACCGGTGTCTATAGTGAAGGTGTGTTGTCTGCCATTTATGTGCCCGCAGGCCGTAAGGTTGTTGTTGTTCTGCTGCATCACTGATATGCAGATTGTGGGGCCCTTGCTTGTGGGAGCCAGCACTTGCCCCTCAGTGCTAGCTCTTTATAGTTTAACGGGGACTTTTGTGAAGATGGTTGGTAGTTTGTCCGCTCATTTTTCCTTGATGGTGAGAGGGATCTTGATCGTTTACGTGGCGCTTTGCAGTTTCTTTGGAAATGACCGCCCTTTCCACAATTGAAACATTTAAGTTTGGGCTTCTTTTCATTTTCCTCTAAAACTTGACTCATCATTTCTTTAAATTTATTTAGAAGGCATTCCTCTTCCTCCACGACTTCAATTTTTCGCACTTTGCTTACTTATGGTCTAGAAATCGTGCGAGCGTTCTCCTGGGCTAGTGCGAAGGCCACGGTCTCTGCAAAGGTTGACTTCTGTGTGGAACATACCGCTAGTTTTATATCAGTATACCATTAACGAACGCCTCGGTTTTAAAGTTGTATATCAACAGCTGGTTTTCTCCTGGGTATGTAAGCTGCGCTAATCTCTCGCTCTCCATGGCAAAGGCTTGAAGTGACTCATTAGCCTTTTGCATACGGCACCTTAACTCTATGCGGTATAGTTCTCGTAGGAGAATTTACGCTGTAACGCCACCATTAAGTCGTTGTAGTTGTCTCTGTAGCTGGCTGGCATGATTTCTAGGATCTCAGCTGCGGCACCTTTTAACACCAAAATTAATTCCAAAGCCTTCTTCCCATCGTCCCATCAGTTTCTGCTGGCTACTGCCTCGAATTGGAATTTGAACGCGGATAGGGGTGAGCTATCGTCAAAGCAAGGTGGTTTTATCCTGCCGGTACCTTCTGATACGAATCGCACTGGTTCCGGTCGCTGGCTCTGGAGGTTGTTGATCTTTTCCTCCATCATAACGAATTTTCCGTCGATGGTCTTTTCCAAATCGTTCACTTTCATGTCAACGGTCTTTTCTAAATGTGACACCTTTTCCTCGACACTAGTAATTCTTTCGCTGACCGACTCATGTGTTTCCTGCAGCTCCCTGATGTCGCTGTGAGCTCCTTTTCAATTTTTGACAAAGTTGCTGCTTGCAGTTTTTGCTTTTCAGCTTTAGAAGCTTCTTGAACATCAGCCAAAAGTTTTTGATTTTCGGCTCTAGAAACTTCAAATAGCTTTTGGTTTGCTACTTTCATTTTTTCCATCATTGCGGCTAGCAACGAATTTATGTCAACACCGCTACAGGTTGCAGGGGCCTTTAACTCTCGTTCCTCTTCATCCTCGAACTCGTGAGAATCGATTTCAATACCCTTAAGCTGCAGTTGTTCCTTTGCCTTTGCAGTTCATTCTTTGTGCCCGTTAATGACAGCTCTAGTTTACCAAACTCTCGTTTAAGCCGTTCCACTCTTAGTTCGGAGAGTTTCATTTTGTTTACTTATTTCTTTTTATTTTTTTTACTTTTGGATTCCACTTCTGACACCAATTGTTACGTTTTTACCCTTTTAAAAACGTTAAAAATAAATTTGTATTTGGTTTCTATTAAATTCTTTATTGCTCGCACAATTATTTTTGTGTGCCACTGTTTTCAACTTGATGATACAACAATAATTTGTTTTGCTCGTTATTCTTCTTTGCTTACAACCTTTTTGTAAACAACAACACTTGTTCGTTAGATCTGTATGGCAGCCACGACTGTTCTTTTCACACGCAACGCATTCTCACACAAGACTGACTGAATTCTTCCTATTCGTTGCCAGCTTTGTCTCGCCTTTTTATATGCCCACGTAATCAGTCTGATGAAGGTTCTTGAAGTGGGACGTTTGGGGTTTCGCCTTCTCAAGAACTCTATAGCGACTTCATTGTTGTTTGTGTATTGTATACACATTGCTTGTTGCGTTCGTGGCAGTTTTTTCAACTTTATTCGAATAACTTCAAAGAAGCATTTAATAACAATGTGATTAGCAAACATATGTACAGTCGCGGACACACAATTAAGTCACTTAAGCAAATTTTTCATTTTTGTAAAAATTAAAAAGATTTAAGAAGAATGGAAACAAAAACAACTAATATTTATTAATTTCATATGCTTAATAATTAATTAACAACAAAAACTTAAATACTTATTCATTATAAAAAATGTTTTGGTACGAAGTTGATATCAGACTTAAAATTTAAGTGGACACATAATTAAGTCATCTGAAAAAAAAATTATTGAAAATTTAATTTAATTGCTTTATTTTTCACCCAAACTATTTTGAACCCTGAATATTTTGTGGGGCACCCTTTTTGGCGTATTATTTCAGTACATCTTTGTGGCATTGAGTTGATTAAATTGCGACACTGCTCAGGACTAATGTTATTCCCTCCTGCCAGGATAACCTGCAAAGTGCTTTTTTGCTGCTGGGTTTTTTGGCTGCAACTGCTCGTTTTACGATCCCCCAAAGATTTTCAATAGGGTTCAGATCGAGACTTTGAGCTGGCCAATCAGTGGAAAAAATAATTTTTTATTTAATTTTTTTCAAATTTAAATTATAACTGAGAAAAAAAGAAACAAAATTTAACAAAATAAAATTATAGACTTACTAATTAATTAATTTTAACAAACAAAACAAAAGCTATTTTTATATGAAAAATAATAAGCAAATCCGGAAAAATCTACACATTGAACGAACAAATAACCAAAAACGGCAACACTGATGATGACTGCAAATGTCTGTATACCAATTTCTTTGCAATGTGTTGTGTTCGTTTGTATGTTGCTTTGTGTTTTGTTTCGTTTTTATTTACATTATTCGTTGACATATGTCCCGTTTTTAACATTTCTATAACTACACAAACGGTTTTAAAGCCCTAGTTATGCTACCGTAATGGAATGTAACAGTAACGTTATGTAACGTGTACGGAACGTCAAAATGTAAGTGCAATTATAGATCGTAAAAACGTGTCATATGTTTTTATGTAAACAAAACAAACAAAAAAAAAATAAAGAAAAACAAATAAAGAAATAAAAATTTCATAAACTAAAAGACAAAAATTCAGATATGGATATAGAAGACATGTTTTTGGGTTTCAGTTTTTATTTTATTATTGTTTTTTTATTAAAATTTAATATTAATTTCAGATTTTAAAAACTTTGTTTTCACTCTTTTTATCAATTTTAATATGGCGCCTATTGTTTTTCCTTAATTCAGCTGTTAACCAGTGTTATCACTAGAGACTTTTTAGGTTCAATTTAACGATTTTTTATTTATTTAAAGGTACTTATTAAAAGTTTTATGTACTGTTTCTGTAAGCCAAACAATTTCACTTTCACACAAACACACTCAATTTAGTTTGTGTTTGTTTGTTGAGGAAAACACAAACACAAAATTTAGTGATTTTGTTTATATTTTGCATATACATAAATAGACGAGCAAGTGAAATTGTTTATCCTACAGAAACAGGTCAGGTATTTCGGAAACCAAATTTGTACGAATGTTAAAACATTTTTATCTTCTCTAGTAAAAGTTAAATGCAAATTAAATAATTAGTTAAAAATCGATAACTATATTTTTCCAATTTAAAATAAAAATAAACACCACCTACATAATGTAATAGTAAAATAGTGTTTATTTTTATTTTAAATTATAAAAGTTAATAATGAAATAAATTATAATTTGAGTTTTTAAAATATGTGAAGTTTCATTTAAAGTGAATACCACATGCAGACAAACATAACATACGTACAAAATGTGAATTCTGTTTATAATTTCAATTCACAGTTTTGGTGGTTTTTAATATTGACATGTTGTTAACACTGTTAAACAGATGTCACGTAAAAATGTAAGAAAATTCTATTTTTTACAGATTCTTACCTTCCGGTTACGTTACATTACATTTCTATAACCATTCGTATTGCTTTATACATAACAAAAACGATCAGCTGTTTCTTACTGTTGCGGTTACGTTCCGTTACGCATAACTAGGGCTTAACGGCTACGTACATACGTTACGATTTTAGGTTTCTTACGCTTGGCTTACCAGGGCATTAGCCACTTTATAGAACAGGGTAAAACCAAAGAATATGGATATAAAGAATGCGCATTATGTAGAAGTAAAATTTCTAATGCCGGGTTGTAACATCACGACCCGCTCTCACCAAATTTTTTAACATTACGGCCCGCACAATTGTGCAGAGAGTTGTCGATCAGACTGCGACAAGAACATATGTGTAGCGGATGCGTTATCATTTTATTTCAGAATAACACTCAAAAAATATTTTATGTTAAAAATGTTCTATGTCATTAGCTGGCCGTATTTAATTTTTTTTTATTTTGTCGCATAGTACAGTTTTTTTAAATGATTTGGAACGCTCACTTTTTTCTTCTAATAAAAAATAGGTTTTTTTATTTTTGTTTATATAAAAAACTAGGTATAATTTTTTAACCAAAGATGTTCTTTTAATAAAAAAAATGGATTTTTTATTTTATCTTTATTTATCTAAAATTATTAAGCCAAAGATAGATAGCTTTACATATGTATGTTGATGAAATGAAAATCAAAATATCGTATATTATTGACAGTTTTCTATGGCTGTAAATAAATAAATTCTCTCAACTTATTTTCTCTCTCTTACCACTAATCACAGCCAGTGTTGCCGTTAAGCTATTTTTAACCAAAATTTCCGGATTTAGGTATTTATTTTCCTTATAAAAAGAGCTTTTGTTTTGTTTGTAGAAATGAATTAATTTGTAAGACTAAAATTTTAGTTTGTTATTTTTTGTTTCTTTTCTTACTATGTTGTATTAATTATAATTTATATTTGAAAAAAATAAAATAAAAAAACTGTGAATTTAATTTTGGTTATATTTTTTCTTATTTGGTAATTTTTTTCACAAATGTTGGTTACAATATTTTTTTTCGTGGCAAAACTGACCAGAACGCATTGTTACGTTCTTGATTTCAGTTTCCTTCCCTTCTATCTTTCCCTCCGCGCAATGAAATATTTTTGAAAAATATTCCAAAATATGTTAAAATGCACATTCTTTATACTTTATTTTCTTTTGTAAAACTCAATAATATCTGAAAACATAACTCAATTTTTTATCTAAATCAGTTCTTTTCTAGTAAAATAACCAACAAATTCGATTCGACTTTTTCTCTTATATTTAATTAGGTTATGTGAGAAAGGGCATATAATTGCTCAATTTTGTCAAAAATGTTAAGTTAGGGCTTTTATAACTAAATTAAATAAAATATATACACCTAAAACTAATCATTTTTAAATTATCGAAAAAAAAAAAATAATAATACAGGTATCTGCAAGCGATCAGTATAATTTAAGAAAAGTTGCTTGTTTCGACATAAACCAAAAAATCTGACTTCAACTGAAATGAGCGCATACTCCAAAAAAAAAGTTTTAATCAGTTAAGGCCTTTTTAAATTACCTTAAATGTGTTTTTCGTCAACATAGGAAACTGAATTTTTAAGAAAGTTGTATTTGATTTTTATCTACCAGAACATGTAATAAATACGATTTTACAAAACACGAGATACGACGTTTCAATATTAAGACACCGATATTTATTTTATGTTATGTTTTTATTTATTTCTTTTATGTATTACTTTATAAAATAATGTTTTACAATATAATAGAAAATTTGTTTTTTTTTTTTGTACTTTAATAAAAAATAAACTAAAAATATGTACACGAATAGTTTGATCACTGTAAGGTGCAGTTTTTTCATCATAAAATCAGCTTTCTGGGAATTGTCAGTTTTTGTAAAAAACGTACCAAAAAAAAAATATGGCAACTCTAATTGTCAAATGATCATTTCGGTATTTCATAATCTGACTATTCTTTTTTATTCTCCTTTCTTAGAAATTCCTGTTAGATACTTCCAACAAGCTTCTTTTCGGAAATTATAATTTTGTACAATGAAAATACTCAATAAATTTTTGTATACACACAATTCCAAACATTATTCGCTTTTCTTATAAATTTTATCAATAAGATACTCATACGAATTTGATTTAACACGAGTTAAAAAGAAAATTTTTTTTTTGCTAAAATTGTTCTGCTTTAAAACGATTTTAAATATTTTATGAATATTTCTTGAATCTCTTGGACCAAATAAAAAGAGATTTTTTGACGCATGTACGAAACGTTTTACTTCTTATAACACAATGAATTGAAATGTTTTAAATACACTAGAGCCACGTCTTGCGTCGCTTTTCAAAAATTGACAAAACTCAGCTTGCGTTGTTGCAATTATGTAACGGGTTATCCATTTCGTGGTTTCAAAAGTAAACGTAAATAAAACACATATAAAATATTTGTTTTCATGATATTTCTTTTTTATTGTAAAGTTTGAACGTTGACATTATGTGTGAAATACTACATCATTTAAATGACCTCCACGCGAAGTGTTGCAAGCATTGATTCTTTTGAGGTAATTTTCGACCACTTTTTGACACATATTGGGCGGTATCCAGCCATAACTTGACGAATGTTGGTTTTTAAGTGCTCAAGAGTTGAAGGTTTATCTGCATAAACACGGTCTTTCGCGTAGCCCCACAAAAAGTCTAATGGTGTCAAATCGCATAATCTTGGTGGCCAGTTGATATCGCCACGACGAGAAATTACGCGGCCAGGAAATGTCTCTTGCAATACAGCCATATTCGCTCGAGTTGTGTGGCATGTGGCAACGTCTTGTTGAAACCACATATTATCCAAGTCGTATTCTTCAATAGCAGCCAAAAAAAGTCGGTTATCATATGACCATAAAGCTCCGAATTGACGGTGACAGTCGTTCCATCGTCGTTTTCGAAGAAGTAAGGTCCAATTACACCTTCGGACCTAAGAGCGCACCAAACAGTGATTTTTTCTGGATGTAATGGCCTCTCTTTAATTACTTGAGGATTCTCAGAACCCCAAATACGACAATTTTGTTTATTAACATACCCACCGAGTGTGAAATGTGCTTTATCGCTGAAGAAAAGTTTGTTCGAAAAATTGCCGATACGCACGATACGTGGCTGTGGCAGAATCATCATTTTTGTAGTAGGTTTTGATAATTTTTATGCGTTGTGTGATAGTTAAGCGATCCATTTTCGTCAATGTCAGACTTTCAACTGAAAAGAAAAAAATTGGTTTCACAACTTAGTTTGACAGTGGATAGCCCTTTACAACTTGCGTCGATTATATTTAGCTATAGAAGCCGAATTTGAAGGAATGGAAGAGGATAACATTAATGAACTTTTACTGTCTCAAGATGAGGAGCTTGATAATGAAAATTTATTATTCATTAATATTCAGCAAGCTTTAGGAGACGATGTTATGATAAGTGATAAAAAAAAGAGGAAAAAAATTAACAATCCCCAATATTTCCAAAGCTATGCAATTAATTTCCCATGCATTGAATATATTTTCTGAAAACGACCCTGACGAAAATCGTAGCGCGGGCTTGTTACAAGCAAATATATCAGCAAAAAATCTCTAAAAATTCAACAAATCTTAGACAGTTTGTTCACAAAACTAGGACCACCTAATCAAATTGAATGTTGTTGATTTGAATTTATTATCTGAAGATAGCACCATATAAACAAAACAAAGCACGATTTCTTCTTTAAACTTTATTTTTTTTTTATAAATGAATTTTATTGATTTTTGTTAAGTTTTTTTTTTATATCTTTATAATAATTAGAAAAAAAACTTTACTGAACTTAATAAAATAATGAAAAATATTTTTATACTTCTTTTTTATCCGAAATATTAAGTTCTTTTTTGCTTCATTTTGAATTCTTGGTCCCAATAAATTAAATTTCAATGCATTTGTATAGAAAAAGTTGATTCGATTTGTGTCGCAATTCTCTGGTCTCCATTAACGACGCAAGTCGGGGCTCTAGTACATACATACATAATTGGCCATTACAACCCTTCAGTCAGGATTACGGCCTAGCTTCTCACACCACTCATGTTGTGTGCGTTAATTTTATACGTGAATGGCGGAACCTACAGTTTAACGTCGACTCCGAACGACAGATTTTTGAGAAACTTTTTTCATGGCAGGTTTATTTACTCTCAGAGTTTTTTTGCCAGAAATCTGCTGAGAGGAAATCGCCGAAGAAATATTTTTCTTTCATATTTAGTTTTGATGCCGGACCTGGGATACGAACCCGGGCTTTAAGTCTAATAAGCCAACACACTACCTACTAGACTACGGCGAGTTCTAATCGGGGCTCTAGTGTATGTGCAAAATACATTTTTAATCGCACAATAAAATTAATTTTTTTTTAATAAATTTTCTTTTTTACGCGAATGTTTTGACAACGTATCAGTTATGTAAAACGGGAATTAAGTGTATGTACAAAATCGAAATGTAATGAATAGAAGTGAAATTTCAGTTTCATTTTTATTTAGAATTTAATATTCGCTTCACGTTTGACGCCAATCATGATAGTCTTATATCAACTTGAGCTACACGGTATATATGTGCACACATACATATGAGTATTACAGTCTCTTTGAACTGCGTAAAATAAAAAACAAAACAACACTTACAAACTCAACATACTGCGACAGTCAAACCCTTTACTGCCCACAAAACTGTTTCTGAACCAAAATACATCAACCCTAGATATACGAGTATAACCAAAGAAAATAGAGTATAAAGAATGTGCATCTTAACATATTTTGGAATATTTTTCAAAAATATTTCATGACGCGGGGGGAAAGATAGGAGGGAAGTAAACAGAAACGAAGAGCGTAACAATGCGTTGCTCTCATTGCGATGAGATCAAAGACTATAAATATATGAAGATGTTGCACTGCCAGTGCCAAATTTGTCGATGGCAGTACGGCTACTGCCACTTATTGTACTCAGAGAACTTATAATACTCAGAGAACGTATTGTTCTCTTCTCTAATTTATTCTCATATGCGATATGTGTATACGTGTGTGCTTGTACATTGCCAAATAAAATAATAAACAAACTGAAAGATGTCTTGTTTTCACAAAATGTATGTGCAAATAGCCTGTGGAAAACAAATATTACCGTTTGTTTTATTGTAGGGTAAGAATATGTGTTTTATTGTTGTAGAAATGAAACTATATCGATTCGCACCGAAATAAAAAATCCACATTTTGTGTGGACATTTGAAACTGAAAAACTGAAAAATTGTTTTATAAAAAGTGTGAATTTAAAAATTGTAGTGCATGCTCAAACAAACCGTTTAATAAATATAATTAAAATCATAAATCATATTTTTAGAAGATATTGATAGGACTGGAAATATATCAGAAAGTACACATACCCCTGATATAGATGTCGCAGATATTACGATGAAAATAAAGAATATTTTAATGAAGGCACCGATTGTTTTACGTCCAACAATGTGCCAATTGAATTAACATCAAGTCGATATTTTGTTGGTTACATAGCTCAACGAATATCTTGCGTTAAATGTCGTGTGAATATAATCAAACCAGCGCAAATTTTGTCATATCCTTCAGAAATGTTCGTTCATGCAAAAAATTATATAAAAGATTCCGACTTTGGAAGTTTGTGCGCTCCATGTGATTTATTTTTTGAAGTTTGCAAAATTCATATAAGTCTTCGAAAATATTTTTTTAGAAAATAAATCTATAAAAAACAAAAAAACATTTGTAGTTGGCCAAAAAATGCACAAAAAATACAATTTATTCCTTGGTTTGATGAAAATATCGAATGTTATAAACACAGAATGGAGATGCTTAATTTAGTTGTTTTACTACGGAAGCATTCCACATGGGAAACATACAAATTCAAATTATCCAGTATGGAAAAAGTTAAAATTTTGAACCATTAAAATGATAAATAAATTTAATAAATACTAAACAAAAAAAGCATTCGTTTTATTACAACTTCATTCTATACAAAAATAGACACATATGGTAAATACATACATACATAATTGAATAGTCTAAAAAATAACATTATAATTCGGTGCGAATCGATATAATTTCATTTCTACAACAATAAAACACATATTCTTACCCTACAATAAAACAAACGGTAATATTTGTTTTCCACAGGCTATTTGCACATACATTTTGTGAAAACAAAAAATCTTTCAGTTTGTTTATTATTTTATTTGGCAATGTATGTATACATTAAAGGTCTGCACAAATGTATTTGACATCAAAAAGTACATAAGATCTTGCATACATGTACACTTATCCGAAGTATCCGAAGAATAAAAGTACTCTTTTTTGCGAACAACAAAATTATCGAATAACTTCTTGTTGCTATTTGACTGCGTTCTCTTCATACAAATACATGTTCAACTCTCTTTCTTACTCGAAAATACCGACACAAAACATGTCGCGTACAATGAGTACCACCAAACTTCACGAAGTACTACAAATACCAATGAGTACTGCAAATACCACAAAGAAGTTTGGCAAAGAAAAGATCTACAACCAAAGACTATAAATATACAGTGAATCACAGTGAAAATGGCCCACCAGTATTTGGTTAATATTTATTAAAAAGGAAGAAAATAAAATAAATATTTTTGTTTAAAATAAAGTTTATTTGGTATTCAATATAAGGAACTAAAAATTCTTTTATTTGCATTATTAATTCATTGATTTTTACATCAGAAACAAAAACAGTTCAAAAAAATGTCTCCAAGTTACACAAAAAAGTTAGTAGAATCCATTCCTAATCGTTTAAAATCGGTAATAAGTCAAAAAGACTTTCCTACAAAATATTAAAAATAAAAAAAACGTTATTTCTTTAATAATAATATACTGGGCCATTTTCATTGTGAGATAAATTTGAATGAATTAATAATGTAATTAAAAGAATTTTTTAGTTCCTTATATTGAATACCAAATAAACTTTATTTTAAACAAAAATATTTATTTTATTTTCTTCCTTTTTAATAAATATTAACCAAATACTGATTAATTTCATGGTGGGCCATTTTCACTGTGATTCACCGTATAAAGATGTTGCACACAGTGTATTGTAACACAGGGCATTTCACTTGCCTGCCTGTTTATAAGGGACACAAACAAAATTGAGTGTTTTTGTTTGTGTTTTCCATGCAAACAGGCAGGCAAGTGAAATAGCCTGTGTTACAAAAACATCACATTATTCTCATATGCGTGTATACGTGTATGGATACATACATTGCCAAATAAAATAATAAACAAACTGAAAGATGTCTTATTTTCACAAAATGTATGTGCAAATAGCCTCTGGAAAAAAATATTACCGTTTGTTTTATTGTAGGGTAAGAATATGTGTTTTATTGTTGTAGAAATGAAATTATATCGATTCGCACCGAAATAAAAATCCACATATGAGAATAAATTGCTTAGAGAAAAGGACAATACGTTCTCTGGGTATAATAAGTTATCTGAGTACAATAAGTGGCAGTAGCCGTACTGCCATCGACAAATTTGGCACTGGCAGTACAATGTATGGCAGTGTAACATCTTCATATATTTATAGTCTTTGGTACAACCAACAATTCCATATAGTGTTTTGGCAGATTTTTTAAATCAAAAAACGAAAAAAAAATTCTATTTTTTTATTTCAATGATTAATAAATATATGCCTAACATGTCGTTTGTTCATAATATGAACTTCATACACATAAGCATTTATATATAAAAAAAACATCAGTTATGTGGTGTTTTATGCTGCGAGTATTTGAAGTACCACATGAAGTGAACATATGGCCTGTTTTCATACCACAAGTGACTCAAAATATCTGTTCATTTGAGAACATTTGGTTTTTATAACACATGTGGCAGTCTTTTTTGAGTAGAAACGTAAGAATAGAGTTTTTTTTTGGTTTTCCTATGGCATTTCCACTTGTTAGAAATGTCAAAAGTAGACAATCAAAAAAAAGCGATTGTGTATGGCCTTTTGTTTTAAAATTGTAAAAAATAATTTGTTTTTAATGAATTTCATTGACCATGACTGCATAGAATATTTTTTCTTAATTTATAGGTGCCCAACTATTGCGTAATTAAGCATGACATAAAAATCAAAAGAAATTTCAATATATAAAATTTATTTAGTTTTTTTAATTGCTTTTATTAATTTCTTATGGAGGTTTGAGGGTTGTTTTTGTATTGTTGTATTTGTTGTAGAGGCCACCTTCTATGAATTTGCCTTGCCTCGGACTAAAGAAAAAAATATCCGAAAACAACAAATGTCTTCACGGCACTGAAGGTGGTCCATGTACCATTATAATTCTAACGAGATTGGAGCAACAGATTGACAGAATATGCCACTTGTCATCCGCAGCAGCCCCTAGTGGTACTGTTTTAGGGCTGTCGAAATCGCCACCTCCATGTAATAACCGAAAAAGCACAGATTTGGAACCACCGCTCATAGCTTTGGAACCACGAAGCGTACCACAATTACACCAACAAATAAATAACACATCAGAAAAATACAAAATAACACCATCAATTCTAGAAGAAAAAACAACCACTTCACCAAAACAGAAAAAGAAAACACAATGAAAACAACAAAAATTTGTTTTGATAAACAAACAGAAAAAATGTAATAATAATAAACAAAATACAGGGTTGCCTTGTATTTATTATTTATATTTTATTATATATTAACAAAGAAAAAAACTCAATGGTATAATAAAAATATATCTTAGCAACAATGTAACTTGACAAGACGTAATAATAACGTAAGTCAGGCAATTATGTTATAAAAACTCATTTTCTTACGTACTCGCCTGTGTAGAGATTGCCTGCCTGTCAGCAAGCTTGTGTTATGAAAACATCATAATAATTTTAGGAGTACTTGTTTTTGCGGATATATTTTTCAATGAGTACTCTTTTTACGGAACATAAGCAGCTTCGGATAAATACTTACTCGTATTTGTCTTGCACACATTATCTTCTCTTCACTGCTTGCGCTGTTAGAGAGAGAGTAAGTACTCTATTTATCGGACAACGAGTTGCACACATGAAGCAAAAAAGTTATTCGTTGCAGACCTCTAGTATACATACATGCACACACGTATACACGTATATGAGAATAAATTGCTTAGAGAAAAGAACAATACGTTCTCTAAGTATAATAAGTTCTCTGAGTACAATAAGTGTACTGAGTCTTTTTTGTTTTCTTTCTCTCAGTTAACATGAGAGTGAGAACAACGATTCAGCTTTCCCTGTTACCTACCCCCTCATAAGAAAGAAGCACAAAATGTTGTCAATTTTAAATACACTGTGTGCAACATCTATACATATTTATAGTCTTTGGTCAAACAATAAAAACGATCGTACATACATAATCGTACATACGCATATACATACGTACGATGAGAGCAACACATTGTTACGCTTTGTTTGTGTTTATTTTTCTCCTGTCTTCCCTCCCTCATCAAGAAATGATTTTTAAAAGAGATTTTGGTGAGAGCGGGTCTTACTGGTACATCCCGCCATAAGAAATTTTACTTCTACATGATGCGCATTCTTTATATCCATATTCTTTGATTGTAGTTTTAAGTATAAAAAAATATGTTTTAAGTATATACAGTGGCTCACAGCTTATTTCAACCAACACCTTTAAAAAAAATTAAGCTCGTATAATTTCGAAACGAAACAAGTTATTAAAAAAATTTGAATAAGAGTTTATAGAATATGTATAAAAATTTAAAAAAAAAAGTTTTATTCAGTTTCAAATATACACTCTAAAAAACTTACAAACTAAAAACTAAAAATATAGGAACAGAATCAGTCACAGCTTATTTCAACCAGCTACTTTTAAGATCAGTTAAATTGGCATCACCTCCCGAGTAGCGGTAAATTTCCAATCAATTTTGTAGTCACGTGTGCATTTATTTTTTTAAATTAAGATTTAGAGTGATTTCGATATTTACGAGGCCAAGAAGCGTATTTTTTGACAATGGGACGACGTACTACAATAGAAAAGAGGGAAATAGTTATTAGCCTTTTTAAAAACGGTCATTCTCGTCGAAAAATTGCGGAAATGGTTCGCCTTAGTGACTCCGCAGTGCAAAGCATAATATATTGGTTCGTGCATGAAAATAGGATACATGATAAGGGCAGAAGCGCGCCCAATAAAATTTTTAATGCAAGTGATGAGCGGTACATTGTCAGAAAAATAAAGCAAAACCCGAAGCTCTCCGCTCCTAAACTAGCTACAGAAGTAAAAAATGAAGTCAACAAAACATGTAGTGCAGAAACTATTCGCCGCGTTCTTCGAAAACACAACTTCAATGGTAGAGTAGCCCGAAAAAAACCATTCATCAATAAGAAAAATCAAGCAGCACGCCTCAAATTCGCTAAGGAACATATTTATAAGGACTCAAGCTTTTGGGAATCAGTTATTTTTGCGGATGAGTCCAAATTTAATATCTTTGGTTCGGATGGTCAAACTTACGTCTGGCGTAAGCCCAATACAGAACTGCAAAATCAAAATCTTAAACCGACAGTCAAACACGGTGGTGGCAGTGTCATGGTCTGGGCTTGTATGTCATCAAGTGGGGTAGGAAAATTGCAGTTTATTGAGAGTACAATGAACAAAGATATGTACCTCGACATTCTAAAAGCCAATTTACTGCAAAGTGCGGAAAATCTGGGTATAAGTGATCAGTTTCGGTTCTACCAGGATAACGACCCGAAACATAAAGCAGGTATCGTTCAGGCATGGCTTATTCGGAACTGTCCCCACTTGATACAACCGCCAGCACAATCACCTGATCTAAATGTAATTGAAAATTTATGGGCGATTTTAGATCAAAACGTCCGCCAACACCAGATCTTGAACAAGAATGACCTCAAAGCAGCTCTGAAAGAGGAATGGGCAAAAATAACCTCCAAAACCACTAGAAAGTTAGTGGAATCGATGCAAAAAAGGCTGAAAGCTGTAATTGAACAAAAAGGAGGTCATACTAAATTTTGAAATTAAAACTATTGTTTAATTAATCATTTAATTGTTTGTTTATAGTAAGTGGTTGAAATAAGCTGTGACTGATTCTGTTCCTATATTTTTGGTTTTTAGTTTGTAAGTTTTTTAGATTGTATATTTGAAACTGAATAAAACTTTTGTTTTAAATTTTTATACATATTCTATAAACTCTTATTCAAAATTTTTTAATATCTTGTTTCGTTTCGAAATTATACGAGCTTAATTTTTTTTAAGGGTGCTGGTTGAAATAAGCTGTGAGCCACTGTATGTAAATATATGTATATAAATTTTAATTTAAAGTCTTGTTCCATTTTCTTTTTCTATTTGATAATTCTTATTTTAAAATATATTCGGGCACGGAAGAATAATTTTTTAATTTTTTCACTGCACTTTATGTATTGTGCTTGTTGCAGATGAAATTTTAAGAAATTATTTGTTATTAACAAATCGTTTTCATTAATTGAATTGAAAACTGATTCTAGTCCTTTCATATATGTATGTCATCATTTCCGGCGTTGGCTTAGACAATCCACCTTCACTAAGATGGTCTACCCATGTAAAAGAAAGGGCGTCTGTATTTCTAGGCTTAACTACGAACAACACCATCCATGAGAGTAGCCTTTTTAAAGCAAAACCTATAAATATATATTGACAATTTAAAATAAATATATTATTCATTCTTAATTACTTACCCATTTCATATTGAAGATTATTGGCAAAATCTTCTGTTTTAAAATGATCCATGTAAACAAAAGAAGTGTCTGGATTAAGCTATCTCCGGCCGCAGAAGCTAATCGACTTCTTTCGAAGCGTTACATTTGTTGGAAAGCGGAAACACCTGCATAGAGAACCTTTACCCTCATTGCTTTTGTACCAACCCGCTAATTTGTATAATGAATAATACACTTTAAATACGTTAAATAGTGAACGTTTATTTACAGCTTCAGTTCTCTTACTATATCGGTTTCTATCTAATATATATATCTATATTTATTTTGAGCTGTCAATCACAGTTCAATACTGATGTTGATCTTCTTGAAGGCGGTGTTATATTGGCAGCTTATGCAGGTCGCCACATCCCTCCAATGTTTTTCAGATGAAGCTTTAAGGTCTGGGAACCGGAATTATCAGCGTGATGATAAGGTGATGTTGGTTTGGGTGAAGATGTCAAAACATTAGCAGAGGAAGAAGGCAAATCCTCGGTATCAGGAGCTATTATTTGAGTCATTTGACTTTCTGTTTCCATAGGTGAAGACTCCACAGAACTTTCTTTAAATGACAAACATTTCTTCGCAGTGTCTTTCCATCAGCTGCTATCTCTGCTATATTACCATCTCTGGCTGTTACAACATATTCAGTTGAATCAAAATTTGGAGTTAACTTGTGTGGGAAAATAACGTTCTTTACCAATACCTTGTCACCAACCGCTACATCTGACTCCTTTGCTCCTCTCTTTTATCAGATCGCATTTTCCCTTTATGTTTAAGCAAACAATCTTGATCTTTTTCAGCAGAGTCAACTGCTGCTTCTTTCATGTCTTCAATTCCCGGAATTGTATCTCTGATTATCCGGTTAAACATAAGCTGAGTTGGCGCAACACCTGTTGTGCCATGTGGAGTGACATTATACATATGAACAAATTTTTGTAGCTCTTCCAATAAATTACGGCGATTTGCATTGGCTATCTTAAGCCGTTTCACCAAGGACTTGTTCATATTTTCCACTTCACCGTTAGCTTGTGGCCAATATGGAGGGGTTAATATTTGCTGAATACCACTTTCTCTACAATATTGATTGAACTCCGAACTTATGTATTGTCTTCCATTATCGGTCCTTATAGACTTAGGATAACCGAGTCTGCAAAAGATTTCCTTCATCGAATTTATAATGGCCTGTGACGATATTGTACGAAGAAGTTTGAATTCCATATATCGGGAAAAATAATCAATGAAAACCACAACATATTGTCCATTTGGCAATGGTCCCAATAAGTCACTTGCTAATGTAATCCAGGGACCTTCCGGAAATGGATGTCTATCCATTGGAACTGAAGGCGCTGGTTGAGATACCAATATGCAATCTTTGCACGTTATTACATATTTTTCTGCCTCCCGATCAATGAAAGGCCACCAAACTTTAGATCTCAATTTGCGCTTCATCACATATTCTCGCAAAACAGTGGGAATAATAATTCGTGTACCTCTCAACAAAATGCTACTTAAATATGACAGTTCGAACTACTATAGTAACTATTGCTTGTAGCATTAGACCATGAATTATTAGTGAGGCACATAATCGCGTCTATGATGTCTTCATCCAAAGAACTTTTATCAGCGATTTCCGTAATTGATAACGCAACAGGAGTGCTCATGGACACAACATGTAAAATACTTTGCTCTCCTTTCCAGTCAAATGAACCAGGATTATTTTCGTGGCACAATCTAGACAATGAATCTGCAATATTTTCTTTACCAGCCTTGTAAATAACCTTGAACTTAAGTCTGAACTGAAGTCGAAGTAACCAGCGTTCAATGCTTGCTGGAGGTTTTGACGCTGGCTTAAAAATAGCCTCCAATGGCTTATGATCAGTCACCAACTCAAATTCCAGACCAGCCAGGTAATAATAGAACTTTTCTACTGACCAGACTAAAGCCAGGCTTTCTTTTTCGGTCTGAGAATAGCGTTTTTCCACATCTGATAAAGATTTACTCGCAAATGAAATTATTTGTGGATCATTTCCATCGAACTGAATTAGAACTGCTCCTAATGCTACGGGGCTTGCATCCGCTATCAAACGAGTTTTCTTGGTTAAATAAAAATATGAAAGTTTTGAAACATTGGCCAAACTTTTCTTCAAACACTCAAAAGAGTTCTTCATTTCCATGGTCCATTCAAATTTTATATGAGCTTTTAACAAACGTCTTAGAGCATCCGTGTGATGAGCCAAATCTGGTATAAATTTTCCTACATAAGTTATTAAACCAAGAAAACTGCGAAGTTCCTCTTTATTTTTGGGGTCTCTAAAACCCATAATCGTGTCTACCTTTTCTGGGTCAACTTCTATGCCTTCACTGGATAAGATATGTCCCAAAAATGCTAGCTTGTGAGTCTTCCAAATGCATTTGTCATCATTCAATAATACATTATTCTCAGCGAATATCTTCAAAACTTCCTTGACAACTTTATCATGATGTTCTTCAGTTTGAGCAAAAATTATAACATCGTCGATATAATTCATATCATTTGGACATGATGCTAACATTTTTTTCAAAAGTCTTTGAAAATTTTCAGGAGCCGAATTGACTCCAAACAAAAGACGCTTATATCTGAATAATCCACGGGGTGTAATAAATGTGGTAATCTCTCTCTCTGCTGTCTTCAGCAACTCAATTTGATGGTATGCCCCTCTGAGTCTTGGCACATCTACCACATTCATTTACTTTATCAATTTCGAACTTTTTAGCAACATTTATTTTATGTACAATATCCAAACTTTCTTTCGGTTTCATAGATTGCGATTGCTTTCTAATTTGTTCATCAACTTGACATAGTTGTATAATTTCATCCAATTCATATTCTTTTTCTAACAATTTCCGTTTTAAATCCAAAGGTGCCCATTCATCAATAATTTTATCAATTAAACAAATGTTTTCGATTTCACGTTTCAATGTTTCAAAAGTTGGCAGAGGATAATTTTCTCTTAATATCGCTTTATTTGCTCTTCGCATATCAATACACATCCGGATGTCACCATTTTCTTTAAAAACCAAAACCATAGGCGATATCCTGCAACTTGGTCCGAAACGGGTTCAATGATATCAGCTTTAACGCATTCCTCCAGCTTCTTGATGACTTTTTCTTCTAGCGCAATAGGAATACGACGAACTGATTGATGTACAGGTGTTACATTAGAATCAATAGATAATTTTACCTTAATGTTTTTCCATTTTGGAAATGTTGTAAATTCGTCAACTTTATTAATATTAAGCCCCAAACGCAACACATTCAATTTAATAGCTGTATCTTTTCCCAACAACGATTGTCTTCCATTTTCAATGACATAAAATGTAGCAAACGTTTCAGATTGTTGTCTTATAGATATGGGTGCCTCAAAAACATAGAATACATTGAGTAATCGATCAGAAGCATATGCACGAAAATTATTATTCGACTCTGTTCGAATATTAAATAATGTTGATTTGTTCTGTTGTAATTGTTCCCAATCGTATTTGCTTAACAAGTTGAATTTAGATCCAAAATCTATAACCATTGATATGGCCTGTCCTCCAATATGACATGACATTTTTTCATCCATTTCTTGGTCTCTTGATATTTTAAAACAATCGCTTTCATTTTTCATTTTAGATGTGCTTTTTCCCGAATCTTCAACATGACGTACATCAAAACGCTTACGTTTTACATTCATAAATTTCCTTTGAGGATGTGGGCGCTTCAAATTAGTTTTACATTTTCGAGCAAAATGCCCAACACGATTGTATTTATTACATTCCCGATTTTTAGCTGGGCAATCAAAACTGTTCTCATTATGATCATTGCGTCCACATCTACCACATTCATTTACTTTATCAATTTCGAACTTTTTAGCAACATTTATTTTATGTACAATATCCAAACTTTCTTTCGGTTTCATAGATTGCGATTGCTTTCTAATTTGTTCATCAACTTGACATAGTTGTATAATTTCATCCAATTCATATTCTTTTTCTAACAATTTCCGTTTTAAATTCAAAGGTGCCCATTCATCAATAATTTTATCAATTAAACAAATGTTTTCGATTTCACGTTTTGTCGTACCAAACAAACATTTCGACGTCTGCTGCCGCAATCTTAAAACGAATTGATTGAAATTTTCACCTACAATTACATTTATATTGCGAAATACATGCCTTTCGAACACAGAATTGCGCTTCGGTGTAAAACGTTCGTTTAACTTGTCAACCAATATCTGGAATACATCCTTTGGGTTCTTCTCGCTGAACGTTTCTATTGCTCCAGGTATTGAGTAAGCGACTTCTTGCAATTGTGGTCCCCCGATATGCAATAATTTATTTCTTTTCTTCAAACTTGAGGTTATTTCCTCTGAATCGACATATATTTGGAAATCTTTCCCATTCCGGACGAATCAGTGGTTTTTCAATGGATGCACACATAAATGACTTAAAATTTTCAGCCATTTCATAAGATTTCCTGAAACGATAAAACATTTCATAAATATGTTGACAATTGAGTTATAAACTTGTCATTTATTTTTCTTTTCTCTTCGAAATGTTTGTCATTTTATTTTACTTATACACAAATTTTTATGTATATACTAGAGGTGTGCACAAGACATATAAAATTGCACAGTATTGTATTTTTCCCAAGACCGAATATTGATTGTAGCTGCAAATATAAATAAGTGTGAAGCAAAGATAGAGTACAAAAAAACAACTGCACTCGTAAACCATTGTACAACAGTATAAAAGAGAGTTGTGTGAAGAGTGCAACAAAAAATATTGTACTCTTCATAGAGTCACAACATGCATTTTTAGTTGTTTGTTTTTGTTTTTTTAACAACAATGAATAAGAAAGCTCCGAATGTTTTGCTCTCGAGAACCGAACATCTTCGTCGATGCCACCATTGCCAGTAACTTTTTTAAACTTTTTATTTCGGGGAAAAACCTTTTTTATGAGTTTATGGCGAAAGCAAAGAATGTATAGAAACACTTATGTACACATATTTTTCAATATGGCAATACTGAAAATGTAGCTTCAGTAGTAAAATATGCTCTTACAACACAAAGCATAGTTCCGTTACTTCACAGACAAACGAGTGCTGTTGTATACATTGAATAAATGAGAAATACACATTTCAGTGCACTCGTAAAATCAAGAGCAACAGAAAAGAGTACAATACAGTATTGCATTCGGTGAAGGGTGAAGTCTTGTGCACACCTCTAGTATATACATTTTACTCCTCGTGGCAAACTGCCCCTGGCCTTTGCCAGCTGATAATATCTTCAATTAGCCCGGCCAACTGCCCCAAGAACCAGGGTTCTTTTTCAACCAGCTATTCTACTTTCTCCCCTACCGGCAGTCTGCCCTTGCTTCCAGCAAATAATCTCCCATGACAATCTATCACTGGCATCTACCACATACTTTGGCTAACTGCCTCTGCCGTTTTAACAGATCATATTTTGTCCCGGCCACTGCCCCTGCCCTTTTGGCAGATAATAAACAATAATTTACATGTTTCCACCGTTGAAACACTTTTCAAACCCTTTTCCAAACCCATTTTGCAACTTTCCACAAAACCTTAATTTCCTGTTTATTTCTATAAACACCGATTTAACTCGTCGCCAATGTACCAACCCGCTAATTTGTATAATGAATAATACACTTTAAATACGTTAAATAGTGAACGTTTATTTAGAGCTTCAGTTCTCTTACTATATCGGTTTCTATCTAATATATCCTAATATATATTATAAATCTTTCTGTAAGTCTGTTTTTTTGTTTGTTTGTTTGTTAGCCAATCACGTCTGAACGCCTGGACCGATTTTCTTGAAATTTGGGATATAGATCGAGCCATTGCCGGTGCAGGTTATAGGCTATAAATCTTTTCAAAATTTTGACCAGTAGGGGGGAAAAAATGGGACAAAGGGAGAAAAAATGGGCAAAAATTAGTACTTTTATGCATAAAATCTGTATTTTATCTGTTTTATAGGTAATTTTTTACGATTTAGCTTGGTTAAGTTTCCCAAATAGCTATTTGAGGTGTTCCGTTTCAAAAGTTGGACTAAAAGGGGTCCAAAAAGGGGGAAAGGGGCCAAAAACGGGCAAATTGAGTGTATAGCCAATCACGCCTGGACCGATTTTCTTGAAATTTGGGATATTGATCGAACTTTTGTCGGTGCAGGTTATAGGTAATAAATCTTTTCAAAATTTTGACCCAAAGGGGGAAAAATGGGTCAAAGGGCAGAAAAAATGGGCAAAAATTAGTACTTTATGCATAAATGCTGTATTTTATCTGTTTTAAAGGTATTTTTTTACGATTTAGCTTGGTTAAGTTTCCCAAATAGCTATTGGAGGTGTTCCGTTTCAAAAGTTGAACCAAAAGGGGTCCAAAAATGGGGTAAGGGGCGAAAAACGGGCAAATTGAGTGCATTTATATATAGGACTTAGAGTATTCAAAAAACTGGGTTGTTTGTTAAACCGGTTTCCGAATAATTTGAAAAATTGCATTTTTTAAGAAACCGGTTTCAAAACCTGTTTCGAAACCGATAAACCGGTTTTTTATTTATTATTATTTTTAATGCAAAAATTACCCAATAATTTTTTTTAATTTTTTAAACTAATCCAAACTACATAACCCGCGCAACGCCGGGTACAATCTGCTAGTATATCTATATTTATTTTGAGCTGTCAATCACAGTTGATGTTGATCTTCTTGAAGGCGGTGTTATATTGGCAGCTTATGCAGGTCGCCACACTTTTATTGCAATTTACAACAGCGCACTTCATTTTTATTAATTTTTGATTTAAACTTTAAATGTTTTTAATTAAAATACACAAAATGTCTCTTTACACAACAAAATTTTCTACTACAGTGATGTCACACAAAAACAGATGATCAACGAACAAAAGTAACGGACATGCGCAATGAATCCTAATATATATTATAAATCTTTCTGTAAGTCTGTTTTTTTGTTTGTTTGTTGGTTTGTTTGTTAGCCAATCACGCCTGAACGCCTGGACCGATTTTCTTGAAATTTGGGATATAGATCGAGCCACTGCCGGTGCAGGTTATAGGCTATAAATCTTTTCAAAATTTTGACCAAAAGGGGAAAAAAAATGGGACAAAGGGAGAAAAAATGGGCAAAAATTAGTACTTTTATGCATAAAATCTGTATTTTATCTGTTTTATAGGTAATTTTTTACGATTTAGCTTGGTTAAGTTTCCCAAATAACTATTGGAGGTGTTCCGTTTCAAAAGTTGAACCAAAAGGGGTCCAAAAAGGGGAAAGGGGCCAAAAACGGGCAAATTGAGTGTATAGCCAATCACGCCTGAACGCCTGGACCGATTTTCTGGAAATTTGGGATATTGATCGAACTTTTGTCGGTGCAGGTTATAGGCAATAAATCTTTTCAAAATTTTGACCCAAAGGGGGAAAAATGGGTCAAAGGGGAGAAAAAATGGGCAAAAATTAGTACTTTATGCATAAATGCTGTATTTTATCTGTTTTATAGGTAATTTTTTACGATTTAGCTTGGTTAAGTTTCCCAAATAGCTATTGGAGGTGTTCCGTTACTAAAGTTGAACCAAAAGGGGTCCAAAAAGGGGGAAAGGGGCCAAAACCGGGCAAATTGAGTGCATTTCTAATTACGACTTAGAGTTTTCAAAAAACTAGGTTGTTTGTTAAACCGGTTTCCGAATAATTTGAAAAATTGCATTTTTTAAGAAACCGGTTTCAAACCCGATGAACCGGTTTTCTATTTATTGTTATTTTTAATGCAAAAATGACCCAATAATAACTTTTTTTTAAATTTATAGAAAAATTTGTACAATAGGGTGTCCCATGGCCACCCTTTTTGTAGAAATACCTCCCAAACGATGCCTGTTAACGCACTGATTACGAGAAAAAAATATTTTTTTGTAATAGTATTACGGTATTATGTTGTTTTTTTTAACTTTTCACGAGAACGTTTTAAAGTTTTGAATTTCAATACAAAACAATTGAAAATCACATTTAAAAATATTTTTTACAATTCTAAATTGATTTTTAAAAAAAATTGACACAGAGTTTGCATTGATTCCAAAAATGCAAAAATACATTTTTTTGTATAAATTGAGATATTCACTTTTTCATTGTTGCCACAAAATTATTCTAAATATAATCCTAATATATATTATAAATCTTTCTGTAAGTCTGTTTTTTTGTTTATTGTTTGTTTGTTGGTTTGTTTGTTAGCCAATCACGCCTGAACGCCTGGACTTATTTTCTTGAAATTTGGGATATAGATCGAGCTTTTGTCGGTGCAGGTTATAGGCTATAAATCTTTC